>CM050325.1:165821043-166493373 GCA_027475135.1 Bactrocera correcta
GAAAGAAAATCATTATTTGGTACTATTTGGAGGCATTTACTACTACATGCTATGCTTTTTTGCATAAGTCTACGTAAGTGGAGACTTTTTATTTTCAAAGTATTTTATTATGTGATACTATTTGGAGGCTTTTACTACTATATGATACTCTTTTTTGCATAAGTCTACAAAAGTGGAGACTTTTTATTTTCCGAGAATTTCAAGTTTGGTACTTTTAGACGCTTTTACTGCTACATGTTGAGTAATAATATTGAAAGTTGGCAATTCTTCAAAGCGTAGAGATTTTAAACTTTTTATAAAATATTAGTTATTTGAAGAAAGCAGAAATAAAGTAATGAAGAGCTACATATGTTCGCGTGTAACCGAATATTGTATACTTTTGCAATTCAAAGCTGGCGAAATACTTATACAAATGTTGACAAAACTTTATAGTATTAAACCTGAACATTGCCCGAAATGTTTATATGCATGTGTACTAAAAAGTCAACTGGAAGTTTGAAAATCGTTACACATATATTCATGACACAAGGGTTATTATTATCAGAGATATATTTTTCCCCAATTTCAATAACATACATACATCTTACATATATTTCGGAAAAAGTCAGACATACGCACTGGGATCCAAATATTCATCGCCTGGGTTCTTCAAAATTAAATCTCAATTTTAGTGCATAAGATGTAATCCTTGTGGGCTCTATTTGTGAAAAGTTTTATTTGGATACTTTGAATGGTTCTTGGTTTGTACGATATACTAGAAAGTAAAAGTTCGATGGAGTCTCGAATGTTCCTATATATGAAGTAGACGCAGTTTTCCTATTTTCACAGAGAAATGTCGGAATGTTAAGATTATAATACATGCCAAAATTGGTTGAAATCGGTAGAGTAGATCCGCAGTTATGTATTTTTCTCTGAATGTGGTCTCCTATGAAACTCTCTCGTGCCATCGAGGATGGTAAGTTTAATGTCTCTGATGACCCGGATTTCAACTCGTCTGCATTCTCGTATATTTATATAAAAATATATACAACCGTTTATCTATCTCGGTTAGTTTTAGGTGACACGCACAATCGATAGATGAACAAATCTATTATACTCTGTAGGAACATGTTGAAAGAGCATTTAGCAGTATTCGATAAAATTTTGAGAAAATAACTTGGTAGCTTTGGTTGGGTAGCTTTTTCTCTCAAATTGATAATTTTTTTTAGTTAAATTGTGGAAAAAGAACGTGTGTCAAGTAAACCGACTAGACAACTCATTTATGACGCCTTAAATGGATGTGCTTTTTCTTTTGTAGGACAGCTATTTTGCACCTTTATTTATGCACTATATACTACATAGTTTTGTTTAGAACTGATGCTCAGCGGTTTCTTCCAGCTTCAAATAAATCAAAAATTTGAAGACTCATATTTTAGCGGTATTATTGTTTTTATGCGGATTTAAACATTTTTTAAAGTTATACGTATTATTATTAATTAAATAAATTTTAAAAACTTATGTTTGTGTATATTCACACCCTTTATCTATTTTAAAATTTAGAAGCTTCATTAAAATCAACTTACAAACAAAAGCCAGCACTAGTTTAGACAACAGTTCCACTTCATTAGGCATTGGGTTTTTGGAGCTTTCACAACTCATTACTTAAAAGCACTTTTAGTTTGTTGACAACAATTGTGGTGCCAATGGTTACCAATAACCCACAAAAGGACTTATGCAAAATGCTAGGAGTGAATGAGATCAGCAAAGGATTGTAGGAAGCTGCAAATGAAGCGAAAGCGACAAACTTTTTGTCAATGCAACCAAAACAAATAAACCCAGAATAAAGTTAACTGTAAAAATCAGAAGATGGAGTCACTGCAATTCAATGCAACACTGTGTATATATACATATATAGAAGCACATAAATATTGCAACATCGCCGTACTTTCGACGACTTCACTTTCGGTTATTAAACTTTTTCCTGTTGTCATTTACAATACGTTTTTCCCGTCTTTCTTGCTACAAAGTACGCTATTTCCCCACATTTGTCACGACAAAACTGTGTGGAACATTGTTGGCGAGCAAAAACAACGATATTGGCAAGAAAGGATACTGCAATGTCTCCTGTGGCAAACAGATAAGAGTAATAATGGCTATTGGCAAGGCTGCCAACTATGTAGAAAACAACAATTTTATCGTGTTGCAACTAGAAAAGTTATGTGATCTCTTGCCCCACTGCGCCTTACTAACGCTTAAGCTATGTAAATAAAGTTGCATTGAGCTTTGGCGTAGAATTAGTTGCTTGAAATATGCAAATCTTGCTTTTGGCAACAGCAGGCAGATAGGACAATGAGATGTATAGATTGAAGATTTTTCATGCAATGGTAGTAGTACAAGAACTCGGTATTGATAGCGCAGAAAACAAAGTAAACAATTTTATTTCAAATTAATTATTTAGCTTGAAAGTTAGTAACAGATATTTGATTTTATATAATATTATATTGCTAAAACTTACTGTCATCATTGCGTAGTTTACTGTTTTTAAAGTAAAATAATAATGTTTTTTTACATATGTTGGGTTATTGAATGAAAATGGTAAAATCTCCAATACGTGTAGAGTTTTCCTACTTTTACGAAATGTACTAAATTTGCGAAATTTAAAGATATTCTATTAAAGAAATGACTGTTCAAATATTTTATTTAATAATAAAGTTTGGAGACTTTCAAATAACGAACATTTTGAATTTTAAACATGACGCTAGTTCTATTAATAACCAATTGAAGGTAATTTTTCGAAATTTGGTGACTCTCCAAAAATTGGAGACTTTTTTACAATGGTATATTTGCATGTAACACCGCAAATTGCACATATTACTTCACATTATTCAGATATTCTTAACTGTTTAAATATTTTATTCAATAATAAAGATTTGGAGACTTTCAAATAACGAACATTTCGAATTTTAAAACATGTCGCTAGTTCTATTAACAACAAATTAAAAGTAGTTTTCGAAATTTGATGACTCTCCAAAAATTGGAGACTTTTTGAAAACTGTATATTAGCATATAGAATTGCAAATATACTGTACATATTTTCTTTTATTCATAGTTTTTATGATTATTCCGATGCTTATTTCCATAATTTCTATTAGAAGCAAGCACTAATCCAACTAAACACATGACGTCATTAATTAAATCATTATTTTTTTTTACTAGTGTAGTGTATTGAATTATTACAATTTATTTATGTTTGTATTTTGATTTTATATTTTTCTTTTGAAGAATTCGGTTACAGCCCAGCTGCCACTCTAAGAAAATATTGTTCTTATAAGTAAATCACTTAGTATATTCATTGTGAATACATACATATATAACTTAAAAAATATTTGTGCAATATAATAATGAATTCTCAATTTTCATTACTTTACTTTCTGGTTGAAGTGCACTTCTTGAAAATATTCATGAAATAAGTAAATCAAAGCATTCGAGAACATACCCATATAAGAATGAGTCCAAAGTAGTGCGTGCATTCAATTTATTTACGCGTGTATGTATAAAAAATCCACTTGAAAACTTTTCCACTTGACCGCTTTTGTGAAATCATTGTTATGTTAGTTCAGACTTAAATTTCCCCTTCAATGAATTGCGATAATTTACTTATTTTTTGGTCAAAATTTAGTTAACTAAATGTTCTAAAGTTTCACAATGGCTCGTACGCTGTGTGGCAGTAGTTTTTCAGCTATTATTGATGGATTTTGATAAACAAACACATTACGGTAATGAATTGTCAAGTTTAATTGGAATAAAGTTTCTCATAGCAGGAAAAATAATAGTAATGTTTTCATACGCTTGCAACATGCCGCTACAGCTTATAATAGTTTCCTAACCCAATGATTGTTTGTATCATCTAAAATTGGTTGTGATAGATATGTACATACATACATACATATACACCATGGCATACAAGTACACGAAAATTGTAATTTTAATTCCCCGAGTAAATGACATTTCGAAAAAATTCAATTTGCTATATTGGTAGACTGTCCTTAATTACAATGCCAAATATGATGGCAAGAGAGTTCGCCTCCGTTCCAATTTTTAAAAAGAGTAACGAAAACAGGTTTCTTTAGATATGCTCGATCGTGAGAATTTCGGTCCCACATTCATGGAAAGCATTATAATTACCCATGAGACATGGGTTTTGGAGTTTTACATGCACACAAGTCAGCAGGCATCGCAATGGAGCGAAAAAACGAAGAAAAAAAAATAATGAGCACTTTTTTTCGATATTCATGGTTTGGTGCATTATGAATTATTTGCGGAGGGACAGAAATTGCTACTCAGTGGAAGAGATAAAACAAAATTTCCTGGAGAAGCTGAAGGTGATCCCAAAAAGTGCTTATGAAAAGTGTTTCGGGGACTGACAAAATCGTGGACATAAGTGTATTACATCGGATGGGGATTACTTTGAAGGCGACAATATAAATATTGATGAATAATTAAATATTTTGCGTTTCATTCACAGTTTTCTTGTACTGTTTCGTCACAATTTATTACAGAGTTGTCGTAATTTATTTTACAACAAATAATATTAAATATTTATAGAAATTAAAAGTCTCCACTTTTTGGAGACTTTTAAAATTCAATAAACGTACTATTGTAATTAATTTTTATTGGCTTTTACTACAGAAGCTGACATCCAACATTACTTTCTGAACATTTTAACAAAAATTATGGTATCAACTTGATGAAAAACTTACTAGGAAGCTAAGATAAAATGTTATTTTATCAGTGAGAGAGTTTTGTATTTTATATATGAAAACTTCAAATCATATTTTCGAAGTTTTCTGAAGTGATTATATATTTATATTAATAATTTTCGACAAAAATGTTAACTCCACTAATTGGAGAGTAAGTAAAATTCGTAAACAAAAAAATGAACTAAATTTACTGTTCCTAACATTGCTTTTCCAATTTTTTTCCGAAATTATATATACTTACAAATGTATATATGTATGTACATATATGATTGAGATTAGTAATACCTCTCCTTCAAGCAAGTGAGACTTGCACTAATTTTCTGATATTTTAATATACAAAAATTCTTGTAAAAAAATCTTAAAAAAAAGTTTTTGACAGTCAAATGCACAACTACTGTCAAAAACTTTTTTTGAGATTTTTTGAGATAAAAAGTATTTTCAATTTTCTACATAAATACTTATTTTAATTTTCGTTGAGAGTAAGTTCCATGAAAATTTCACACTTTTGACCGGCGGTAGAAAAGTCAAGTGAAGGTCGAGCAAAGGGGTATGCAAATGTGTTTTACTCATTTTCCAAACACAGGTATTCACAGTAATGCACAGTAATGTACACGTGCATATATACATATGTATGTATATATGTATATGCATATATTTTTAACACCTTCATGCAAACAACAAAACTCTTTCCAAATGCAAATGTACGATGAATACAATTGAAATGTAAGGGTCGTTTCACACCTTTGCGACAAGAAGCAACGGACTTCATTATGTGTGCACAGGTATTGTGTATGCGTCTATGTATGTACGCATATACACATGTACATGTATAAGCAAATGTCGTTTCTGGAATTTGACGTAATCTTGACATTCACGTTCAAGGCTAAAGTTCAGTTTACTATAAATTTTACGACTTCTTACATTGACCGTGAAATTGACTCGAAAGCCAAGCAAAATATAGTTCAACTACTGCATATGTAGATATGGGAACTAAATATCGTAAAGTTGACTTCATTTATTTACTCCGCAAGCAAATCCACTAAATATTTATTTTACTTAATTAAAAAACGATTCCATGAACATTGTCCTTCCGATTCTTTGACGCAAACTGTATTCTTTTTACTTTCTTTTTGTGCACACACTACGTCATTTATGCCACTTTGCATTGACCCCAATTTCACCAAACCATTAATTTGTCAATTTCTTATATAAATAAGTTTGTTTGGGGGCTTTATGTTTAGTATTCGCCATTGCGTGGAACGCTAAATCACTTAAAAGGCAGTAAATTCTCATAATATCGATTTGGAACTGTCAAAGGAGATGAATAAATGGAAAGTAATAAGTAGAAAATACATATATACTTACATACATATATATATGTACATAGTTTTTTGTAAATAGTATAAAAAAGCTTGAAGAAATCAAAAGCAATGAATTGCAGTGATTTTCAATAAAGAATTGCACGCAAACAAGCCACAAATCAAAGTGAATTCCCGCGCACTCTGTAGCATAGGCGGTAGTGTTGGAGTTAGGCACTACCTCCAACAATGTCCCATAAGTATTTACTTGGATTTACTTAAGACGTTTGCTGCTTTCTTTATGCTGCTTTTGCACTCAATAAATTTCAATCAAAACCCAAAGCACAATTCGCTTGAGAATAAAAAAAGATATAAAAAATTGGTAAAAGTAGTAGTAGTAGTAAATGCAGAAGTAGCTACTCAGTGCTCTTGGTGTACATATGTACATATGTACATATTTCGCAAGCAAGTAAGTGAGTGTTAAGTATGCGCAGAACCAAATTTCATGGAGGTATACTTATATACAGCTGGTGAAACATGTCTAATATTATGTGAGTTTATGCAGTCAGCAATATGACTGAATACTAGAACTCTCCACTTTTAGGAGACTTTCAACATTTGAAAAGAGCGTTTTATTCAAGTATTTAAAGTTATTTATACATCGAAATTAAACTTTATAACCAAAATGGAAAGTCTCCAAAATTGGAGAGTTTAAAGATATGTGCGCAATTGTACGTATATGTAAAAGATAAATATTTTATTTAAATAAACTGAAATTTATTTGCATTTACCATGTTCAGGACAAAAAAATGTATCTGGTTGCTGTAAACTCAAACTTATTAGTTTTTTTTAGTATGTATTTAAATTTAATTAAATCGTAGATGGTGTGAAACGATCATTTCAAAAATATCTTAGTTTTCGCAGTAAATATTTTTGTTTGTTAACATAAAGCAATGTATGTAAATGAAAAACCGCATGCAAAAAAAACAAAAAACAATTTGGAGAGTAGATTTGCAGAAAGCTGTACAAATGTAAAAGTATTAGAAAACCTCATGAAATTTTCCAGGAGTATATGTAAATCTATATAGTAGCGTAGAAGAGTTGCCACCAGCTGGCAGCGGCACTGGAGGTGCAACAATAAATCTCAATTCAAAAACTGCGCGCTTTTGCAACAAGAAGTAAGAATTTACTGCCATGCAGGGCGCACAAAGCTGCTGCTGCCCCTGACGCTGCTACTGATTGCATCGTTACCACTTGCTTGGCGGCAGTATTGAAAGGGCCGCCCAACTGCTGTGCGGCAGTTATTGTGTGCAGTACCAGCAAAAGAATCGCTTGGCAGGGCGCATGATGGCGGCAGCACTTGCTTCGCTGATTCGAGTCTTAAAAAGCGCTTACACTACGTACTCTTTTCGCTGGCTCTTCCTTGTTACGCAGCTAATAAAAAATCTCGCCTTTGATGTTGTGCAACAAATCGAAAAGTTGCGCCAATTGACTTCTGCCGCTATGGCAGTGCCTTTTGAAGATTTTGTACTTTTATTTTTGATTTTTCTTCGCGCTACTTTTCACCGCAATTTACTTTATTTTTCCTTTTTACAATCATTTATTCCTCCATTTATTTCTTACAGCTTGCAATTGAACTTAGAACCATCAAATCGAAATCAATTCGCACATTTATTTCACACTTCTTGTGCGCGACTGGCAGATAATTTATTGTGATTTAAAGCAAGTTTTGAAACTATGGGGGCAGCAGTTTGAGTGCGTTAGCGAAAGTGCACGCGGAAGGACTCTCACTTTTAATTAACTACTTTTTAATGTGTACAGTTTTTCAATTAAAACTTTATTTCATGGCATATGTGGAGAAGGGAATTAAATTGAGCGCGTGTAGTTAGCAAGATTTTAGCCAATTGAGGCAGCCAAAGTTAGTTTGGAAATATAAAAACTCACAAACGTGTAGGATAAGTACGTTTATGTCTCCAAATATCCAGATATTCGTTTATCACTTCAAATTAATCATCAATCTAATGAAAGGCTATTTAATACAATCAAAACAAAATATTTTTTTGCTCACCGTTACGAAATCCAATGTAAAATTCAGTGCTGCAAATAAAATAAAATATAAAATTTTATTAGTCTTTAATAAAATTACACATGAACTACATTTAACTTATGTTTATTAAATTTTAAATAAAAAAATTCATAGCACAGTATACTAAAATAACAAACGTGGCATAAAGTTAAAAGTCTCCAAAAAGTGGAGAGTTTTTAAAATATATTTTTAAACATATTTCAAAGTGCTTTGAAGTATGCATCATCAAAATAATTATTTGCGCTTAAATTAAAAAGTCTCCACTACATATCTAACACGTATTTTTTAATATTTAAAAAGTTTAGTGTTTTTTGTTACGCTGTTATTCATTAATTTTATTACTGTCAATCTTTTTAGTGTCAGTTACATTATAAGATGCCGATACACACACATTAAATCACTTGCATCGCAAAACTAGCTTTTTTATTTATTTTTTTCAGAATCTAAGTGCTTTTCAAATAATAGACTTAGACACTTGATTTCCTATCAACTACCACACGTCATTACTTTCAATTGATTTTCACCATTTATCAAGTACGCCAATCAAATTGCAAGTGTTTGTTAAACTAGAAAATATTACACACTCGCACACACACATATAGTACATAAAGTACTTTATGAAATTACTAGTTACCGCTTACGACTGCCAGTGTGAACGCCAACAAGAGGCGTCAATAATTGCAATCGCTGCCAGACAACAAATAACACAAATCATTCATCAATTTTTACGATTAACAAGTTTTTATTGGCGAATGCAACTCGCTGCTTATTACTCACACACATACAAACATGCGGGTATAGCTGTGTAAGCGTGTGAGTAGTAGTGCTGGCTGTGAACGGTTCAGCAAATTCGACCTGTTTGCCATCACTTGTGACTGCAGCGGACCAGTACGACTTTGTATGTACGTCAGCAATACTATTTTCTTAGAAACAACAACAACAATAACAACAACAGTGCATTTGGCCCACCACTTAACCGCAAAAGACGACTATGGCCGCCAGGCAGGAAATCGATTCTGTGGCTGCATAGATGGGAATATTTGTCGGAGTGGTTGTATGTATGTATGTATTTGGTGTCATGTGCCTGTCGGTTGGATTGGACTGATGACTCTTGGGTGCGAGGACAAATTCAACGCGCAACAGGCAAATTGGCATTGCTGAGGCGGCTGCATATCACCACCGCAGTTAACAATTTGCCAATTGCGGAAAAGCATTTGCACAAGTCACTTGCCTTACGAGCTGACTGCATAAAATGATATTTCATATTCGCTTGTAAATATATATATAGTACATATATGTGTTATGCAAATGCGTAAAAGTGTTTTCCATTTTGTTTTTTTTTGCTTTTGGTGTGCTGTTCTGCAGCGATTTTTCGTTTTTCAATTTTCGCTTCCATTAAGCGTGTAATCGAGGGCAAAACCGCAAAACGGAAGTGGAGTTTCTGCGCATGTGTCAATTACATGTCGAATAGCAAGCCACTGCTTGTATTTGCTGTGTTATGTGTGCTTTTTTCGGAGCTTTTTATTTGGTCTAAGATTTTTTTTGTAAATTTCCCCGCCAAACAATTGCTGCAGGAAATGAAGTTGTTTCCGCTGTGAAATAAATTTTGCAAATTTTCTTGATTGGCGCGAAATTGTTTTTGTGTGTGTGTGTGTGTGTGAGTTGAAGTAAACAAGTTATTTATATGGAAATGAGTGTGGAAAATTTTTTCGAGGAGCTTGTAAATGGTACAGAAATGACTGAGTTTTGATTTTGCAAAATTATTCAGAAATGGGATTCAGAAACTTTTTTAAATTCTCGAAAGGTTTGGTGAAATCACAGGCATTGTCAAATCAGTTAGTATGGAGGATACCAACACCACTTTCTTTCGTTTCTGCTTTTTGACGAAATTTTTTCATATATTTGTAAAAAATTTAAAGAAAAAGTTTTATAAACATCTTATTTTATGGTTCCCTACGAAAAAGCTTCAAATTTAATGGAGAATATTTAATATCATTTGAAGGACATTCTTTCGTATTTATTTTCTGAAGATTAATTCTGTCATTTATTGGCCGTAGCTATGTCTTAGATGGCCCATCCGTTGAATCCAATTTTTTATGACTCGTTAGAGTATTTCGACTGGGAACTGCCGATTTACACGCGTGATGTTTTGTGCCAAGGCCTGAATCGAAGCGGAATCGTCCGAATAGACTTTAGACTTTACATATTTCCACAGGAAAAAGTCTAACGGTGTAATATCACACGATCTTGGTGGCCAATCGATCGGGCCAAAACATGGAATTATTTTCTCACCGAAGTGTTCACTCAATAAATTCATTGATTTATGCGATGTCGTAGAGATAACGAGGTTCAATTTCAGGCATCAAATAGACGATTATCATGGCGGGATAAAGGTCGCCATTGATGGTTACGTTCTACAAACCACACGTAACCGTAATTTTTCTAGATAAAGTGGCGGCTCTTGATGTTTTTCAAGTCTGAATTTTCTTTGTAAGTTGAACGATTTGTAAAGTTGTTCAGACGTAAGTCCTTTTATAATAAAATGCCAAGCATTACTGAATAAAAATAACTTTACAGCTTGACACGACTCAGCCGTGATATGTACAAAAAAGGCTACTGAAAAAGGTTACTTTAATTGGATCACGCTTGCGAAATCTAAGGAAACAATTCTTGTATTATACGTATATTATAATTTCTAAATTTTGACTTTAAAATTTTAGTGTACTGCATACCAAGTTAACAATTACTGCGATTTATGGCAAGTCTCCAAAAAGTGGAGAGTTTTCAAGATGCGTCCTTATGAGATATCGCAAATTACTTTAAAGAAACAACTATTGAATTAACGCTTATGGCTTAAATTATTAATTCTCCATTTTTGGAGAGTACATTTCATTGCGAAAGTGTTGCCTAAAAGATCTTATTCTAAAAATTCTTTATTTATTTTAAAAGTTCTTAAGGTAGTTTCATAATTTAGAGTAAAAATAAATACAGCAAAGAATTTTTTGATTCGCTATAAATTTTTTAATTACAGTCAAATCAGTCACATACAGTACCCCGCCAACTTATTGGAAACACGGACAATTATTCATAAAGTTTTGCGTTGAGAATCAAATATACCAAAAATTATTACGATATGTGGATGTTATTTTTTGTTAATATTTCCTTGAAATATCGTCTGTTCATAAAATTGGGAAAAACTTAATTTTTTTTAGTATTTGGTTGACATAAAGGTTTTTTGGTTTATTAACAGCCTTCACTATTTAAGGCATACTATTCAAACAAATATTATCATTATTTTTAAATCTGGATCATTTAGGCACACATTCTTTATGTTTCTTCGGGAATACATCTTCGATTTAAGGAAGGACCAACAGTTTTCGGTGGGGTTTAGGTCGGATGAATTGCCCGCCTAAGGAAATATATTGATATCCAAGTTGTTAAGGACATCAGTCGTTCGTCGGGAGCTGTGGCAAGGCACCTCAGCGCGCGTATAAGTGTATTGGACTGCTCCCTTCAGCAGTGGTAGCCAAATATGGTACAAAACCATCTTGAAGTACATTGGTGTACTACTCACTAGTCATCGTTCCCTCAACAAAATAAATTGGTTCAGGACCTTCCAAAGATTTGCAGCTCTAAATCATTACACTGGGGGAATATTTTACTGTTTAACTACAGAACAATATGAAGAAATTAGAAAAACTTTGAAATATTCTAAATTAGGTTTTAATTGGAGGTACTGCTATTCAGATTATAACATTTGAAAATGCCTGTTTCCCAGCATACTATATATGGTATTTGAGTGACCATTCTCTGCTTCTTTCTTTTTCAAAACCATAACACCACATAGTAGCAATTACGGCCTAAAATTAAACGTTTTTGGAGTTATTACACTACAAAATACATTTACAAGCACACACATGCATTTGTAATTGCAATTTTATAGCCAATTTATTTTCGACATCAATTTTCCATTTTAATGCGTCTAATTGCTTTGTTTATTTCATAAAATTTTCAGTTTATAGCCAACAAATTTGCCAGTAATGGTTTTTATGAGGTTTTTTGGTAAATAAAATCCCACAGAAAATGCTAATTTGTAATTGCACAATATTGTTGTTGCAATTTTAACATTGTTCTTGTAGTCGTTGCAAGTCTAACTGTCAATGTAAATTGACAGACATGCAATGGACAACAGATGAGACAATAAAATTGGAAAAGTTAGGGCGCACACAAGCGGACGATGAATAGAATAGGCAACTGGAGGAGATA
This sequence comes from Bactrocera correcta, assembly GCA_027475135.1. NCBI lineage: Eukaryota > Metazoa > Arthropoda > Insecta > Diptera > Tephritidae > Bactrocera > Bactrocera correcta. The sequence continues at coordinate 165,833,433 of CM050325.1, forward strand.
ACGAACGGCCGAAGGAAGACACAAACACAGAGACAACTCATATATGTTTGTAGATGTATGTGGACATATGCAAAATGGGGAAGTAAACAGTTTTGTTGATTGACTAAATGACTGCTGCTGTTGCATTGTGTTGTTGTAATGCATGTGATTGCATTTACGGATAACTGCATAAATGAATGACATTTGATAAATATGAATTTATGTATGTGAAGCTGTGTATTTGTGTACATATGTATGTGTGTGTACTATGAGCATAAGCCGCAACATCCTTTCCACCACTGAGGTCTCAGCTGTTGTCAGCGACGCTGCAACTACAGTTAGTTTCTGTTAGGCGCACAGTCAGCCATCCAATCAACTAATCAAAATCATAACCAGCAGCTTTTCAGGCAATCAACTGGGTAATCAGACAAATTTTCATTACACTAATACACAAGCATCTACACACACAAATAGCAATGCATTTGTCGGTATCCAGGGGCGGCATACCTATTTTGCATGGCACAATACTAACTGCATTGGCACGCAACAAATTCAGATTAGGTCTGCAAATATAAAATTTTACTGTATTTAACTGTATTTGCATATCCAAATCTAGTATTTATGTGTGTTTAGATACATTGGCAATTTTATTTGTGGTTGCCACATTTATAGACGCTTAATTTGTTTTGATTTTTGATCATTTTGTCTGGTTGAGCGCCTGTTGTGCAGCATTAGTGAGCTGCTTGGGTACTAATTTTACCGTTATTCAGTATATTGTCTGTGCGGTTGGGTGCATAAATTTATTTATAAATGAGAATATGTGAATATTAAATGAATGATAAGGACGAAAACAAGTAAGGAAGGGCTAAGTTCTTGTGTAACCAAATATTTCATTCGACTAATTTCAGTTGCTTAAGGTTTGTTAGTTATATACATGGGCCATTCCATCAATTGGCGACATGGTTTTGTACTCGTGGTTCTCCGATTTTGACCAAACTTTAGAATAGCATAATATAGACCAAAAGAAGAATATCTATTAACTTTTTAGTGTTCAAAGTTGCTCCATTGATTTTTGGCGCGCAATTCAAATTGAGATCAAACGAAAAAATTACTATTTCTTTTATTTTTTAACGACCTCAAATCTGAGTGAAAAAAATTTTTAAGTTATCCAATTTTAAGTAAAAACATCTCAGCTTTCTGATAAAAATATTTTCAAAATTAAAAAAAATTTTCAAAAACCAAAAAAACATTTTTTTTCCAAAAAAAACATTTTTTTTCCAAGAACCCCGTTTTTTGTGCTTTTAAATCAACTTTTTTTCAAAATTGACTTTTAAATGCGAGTCCTCGTTAAATTCTACATAAAAATCAGTGTTCAAAAATATGGGACTCTGATTTCATGAACAGCAAAAAAATGCATTTTATATGCAAAGGCTTTTTTTTTGAGCGTGGCAGTGGTTCGTTAATATTTGACAGATGTCGCTTGAAGTCTGTCGCATTCTTTGTGTTTACAGCATCAGAGTACTTATAAGGCATATCTATACAATAATGGTTATTACCTTGTAGAAAGCAATTATTATTTTTTTCTCTCTGTAAGTTCTTTTTACAAGTCACTCATCATCGACGCCCTGCTATATGATGCAGAGGAATGGAAAATGGCAATATCTGATAAGTCGGCGTTACGAGTTTTCAAGAGAAAGGTTCTGCGAAAGATTTGTGGTGCGCATTGGAAACGGCGAATACCACAGTCGATGGATATTGCTCAGCTTTGAGAATATTCGACGCAGTAGCCGCCGGTGGAAGCAAAGGAAAAGGAAAACCTCCATTTAAAAAGACCAGCTGGAGAAGGGCCTGGCTCCATTTGGTGCCAAGCAGTGAAAAGAAAAAACGACAGGCGCACTGTTGTAAAGTCGGCTTTAACCACGTAAGCGGTGACAACGCCAATAAAGAAAAATGATAACGTAAAAGACTTGGCCCAACAATCAGAATATATTAGGTAACTTAAAAAGCATGACAGCATGACAGTTAGGCTTGTATCGAAATCGCCGACTTCAGTATTCCTCACTTCATGTTTTTTATTGAAGTATTCGAAGTACTACTGTGTCCAAAAAATAACATTTGAATTTAAACTGCGCGCGTCGAAGAATTTGGAGAAGTCAAAGAGGAGTCAAATTTCATGTCAAAATATTCATTAGTGTTTGAGATACGTGTCGTTTTGTGAGCTGCTAAAAGTGAGTTTTTCGTTTTTTGTGATATCGAAATTTTTTGAGCAAAGAATTTGCATTAAATTTTGTTTACGGAATCAACTTTCTGCTGCGGATACGTTGAGGATGGTGCAGAAAGCCTTTGGTGATGAGGCTGTGTCTAAAAAAAAATGTTTACAAGTGGTATAGTGAGTTCGAAGCCGGCCGTGAACGTTTCGAAGACGAAGAGCGTCCAGGGCGACCATCAACCTCAACCGACGAAGCTCACGTTCAACAAATAAAAAATGTGGTGTTGTAAAACCGTCGATTAACAATTAGAGACCTTGCTGATAATGTTGGCATATCGAAAGGCTCAGCCAATACCATTTTGAAGGATGTTTTGAGCCTCAAGCGCGTCAAATCTCCACTGGTACCGAAAACATTGAATTTTTTGGAAAAAAGGCGTCACGTTGAAGTGTGTGAAACGATGCTTTCGGACTACCAGGGTGTCATGAAATGCATTATAACTGGCGATGAGACTTGGATCTATGCTTACGACCCCGAAGCAACTGATCAATCGAGCGAATATCGTGCCAAAAGAGAGCCGAGACCAAAAGAATTGCGCCAAAGTCGCTCAAAAATCAAGGTCATGTTGACTGTTTTCTTTGATTATCGTGGTGTTGTGCATTATGAACTCCTTCCAACTGGTCAAACAGTCAACAAGGAATATTACTTGAACGTTATGCGTCGTTTGCGTAACGCTATCTGCCTATAAAGGCCGGAATTGTGGAAGGACAATTCTTGGTTTTTACACCACGATAATGCACCATCCCATACTGCCCTCGTAATTCGTGATCATTTCGCCAAAAACTCAACCCATATCGTTCCGCAACCACCGTGTTCACCTGATCTGGCGCCGTGCGACTTCTGGCTGTTCACCAAGCTCAAAAGACCGCTCCGGGGACACCGTTTTCATACGATAGAGGAGATTCAAGCCGCAGCGAAGACGGAAATGAAGGCCATCCCGGAAAGTGACTACAACCAGTGCTTTGAAGATTGGCAAATCCGTTGGCATAAGTGCATTGCATCGGGAGGGGATTACTTTGAAGGAGATGAAATAGATTTGGAAGAATAAATGAAGAACTTACAAAATAAATACAAGGTCACCTTAGTTTTTGGGCACAGTAGTATATTGTAGCTTGCTCTAATCTTCTATTGAGTTTTATAGACAAACTCGAAGAAATATGCTCTTTGGAAGAGAGAAGTACAATACGTTTATGTTGCAAGCCGTTTTAAAGTGATTGATGGTTATGCATATTTCTTGAGTGGAGGTTTTGACAACCGAATTTTTCTTCTAGAATCGATCGACAAAGTCACTATTTGAAGAGTAATAAACTAATTTATATCTTAAAATCCAAAAGTCTAATAATTTTAGATAAACCCCAATAGATGAAAATATTTTACTGATGGGATAGACTTTCGCCTTTAAAGTAATGAATAAATAATAAAATAATAAAGTAATAAATATTAACTAGTTTTTCACTACCAACAAAGGATCTCTACTTTTGAAGCAGCTTTTGCGTTCGTTGAGAAAGATTTTGCGATAGCACGAAAAGCATGAAAAAAATTTTCATTTATTTTTTCGCCAACAATTTTAATAAAGAAACTGTTCACACCTATCAATCAACGTAATAATCTCTCAATTCGCATGTCAATCAATCAATATTCCCTCGTAGTTCAATATACATATATGGATATTTTCGTCACGCCCCGTTCCAACGTGAGCATAGATTCTTTTTCTACACTTTTTGACGCGCTCATAATTATGCGTACAAATCGATTTGAGATAAATGCAATTTCCTTCAAACAAAAACGGGGTTACAATAAATAGAAATAGGAATAATTTCCTGCTGGCTCTTAAGTATATTTTGTTTTTATTTTCATTGCTTGGGCTAATTGTCTTCTACACCCAAAATAAATATTTATTTTTATATGTGCGCAGGAGTGTGGGTCTAAGGACATTTCTATATGCCAGCATTTATTTAGACAATTTACAGACAGCTGTGAAATGAGATTTTTGCAGACTGAAACCAAAAAAAAAAAGGGAAAAGGACTTTAGGTATACGAAATGCAATTTGAGACACGGCAATGACAATGGGACAATTCATTTTAAACGACACGAAAGCGGATATTCAAGTGACACTTTTTCTATTGTCACACAGAGCGACAGGCAAAACACGTTGAGGGATATGGGTTTGGTAAAAGAGAAAGAAAAACAAAAGATCTCGTAGGGATGTGTTGAGAAAGCGGCTGAGTGAGAAATCCAGTAAGGCAGCAAGGTTTGTATATTTTGATAGACGCCTCATTCAGCGACATTGCTACAAAATTTCATTTGAAAATATGTTGTATTTGAGAAATATGATGTTTTGTAAGGTGAGTAGTGCGTTAGGGAAATTAGAGTGTTCGAGTGTGAAGTGAGAAAGAGAGTTCAAGAAGGTGACAATGAATTGACGTTTGACGCGTCTGCGGTTGGTCTTCGCCGGCAATCGGAGGGAGAACCACACACCGTTATCTTGGAATTGGTGTGCACTCTCAATACACCTAACGGCACTGATTAAGTGTGGGATTTATGAGGTGAAGAATGAAAGCGGAAACAGCTGTACAGTTTTATTTCATTACAATTTTCCACAATTCTTAAGTTGAATTCTTTTTGTGAGAAGTAATTGCATTACAAAAATTTCTTTGTCAAATATTTTGTTTAGTATTTACTTTGCATGTGCTAATCTCCGTTAAGGTGTTAAAGTACAGTAAGCTGTAAATATAAAGGAAGACATGAGTATTCAAGCAAGCATGCATGTCAATCAGAGCGGATCAAGCAAAGGTTGGAAGAGGTGTGAATGGTAGCTGTGACAAATCTGAAAATACATTTCTTTTATTTCTTTTTCGGTTAGCTTAAGCTTTAACTACATAATTCTATATGTACATTTAATTTTTTTTTTAATTTTACACTGTTTTTATTTTTCTCTATTTTTTAGTCTTTCGTCTCACAGTAATTGAATTGTTTATTCTTTGTCTGCGCAAGAATGATTTCCAACTTTTATTTTTACCGCCTTGCAAAGTGTCGCATTTGAGTTTTGTTTAGTCTACACAATGACAGCTCTGAGAAAAAATAAGCGGCAAAAACGTGTCCAAAAAGTGAATGTGAAAAATTTCTTGAGAATGAAGAACGAGTTATCTTTATTTTTTGCTCAGAAATACATATGTATGTATGTCCTTTCATGATTTTGGGTATTAAAAGTAATGTACAGTTTAGCCATCAAAAAGGAGTACTAAAACAACGCACAAATAAAGAAAATAAAAAAAATAAAATTTTTTGTCAATAATTTAATTTAAAAATTGTTGAAATAAGAAAAGCCATTCATTTTTACAAAAATTAAAAGCCTCGAAACAGCGTTTCTCCAAATTGTTTCAATTTCTTCAAAATATTTTCCAAAATAAAAAACTTGATTTTGATAGCTCATTTTCTATGGAAACCATATGCTGACAAAAAAGTGTAAAATTTCAAATCGATGCCTCAAAAACTGAGGGTCTGGTTTGTGTATTTACAGCAGGACGAATGGTCAGACGAATAGACTCAGCTTGCCAAGCTGCCCTTACAAAAATATGTATACTATTGTGCTCAAAAAAAAAGGTGAAGTTGTATTTATTTTGAAAATTCTTTATTTATTTTTCCAAATCAATTTCATCCCCTTCAAAGTAATCTCCTCCCGATGCAATGCACTTATGCCAACGGATTTTCCAATCTTCGAAACACTGGTTGTAGTCACTTTCCGGGATGGCCTTCAGTTCCGTCTTCGCTGCGGCTTGAATCTCCTCTATCGTATAAAAACGGTGACCCCGGACCGGTCTTTTGAGCTGGGTGTTGAAAAACCGTCGATTAACAATTAGAGACCTTGCTGATGAAGTTGGCATATCGAAAGGCTCAGCCAATACGATTTTGAAGGATGTTTTGGGCCTCAAGCGCGTCAAATCTCAACTGGTACCGAAGACATTGAATTTTTTGGAAAAAAGGCGTCGCGTTGAAGTGTGTGAAACGATGCTTTCCGACTACCAGGGTGTCACGAAATGCATTATAACTGTCGATAAAACTTGGATCTATGCTTACGACTCCGAAACAACCGATAAATCGAGCGAATATCGTGCCAAAAGAGAGCCGAGACCAAAGCAATCGCCCCAAAGTCGCTCAAAAATCAAGTTCATGTTGACAGTTTTCTTCGATTGTCGTGGTGTTGTGCATTATGAATTCCTTCCAACCGGTCAAACAGTCGACAAGGAATATTATTTGAACGTTATGCGTCGTTTGCGTAACGCTATCCGTCTAAAAAGTCCGGAATAGTGGAAAGACAATTCTTGGTTTTTGCACCACGATAATGCACCATCCCAAACTGCCCTTGTAATTCGTGATCATTTCGCCAAAAACACAATCCATATCGTTCTGCAACCACCGTATTCACCTGATCTTTCGCCGTGTGACTTCTGGCTGTTCACGCCCTTCGTCTTCGACACGTTCACGGGCGGCTTGGAACTCACTATACCACTTGTAAACATTTTTTTTAGACATAGCCTCATCATCAAAGGCTTTTTGCTCCATTCTCAATGTATCCGCAGCAGAAAATTGATTCCGTAAACAAAATTTAATGCAAATTCTTTGCTCAACAAATTTCGACATCGCAAAAACCGAAAAACTAACTTTTAGCAGCTCACAAAACGACACCCCCAAAAAAAGTTCCAAAACAACAACCAGTGAAAATTACATTGCAAAAAATTTACTATATTGAGTTTTTTGACATAAAACATTATGTAAGACGCAAGATATCAACAGTCTAAGGACTTGAAAGTGGTAGCTATCAAAATAATGTCGGTTGGTATCTATTGAACGGATGTAAAATGACAGACGTCAGATGGTAAATAGCTGCAGATGGTCGCTGTCAAATAGGTGTCAAATGAAAGCTGTCATAAAGTTGTACCAGACAGCTATCAATCGAATGTCACAAGGAAACTGTCGTATGGATATAAAGGTCTGTTGTCTTTTCTCTCCTGTACGAATATTAAGCTAACGGAGTTTCAACAAAGAAGTACCAAATCCATCAGTAGATAATACTTTACTGAAAAAATGTCATGACTAGGTTTTTGTCATATAGTATGTACATATACATACATAAAATTGTGTAAGATTCTTGATGTCGGAAATAAAATGATTTAAATCAGCACAGACGTTAGATAGCTATGGTTGCTATAAAATAAAAATATTTGGAATTAAGCGCATCTCTTGAGAAACAGATACACTCCAGCGCTTTCCCACGGCTGTCGGCTCAACAAAATCGGAAAGGAGTTGGATTTCTATACAGCTACGGACTGTCAATTCAGTGTTATTCAATGCAATTATTTTGCGAATGCCAACAACATTACACATGGAAATACAAAATTAAAGTACTTTTTCGGTACAAAATTCATGATTTAAAGGAATCAGTGTAACGTAAAAAATAGTATTCATTCATACATATATATAAATGTCTATATGTATATATGCGCCTTACAACAACAAAAACAAAGAAATAAAAAATTTCAGCAAGAAAAAGCCAAAAAGACACGAAATCATTGCGAAAATGTGAGTCACGTGCAACATTCTGTGCCCGGCCATGCAAATGAACCAATAACAGACAGGCGACGTTTGGGAGAAAAAAGTACTGAACAGAATGTTTTTTTTAGTGAATTTTGTTTTTATTTTCAAACATTTGTATTTTCGTCAATTGCACTTGTTTTCCTTTTCGTACAACGTTGTATATGAAGTATTACGTACTTGCAACAATAAAAGAGCCGCAACAGCAAAGTACAAACACAACAATGTACACAAACAAAAACAGCAAGCAAAAAACAAATAAGGAAAAATTAAAATCGTCATTAAAATTCAGCTGGCGTAGCAGCAGGAAAAAATTAAAGCGAAAAATACAACAAAATTTAAACCGGTGCAAGCCCGAACCAGCAGCTACCATACAAGAGAGCAACACCAGAAATTGTTTGCCACTCGTCGTCGCATGTTAAGTGACAAACAATTGAGTGTCACATTTTTATTGCACGTTTTATCCTTTTTTGTTTGTGCAACTCCATTTTAATGCCACACGAATTCATTTGCTGCAACAGTTAAATTCTGCTTTTTCATTTGCTCCCATTTCCCTCGTACGTGATGTGAAAATTCACTGAAATCAATAATTCGCTCAAAATTGTTATTGCCAAAACACATTTGTGTTGCTGAAAATTTAATGTACAATAAATTTGCGTTGGTCTAAATTTTTAAAACCACTTTTCCCCCAATTTAGCCATTAAATTGTTCAAGTATGCTCTGGTGACTCATTCTGTGGCATGTTGCTTTTACACAGTTATGCGTTGCATGAATTTTCCCAAGTGATCGCAATACACATAGCTTTTACTTAGCTATTTATGGATATGAGCGTTTAAAACAAGCGACATAAATGGAATGAAACAAATTTGAGTCGAAATTGATGTTTTCGGGTCAGCGGTTTTTATACTTTAAATCGAAAATATTCTTTACTGGCGTAGACACCGCTTACGCGATTATAGACGAGTCAACAACAGCGCGCCAGTCGATTCTTCTCTTCGCTACGTGGCGCCAATTGGATATTCCAAGCGAAGCCAGGTCCTTCTCCACTTGGTCCTCGGAGGAGGATGGAGTCATGTGTAGAAGTTCACGCAAGTGAGGAAAGCTCTCTGATCGCCATTCACTTGGGAGTGGCCAGAAACGATTCTTTTATATATGACTCAAGCAGCTCACGATCTCCGGGCCTTGGACCAAGTATCCTTTGGGTAGCCTAAGAACATCCGTTTGAAGACGAGCTAAAGTGAAAAGGCGAAATATTCCCTACTTAGGGTTGTGCGCTGGGTTTGGGACCCGCCACGTAAAAAAATACCCTCAATGAAAGAAATCGAAAATATTAGATATAATAAAAAGAAATCCATTATTTATCCAATAAATGGTTTCAGAAATATGTATGTACATGTCTTCCTTCTCAGACTGTTTTCTGTTTACTGGACTTTGTATTGTAGGAGAACGCTCAAAGATGGATAGCAGCAAAGAGAATTCTCCATATTTTGCATACATGCGCAGTGAAAATATCCATAAAGACCTTGGTATTCCTATTGTAAAAAAAAAGTAGAGAACAGTAAAATTAAATATATATCTAAACTCCGAGATCACCCAAACCCTTTCGCTAATGCTTTGGTACATACCTGTGATCAATAGTCCAGTCATTTAAGCTTAAATTAGGTAAGAATCTCGGAATTCGATTCACCCATTTATATGTCTTTAAATACTTGTATATTGATACCTACATATGGCAGGTTTTGAGACAACTTTAGGGTGTCATATAAATGGGTATATCGAATTCCGAGGTGAACTTACTATAATGACTGGACTACAAACACTCCTTAAAAGAAGAGATATGCCTACGTACTAAAAAGCAACGTATCGCCGTAACTGAGCGGACTAGTTACTTGCTTAAGTTGTCTAGTTTTTAAATAGATTTAAAAGCAGATTCAATAAATAAAAAAATATTGGAAAAAAAAAAATTTAATTTTTTTCTTCGACGTGTTTGTGGTTCTTATACCTTTAATTTTGTTGTCAAAGATACAGCCCGCTTTGGAAGGCCAATAGATTAAATGTTGAAAATCTTCAAGTCTTTGTGACGATTGTTGAGTAGCTAAGCTTTGTACAGAATACTATTGCAACCACTTAACTTTACTTAAATAAGGCTAGCTGAAAAAAGCTCGATGTATGGACCCAAAATATCACATGGATCCAATTATCAGCAATGAATCTTTACTGAGTGGCACTAAACTCCATCCATTTCTGAAACCAATGATTATTGGTTATATAAAGTGGGTCACTTATGACAACACCAAGCGAAAACGGTCGTAATATAAACGCGAGGAGTCGGCGCAAAAGGTTCCCAAGTCAGGATTGACGAACAGCAAGGCGTTTGCTATGTGTTTACTATATGCTGCTGCCTGCTCAGATGAAGATTAGACCGTCTGAAGGAAGCAATTGCTCAAAAGCGGGCAACTTTCCTAAATAGGAAAGGAATTGTGTTTCAATGTGGCAGCAACAGAACACACACAACAATAAGAAATCTACGAGAGTGTGGTTGGGAGATGCTTCCAGCTTATAGCCCGATCTTGATACAAAGTAATTATTACCTTGTCCTGTCAATTTCGCATGACTTTGTTGGTGTCAAATTCTCCTCCGTCTCTGGCTGTACCAGTGTTTTTTCCAATAAAAACGAGGGTTTTTATAAAAGTTTTATCCAACAAAACAGTGCATTGCTCTAAATTGGTTCATTCTAACTATGCTAAATAAAACTTTGAATTTAATTCAAAATTAATGGATTGGATAGAAAAAAAAACAGATCTTAAATTCAATCACGAAAATTTCTTTAATGAATTTATATATGTGACCTGGTCTACGGAAAGGGGACTTAGGTGTCAAAAAATTAATTTTCACTTTTTAGTTTATTCTTTTTAACAGCTGCTTCCCAGAAAACTAGTTTTCGCACGTTAGCTCCCTTTTCGTAGACCAGGTCACATATAACTTTAGTCTTTGGTTCAGAACTTGAGAGAATCTCTATATCTTGACAAGAGTATTGGACATACTTGTATTCAGTGTTTTTTGATACCTAGAAGTTACTGACCGCCGATATTTCTCAGATTGAACTCAAATTCCCTCTATGTTAAGGTATGAAATTACTAAGAATCTAAGTTGACACTTGACAACCACCAGTTTTTTGTTTGGTGGTGTAAGGTCAATTCCTCTCGTAAAGGACATATCACTTACAGTTCTTCGTTCATGGTCCTCTGACAGATATTTTATAGTAATCTTTTACTTAAATACTTCATTAACATCGTAATATATTCCTGCTAATAATCGAACCATTGTACTCCATATGGTTTCAGCGTCGGAACGCAAGGCAAAAATATTTTATCCAAGAAAAGTCTTAATAGTATTTTTACAAGACTTTGACAATATATAGTCCGGTAACTACAGAGTGATAGATAAAAAAAAAGCACGAATGGAAGGTAACAAAAGTATTATTAATTTATGATTTTTTTAAAGCCTAAAGGTCCCTCAGTGACACATTTATTATCTGAAGTGCTATTCAAATTGAGGAAGGTATAATAACTAATTTAGTATAATAGTAATGTGCCTCACTCCAATAATTTCGAATGTAAATTTTGTACTGGGATGAATGTGAGAACAGCTTCAGAAATTATAAACCAGGTAATAAGTCTCTATGGTGAATCGGCAATTCGTCCGCTTTCAGTTTTTGGACATCATCTTGTTTGAAATGAATGAGTCTTAATAAATAATTATAGCTTAAAATCTGACTAAGATCCGCTATGAAGATTATCAGATTTTTCCGAGATTTTCCTAGGTGTGACCAGATAGAAGTGAGAGGTAGGCTGCTGCGGTACCAGCGAATGCCCGAATTTTGTCCACATTACTGTTATTCGATCTCTTACTTCTGACCACAGTACACAGCTTCAAGTCGTAATGCACTTTAATATTAGAAGAGTAGAAATTAATTTAAGGAATGTACATCGTTAACTAGAACTAGCAATCAGCTAGGTTGGTTTTGTTTCTTTAAAGAGAGAAAGCGAATGAGAAAGAATATTGAAGCCGGAGTTTCTAAGTTTTTCTCGTCGGAACATACGCTTTATATTTATATTTATTATATACTTGTATGTAGTGAGTTGTGCAACATCTTTTAAACTTAACTTTAGAATAAGGGCAGATGATGACTACAAAAAATGGTTTGGTGCTTAACTTCACGATGAACAAATCAATTTCAGATCTTGTATCATTAAAAATAAATTGAACAAATCCAGTTAGAAAATCTTGCTTACTCTTTTATTTTTGCAGCAATCGGTGACATCTCTTAAATGATTCAAAATATATATATATTTATATCAAAGCAAGCCATAAGCTATCTGAATATTGCATCCCCAAGGAATTCTGCCTTCTAAATCGGATGAAAAAAGTTAACAATTATTTATTTGTGTGGACTTGTAGTTGCTGTAAGACATCGTTCCTGTGCTTATCGCACAAGCTGCATAATTTATTAAATATTTATGAACAAAATATTTCCAACCACACACGTCGCCGAAAATAATTCTTATTAGTGCAGACAAGATGTCCCGAACGTACTCAAATTTCACATTCACATTTCACTGCGACCCTTTTTACGTGGCTCCAACGACTGACAACTCGCCTACATACACATACACACATACTTATATACATATACAGAACTTTATAGCACCCACATTTGTGACAAATGTTCGAAACGAAGCAAGGAAACTTAGACTTATGTGGACATATGTGGAAGAAGAAAAGATTCAAAAGTTGTATTCAAATGATATTTGGACTCTTGGCGGCAAGAGTTTAGGTAACATGAGCAATACTCATACTTATTATCAGATTATATTCTGTATACCATTTGTTTGTATGAATGCTATGGTAGAAAGTAGCCGTAATCTTACACTGAACTTTTTCGAGTGATTAAGCGACAGGGTTCAGCGTTTTTGTTTTCCATTATCTACCAAATTGCATCTCTTTTCATAAATACGTATATTTTTTTTTAATGATAAGCCACAGGAAATATTGTTTGCTGGAAGTTAATAACTCTCGAACGAAAATAATCATAATTCTCAATCTCTCACCGCCAACCAAGCCTACAGTGAAGCAATGGAAATCAACAAGAAATTGTTGGGACAGCTTGGAAACCAGCTCAGCTTTCATTGAGTATTTGTGATACGCCTTCCCCCTATCCCAACAATTTATCTCCCCTTTTTGTTGTTTATAATTTTTCTTCGGCAACATTTTTTGTTTTTATTATTTTTTGCTTTTGGAGCCTGTCCCACAAACGCTTTTCGTAGACTTAGTAAGACTCAATTTTGGAAAGAAAAAATAGTAATTTCTTTGACAATAACTACGCGCTGTGATGTCCACAGGCGATAATATTGCAACAAGTCTGTGATTTCTCTGCATTTTTATGCAATTCTTTTTCCTTAACTTTTCTTTCCTTTGAGAGAATGTTGCATTATTTTTGTTGTCTTTATTGTTAGAGTTATACAGTTATAATTTATTGGATTGTGTTTTTTTGCGTATTGCCATTTTTCTGTTTGCCTGCATTTTGGTCAGAGTTTCATTTAAGCAAAAAAGTTCGAACAGAAAGATAGAAGCGACTTTAGTTCATTATTTCTGAAGCGTCGTTCTTAAAATAGTAAAGGCGACGTAGAAAGCACTGCCAATAAAAAAGAAACAACAGCATCGCATTAAAGACTTCTCTTTTAAGGTCGACCACAGCAAACGTAATAAAGACCATGATTTAAGGGCATTCCCCTGGCATGTTCGGTTCCTTAATTAGAAAGGTGACGTTGCCCAGCTGGTTAAGGATCTGGAGAAGGATCTTCTAAAAGAGTGTACAGCTGCTGGTGTCCGCCTCTGATATTGATATCAATGGCCTCAGCAGTCACGACGTTAGTACTGCTTTCTCCAGACTCTTTAAGGAAGCGAAGCGAACAAGGCGAAATATTTCTTGTAATCAAACAAACAGTAATCGCACTCGCGACTTGGCTCGCACGTCACTGTTGACAGACATAAACGTGAAGTCGTAGACACTTTTGTATATCTTGAGCCAGAATCAACACCAATAACAACAACAGCCTTGAAATCCAATGCAGAATCTCTTTTGCAACCAGATGCACTGAGTAGGCAGTTAGAAAATAAAATCCTTTCTTGATGGACAAAGACCAAACTGTACGATTTCCTTATCATTACCATCCGGCTATATGGTGGGGAGGTATGCACAATGACAAGGTTTAATAAGTCGACCTTAGAAGTATTCAGAAAAAAGGTTTTGCGGAGGACTTACGTTCCTTTGAGCATTGACAACGGCGAGTACTGCAGTCGATGGGACCATGAGCGACATTGACAAAGTTCAGCGAATTAAGAGACAGCGGCTGCGCTGGCTAGGTCATGTCGTCTGAATGGATGTACACCGAATGGATATAAATACTCCACCTCTGCAAGTTTTCGCCGCAGTACACACCCGGGGAAGCAGAGGAAGACCTCCACTTCGTTGGAAAGACCAGGTGGAGAAGGACCTTGCTGCACTTGGTATCTCATAATCTCAGCAACCTTACTTACTGTCCAGCCTTCTGTTTTCAGCAAACTCGGGTTCGCTAAAAATAAAGCCATCTAACAGAAATGTTAGGAGTAATACCCGTCACAGAAGTCCTCTCATCAATGTCTTCACGTTATGTCGCTTGAAAACTAGGTTACATAAAATTAACAACAACAAAAGCTGAAAAATAGTGAATATGTTCAAAAAGTGATTAAAAAAATATACTAAACCCCTTCTCTAAGTGGAAAAAAATTTCTCTAGGTCAAATGTAAAAAAACGGGGTTTTTCGGGATCGTGAACGAAATCGAAAGATACTCAAAACATTACTTTAAACAATAAATTAAATAAATAAATTGTAGATTACTGTTATCTGTAAAAATGTTTTTCAGAAACGTGAGTTTATAAATAATAAATAAGTAAAACATTAACTTCGGTTGTATTGCTGACCTTATTTTAATTTTGATCGGTCAGATTTAATGGCAGATACATATATGTTATAGTTGTCTGATCTGAACTATAGTAGCTCTTTGGAAAGTGGAGCGTTGCCTTTTAGAATAATCTATGCCGACTTCTGTGAATACTTTGGACCTTATAGGGTCACTCCTTTAGGGTGTTACAAACTTCGTTACAAACTTATCTTGTTCGGGATATAAAAAGTGAGGTTTTTATGAGCAAAGTTTGGAACAAACTTGGGAATATGTTTCATTTTGAAGCAGCTGAGGTACTGTTCTTGTGATTGAAGAGTTGGGTTTAATGAGTTCTGAATTTAGCACATACTGAACAGTTATCCTAATCCAGCAGGATCTCTGGTTAAAGAAAATTGAGATAACTCCAAAGATCTGTGTGACATTTTTGTACATAAAAAGTGTGAAAATTTGATAACAGAAATCTAAAATAGCAAATAATATATGCAGACCTTCTTCCCAAACTTTCCATCTCTAACCACGAAGCGGCTCGAAAGAGGAAAAAGTTGAAAAGACGTTAGACTAGTCAGACTACACATTAAACGCTTTTCAAGGTTTAATCGGTAATCGAAACCTCATTCCCAGCGCAGCAATAGCTGCAGCAAAGCCAAATACGTGCAACATCCCTGCCGCGGTGCGCCACAAAATTGTCACCGCAGACGCCAATTAATAACCCATGTGTTATTTGTTGTTGTAAATTTTATGAACACTTATGTTGTTGGGTGCGCAGCAACAATTTGTTATTGCAAAGCCATTTATTTGCTGTTACACGACACGTTCACATTTTTGACGCCTGCGACTCCTTGCGCATGCGCGTGTTCATGTGCTGTGTGTTTGTTGGTGCATTTCAATAATTTCATTTGAATTTTCATTAACTGCCTGCATCCTCCTTTGTTTGTGGCAATAACAAACATTTGTATGCGTACGACAGATTAATGTCCCACAGATGCCGAAGATAAGCGACGGTTGCGCATGTGCAGCGCCCATTCGACGAAAACGGGCAAGCGTTTGGTACGAAGGCGAATGAAGTATTGAACAGTGCTTAGATACGCATCTTGCTGCATCGATCTTCGTGTTGGAGAGTGCTTGTATACTCGTCTGAGTGACTGTCTGTGGTTTATAAGGCAACGACAGTCGTGCAATAGATATGCCGGTTGGTAGAATCATGTATATACTTATTTTATCGATGATCTCTCTTCGTTTTTGTTGTTACTCTATGTTTTTTTCTTCCAAGTACTTGCACATGTGGCAGCAGGTAATTTTGAGCGTCTTGCCTCTCTTACATCCTTCTCACGGTGCGTCTTGAGTTAATGAATGGGCATTGACTTCACAGCGCGTCGCCTGAAGTTGAGCCATACTTTAAGTTGTTGCTGTTGTACTTGCGCGCCGTTGGTTGTGTAAAATATAAATATTTACAGTGAAACAGCAGGGCGTTTTGTCGTTGCGTATTTGTACAAACAAGCGCTTGCGCACAAGCAAACGCACACATACTCGCACTTATATATGTACATAAACATACAAACACTTGTACTACATCAGAAGGCTACAAAATATTTGTTCAAGGGATATTCATTTGCCACTAAGTATCGATCGCTTGCATCGCATATTGCGCTGCCTTCAATGTTAGCTCTGACTGACGGGAGCTACGAGTGCGGTCCAATAAGTATTTTGTCTACAAAACGAAAACCAAAATAAAAAAATGCCGATTTGTTTCTCAATATAGAAATCACGGTAGACTTTCGTGGTGGCGATAGTCCTTTTATTCGACTGAAATTTCTGACTTTTTCGAGTTTGGACTCATAATAAAGTCTCTTGGGACCATAATCTGTAGAATAAGGTGAATGGGAATAGCAGTTCTTAACCTAATTCGGCCGTGGTGACGACGGTTGTGTGATATAAGTTGTTCATCGATTGATGCTTTTCTTCAAGTAGTGGAATCAGATCGTGAACTTTTGTCAATTATTTTTCCGTGTGGGAGCCAGTAATCCAATTTTTAATGAACGTCATCTAAGGAGAAAATTTTCCGTGCAGAACATCACTAAGCGATTTCCTTTCAAAGGCATGAATGACGTCGTGCACTGACTTTACTTCTTTTCATTTTTCAAAACTCGTGCCCGTTTCCACAGAAGGTCAAAACCAAACAATTAGTGCTATTCCGCTGAAGTTTTAGTAGACGTCTTCTGCAAGAATGTGTTTAAATTTCCCTTGAGTTGTTGACGCCATCTGCCGGTGAAGTTAAGTACTTATCGTACGCTCTCGTAAGTATTATCTGCCGCTTTTTGACCACTCTGCCTTTAAGCCATATATTTCGAACAAGAAAAAACTTTAAGATACTCATATTTCCCTTTGACTTTATTAATAAATACTTAAAAATTAAAAGATCTTGATTGCAAGCTCATATCATCAAGCTGCACTTGGCCCTCAGCTCTGTTTTTCTACTGTTCTTGTGCTCATTGACTCATACATATGTATGTATGTATTTATTACTCACAAGCTCGAATCATTTCTTTGTTTGTTGGTAATTGCATCTTCAACGAAAACAAATAAGGGAACAGCCGAACACTCATTAAACTCGTTAAATGTTTAAAAAATCGTTAATTTGTTGCCTTTTGAAGGATTCAATAAATATTTACTTTGATTGTGTGCATTCCGTTTAAATTAAAGTGGTGAGCAGGGGAAATATGCTTACAGCAGTAAATTAGTGGGAAAGACTTTGATGCGTCAGTAGTGATCACATGGGACTGATAACAGGCGGTATGACATCGTATGCGAGCATATTCACAGTAGGATTTTCATATGCAGAATACTTTTTCTAGCAAGGCAGGAGGTAAATTTTTTTTAAATTTTGTTGGGTAATATATTAAACGCGGTTGTTAACAGGGCTATAATCGCGTAAGCGGTTCTACGCCCATTAAGAAGAAGAAAAATATTTTAAACGTTAAATTTCTATCAAAAACTAAAAACCAAAACTCATATACATTGTGACAAAGGCACCAGGTAATTGTAATTTAAATTCCCCATGTAAATGATATTTCAAATGTATTTTGCTAACTTGGTAGGTACAAGGTCTGCCGCAAAAGAAACAGAACTTTTTAAATATAACTATTTCTGGTGGCGCCACCAATTGGTGGGTATATGAAATAGAAAGTTTGATCGCTTGTTGACATTTCGTAAAAATTTTAAGACATTTGGATAACTACAATCGATGTTATCGATCAAAAAGTGACAGCAGCTTTTGGTCATCGGTCGTAAAATGCATTTTGAACAAAGAGAAAATATTAAATTTTGTTTTAAACTTGGGAAAACGTTTACTGAAACATTTCAAATGATGAAAAAAGTTTACGGTGATTAGTGCCTATCCCGTAGTAATGTGAATGAGTGGTTTAAGCGATGCCAAGAAGGTCGTGAGGACCTCTGTAACGATCAGAAGTCGGGCCAAAACATGTTGTTTTCAGTAGTCAAAGGTAAAGACAAAGCTGATTTGTTTTTACGATTCCGAGGTTATTGTACACCGAGAGTTTGTCCCACCTGGCCAAACGATTAATGCTGTGTTTTACCTTGGTGCTGTGAAGCGTCTTTTGTCACGCATTCGTCGTGCTCGACCACAATACCGTGAAGCAGGGTCCTGGCGCCTGTTGTACAATAATGCGCCGTGTCATCGATCGACGCTTGTCAATGATTTTTTAACAAAAGATTCCATATTAACCATTAATCACTCAGCCTACTCACCTGATCTGGCACCCTGTAATTTTTACCTATTTGGAAAACTTCATTTGCCCATGAAAGGACACTGGTTTCAAGACATTTCAGCTATCCAAAAGGCGACGACCGATATCCTCAAGAGCATTCCGAAAAATTACCTTAAACACTCATTTAAAATGCTAATTGACTGGGCTAAACGCTGTATCAAAGCACAAGAAAACGACTTTGAATAAAAAACAAGAAAAAACGTTAACTTCGGTTGCACCGAAGCTAAATACCCTTCACAGGTGCATTTCTATTAGTAACTATGTGTCCAGTTTGTATGGAAGCTATATGTTATAGTTAACCGATCTGAACAATCTCTTTGGAGATTACATTGTTGCCTTAGAAAATAATATATACCAAATTTCGTGAATATATCTTGTCAAATGTGAAAGTTGTCCAACAATATCTTGATTCCGATTGTTCAGTTTGTATGGCAGCTATATGTTATAGTTAACCGATCTGAACAAATTCTTCAGAGATTACATTGTTGCCTTAGAAAATAATATATACCAAATTTCGTGAATATATCTTGTCAAATGCGAAAGTTTTCCATATGAGAACTTGATTCCGATCGTTCAGTTTATATGGCAGCTATATGTTATAGTGGTCCGATATCGGCCGTTCCGACAAATGAGCAGCTTCTTGAAGAGAAAATGACGTTTGCAAAATTTCAAAAGGATATCTTAAAAACTGAGGGACTAGTTCGTATATATACAGACAGACGGACAGACGGACAGACAGACGGACATGGCTAAATCGACTCAGCTCAACATTCTGATCATTTATATGTATACTTTATGGGGTCTCCGACGCTTCCTTCTGGGTGTTACAAACATCGTGACAAAGTTAATATACCCTGTTCAGGGTATAAATATAACTTTTGAAAAATATTAATTTTTGGTTGTTTTTTTAACAGTCCTGTTTCTTTTGCGACAGACCTTGTATGTCCTTAATTTATATACCAAATATGAGCGCGATTTGTCAACCAGTTAGTTTACAGCAGCGATTTGCGATTGCAATTTTTACAATGGATAAAAATTTCGAACAAAGAATTTGTCTAAAGTTTGTGTTTTTAACCAAATTTCGTTTGTTGAATCATTGCGAGTATTGGAAAGGGCTTCCGGTGATTCAGTTTTATCAAAACCGCAAGCCCATGAGCGGTAGAAAGCCTTCAAGCCTCGATCGAAGAAATAAAACAAAATTTGCTGAAGGGACATACATACATACATTTAAAGCTAATAATAGCTTTATAATGCACTGGGGTACAGGTATTTATTGTCTGGGTAGTATACGCTTGTCCTTCTGAAGTTCATAAGGAGCATTCGGCTATTTTTACGATGAGTGAAATTATTCCACAAAAAAATTTTATTAAATTATATCCTTGGACTATCGAAAGGATCAATGAAAACCATTTTTAAAAAACATATGGGTCTAAGAAGAAAGAAAGCACGATTGTTTACAAAATCACTAAATTTTCTCAAAAAATAGCGTCGCGTTAACGATTGTGAAGCAATGCTTTCCGACTACATGAAACATATTGTTTGTGGCGATTAGATTTGGATTTTTGCTTGCGACCTGAAAACAGACGATTAATCGGCCGAATATTGTGGCAAAGGTGAGCCGAAGCCGTAAAAAGTTAAGGTTCTTGACCGTTTACTTCGATTATCGAATCCCTTCCGAGCGCCAAAATTTTCAACAGAAACACTGTTTGAGTGTTATGTGTCGTTTGCGCCCTATTCTATTCGTAAAAATATTCCCGAATTATGGGCCGACCACTCTTGGTTCCTTCTCCGGATGAACCGTTTTGAGTCATTTGAATACATTAAACGTGAATGGCTATGCCTATTGTATGCTATTTCACAAATTTCCTTTAAAAACTGTTCCAAGAATTGGATAAGACCTTGGTACATGTTTATTGAGGGCAAGACGAATTACATTAATTTTTCAGAATAAATTAAGAATTTTAAAGTTATGATAAAGTCTTACTATTTTTTGCTTATATACAGACACCGGCTAAATCGATTCAGCTCGTCACACAGCTCATTTATATGATTTATATGGTTTCCGACGTTTCCTTCTGGGTGTTACAAACTTCCTGGCAAACTTAATATAGCCAATACAGGGTATAAAAATCGAAAACTGTAAGACGGAGGGCTTTCCCGTTGCAATTAAGAGCTGATACTTGGAGAGATTTTCCCATTTTTCAGAGTACCAAGCGAATTTTTTACCCACCTTAATATATAGGCTATACGAACCGCCTTTCCCAAACAAGCTGTAAGAAGCAAACAATATAAGAGCAACACAGCAAGATATTGAGCTTTGAGCTTAAATTAAAAAAGAAAACAAGTTGCCCTCCTTGATATCAAAGCTGAGCCAATGCAAAATTCGCCGGACCTGAAGAATATCTTCCGCGGCAGTCTTATGAACGTGGTACCCCTTTAGTGCTATTGAGAGATGATATTTATAAACTTACAAGCGAATTGTCAATAACATAAATAGTTTGAGTAAATATTGGAAGCTAACACCAGTTCTCTTTAGATATATTTACCAAATAAGGGTTAAGATAAATCAATATAAAATGCATTAAATTAATTCACTACAAAATAAAAATGTTTTCCCTAGTTAAAAATATCACATCCTTATCAACAATTGTATCTCAGCGTTTACAAGCACTTATCAGCACCTTGTCTTGACAATTTGATTAAGCCATAGATTAACTGGCGAGCTCCCATTTTCTTTGAAATCAGCACTTCACATTATATGTCATACATAAGTATCTAGGTAGTCAGAGTGCAATGATTTTCCACAGCTAACCCCTGCATTACCTCCTTTGGTTAGCTTACCAGCTGCAATCGTGCGGCCTATTCATCGTGCGCTTACGAAATTTATGGCACATTGCGATAATGTTGACAGTTAGTTGGGTCGATAGATCGCACAACTCGCGAGATAGCGTCAAAATTTATATACATACATGCCCATATGTATATGTATAGGCACACACAGTCGACATTCGTTTGACAGACAGCTCGCCTAAAACTGTCAACAGCGAGCAAACAAACGAGTAGCGAGCAAGCAGCACTTATTGTCACCACTTTTCAATATATTTTATTGTCAGATATTGATGGAAAGGTAGTCCAAGCCAAAGCGTCTCTTGGATGCGCTGAATTGGATACCTTTGGGGCGAACAATGTTTGCACATACGACTGCGTACGATGGTGTTTGATGTGAGTGACAGGCCGCGTTGGTTGGTCGGCTGTTGAGCTCAGCTGAGTCCCTTTATTTAAGCAATCTCTGATGAAGGTGCAAGCGTAGCGCTTACCTACGTCGCGTGTTTACACAATTTTATTTGATTTTCTAGCTGCTTTCTGGCTGATTAACAAATTAGATTAAGATTAAATGAAAATGGGGTGTAATATAAAGTATACAAGTGCGATAAGTCAGTGTGTCTGCATGTCGGTTTGAAAGCGTTGTTCCTGTGAATTGAGTTGCTCTGATTGACATTAGTTGAGTTGTTACAGATAGTGATTTGGTTGCCAGGTAGGGTGCCAACGGTTTCCTTTTTGAAGAAGAGTAAATATAGAACAGTTTATGACATTTTAATTATTTCGCATGCAACATTATATAATTATAATTTTCACTTTGGTCTCTATATATTAAGTCAAGTTTGTTGTATTATAAGGGCTTGAAATGAGCTAACTAAATCTCGATTTTAATAGCAGGAACCTTTACCTATCGAATTCCGGGTCATTTGGCAAACTACATTAGTAGCGAAATTGTCATAAATGAGGTTATGACAATCATATTAAAGCAGGTTTCAAAGTGCTCTTAGGGTGGGAATAGCTTAGCATAGGAATGAGGATATATTGCAAAGTCTAGTTATTGAGATACTTTCTTGGTTTCTACTCGAGCTCTTTTAGGTACAATATTACTAATACGAGTATAAAATAAACCAGGGATTAGAATTTTGACTTCCTTAACGTTAATCTTGCAATCAGTTCAATCAATTTGCAATAGAGTGGCCTTACAAAAAAAAAAAAAAAAAATACACCAAAGTACATGTTCGAAGACGATAAACATTGCGTACACAACCGATTTCCGCTCGTAAATATGTCTAGATCTGATTTACTTAAAGGTTGATCTATTTTGGACTAGAGTTTCCACTTCAGGCGTACTTCTTTTGCCTCCAAGGATTGTCAAAGCTCACTTTTCCAAAGGAGTTCTTTCTGTCCATGGGTAAAGTTGTATTAATCCTAAAGACTGCATATTAGTCAGCGAAGATCCGAGGATGTCTTTTGTCCATAGAAAATCTTGAAAAGCTCCAGTGCTAAATTGAATTAAACACTAGTATGTTTGAAGTTGTCAGAGGAAGTTGTATTATGTTACCACTACCGTTAAGGAAGGCTTAGTGTAGTAACCTTCGCCTTGTTGTCAAAGATAAAACGTATCCACTGTCTTATTTGATCTAAACCAACACTAAGGAATTGCTCACCTGAATCGCGAAAAACTTAATAAGTCGTAGGAAGCAATAGTGGAGTGGGCGATGATGATTTCGATTAAAATTAAGCCAACTAACAATATACAATTTTGGGCTTTCAGAACTAGAATATGTATAAACAAATAAATTGCACTGTGACCTAAGGTCTTTTTTGTCCTCCCCTCTATCACACGTCTCAAAAAAGCCCAGTAATCGGATGAATTCC
The DNA here is from genome assembly GCA_027475135.1 of Bactrocera correcta. Classification (NCBI taxonomy): domain Eukaryota; kingdom Metazoa; phylum Arthropoda; class Insecta; order Diptera; family Tephritidae; genus Bactrocera; species Bactrocera correcta. The sequence continues at coordinate 165,856,760 of CM050325.1, forward strand.
AGGAGCTTTTCGAGCGTTATTGAGACGATTTGATCGCTTTTTGGATTTACTTACTTTGCGACGTCAGATTTTAGAGTTTTGGCTCCTTTTTTTATTCTAAGGTAAAGTGATAAATTTCGTATCCAACTTTTGATTGAATAATACTATCAATGAAAAAGTAACAACTGACAATATTAACGCTTTTAGCTGAGAGAAAAGTTGACAAGCATTTTTTTATAGGCAACAATCTTTTCAAACTTATGGACCTGGGCAACTAAGGCCTTTCATATTCATGAGCACATCTATTCATATATCTTCGGGTATAGAATTGTCATTTATGTATGTATGTCTTGTACAAGCCTATTTATAATTCAATTCGATTGGAAGTTAAACAGTTACAACAGTTTATTATCAAAACGGCGTGCTACCGTCTCTTTGTACCCGCTCAATGTTTGCGTTTGTTGTTCGCTTTACACGCGTTCAAGTTGTCAGACACCTTTTTAAACACATTCATTATGTACATACGAGCATATTTAACCACATTAGCGTATACTTATACATATTTGTATATATAGCACTTTTGAGAATATCATAAATCTAAATAGTTTTCTTTTTTGTACGCGATTTAAGAGCCCAAAGCAAGCAGTCACAGGCAATCGAAGACGATATAAAGTCAATTGGGCTGCCGCTGCGCCCAAAGACGCGGCTGTTGTGCAACACAATCAGCGGCAAAGCAATTTGTATGCCAGCGAAGAGGTGTGCGGAAGTGTACATACGTACATATATGATATAAATATGTATGTATATAAATACATATATGGCGATGGCGATTGCATAGGCAATTCAGCGTTCTGTATTGTGTTTATTTAAAAGAAATTCACATAAATCAATGCACACTCGAAAAGATAAGCAACAGGCAATAATGTAAACAGCAACAACCGCAGTAATATTCATATGCAAGAATTTATATTGAGCACAAGAAAATAAATAATCGCAATGTCGTTTCAGATATTGTAAAAAAAAGAAGAAATATATACATATAGACATATTTATTCATACATTATAAATATATATACATAACCTACAAGCTGCACAATATACGCTTAAAAGTCAGCGCCGTATGTGGACATTTATTGGCAGCGTTATAAAAATAAATTAATAATTTATTAGATTGCATATTCATATGTATTTATAAATCACATAATATGAGGTCACACACGGCGGTGAAAAAAATGAGAGTAGAAAGCAAATATTTGCAGCAGCTACAAAAGCTTATCAGTTTAAACGGCTACCGAATATAATGGGTAATATACCCTGAACAGGGATTTGCCGCAACTGCCGATATCGCACCACTATAACACAGAGATACCACATAAACGGAACGATCAGTATAAAGTGCGTGTATGAAAAGCTTTCTCACAACACTTGGCATGGATTGTTTTCTAAGATAACGGCATACTCTCCGAAAAAACTGTCCAGGCCGACCTACTAAGCATATACTTAGCTGTCACACAAAGTGAACGAAATTGGACATATGTAGGTTATTGTTAACGCTTCAAGCTCTAAAAATATTGTTGGTATACTTCACGAGATATTCCTTTTGTAAGAAAATCTGTAGGTTAACGGTTTAAAATACCGAAATCACAATCAAAGGCTGAGAGACCGAAAAACCAGTTTCTTGATGAAAGAACATGAGATGTTAACACCTCTTCTAAGGAATTTTTTCTCCATATTTCGAAAAAATGGCATGGTTTTATAAGTTACAAGCCGAAGCGCTGTTATGGCCGGAAGTTTTATTTTAGAAAGATCGGTATGATAAAAACTGTGGTTGATGTTGTTGAGAATAGAAAATCAAACCCAGTAGTGGGTATCTCTAAAGACAATATTAATGAAGTTATAGGGTGTTTTTGTTTTTATAGAAAAAAAATTGTTGTGAAAAGTAGTACTTTTTTATTCCACTATAGTTTCATGAACCCTCAGAAATTTATATATATGGGCCATTCCATCAATTGGCGACATGGTTTTGTACCCGTGGTTCTCTGGTTTTGACGAAACTTTAGAATATCATAATATAGACTAAAATAAGAATATCTGTAAACTTTTTAGTGGCCAAAGTTGCTCCATTGTTTTTTGGCGCGCACTTCAAATTGAGATCAAACAAAAAAATGACTTTTTCTTTTATTTTTTAACGACTTCAAAATTGAGTGAAAAAAATTTTGAAGTTATCCATTTTTATGTAAAAAAATCTCAGCTTTCTGATAAAAATATTTTCAAAATAAAAAAAAATTTAAAAATCCAAAAAAAAATAAGTTTTTTCCAAAAATCCCGCTTTTTGTGCTCTTCCCCCACTTTTTTTTTCAAAATTGACATTTTTATTCGATTCCTCGTTAAATTTTACATAAGAATCAGTTTTCAAAAATATGGGACTCTGATCCCATGAACAGCAAAAAAAATTCAAAGTTGACGCTCAAAATCCAAAAAAAAAACATTATTTTCCAAAAAAATCCGGTTTTTTGTGCTTTTCCACCAACTTTTTTTCAAAATTGATGTTTCCATTCGATTCCTCGTTAAATTTTACATAAGAATCAATGTTCATAAATGAGGGACTCTGATCCCATGAACAGCAAAAAAAATGCAAAGTTGTCGCTCAAGCACACGATACAGTTTCCATTTCCACCGCACAACGATGGTTTCAACGTTTTCGTTCTGGTGTAGAGGTGGTCGAAGATGCGTCACGCTCCGGAATGCCTGTCGTCGAAAATTGCGATAAAATCGCTGAATTGGTCGAAAGAGACCGGCATAGTAGTCATCAAACCGTTATAAACCATTTGAAGAAGCTTGGAGTCACTAAGAAGCTCGATGTATGGGTGCTACATGAATTGATTCAATAAAAATACCGCAAGACTTTTTTGACAACCCATTATTAACAGAAAATATTAACAAGATAATTTTTTGGTTTGCAAATTTAAGTCCTGGAAATTTACTTTTGTAGAACCGCCAAAGTTGATTTAGTGACTAACGTCCAAAGCATACTGAAATTATGAAGGGAACACCTATTCAGCCTGAATGGCAGTGAAAGCATAACACAAATAGAGGATAAACACAATACCCCAATCGATGACGATAGAGCAGACGTTGCATTGCCGGACCATGAAGAAGTTCGACTAACAATTAGCCGTCTGCAGAACAAGAAAGCGGCGGGGTCGATGATTTATCGGCCGAACTATTCAAATACAGCGGTGAAAAACTGATAAGGAGCATGCATCACTTCTTTTCTAGAATATGGTTGGACGAAAGCATGACAGACGATTGGAATTTAAGTGTGCTCTGCACAATCCACAAAAAGGAATACAGAGTGGCTGATGAAAGCCGCTACCAAAAAAAATTTAAATAACTTTTTTTCTATTTAATGAGTCTACTTAATTTTTTTTTTTTATTTTGCAGATTGACTTTTACATTTAACAAAAATGGAAAACTTGGACACTGAAACAAGAATGTGGATTGTCCGCCGCTATCACGCACTGGAGTCCGTAGTTTCGGTTTAAAGAGAGCATAGGCGCACGTTTGGCGGCAGTCCTCCGAGCAGATGGACCATAATAAGACTTGTAACTAATTTTGCCGACAGTCAACAGAAGACCTTACCATCGAAACCCTTCAGTTCGAACGGAGGAAACAATCGCTGCTGTAGCTGCTGCCATACAAAACAATCCACGAGTTTCGACAAGAAGCTTATCTGCTGAAATGGGTGTAAGCAGACAGACATTACAGCCAATTATGTACAAAGATTTGACTTATTCCCATATAAAAATCAAATGGCCAACAAACTGAACGCTGCAGACTTGCCGATTTGCTTGGAATTTTGCCAGAAGATGCTTCAAATGGTGGAAGAGGATGGAAACATGTTGAACTGTCTTTTCATGTCTGACGAGGCCCATTTCGATTTAAACGGCAACATAAACAAACAATATTATAGAAAATGGAGTGCTTCCAACCCACAGTTACTCCATGAGACGGAATTGCATCCACTTCGTGTCCCAGTGTGATGTGCAGTTTCATCACGCTGCATTGTCCTACTTCGAAGAAAACGGTCACACCGTTACGGTTATTGGGGACCGTTACTTGATCATGTTGAGAGAGTTTTTCTATTCAGAATTACGCCGAATGAGAATTTCTTTCAACTCTGTGTGGTTTCAGCAAGTTGGTGCAGCTCCTCACATAGCCCAACCTGTTATGACAGAATCGCGACGAAAATTTCCCAATAAGCTGAAATCCAGAAACTCCACATGCCGTTGGCCACCCAGGTGGCCTGACCTTACTGCACCTGCCTTTTTCTCGTGGGGTTATTGCAAACAGGAAGTCTACAAAGCAAAATCAACAAATTTGAATGAACTAAGGCAATCCATTCGAGAAACAATTGCGGCTATTCCTGTCTCAACTCTCCAAGCAGTAACGAGCAGGGGGGTATTTAAATTCCATTATTTTTAAAACTACTTAAGCTATATTTAATAAAATTAAATGAGCTTTAACATGAGTAAAAGAAAAATGAATTCCATACACTGAAGAAAAAATTATTTGCGTTTCTTAATGTAGCAAAATTCATAAGCCATCCTGTACCTCATATTTTAACTATTTGCATGAAAGAAATTTTTAAATTTATTGAACTGAATTTTAATAGTATTGAGAACGCTATGCTTTTTTCCTTAGTTAAGATACAAGTTAGAATTAAAATTATTTATGGTTCTTAATCCTAAACGAATTTAACTCAAACTTAAATGTTTTGCATGAATTATAAAAAACTGTTTGCATAACAGAGATACTCGTATATAAATTTTGAGCTTTTCTAAATAGCATTTAACTAGATTTATTTATTAGTCTTTTTTTATGGCTTTACCACACATAGTTATAGAAGTTATTGGTGTAAGATTGACATAAAACGTTACTTAATTTGTCTTCTATAGCAATTATTTTATAATGGTTAGATATTTTTGTGTGTGTGTATATTCTCATGTCATACATTTATCAAGATTTAAGATATTGCTTAACATTATACAACGGAAGTGCTAAGTACCAACGAGATAGAAATATATAGCCAAAAAGCAGATGTAATAATATATATTTAAGTACATAAGAGTACACAGACGTTTTTATTATATTTACTTTACTGCGTGTGTAGTAATGCCTGTACATAATTGCCATTTCGTGGCATGCCACACTTGGGTGTACTCACTTAAAAATCAGTCAGCCATTCAGCATATTAAAATAATAATTTATTCGCAATACAGTTTTTCAAATATTTTTATACGCATTGTATTATTATAACTCTGCACATCTCGATAATATTGTGGATAGATGCTTCATAAACTATTAATAAGAAGCTACCCATAAAACTATGACATGAATGTGAATCTAAACTTTATATTTCTCTTTCAATATTGATTTTGTAAGATCTTGTTTGCTCATATTAGTGTCTAAAACTTAAGTACCTTTGCCTGTCGACTCTGACACTGAATTACTTTGAAATATGTAGTTTTGTTTTGAAGAAGTAACAAATTATTTTTAATAATTAAGACGGTGCTTGACTTAAAGCGTCTACAAGCGGACGAAAATTGGCTTAAAGAGACCTATTTCTGTCTTTCTCATGAAGTCAATTAAAGGACTTTATATTGCATTCTATAAAAATTTACTTTTTGTATTGTTAAAGAAGTCTATTTAAATTATTTAAATTTTAGTTTGAGATATAATTTCACATAAATGCTGCAGTGGTTAAATGTAGGCCACAATTGAGGTCAGGTAAATATAATTTCAAGGCGATAATAAAGAAAGTAAATTTTGAAATAGAAAGATTTATAGTCAGTTTAATTTTCTTACAAAGGATCTTTAGAAAAGTTGTTGTTGCGTATTGAGATCGGTTCAACTTATGTCTACTCAACTAGTATCAACATTTAATAAAGTTGCGCTAAATCGCTTATAACTTGTATCTAAACTTACAATATGAAAGCAATGAAAAAAATATCTTACGAGCAGGCGGTGGTATCGAAAAATTATGCATTTAATTACGATATATTTTTTGGGGTTTCAGTACCTTAATAGCTGAGTAAAAATCGTTTTGGAAGTCGAGTTATTTGAGAAACTGGAGAAAATAATGAAAAATTTGGATGCAAATTTTGTTGATGGACAATTGAGAATATTTTATCAGCTTTCTAGTAGTTTACTAGATAGACTAAATATTGGGTAGTCGAAAAAATCTTTTCGTATTGTGCCAATAGATGTCGTTGCAGTCGTACATATATATCGCCAGTGCTACCAATCACATTGTGTCATGCCATATAGTGTTGGAAAGGGGAGATTTGAAGTTTCATTCAATCAAAAAAAAAAAAAAATAAATAAATTTAGGCAAGTTAAAAAAAGTTACAGCTGTTGAAAAATTAATGAAAATAATGAAGTCATTCGCTATATTTTTAAGTTTTTGTATAAAAAGTTATATAAAAAATGCCCCGCATTTGTGAAGTTTACGGAGACGTTGCTATATTAGTTCCTATAGCACAACGAAGGTTCGCTCGCTTCCGTTCTGCAAAATTCGAAATTTTGATTTACACTGATGGAATAATGTCTCTAGCAGAAAAATGACAAAAAGTGGTCGACCAAAATATTTTTGTATATATTATATTTGTTTATTTATTTCTTGTTTCAAATATAAAAAAAAAAAATAAATTGAAATTTTTATTAGAGATACGAAAAGACTTTTGCGACTACCCAAGATATTTAAGGCACTTTAGGACTATGCTTTAACTAGTTGAACTGAGTTAATCTACAAACAATAGATGATTGGACGATTTCTGGCTTACTTGTGGTCCCGAAGAAATGTTACCTTTGTTGGAAGACGAAATATAAGGAGAGCAAACCTTGAACTTATGATAAACCTTTTGATGCTTTTTATTTGTTCGAAGTTTTATTTTGTTTATATATTTAGAGGGAGAAATTCAAAATGAGAGCCTTTTTAACAATATGTCAGGTAGCTCTGAAAGAGAAAAATGTCTTAATAATATGTCTAGAGGCTTCGGTACGAAAAGTTGCAAAAAGCAGCCAGCAAACTGAATGCTGAATGAGGGCATAAGTTAGTGAACTAAATTAAAGGGCTACATACGTTCAGAATTTTCAAAAAATCGATTTTTTTTATAAGTTATTATTCTTTATAGTTTTAGGCATATTTCTGTGAAAGTCGATTGTAAAAATTCCCAATAGATACAAAGTTATGGTAGAAAATCAGACCGCCCGACTAGAGGTTAATGCACACAGGTAGCTGTCCTTCGTTTGAGGCACATAAAAGCTTAAACGCGTTTTTCTCGAAACCACTTCCCGGCACGATCTGCATGCTAACTTATTCAGCTTTAACATTTTTTGATGCGATTTTTTTTTAAATATTTGAAAATGTTTTCTCTATAGTCTGTCGAACCGGATTTTCGATATTTTTATTAAAAAATTTTATAAACATAATTAACGTGTGACATTTATGACGTAAAACGCATAATTTTTTTCTAAATTCCGTAAATTGGAAATTTTTTCGAAATTAAAAAATTCGACTCGACAGACTATAACAACAACTTCATTTTACAAGAATTTTTTTTATTTTTAAAGATCCATCAACATTTCAAGGATAAATGATGCAGACTGTGGAACAACTTGTTTTTCATTGTGCTTTGGGTCACGTGATGTTTTATGTACTAATTTTTGTAAAGAAAATTAAAATAAATTTTTTTTATAAACTTTAAGTACCAATAAACAGTGTATAAAATTTCTTTATATTTATTTCTATTGTTATTTCTTCTGAAAACAGTTTTTCTTTTAGCGCATTTTTGGTGCTGCTGGACGTACATATGTAACCCCTTAAGAGACTTATTTGAAGGCAAAAGCAAACAAAACAAAAAAAACACAAATCACAAATATTATTTTAATGCCGATAATGATGCTTATTTTAATAGTAAATATTCGTTAACAAAATACGTAAGAGAGGTTTTTTTGCGAAGTGATTTTATTTAATAGACAAATAAAAAAAATTTACTTTTACATAATTTAATTAATTTTTTGCTTCATTTTGAATTCTCGTGGTCCCGTCACCCATATTCAGTAGAATCTACGAGAAATGGTGTCTGGCGTCGAGACAAATAATTCTGATTTCAAACCCAATAAACAGGAGAAAGCATTATTACTATAGCTAATGATAGAAAGACTCCTGTAAAATTTGATTTTTAACAAAATGGCGGCTCCCCAAAATAGCCGATCTATTTAACAAAATTTACGCTTCAGGATGGCTTGGAAATCGAAATTGTTATCAAAATTTTGTTCTTTCAATCATAACTTTGAAAATATAACTATGAAGGACGTGTGAAAGATTCAAATACGTACCGCCGTTTCGGATAAATTTTCCTCACCGATTCATTTATGCGCTTATCTCCGAAACTAAAAAAAAATTTACTTAAAATTTTCGTTTAACAATCTCAAATATATATATATCTTGATATATGTACATGCAAAGAACATCGGTTTTTATAATTCACAAGTGGTTAAACCATTTAAGATTATTAAAGAATCGAAGTAAATGCTGCAACTGAGGATTACGTATACGCCATGTCGTTCATTATATGACGAACATTAAACATCATATTGAACAAGCTCAATAAAATAAAATATCAATATACGTATGTATATTGAAGTACATACTTAAATTACATATGTGCTATTTATATATCTTTTAAGCTCAATAACAATAAATTCTACAAGAATATTCAAGTAAAAATTTAATCTTTTCCCTCCACATTAAAAAATTAAACACACTTAAAACGATTTATTTGCACGCAGAAGCATTCATTACAATAAGTAGAGTATTTATAAACCTTACTTAAGAGATACTATATATGTACGTAAATATACGCCACCGCTTCCATATCTACGAGCCCAAACAATTAAACCCATCAAGTATATAACTTGGCGCTTGGAGATTCTTGCGCTCGAGTTTCAGTCGCAGCGCTACAGTAAAGCCTTTAATCCCATTTAGCCAGTTTAATTATGTAGTTTATTAAGCGGAAATGAATGAACGCACAAGTATGAGTACAACAACAAGATCTACAACAACTTAAGTGAGTCAAAAAGGCAGCCACTAGTCGAGAGTGTTGGAATTTGGGGCAAGCGAAATTAAAGAATGAGCTGCAACAAAGAAGGCAAGCAGCAGGCAGAAATTTCATGGCAGCCATTGTGGTGAGAGGCGGCAATCAAAAAATCACAAGTCAGTAGTTGAAAGTTAACGGTAAGTAAGTGAAACAAGCAACGAACCGGGAAGTAACTAACTGACTCAGGACGAAGTAAATGTAAAGGATGAATATATATACCTCAACAGTGCGAAAATTTAATAAATTTGCATGTCATGGCATAGTCAAGGCGGAAAAAATTGCCTTACCTTTAAGGGATAAGACAAAGCGATAGGCATGCCAACTAGAAAAGGTAGAAAAGTGAATGTGAGACTCTATAAAAACGCGAAAAAATGAAGCAAGTGTCTTCTTGCTACACCAAATTCGACAAAAATGAAATTGCAAAAACAATTTAATAGAAGTTCTTATCTAAGCGTGTCAACTTACCTTAGCGACGTTTTGATTACTTTTTGTGAGCTGCAAACAAACGCGACACCACCGAAAAGAAAATCACAAAAATAACGAAAAAACGCTGAAAAGGATAAATGAGCGCAATAACTGCAATGTCTGGTGCGAAGGGGTTGGCGGTCTACGACTGAGCTGCAAAGAGAAGAAGGTGAGAGTTAAATTTTAGTAAAAAAAAATTATAGCAAATAGATGCAATATTTTACGAAAAACGCATGAATATTCAAGTGAAGTAAGTTATGCTAAACAGAATTTGGAGAATGTATAATAATCTGCACTTTGCTTTTATTGGCCGTCCAAAGGGTTCTCAACTAATTTCGCTAATTAAGTTTCGCTAAGAATCTTAATTTTTTTTATTTTGAAAATTCTGACATTCAAGCGTAATACAAGTACTAAAGGTTACAGTCAACATCTTTCTAAGTAGGATCTTTATCTATAAGAGCTGATTGATTATAATTCTAAATGAGCGCTTATTTCCCCTGCAACGCGCTTTGGCATTTAAATTCATCTATGGAGGGGCGATTGTCGAAATTTTAAAACTTAACTGGAATAAGAACTACATCGAGGAACTATGGAGTCCTAGTTAGTCAAGAACTTAAGGAACTCTGCATAATGGGTTCCGTAACTAAGATCTAAGCTGTTAAGTATATTTTAATACTAATTTAACAGAACAGGAATTCTCTGAAAGTGGTGTTTCTAAACCCCTTTTCCAATGCGTAAACTTAATGCTACACATCTATTGCAGGGTTTTCAGTTTTCCGAATCCAGTTTTCATGAGAAAATGTCTGGGCATATATTATCATTTGATGTGCAACAAAATATCTATCATCACTTAAATGGCAAGTTAGTCTATCATTTATGTTAAGGTAATACGTTACGATATAAAGACAACGTGGTCACGTATAATCTCCTGTAGGACAAAAATGTTATAAATAATATTTAGAATAGGTAAGGTTAATCTGGTAAGCTATAAATTCACGCGTATACCAGGTCTGATCCTTGCGATACCAGATGAAGTTAAGTTGCTAGGTCCCGGGGGTAGTAGTCATTCTCAAGATGCCTGCGCTTGATGCGAATTTTAACAGACTCTGTGGCCTTACTATCAATACTTCCGCCAGTGTATCATAACGTGGAGAACCCAGATGTTTACAGCGTGGTCTTGACAATACGGTACAAGTGCACAAGAAATGCTCCATTGTTTTCCTGGTCGCTTGCTCTAGATATTTCCTGCATTCCATTCTACGGGCGCATATCGCCACAAGACTGTGGCGAGTTAGGATTCCTATCATGCCTTACAGTCCATTTTATCGATTTCCAATAGGAAATAGCAATAGTGAATCGATTCCCAATAGTTTTGCACTTAGGTAGCTCGTTCCTTTGGGTTTTGATTTTCTTTATCATGATTCTGTTCAGATCGTCGTATGGACAATGCATGGGTTTCCCAGTTTTCCAATGTTGACCACGTTTTCGAGTGTTAGCTGTACCTCGTTCTTGGCAATTTTATTCACTATTTCATTGCCCTCTATGCCGTTCTGTTCTAGCACCCAGTAGAAGTGAAATTTAGTGCTTCTGGCAACATTTTCCACTGCTACTCTGCTTTCCAAGACACTTCTGGCCAATATGCGATACGAGATTACTCTGTTGACTCTGGAATTGCCTGCTGGTGAATTAGAGGTCAGCTCCGCGGCTTTCGCAAGAGCAAAGATATTAGCGTGAAATATACTGCAAGGGTCCGGCATCTTCAAGGCTGCTTTATGCCTAACTCTGGACGGCATATTCTCGCACCACCCTATCGTCAATTTTCGAGCCATCGGTATAAATGTTTAGAGTGTTGCGCATAGCTAATATATGTAGCTTTACGTCAACCATCTTTTTCTATGTTTACTTTGAACCTTCTTTCCCAGTTGATCATGTAGGCGGTTTTTGCCAAGCCGCCATTCTTCTTCTTCTTTACTGGCGTAGGCACCGCTTACGCGATTATAGCCGAGTCAACAACAGCGCGCCACTCGTCGCCATTACCCGCCGATAAATTATGTATAAAGAGTCGTCGTTTTTTAGCCTGACAGGACATAGTATACGGAGCTTGCAAGTTCGAGAATTTTATACTTTCGTAAGGTGATATCAGTTATCAGGCTGGAGGAGCCAATATCAAATGAACTTGCTTATTGAAGATTGATTCTATGAGGCCTACAACGTCTAGTTTATAATAAAAAACGTGTCTAGAAAACCACTTACGTAGAAGGGTCTCTTATGACTTAGTTCATGGAGAAGATTACAGCCTGATCGTATTATAAACAATGACTAGGAATTATGATCCGATTCGACTTGACAAAGCGGCTGTAGAATGAAACTAATAAGCACGCGACTTCTGAAGACCTAATAAGACAGCAGTCAAAAACTAATATACTTATGTATCTTGCGAGAATCTTAATTATTAGTTGATTTCTAGAGCGGCTTTTATAATGAAAATTTTAATTTTGTTTGGTCTCCTTGTATAATGATATGTAAGCTGAAGAATCTATTGCTGCAGAATGCTATATTTACAAATAGTTCCCTCGGAAAGTTACTTGGTTTGCTTAGAGCTTAGTCTGATGAGCTCAGTTTCATATTACCTTATGTCAACCAACCTTAAAGCCGGAGAGTACTTCTGGAATAAGTGTAAGCTGCTAAATGTGATAATGTTACATAGCATTTTTGAAATAAGTATGTATATTTAAAATTAATAAAATATACCATAAATAATTTACGAAATAAATAATACTCCCAGTTATGAAAGCATTAAATTTTTACGTTCATTGTTCTATGGCCACGAAATTTTTTAACTTTTTCAATACATCTCGCTGAACTTTTCCTATTTAATTTTTTTTCGATTTTGTGCACTCTTTTTCTGTACAATTTTTCTATAAATTGGCGCATGCAACCATTAATTTACCGCTGTGACACACAATACGAAACTAGCAATACGAAAAATGTGTATTCTGTTAAATTGCATTGCAATCAGCATAAATTTGGAGCAGCGACTACAAAGGAACAGTCGGAACATGCAGTTAAGCGCAAGCCAACACAAAAATAACTGCCGAAATTACAGTTATGGCGCAGTAAGAGCGCATGAAAGGCGGGTACAGATGGTAAGTAGTGCGCTGGAAAAAGTTGAATGACAACCAAAAAAATCTAAAACAATTTTGCTTATTTGGGGAGTTTTGGTATACTCGGCGTTTTGGTACGAGGGTGGGTTAAGAATGAGTTATACCTGGTTCAAAAAATTGCAGATTGCTGTAACTGGCCTTTACATTCAAAGTATGTATTTACCAGAAAAAAATACCCTGTATGCACCCTCCTTTCGTACATAACGGCGTTCTCAAAAACTGTTAAAAATTGATAATTTTTCAATCAAAACTAGTATCGATATGAGGTATTGAGTGGAAGGATTAGTATACTAAGTTTAAACGTGGTGAAATGACCACCGAAAACAGTGAACACATTGGACAGGAAGAGGTTGATACCGTCGAAACCATCAAAAAATTCTACAAAGTAATATGACCGTAAAATGAAGTTGTTCGAAATAGCAGGACTTTAAAGATATCAACTGAACGTGTACATCGTACCAGTCAGCCATAATTGGATATAAGAAAGCTCTGTATAAAGTGTGTGCCGCGAGAGCTCACTTTTGTCCAAATATAACGACGAGTTGATGATTCGGAGCAGAGTTTGGATATTTTCGAGAGTAAGAAATCAGAGCTTTTGTGTCGATATGCACCGTGTCACAAGTCAATGCAAACGACGGCCAAAATCCAAGGATTTGGGCTTTGAATTGCTTGCTCAGCCATCGTATTCTCTAATAAATCCCTGGGAAGTAATTTTCGAGTATGAAGAGGAGATCACCGAAACTGAAGACTATGTTGAAGCAAAGGACAAATCATACTACTAAAATGGTATCGAAATATTGGAGAGTCGCTACAATCAGTATAACACTCTTGAAGAGAAATCTAAAAAAAAAGTATTTTACGATGGCAAACAGGGAATTTCTCAGTTGACCTGTTATCTGTCTTCCTCTGTTCTATCAAATAGAAGCGCGCTTAAACCCATAGCGTGTAAAGCTTTTTATGATATCAAGAATACAGAAAATGGTGTTCAACTTAAAACCTATAACCTACTTCCTGAGATTTCTCTGTATTCGCTCTAAAGCTATTATCAATTAATTTGAGGGTATACTTCCGGAACCTTTAATTGAAAATTATTATAAATTAAATTAAGAAGCTGAATATTATGTGTCATCAAGGCTTTTAATTAAATAATGGTTCTTAACTATATCCATTAGGAACAACTATTAGTTTTTTCGAGGCTTCAACGAGCTCAATTTTAAAGTAGTTGGGTCTAAAGTAACGGAAGAGCATGGTTTTACATCCATTCAAGTATTGTAAACTCGTTAACAATTCTTTTAACTATTGACAGGTCTGTCACTTCTACAAAAATAAAACGAACAACTTTTACTTGGCAATCGTATACACAATTCCTTAAGTCTGCGCTGACAAGTTTAGAAGCCCTATTTCGGTAATAAAGCAAATTTCAATGAGTCAACAAACTTTCTTGCTAAACTTTTCAAAGACTAATATATAATTACGTTTTCATGTCTATTAATTTATTGTCAGTTTAGGTCAGGTGGCTGATCACACAAGATGGCGGAGCATACCACATATGCTGATAAGTACAGTCCTCTGTAAAGGCAGTGTAAACGTCTTTAACCTATCACAAATCTACTTGGGTATTTATTTCTAATTCCACTGTAACATTGGCTTATGTAAAATTGTAAGATCTGTTCGAGCAGTGTCTGGTTAGAACTAATGTTATATTGAAAGGTGAAATCTGTACAGGGCGAGAAGTTCTCTAAGCTTCTTACGATTTAAATTGAGCCAGAAAAACATCGCGATGTCATAGTCACTAGTGTCTGACCAGCGTTCGCTGTGGTCGCATGACGAATATTAAAATCATATTGAGTACCAACCATTCAGTAGTAAGCCACAAGAAGCCTGAGCAGCTCCTTATCTAGTGAAACAGAAATAATTGACCTAGCAAACTCATCAGCCCTGCAGTTTCCAGGAAGCAGTGTCAGAGATGAGGAGTTAAGAGATTCTTTCACTAGTTTCTAGCGTACGCCCAGCGAGCTCTGGCTACCGCCGTCGCCCAATTATTAGAGCGGATAGTCACCACTCTGAAAGAGGCTGCGCTCCTGAGCAGCAGATCTACTGCTATCTTGCGCTTTCACTTTGAAGACGAAAAATTCGGGCCAGTGCAGCTTAAAATCTGGGTTGCAGACATAAATAGCGCAAATTAGATTCAAAATTTATTATATAACAAATACATTATTTGATTTATTTTTATATGCTGTTATTAAATTCACATAAAAATGCATAAATGCTCAAAAATACTTTATTTATATTTTCACTAGTGAAATAGTGCAATCCATTAATCTACTTTGCATTCAAATCTCAAGCAGGCACTTCACACTGATACTCTCCGTAATCCATACACTTGAGAGCATAAAGTCGCTTGCCTGCATTCAATCAATGCCTAAAGTGTTCTCACCTCACAGCCATCACTTTAGAAATCAAAACAAATTTAACTCAAATAATGGTGACCTGCAACCGATCAAGCAGTCGGGCATCATTGAAAATGAATGAATTATGACGGTATGAGTGAATACCACCCACCCGACCGGCATAACGAAATTTCGGATGCACTTATAAACTAAAATTTCATACAAAAGATGCTGTGGCAGTTAAATGGCCAATAATTCTATCAACACATTGCAACAAATTGTGGCACCAATGAGGGGTGAAATGAAGGCAACAATGTAGCATAAGCATACGCACTCAAAATGTGGCAAAAAACAGATGAGCAAGAAACCAATATGACGCCTATAAACAAATGCACAACAAGAGGTATAAAGGGAGGAGAGAGTAGATATGCAAGGAGTATGTATCTAAGCATATGCAGGTTTAGTTTGTGTGGCACACACAGTGGGTTGCTGACCATTCATTGCACGCACACGCAACTCTCACAGCCTGTAATGCCAATAAAATCACTTAGGCTGTTGACGCATTGAGATTTCGAGACGTAGGGATATATGTACTTTTGAGTCAACTAAGTATAGTATATATGTATGTGTGTACATATAAGGAGTCACTAGCAAATGTGCTGCCACACATTTCTATAAGCATCTCGATATTTATGTATGTAGGCGCATATTTATTGATATACTATATGTTTTTGTTGTACTACGACTACATACGAGGGCTGCTGTATAAGTAGCTATAGTCTCCTTTCAATGATTACAGTTCTTTAATTCTGTGATAAATAGAGCTTCAAGATCCTTCAGAAGTTCAAAATTAGTAGAAGAAAGATCCTGAGTTTTTTGTTTTATTTTTGCTAATAGAATTTGGGGTGATCCCCGAAGTTTAGCCAACATTTTGAAAAAGTCGACTATAAATATCGAAGTTCTCACTACTTGTGGCTCACTCTTTGTATGCTTTGCGAACTCTGAATTATATTGAAAATCTCTAGCTGAGTAATTTACAGGAAATAATGTTTATTGCTTATTTGGCAGTGGTCAGTATATAAACCACTTCATCTCTGCATGTCTCAACTCAAAAATTTATTTCTCAATCCACACATTATATTTCTAACATGAACTCCAGCTGATGGATTCCATGTTACTGGCAATAATAATTTCTGTCATTTCCCTACAAGGTATTGATCTGATGGTAGCATAACTTTACCTTGCATAACCAGTTCATTGGTTTACATTTTAGTCCGTTCGTTACTCGATTCGTTACTCGCTTCTGAACTTTCTCTTGGTTCTTCGTGCAGAGAGCTGTGAAGCAGATCATCTTCGAAATTACGATGACCCTCGTCTTCATTCTTTCCATGTAGAGCTTGTCATAAATTGGTTTTGCTTAATGGGTTTACTTGTTTCTTGGACTCTGTAGCTAAGGAGTTCGTTACAGTTTTAACTTCTATATCAGGGTGAGTTGAATTGGAGTTCCGGGTTTACAGTAGATGAGCAGCTTTTTTAACATATTTTATCGGACACTTAAGAGTCAAATTTTTCAAGTATGAGCACATGTATTTAAAAAGAAACGGCTCAGGTAGAAATGCGAATCCCATTTCAATTTTTATATACTTTAAAGAACACTATCAATAATTTGCAAAACCAAAAAAAAAAAAACAAAAAAATACGTCACCGAAAGTTGAAGAATTACCCGTTACAATAATAAATCAGAAAAAAAATTAGTTTAATTTTATAAGCTTAAATATCTCAAATGGTTTTAAGCTTACTCGTTTTCAATTTCTCTTTTCTAACTCATAAACCTCATTACATGTACTCACAAAAGCACACACTAATCAAACTAGCCTCGTATGTGTGGCACACATAAATACACCTATGTTCGAAGACTTGCTGTGCTACCAAAGATTCAAGTGTCGATTCTAAGCCTTTTCGTTCTTTATTATGTGCATACATGCTGGCATTTAATGCTTTGGAAAATGACTTTCCATACACACGTACAACCATTACAGACAATTCGACTGGCTACTAAGAAATTCAGAAATCCATTTGGCAATCCAATTCATTTGCTGCTTAAATTGTGTGTGACCCATTCGTAACTATTCGTTGGGCGTGGTACGGACTATACGAAAAGGGGTTGGCACATACATTTAAATATGTGTAAGTGTGATTCCTGTTTAGTTGAGAACTATTTCCTTCGATTGCAGTGTTGATGTTCGTAATGCTAAATAAGTATTTCATTTCGATATCAATTGCTTTTGCTGGAGTTATGTAATTTGGAAGGTTGTAGGTCAGGATATAGTGATTTTGTTGCAGGAGATGGAATAAAGTTGGAGATATGCTTTGGTAAATTAATTGGACGGGTCATAGTATTTGTAATGGTTATAGTGATTGAAGCTGCCGAAAAGTGGTTAGGCATAAAAAGAAACTCATTTCAGGATGCTAGGCAGGCCTCTCTGAGGGATTTTTGAAACATAAATTCTGGGTTGACACTTCTATTAATGAACAAAACAAAAAAAACTTCTAACTTTTGGCCAATAAATCCTCACAAAGTTTTCCTCAGTTTGATAAAGAACTACGAACATTCCCAAAATTGATAGAGATGACTGACTGGTTTTCATAACCGGTACCAAATAGTTTTTGAAAGAAGCAGAAGCCAAGGCTGTCAGACCTCAAGAGAAAGTTCAGAGAGAGAGCAAAAAAAAAACCTCAAGAAAAAGTTCAGAGAGAAAGAGAGAGAGAGCAAAAAAAAACTACTCATTTGATACTAAACTTTTAGTTAGAGGCATTTCAGTAAAGATTAAATTCATGTGCTCGGTCTTATGGGTCGCCCCATACCGTACTCCAAAACACACGTGATCAAGATAGAATTTCTTTATAAATGTTTTTTAATGAATTTTTATCAGTTTTTATGCCACTATATCTAAATCGGGTTTTGATATATGAACATCGAAATGAAAATGGTCCAGCATCAAAATATCGCCTACACAAAAAAAAAAAGTGATAACACCTGGGAGCTAAACATCAAAATACGGACCAATTTCTTCCAAGCTTACCATTTGAAAAATTCCTCCACGTACTTGGCTGTCTCTGAATCGAAAAGAACGTGGACACAACTACTTTTACGCAAAAGTTTTTAACAATTTATGAAATTTTATTGACATAAAAGTTTGGCTCAATTAGAGCCTACTGTGAATAACTTTCTGAATTTTAAGTACGAATAGGAATTTCATGTGAATACAACACACTTTTTCTTTATCAGTCACCAAAACTAAATTCATACTAGATTAAGACTGCAAAATTAACATCGTTTCTACGAGTGGTCAACAGTGAAATTGAGTTCATATGCTTTATACTTAAATCTAACCTTTAAAAAACACATTATAAATTCAAAAAAATAAAAAAAAAAAATCGCTTGGAAATAAATCACCACAGTCTCAGTCTCCATTTTTGAGTAAAAATCAAACCGTTTTACAATAATGGCATAAGGAAGATCACTGTAATTGATGTATATTTTATATATATATTTCTGGACTAGGCAACACTAAGTGCAATCCTACATTTCCATTGAAAAGTTTGACATTTTTCAGAACGTTTTGTCATTTAATCGTGAATTGTTTTATTTACAGGGAATTAAAAAATTCATCTCGGCCAAAAAATGGAATTAACTCGTGAACATTTTCGTGCGTTCATGTTTCACAACTTTCGACGTGGATTACCACGACAAGAGTGCATCGATGAACTAAAATCTTTGTATGGCTATGAAGCACCATCCTATGGCACTGTGAAAAACTGTTACAACGAATTCAATCGTGGCCGACGCTCGCTCAAAGACGAATTCCGTGAAGGTCGTCCAAAAACAGCCGTTGTGCCAGAAAACATCGATGCCGTAGGTGAACTGATAATGCAAGACCGTCATGTAACATACCTTCAGATAGAGGCATGCCTATGCATTTCTCCCACCAGCATACATTCGATATGGCATGAACACCTGGCCGTAAAAAAGGTTTCTTCTCGTTAGATTCCGCACAATTTGACAATCGCTCAAAAAAAAAGCTTGTGTGGATTGGTGCAAAGAAATGCTGAAAAAATACGATCGCGGTGCTTCAAAAGACGTTTATAAGATCGTCACAGGTGACGAATTATGGATCTATGCGCATGAGCCCGAAACAAAACAGCAGACCCGTGTGGGTCTTCGAAGACGAGCCAAATCCAAAAAAAAAAAAAAAACATTTTCTTATTTATCAACCTATTTTCATTATTAGGCCAGAAATATATATAGCAGCCCTCGTATCGCTTTCGATGGAAGTTGCGATTTGGAATAATAAAGTCCGATTTTTAGTAATAAATATATTTTTCTTCAAAATGATAAGGTCTATCTTAGCACGCATATGTGATCCTTTTGGAACTATCTCTGAAGAATCTTATTTTCTTTTGAGTTCCCGCTTTTTGAGCAACTTTCCTTCTTGACTTTACTTTGAGTAAAACTTTGCCCTTTTCGAACTACTACTACAATTTTCCGCTCTAATTTCTCACCACAAACAAACCGCACATTTTGTGCTCGAAAGCCAGCGAACCGTGCCTAAAACTGATTGCTGAAAGTTGCCTTAAAAAAATATTGACTTTGCATAATATTTATGCGCATATACATATATGCACATATTCTCACACACAGAGCTTTCCGCTTTCCTTTTGCGCCAGCACAATTCGCCTAGCACACATTCTGGCATCGTGGCGCTTCTAAGCGTTTTACCGCTTTATTTCGCACTCACTTTCTATACATTCAACTTTTAAAGCTTTTATTTCAACACTTGCGCTTTTGCGGCGTTGTTGTGCTTGCTTTTCGTATTGTTGTTGCTATTATTATTGTTGTTGTTGCTATTATTATTGTTGTTGTTGCTATTATTATTGTTGCTGTTGTGAAGGCAGAAAATTTGTTTTCCATTGTTGTTGCATTGCAAAGGTTGAATTTCTTTGGCTAACCGATTTGTGTTGTTGTTGTATTTGTTTTATTGTTCTTGTTGTTGTGGCGATGCTCGGAAATTTGCTTTTCATTGTTGTTTTATTGCAAAGCTTGATTTTGTTTGGTTGGGGGTTGTTCTTGTTGTTGTTTGGCTGTTGTTGTTGTAATTCTTCATTACTATGCATCTTTCTAGCGCTACCTACAACAGTATATACGTTATATGTACACTCTCTAATTGTTGTTTTTGCTTTGGTTTAAGTTCTTTGTATGCAAGTCACGTTCGAGCCGTCCGAAATCAACGGCACAGAATCAAATCGGCCAGCCATTGTCTCTAACCCCAACATCAACTCAAGCACAAACACAAACATTGCCTGATTGTTGTTGTTTTCAAATGCGTTGCGTTGGCCTACCATACAGCGTAATTTAGAAGGATTCGCTTGCTTTCCTCCTGCTCCCTCTCTAACACATCCACCTTTGCTCTCTCTTGCGTTGTCGGCGAGTTCTAAGCGTAAATTGTTATACCGTCTAACCCCACCTGCTTGCCACCATATACTTGGCACTTGCAAACACTCTGCTTCCAATTACTTTTTGCTTTTTGTTCTACCGCCATCTGCGTGATCTCTCTACTTCATTTACGCCGGCTCACCCAACCATCGGGGAGGCACACGTCAGCTTCACTGTGGTGTCATCTGCACTCACTGGCCCACTCGCTCGGCTTGCGTTGGTGTTGTTTGGTGCTTGTGTTGCCTCCTCATTGCGAAGTGCATGCACGCACACTAAAGTGACATCACGCCGCTGTTTGTCAACACGAAAATTGTGAAAATCCTTTTAAAGGATTTCAACCACAGCCTTTGCAAAATGTTGAGCCTTACTTTGGTCGGTGGTCTTAAATGCGTTCATGCCGGCGTAATACAGCTGCTTCACATCGTCAAACAAGTGGGCGCACACAAACGATGCCTTAAATTTCATGCCATAGACTCAGTCAATTCATCGTCGGGATTTTTGAAGTGCTAGCTCGTAGGCAACTTCCGTGTGTTAGTCGAAAGAGCGTGGAAGCTGTAAGATTTACATGGCGGCGTGCACAGTGTGTTATGAAGAAACATTTTAAATTATATATTGAAATGCGTTTATATAATATTATATTATGTACTCATGGTTTCTCCCGAAGTAGCCAACAAATTTTCCTCAAGAATCGAAAAAAACTCAAACAATAATATTTTCTTAGAAACCGCTCAGTGGTTAGTTGAATAATGCTTTGGAAAGAGTTCTACAGTCTGTCAAGTAAGAGCGTGGTCTTGTTAATTTATAAAAAAAAACATTATTTTTGAGATTTTCTTATCTATATATACCTTGTACACATTACAAACAATGATGAAATTTGGTCAATAATATGTCCAATCACCACCGGCGTCGATAATTGCCTGGCATTTCCGAGGCGTACTTTATACTAATTTGTCGGCATATTCTAGTGGCAAGGATCTCCAGATCCGACGAATTTCGTAAGGCAACTGCTTCCAAGTGTATGTGCGTCTTTCACTAAGCTTCTGTTTAAAATATGGCTCGGTGAGGACTGAACGTTGCCATATAGAACATTCATCTCTAATAATTACAATTTCAAAATCTCTACCATTATTCTCATGCGCCCAAGCGAGTCGCTTTGTCACAAGTTTTCAGTCAACAGAGGCTTCTTCATTGTGTTGCGCCATTTCAGATCATGAGTACGAAGAAGTAATCGCATAGTTTCGTAGGATATATCTAAACCTTTAATTTTCTTTGTCCTTGTCGCAGTGTTAAAGCAGGATTCCGCGAAAACAGATTCACTATACTTTTTCATCTTTTTTTTCACTTTTCCTATAA
This sequence comes from Bactrocera correcta, assembly GCA_027475135.1. Lineage (NCBI taxonomy): Eukaryota > Metazoa > Arthropoda > Insecta > Diptera > Tephritidae > Bactrocera > Bactrocera correcta. The sequence continues at coordinate 165,878,769 of CM050325.1, forward strand.
AACCTCGTTCTGGTAAATCATCGACATTTTTAGCCACTTTATATCGCTGTATCCACTTCTGTACAAATGCCTTCGACTTTCTCACATATTTAGCAGCCGCTGACTGCGACATTTTGGGACCCTTCGAGTGGAGGCAAAGGAACACAGCTTCGTAGCGCGACACGTACTTAGTACTAATGGCGTTTAACGTAATTCTCTTTCAAAAGGTCAACGACAACTGAACCTTTGTTGACAATGCATCAAGGATAAAGCTTCATTCTATCGGCTCGCAAAGGAATTAGAGCGAAATCTTTCATTATCTGCCAGTAAAGTCGACCACGCTCTTACTTGACAGACTGTAAATGAATATCTAACTAAACATATATCCCAAAACTGCGATTCAGCACTACAAGTACTCTTAACAAAACCTTCGTTTTTCTTATTCCAAAAAAAAAAATCGTTGAAAATTAATTTTTCATTCTTGGCAAGTGTTTTATCGAGACCACATTTACGAAGATAATATCAAATGATCTATTTTTTTTTTGTTTTGGTGCTTCGCAATACTAGATGTAGTTCAGTTACTAAGTCCATGAGGAGTAGCCATTCTATAGGTTACCTGTGTTTGAATTTTAACAGACTTTGTGGCTTCACTATCGATACATCCTCCAGTGTATGATCTCGTGCTGACCCCAGATGCTTACAGCGTAGTCTTGCCAATGCAGGGCAAGGGCATAAGATGTGATCTATTGTTTCCCCGGTGCCTTGCTCTAGACATTTCCTGCAGTCTTCTCGATCTGTGATATTTTAAATGTTTATAGTTGTTGCTTTGTATGGACCTTAAAGCTTTATGTCCAGAAACAGAGTATTTCCGAAAATGTCCTAACATCATTTGGAGAGAGCGAGAGTAAGATAGAGAGAACTTAATTTACTGCTTGTTGGTAAATTCAACCACTATGTTATGTTGTAACTATGTAACTATAACTGAAGCATAAGACTTTTGGTTTAAAAAAATAGAATATTTTAACTGTTTGAACAGAAAAATTAAATAATTGTAAAATTAAAATGAATTGAAGCAGTTCGCTCAATATGTTACACTAGAATATTTTAAAAAGGGGGGTCTCTCATCCGATGCTGTTGTTGCTTTTTCATTTGAGTGTTTTTTTTACGTGGCGGGTCCCCCTATGCAGGGGGTTGTTTCGCCTTCAAACGGATGTTCTAAGGCTACCTAGAGGATACTTGGTGAAAGATCGGAAGTCGTGAGCTGATTGAGTCATATGTGAAAGAATCGTTTTTGGCCACTCCCAAGTGAATGGCGATCAGAGAACTTTCCTCACCTGCGTGAACTTCTACACATGACTCCATCCTCCTACGCGGCTACGTTGGCTAGCTCATGTTGTCCGGATGGACGAAAACACCCCAGCTCTCAAAGTATTCGACGTAGTACCAGCCGGAGGGAGCAGAGGAAGAACTCCACTCCGTTGGAAGGACCAAGTGAAGAAGGACCTGGCTTCGCTTGGAATATCCAATTGGCGCCACGTAGCGAAAAGAAGAAATGACTGCGGTTGCTAACTCGGCTATAATCGCGTAAGCGGTGTCTACGCCAATTAAGAAGAAGAAGTAGTTGTCAATAAAACATTCACTTTTGGCCCACTGTGCCTCGCTGTCACCTTTTATTCACCTGTGAATTTAGTAACCTGTGCCGCATTTTTACCACGGTTTAGGGTAGCGGGACTACATACCAATGTTGGTGACAACGCAGCTATGTTGCTATCGCTGTTGTTGTTGCTATTGTGGCTCTTGCCGCCATTGTCGGCATATTTAAAATGCAAAGGAAGTCATTGCTTGCCGTTGTTGTTGTTTTAATGCGTGCTTGGAAAATAATTTAAAAGCTCAAAAAGGTGAAAGAAATGCTGGTGAGATGGGGTAATACTGCCAACACCGGGATTTGCTGCTGATTTTTTATGTGAAGCTGTGGCAGTTAATTTTTAACATTATCCCCCACGCTGACTCGACGCTAGTCGCTCGTCGCTCGGCGAGTAACACCGAACTCAGCTCACGTGCGAAAGCACTTATGCGCATCCTTAATGCCTGGCGTTGTTGTTATTGCATAACAATTTGTTTGCGGTTACCAGGGAGGGGAATGTGGTGCGTTTGTATGGGTGTACTTTTTTGTATCACACCGATATGACAGTTGGATGTTTACTGTTCTGTTGTTGCTTTTGTCGATTTTTTATTGGTGTTCTGTTTATTTTTTTTTTCGAAATTTATGAAATTGACGCAGAATTTTGCATTTTCAATTTGCGCTTAATCTTTTAGGCTACCCAGACTGACTAATGTATTTATTTTTGCACCCACTCTCCGCCTCTCTTGAGATACGCTCTGCCTATTGAATGGAAATTCAATGATCAATAAACAATTATCCATAAATTTGCTTCGTTCATCGTTCGGCAAATTTGCGTCGTGCAAAGTCAAAAGCAACAAAAGTTTGCAAGTCAAACGTAATTTTTGTTGTAGTTGTTGGTATGAATTTTATGTACTCAACAGTGACATCCTTAATGGCTTTGAGGCGCGTATATTTATAAGAGAGTTATTTGTTGGGCAAATAAGTTGCACAAATTAAATGCGTGCGAATTGCGGGCAGGGGCGTATTGTTGAGTTTGTGATTATGCTGATAAGTTCCCTAGTAGTAGGGAATGCACTGGCATCTTAGCTTTTGAAGTTGGCAAACATAAAAGTGTTTTACGCATATGGGGTTTAAGGCGAATGAAAAAAGGCAATATTTTAAACCATTTACACATAATTTTTACAGTATTTAACATATGCCAGGAAGTAAGGACGAACTGAGACTTGTGGAGCTGGCAAAATTAAAAGTTTTGTTCTCACATTCTTAGTAAAAGAACTCTTAGTTTTCGATTCGATGCGATTCTTCGATTTCTGCTCGTTTACTGTGAGAGTTTTGATATTGTTTCTAAAACAGAGATGGACTTACTTTATTTTGTAACTTGAATAACTTCTGAAAGAGTTTATGATGTATTAAATAAAATTACTTATACTAAATTACAAGGGGATAATCCGGTTTTTAGTTTCCATTGTGATAACATGATTGGCCTTCATCACCGCACTGTTAGTTTTGCTTTCTCTCAAATGAATAAGGAAGGGAAGCAAATGGGTCTGGTGGTGAACGACTGCAACACGAAATATATTCTATCATCAAACAAACAGTCGTCACACTTGCGAGTCGCAAGTTGCGACTAGGCAAACACGACACTGCATAATCAGTCACAATGTTGGAACAAGCATATACACGAGCAACAAGGTCAGCCTTGAAATTCATCGCAGAATATCTCTTGCCAACAGGTGCTACTTCGGATTAAGTAGGCAATTGAGAAGTAAATTCCTCTCTCGAAGAATAAAAATAAAACCCTCTAAGAGGTACGGACGTTGACAACATCTGATGAGTCGACGTTACGACTTTTCGAGAAAAAGATTCTGCGGAAGATTTATGGTTCATTACACGTTGACCACGGCGAATATCGCATTCGTAGGAACGAGGACCTCTATGAGATATACGACTGCATTGACATAGTTCAGCGAATTAAAAGACAGCGGCTACGCTGGCTAGGTCATGTCGTCCGAATGGACGAAAACACTCCAGCTCTGAAAGTATTCGACGCAGTACTCGCCGATAGAAGCAGAAGAAGAGGAAGACCTCCACTCCGTTGGAAGAACCAGGTGGAGAAGGACCTGGCTCGCGTAAGGGGTTTCTACGCCAGTAAAAAAGAAGAAGAATGTGATAACGGCTACGCAGTCATTGACTCTGCTTCATCACGAACAGAAGCATCTGAGCGACACAAAGCATTGAATGAAGGGCATGAAGTCATCGTAATCATGCCTTATATATGACGTTTATCCACCTCTGTTAGCGAAAGAAGCAGAGCTTGAAACTTGTCATGTGGGCCTCAGAAATGTAGTAGAAGATCTCAAAATTTCTTACGGATCGACTTAAAATGCATGATTTTAAGATTTCGATATGAAGCATGTCAATGCTAGAATCGTAACCAGAACCTGAATCAATTCCAAAAACGGCGTCGAGTGAAGATTCCACATTCTCGAAACTCATCATTACTGGTGATGAGTTGTGGGTTTATGAATATGACGTTGAAACTGTCTAGCGAATGGCGCTCTAAAAATGGGCCGAAATAAAAAAAACCCAAAATACTCTGAAAACACTAAAAACCATCTTAGTCGAGGCTTTGACTTTGGAAAATTCAATTAAGCTTTGGTATGATCTTATTGTTTCAGTGGGCTATTTTTAAAGCGACAAAAAAGATTTGTATGAAAATATGCGATTTATTTTTTTTTTGTCAGTAAAATTTGTTCTGATGCTATGAGGAGGATTTATTATTCTCAGTGTTAGCAAAAATCGCACTAAGACGTTGAAACGGCCTTCATTTCAGTTAAAGACAAATAATTACATACATAAATACTTTTGCTCTAGCGAATATCTATCTGTTTACATACATTCTCGCGAATCTACACACTGTTTTGATTACAGCCTCTACATTTTACGCTTCGTCGCTTTGCTACTAATTTAGCTCCGCTTTCCTTTTACTGCCAGTTGGCTTTGACGCCTACCACTTTTCAATTTCTCAAGTTTTTCATGTTTATTTAATTTTCCATTTTTAATTTTACCACAAATTGCTTTTGCAAAAATGAAGCGTTTTCATGTCCCAAAGCGTTGTGTGTGAAAGCTTTCTTTTCTTTATTTGCTTCTGCTATCTATTCTGCGCCTCAAACGAACGACTCCTGTTGCCTTGGGCCCATACTACTGACAGGCGCTACTGTTTCTACCAAAGAAGTACCAGCTATATTTTATACGTCACATTTTGGTTTGCTCCACAGCTTCGGTTTTACTTTGGCGGAATTGCAATCAGTGAAGTCACAGGAAAAAACAAACGAAAGGAGGGCCTCAGAGCGAGAGAGAGAAAGGGAGAGAAGTGTCGCACGCTCGTTGACGCTTGGCAGAATACTCTGCATACAGAGAGTATATGACAAATACAACATATTCGGGTATCTACGTGCGTGATATAGTGTGTTTGTATTTGCACTGCGGATGAAAGAAAAACAGCAACGTAATCACCTTTCGTAATTAATTTAAGTGGATTTTATGCACTTATGTGAAATGTAAAACCGTTTTATGTCGCGGTAAAATGGTAGTTATACACCTAATAATTATGAATTCAAGTAAGCTTTGCAGGCGGGTAATCGGTTTTTTTTAATGAAAAAAAAAATATGTTTAGGAACTCAAAAAAGTATTTTATGTTACTTTCTAAATCGCTCTCATTTACCTCGATTTATGTCACATTTTTTTATTTCTTGATCCAGAACTACTAAAACATAATATAAGGTGGCAACCCTTTTCCAAACTTTTTTTTAAAATTTTCATAGAAGAGCTTTTATTAATGTGTAATGTCAAAATTTAATTTAGAAGAAATTAATTTAAAATTAGGTGGCAACACTATAAAATAACATATCTGTAATAAAGTTTCATTTTCTTCCATACAAGTTTGTATGCCTTGGTTTCAGCGACTACGAGGTATGACAATTAAGTAATGAGACTGATTCCATAAAAACCATATATTTGAAAATTATTCTGCAACTCTGCCATTCCCTTCAAAGTAGTCGCTTTGGGCAGCTATACAGCGACTCCAGCGCGTTTTCCATGCTTCGTCACATTTCACGGCCGCCTGGATGTCCGTAATTGACTTAAAATGGGTTCCTTTGACCACCAATTTTGTTTCAAGAAACAAAAAAAGTCACAGGGTGACATGTCGGGCGAATAAGGTGGCTGTTGCAACACGGCGATCCCTTTAGAGGCCAAATACTGGGACACGCTGAGGGCGGTGTGGCACGGCGCGTTGTCGTGATGAAGGATCCAGTTACGAGCGATGCCTGGGCGCACCCTGTTGACTCGTTTTTACAATCTTTCGAGTACTTGGCAATAGTATACTTGATTCAGAGTTTTCCCCGGTGGAAAGAATTATTTGTGGGCGATTCCACGGCTATCAAAAAAGGCAATAATCATCGTTTTCACCTTCGACTTGCTCATGCGAGTTTTTTTCGGGCGCGGGGCGCGCGGACACAATCACTGTGAGCCTGGGCACGACTAAGAGCACTATCACCATACACTCTTACAATTTTAGCGTACGTTTCCGAAGCTGTTTCGCCCAATCTGGAGCAAAATTTTATCGCGACCCGTTGCTCTTGATTGCGTTTTTCCATTTTCGTGACGAGCACTACAAACACACGTCTACTCAACTTGACGGAGTAGGCGAACAAAATAAGCTAGAGCGATGGTGCATATATATATGTATCAATGGAAAGGAGAGGGCTACCGAAAAAAGAGAAAAGGAATTTCAAGGTCACAGGTTTACCACAAGTGCAGCAATAAAATCAGTCTCATTACTTAATTGTCAAAACTTGTTTATATTACATGCGACTGTTGTTTTCTATGAAAATCATATAACTAGCTATGAGGAAATCAGTAGAGTATAGAACTGTTGTGGTAAGTAGTAGGCTTCAACCCCACCAGTGTCCTTGTTGTCAAATAAATATTGCTGAGTTGGTTCAACAACCATCTATGCAGAGGAACCCTTAGCTAAGTAGGTACATACGTACTGCTAAGATGTCTAGAGATACCTTTTACTTTATACTATGTAGATCCATAAATAATATTATCCATTTTATGGTAATAAAAGATTTACAAATGTCACTGATTGAATAAAATGTTAAGAAACTCTTAAATCAAGAATTTAAGGCTTTAAGAATTTTCTATTTCCGGTTTCTGCAACTCGTTTCCTTTTCAACCAAATCTCGCAAGGAACATTGATCTTCCAGAGTTCAAATAAGATTGTTTTGTAAACACTCACATACATACATACTTGTTTTCAATATGTAAATATGTATGTGCGCAGCACCAAAAGTGCGAGAGAGTTATTTTGTTTATTTTGTTTCAAGTGCGCGCTGCACTTTCCGAAAGCAATAAAATCCGTTGCAGTTCAATTCCATGCCAGTGAAATACTGCCACAAAAGGAGATCTTTAAGTTTTTGCTGACTAGCAGCGACTAAGGAGAGAGTTTAAATCGACCGACTTGATATTTATGTGTATTTTTTGTTATTTATTGCACACGCTGTTGTTGTTGCTGCATTTTTATGTACCCTGATTTGTACCTTTTGCCCCAGTTGTTTACACAATATATTCACGAGGTTTATATTGACTGGAAAATAAATACAAATAAATAAACAAATCACAGTCGTTGGTAGTCGCAATTGCCGTTGCTCTTGCCATTGCCGTTGGAGTAGCGTTGGAGCATTGCAGTGCGTGGAGTGCAACAGACTAGCGACTGAAAAGAGCAAAAAATGCAAGCAATGAGTATTCATAATGCAGGCAGACAGACAGACATAAAGGCCTCGAAACAAACAAAGTTATGACTAGTTGGAAATGGACGTACAATGAGCATTAGTATAGATGAACCAAATTTAAAATGTGAAATGTAAAGATTCAAAATGTGCACTACTTCGCGGCGCTCAATTCATTTTACTTAAAAACTAGAAGTTATGATTCTCAAAGTGTTAAAAATTGGAAACATTTAAGCTAAACTAAAAACGTATATAACGCATGTGGCAATACAAAACCGCGGACTGAGACCCCTAACCTATCTTATTAAAAAGATTTGAGAAGAGACATTCAGCCCTCAAAACCAAATCTTCCACTCCATTTTTCACCTTTCGACTTTCTGACGGTATTTATTGGAAATCAGCTCTTAAAGCACTGTTATGAGTATATCCCCAAGAGCTTGGCGCTGTTAACTGAGATCGACGAGAAATTCTGAGGATTCGGGTCTATTAAATGTATTTTTTTAATTTTGATTCTTAGGTTATGTTAGATGGTTGATCCGTCAGAGTAGTGGAGGAATCACATTTATACTGTTCGATCACTTCTTTGTTAAAATTATGATTCTTAAATCACCATTTTTATATTATTTTAGCATTCTACTTTAAGATATATACTTGCTCTCTGAAATTTCTCCGTTCATTTTGTGCTAAAATAATTAATGTAGATCTAGATTTTTGTGAATAAATCGAGCTTCACTTGCGGAATACACGTCATATCCAGCCATACATCTCTCAAACGATAATACATAGCCGTTAAAGCACTGACTTTGAAAAAAAGCCTAAGATTTATTCAAGACATGTTGTTGTTGTTATAACGCGTACTTAGTCCTGTTAGCCAGGTTGTCGTTGACGCCATCTAACGGAAGACCCAAAAAAACGTCGAAGAAAATGGAGATGGTTGTTAGATGAGTGGGTTTGGTGGGGCATGCAAAGAGGTGGCCAGTGTCATGCGGAGACTCATTACACGAAGGACATATGTATATTGGTTATATGGGGTCTATTCTGGATAAGTGAGGGTTTAACTTGCTACTGTATTCAGAACGAAGCTTCGGAAGCGTCACTCTCGTTTTGCGCGGCAACTCAAGTTCTTCGCCTGCGATGGATAGTGGTTTGACTCCAAGTACGCCATTCACACGACAGCCGGTTATGCACGGGAATTGACCCGGACTGTTATGTCGATGACCTAACCCGTTTACTGTTTAGATCATTCCCTTCGTCTACGTCATCTGTTAATATGAGCTTTGATTTCAAAAAATTGCACAAAGTGCACCAAATTATAGGAAGAAACTGGTTCACTGAGCCTTCAAATAATTACATATAGAAATAAATGTTCTTGTATTTTTTTGATGAGCTACATCTTACTTCTTATTATTATGTTTTAATTATTGCACAAGAGATAACAAGTTTTCCACAGCATGTAGCACCCAGAATATATATAAATGATCATCATAACAAGCTGAATCGATTTAGATATGGCCGTCTGTATATTCGTGAATTAGTTCATTAGTTTTTGAGATATCGATCTGTAAACTTGCACACGTTCCTTTTTTCCCAAGAAGCTGCTCAGTTGCTGGAATTACCGATATCGGACTGCTATAAGATATAATTGCTATACAAATCGAACCATCTAAATCAGGTTCTTTTATGGAAAACAAGTTCTTGTATGTGTTAAGGCACCTTCACGAAATTTAGTATATATAATTAGAGCATATAACCGTCAAGCAAACTGGTCGACCAAAGTTTTTGTTTTTTAGTTTCTGTGCAGCTTGTTTTCTTGTTTTTCCTCTTATAAGAACATGTTCATTAGTCAACGTTTACAGGGCTCGAAATACTGGATTAATACCCAATTTATAAAATAAATTAAAAAAATTCAAGTAATTTAAATAGTTATGAAGAACTTTTAATGTCAGTAATGCATTTTCATTACCTTCCGAAAGACAACCGGTTTTGGAAGTACTCTTTTGGAATCTATTGAGAAATTTTCAATGACATTCTTTGCCAACCCTTGTGTATCTCAACCGGCTTATGATCCCACCAATTTAATGACTTCTAATTCCATACTGAACTATAATCCTGCGTAAATGGCTCCAACGGTTCAACTATGCTGTAACCCACTGTACACGGGTTTCTTTAAAGTAAGAATATCAACGCGAAGTCCACCTACCATGGCAAATGAGCATGCGGAAGTCATCGAAGGGTTAATTTGTAGACTCACTTTTGTTGTTATTTCAGCATGCACACACAATCATGCATATGTATACATATGCATAAAGTATTATATATATGAGGATGTACTGTGTTTTAATGTTGATTTTACTATTGTTGTTTTAGAATTTTTCCAAGAAACTTGCAGTGTGAATTGCATGCTTTTATTTCTTTACTCGCACTGCAACAACTTTGTAGCCAAGAAAAGAAGTGAGTTGGTGTAGTAGCAGCCAGCAGCTGCCGTTGCAACAGCTTTTAGTAGTGTGGGTGTTGCCATACTGCGCGTCGTCACATTAGTGAATTTCAATGTTGCTTTAAATGTATGCAGCGTTAATCAGTTATGAACACAGCAAACACACATACATACACAAGCAATTTCAACTCTGTTAGTTGCTTTCGAGCTGCTGCTGCTGCTGCTGCTGTCGATAGACTCATTTGCGCACGTTCTGCTGGCTGTGTATTTATTTTCCCAACAAATTTTGATGGGCTTTCAAATTTTACATGAAAATAGAAATTTACATAAACAATTGTTGTTGTTCTTGAATTGTTGCATTGCATTTGTGTTGGTTGTAAAAATTCTATAGTCATCAGTTGCAGCTGCATTCCTTTACCAGTATATCTGTATACACATAAGTATATTTGATGCCTCTCCATTTTTATGCAGATTCTCCTCGCAGTGACTTAATAGATGTTTATTGATTTATTTCCATTTTTATGTTAATTTCTCAATTTCGTGCCCGCAAAAGTACATTTTGTAAACAAATAAATCATGAAATGAACTTATTCTCATTTTTACCGTTTCCTAGAACCGTTATTATAAGCTAAAGCGTATTTTTCTTGTGCTGAAGTGTATTGAATTGTAAGTATAAATACAAGACTTTATAGCCTCTGGCTACTTAAACTTATTACTGACCATGAAGTGCAACTCAAATGAATTGCATTTGATTGTTTATTGAAAAAATAGTACAACAGTATTGAAAAAACATTTCTGGAAACACGAATCGAATTTTTTGAACTTTGGAAAGCTTCTCAATGTTTTTGCACTAAAGTTAAAGTTTTAAATAATTTGAAGTATCCGAAACCAGAGCTTATGTTTTAGATTGTTCGGTTTCTGTTAGCCTCGACATTTTGGGGCCTACCGATTTTGTGACACAAAATTTAGAAAAAGTCTTATATATGCTTCACTTTTCTGAAAATTTTAGTCTAAAAGTAATATCAAATCGATTCGGCAAAAAATGTTGGATTTCAAAAATCATAAGCCGTTTGAAAATTAAATATCATTACAAATGAAATAAGTTCGTTTAAATTTTTTTAAATCAACCTCGATTGGTCTTTTGTGTATGAAATAAACGTAAGACTGAAAATCTATGATACATAGTTTACTTTATATATATTTCTGGACTAGGCAACACTAATGCCCGGTTTCACAGTCCATACTTATGTTGTGCTTAAGATAAAACAGGAAAATAGTGTTTTACAGTTCATACTTAGGTTATGCTTAAGCACTGAAAATGGGAGGCTTAAGCAATGCTTAAATAACAGCTAATGTTTGTTTTGAATTTGCTTTGAATTTTCAGCGACATCTTTCGTAGCAAATTTATGTATTGTCTATTATAATTTAAATATTTCAAACATATTTTTATGAATGACATTTGTAAAACATATGTTGCCCATAACGTTGCCATATATCATAATAAAATTTTATAGAAATTAAGCATTGACTGTGAAACGCAAACGACTACTCAGTTTGCAACAATGCTTAGCTAAGATTTTATTTAGGCACAACTTAAGTATGGACTGTGAAATCGGGCATAAGTGTCGCCAGGTGCAATCTGACATTTCCATTGGAAAGTTTGACATTTTTTAGAACGTTTTGTCATTAATCGTGAATTGTTTTATTTACAGGGAATTAAAAAATTCATCTCGGCAAAAAAATGGAATTAACTCGTGAACATTTTCGTGCGATCATTTTTCACAACTTTCGACGTGGATTATCACGACAAGAGTGAATCGATGAACTAAAATCTTTGTATGGCTATGAAGCACCATCCTATAGCACTGTGAAAATCTGTTACAACGAATTCAATCGTGGTCGACGCTCGCTCAAAGACGAATTCCGTGAAGGTCTTCCAAAAATAGCCGTTGTGCCAGAAAACATCGATGCCGTACGTGAACTGATAATGCAAAATCGTCATGTAACATACCTTCCGATAGAGGCATGCCTACGCATTTCTCCCACCAGCATACATTCGATATTGCATGAACACCTGGGCGTAAAAAAGGTTTGTTCTCGTTGGATCCCGCACAATTTAACAATCGCTCAAAAAAAGGCTCGTGTGGATTGGTGTGAAGAAATGCTGATAAAATACCATCGCGGTGCTTCAAAAGACGTTTATAAGATCGTCACAGGTAACGAATCATGAATCTATGCGCATGAGCCCGAAAAAAAACAGCAATCGACCGTGTGGGTCTTCCAAGACGAGCCAAATCCAACGAAAAAAATAAAACATTTTCGTTGATAAATATGCCTATTTTCATTATTAGGCCAGAAATATATATAGCAGCCCTCGTACTACAGAAGACTAAGTCTTGTTAGTCCGAAGTGATCCTCAGCAGATGATGTGCAATTTACCTTTGGAAATTTTTTAAAAACGGATTACAATGAATTGTCTTAATAACAGCCATATCTTCTCGGGAATAGCTTGATACTAAACCATAGATTTTGTGCAATAATATACTTTAAATTGAAGACAATAATTTATTCAGTCTTCTCTTCATTAAGGATTGTTTTCCATGAAAACGTTCGGTAGTGTCAAGGCGGTATGTCACCTGTCTTAAAATTTCTGCTGCAGATTTTGCAATCGTATCCAGACAAGTAAGTGAAAAAAGTCTGATAACGGGAAGAACAATTTCCCTTAACTCCAAATATAATACAAAATGTTATCTTCTGGGTTTCTGCGTAAATTTTAGATCAACAATAAGGGTTCCGGAGGGGAAATGAAATGATAAACATGTAATAATTTTTTTTAATATTTATACAAATAAGTTCATGCAGCAACGCGGTTGGGAAAATTTGCCAGAAAATATAATAAAAAAAAAATACTCTTAAGAGATAAGATAATCTGTATGACGGCGAAAAGCATTAAAAAATATACTCTGAGTCGCTAATAACAATCCGATTTGTTTTGAAAACAATTATTAGAAGCATTAGTTTTCGAACTAGTGGGGTATTGGAGAGTCTAATAATAACATCCTTCAGCGGGAAAGGTTATTTTGTGGTATTACTTTCAAAGACTATGAGATGTAACCCTTCCGGATATGATCAGATGACTGCGGTATCCAGATAACCTCATTGCAGGGATGCGGATTTGAGTTACTTCAAGCACGAAGTTATGTTGTCCCAAATGTTTCTTTAGATTTCATAAGGGAACTATAGAACAAAAATGCTTAAATGCAAGAAGGACTGCTGTCATTAAAGAGCACTTGGAATAGTTTCGAGCTTCGCCGTGAATTATTTTGAGCACACAGTGAGCAAGTTTTGCCGCTCTGATGTCTGCGTGACTCACCTCCCTGAAAGAGACTCTCTGTTAAAAATATTGAAGTTGCATTTCAGCATACAATACTTTGGCGAGTTCAAGAATTATTGCACTTATGAAAATCGGAAGCATACTTATATGCATGTATTTACATATCTCAGACAAATAAATAATATGTATACATATGTGACCTGGTCTACGGAAAGGGGGCTTAGGTGTCGAAAAAAAAAAAATAAAATAAAAAATAAAAAAAAAAAAAAAAATAAAAATAAAAAATAAAATAAAATAAAAAATAAAAAAAAAATTAAAATTGAAAAAAATTGATTTTTTGACACCTAATCCCCCTTTTCGCAGACCAGGTCACATATGTATATTAAAATATAAGTATATAGTTTTCACAAAACTCCTCAGCTAAAATCAAGAAGCATTGAACTTGCTAATTTATGTAAATCGAAAGTAAGCAATAGCACACTCAATTAACAGCTTTTCAAAATTCTATTAAGTTCTTTTTTTATTTACACTCTACACCAAAATGAACAGACTTACATATTGAACAACTTATTCTATACGCCAACAACTAGTCAAATCTGTCAATGCAAAGCTCTTGAACTACTCAAAAGTCTTCACCTTCAATTTGCCTCAATCGAACGGCACAAGCAGCAACGTTCACATGCCACATCAAGCAAATATTTTTTGCAAAAAAATTCTTCTTGAATTCACGGCAGCTTCTTCTTCTAGCTTGGGGTATCCAGAGGGGAGTATACTCACATATATGTACGTATATGTGTAGCTGCCTACAGTTTATGTCTCATCACAGTCTCATCACTCATCATCGTTGTTGAATTTTTTCCATTTTTTCATTTCTTCGTTCTTGACAAAGCCTCCTGCTTTATGTTCTATATCGTTGCAACATTGGCGTTGTGGCGCTTCAATTTCATTTTTGTTTACCTTACTGATTTTCTGTTTGCAAATTTGTGCTGTGTAAATTCATTTTTCTTCTTTGCCTGCAACATCGCTCAAACACTTGCCACATTCACGTGTATCTACTTGATCTTTCTTCGTTCGTATTATAAGCTTCAGCGAGTAGGTCTACTCAAAAATATACTTACACATACAGGCGTACATTTGTATAAACGGTTTACAATATTAGTTTTTCCTTTCAGACATGAGCTCATAAAGTATATCGCTGCCGTCGCTGGCAATATATCAATTTATCAATCATTTTAGCATAATGTTGATTCTTCTACCATTTCTTTTTTTTTTTTTTTGCTTTCTGAGTGCTGTAGTACCCGGTTCACGTAAACTATTTACAAGTTGCTTTTATTGCATTATTACGAGTAGCTTTCAACGAGTTTTCGATTCGATGCCTTCTTAATAGAGCCACAGAGCTGTTGAGGCAAGCAAAGTGATTCGATGCCTATGGGTTTTGTATGTTCGTAAGCTATTAAGGTGTGCTTTTATGTGGATCTTCAGCAAATTTCATTGACTTGCCGACTACTAGACGACAATTGCGTATTAATGCGAAGGCGGAGCTTTTAGGGAGCCCAAATACAATTATAAATACGAAAAAGGGATAATATTTACAGATATTTAGTACTAAAAGTTAAAGATATTTGAATGAAAAAAGAGCCAGCAAGATATCCTAATACATTTAAAAGCGCTTAAATTGTATATTTTTCAATAAATTCGAATTTCCTTCCTAACGTTCCTGACCGTGCCGATCGCATTCAAATTTCATGCGTAGCTTAAAGTCAGCTAGTGAAGTCTACTGCGAAAGCTTACAGCAGCATTAACATGAAATTACGAACATAAGTATTTGGGCGGCACAAACATTTCGTGAAGGTCACCACTGTTATTGACAATAACAATGAAAAAGTTAAAGAAACAGTGCTTGAAAATGTAAGTATTGGCATCAGAGAGATAGTCGAGGACCTTAACATATCTTTTCGTTCGACTCAACAGATTTCGGCTAATATTTTGGGTAATAATGTCAATGATAGCTTCTTTCCAAAAGGCTAGTAGGTGTTAGCCACTATGAAGAATTGTCAGCACATCGTTGTTGAACTCCTATTTTTTTGTTCTTCTCCCTTTATTGTACTTTCCTGCAAGAGACAACTGAAGTAAAGAAAAGTTACATTAAGAAGGATCATGCAATCATGAGTATCCAACTCATGCCAAGCCAACTGTACCAATCACATGATCTTGGCCATTTGCCTACAAGATAAAGAACAAGCTTTGATGTTCGGAGTATCGAACAGTTTTCATTTAAAAAATCACTCAGCACTACCCAATAAAAATTACAATGTTTTCAATCTCGAAATAACAAAAAAACATAGTTACCAATTGTAAACACATTGAGAATTAATTAGAAATCAAGCAGTCCAGAGTAGCAGTGTTTCAAAAAGTCAGGAATCAGTGCCTAGATAAATATTTCAAAAATTCAAAATTTTTGTAACAAAAGTATGTGGATCTCCTGAGCACATAGCGCAAATTCGACTACTGGTTGAGTATCCCTGCTTTTGTAGGAAACGGCATATGAATTATCTTCTGCCAAAAATGCAAGTAAAGGGTGGACCATATAAAATTTTAAATTTAAAAGGTCAATAAAAAAACAGCTTGATATTTCTCAAAGGTCCAACATTTATTTAAAAGGTTGTTTTATGAAATTTATTTGTGGAAAACAATTTTGGACAAATGACCACCACGGCTGAGTTTATAGTAGCTTATCAGATCCACCCAATTTTGGAGTACTTTCTCGATGGTTTCAGGCCTTATGGCAGCTACAGCAGCTTGAATCTCGTACTTTAGATCTTGAATTTTTGCTGGGTGGTTGGCGTAACATTTATCTTTAACAGCTCGCCACAGAAAATAGTCCAACGGAGGCCAATTCACATCACCTCTTTTGCTGATTATGCGATTTTCGAAGATAGGGCGTAAAAGATTGAGTGCTTGCTGAATGGCACGTAACGCCATCCTGCTGGAACCAAATGTAGTCCAAGTCTTCCTCCTCATTTTGCTTGAGGAAAAATTCGGTTAACGTTGCGCGATATCGCTCACTATTGATGGTTACGGCGGTTCCTTCTTCATTTTCGAAGAAAAATGGGCTCATGATTCTACCAGACCAAAATCCGCACCATACAGTGATTCGTGCTGGGTGCATTGGCTTCTCGACGATTACGTGCGGGTTTCTGTGCCTTAAATGCGACAATTCGGCTTGTTAACGTAACCATCGAAGTGGAAATGAGCCTCGTCCGAAAAGATGATGACCATCCACTTGACTCACCACTTTGGAAAAAAGTATTCAATATTTCCCAGTTTTCTTCTAGTGAATAGCGACCCATTTCGTAAATTTTAGACTTTGTACTGAATATCTGTCACTTTCCGAATGGTATTTGACGTTTTCAATGTCGAAATATAGATAATTCAAATTTAAAACGTTAGATGGCCCACCCGTTATCTTTTAGCTGACGAGGGATACAGTAAAAAAAAGTAAAAATACCGATTCTCATTTAAAAGACACTTCTGGAGCGCCCTATTTTAGTCGAATACTTCAACGGTAGTTGAAATAATGTGTTTTTATGGAGGAATTGTGCGAAATTACTTCCCTAGTGTTTAAAGTGGTTATAGACTTAGATTTTTTAGCATATGAGAAACTTTAGATAAAGTAAACTAAAAACTAGATTGGAGTAGTGGTAGAAGTTGTCCACAGTGTATTGAATATATATCCTAGATATTTTTGTTGGTTTGTTGTACACCACAAGAAGATAATTAATAAGAAACAAAAGGCCTTGTCACTTGTGCTATTTATTGTAGACGGTAATTCTAAATTTCGGTAATTTTGAAATATCTTAGATTGTTCCTGCTGCTTTACAGATCTTCAGTCTTTGGTTGTGATATTTTACGTGAATAACTCACTATACACTTATATTAAATAGTAATACGTATTAATTAAGAAACACTAAACGTTCTCTGACCGAATGAATAATCGGGTACTGACACTGTTATAGTTCTACTACTCGACACTATTTAAATAGCAAATCTAACATTTCGTCTATTCTTCAAAATTTTATCTATTCTCCAGTAAAAATCCAATAAAAAAGCACCTATGATGTACATATTTTCCGCCGATTTAAGAAAGCCACTATGTGTACTAAATTCCTTTTAGACATGCTAAAACTTAATTCTCGTCGAAGTGTGCAAATGAATATCATTGGCGCCAATAAGATTTTCACCAAAAATATGTTGACTGCACATAAACGTTGTTCAGCAACCAACTTATACCTACTCATCGCTATTCGTTGGTAAATAACTTAAAAATTCCATTTCAGCAGCAGCTGAATCAGATTGGTAAGCAGATTACTTTGATGATACAAACGATGAGGATGGTTGGAATATGCTCACGAGCTGAGAACGATAAAGAGCTGAGGTGAAGATGGCTGCTGCCAGTCGTTGAGGTGTAATACTGCTGTGGAGTGATGTAATCGACACCAAAACAAAGCTAAGGAGAATATGGAATGCTGGTTACTTGAGGCTAGTCAGAGCGGAAAAAGGATATGCTGTAAAGTAGCAGCCTGATAGTCTTGGTGAATACCCACTAAATTCGTAGACACGTAGATTACAGGTCAAATGCATTTGAAAAAAAAAATAAAATAAAAATAAAAACCAAAAATAAACAAGTAAGAAAACACAAGTAACATCGGCTGCAACTGAACATTTTATACACTTGCAACTTTCAAGAATCAAAGCCAGGGAAATACTTTAAGGTGTAAAAGCAATCATATAGAGTGACTTTACTCTGGATCTTCGAAAGTCTTGATATTAGTTATAAAGGGAATAGCAGAGTTTTCGTTCAAATATGTGTATTTTTGGCACAAAGATGCATTCTTATGAATAAAACACGCTCTTTTATTTTCATTGGGATAACTCACATATTTGCCGATATATGCGGTACAAAGTCCACCGGAAGTTTCGAAAATCTTTATGTTAAGCATCTGGAGGCTAAGGGAATTATTTGTATATTTGACATGCAGACATACCATTATAAGAAAAGGATTATCCCTTAATTTCAATTATATACACAACGGCCGATATTTTCGATCAAAAGTCAACTATATGTACCGGGGTCTAAATATTCGGTACCTAGGGGCTTGAACAGTTTTATTGAATTTAAACAATTTTTGGTCATAAGATGGCACATATCAAAGCCATTATTCGTTTTTTATTCCGTTATATTGATTTATTCTTGATTTGTGTACTGGAAACTGAACGAATCAAGTGGAATTTTAAAATTGTTCTTTATGGAAAGTTGGAGTGGTTATTGATCGATTTCGTCCATTTTCACAATGTGACATAAGAATTTAAAAATAATGCCATCTACAATTTAGTCAAAATCGGTTGGTCGGGTCACGAGATTTGGGATTTCACCAAATAGTGGACGGTGCTGCCACGACCATCGTCCAATTTTCACACCAGCTCCCATAAAGCTCTCTCATAACATCTCGGTGGTAAAGTTTAATGTCTCTGGCGTATTCAGTTATTGATTTATCGCTCTTTTAGAAGTTTTTAACAGTACCATTATATGGGGAGAGAGCGGGATACACACAGTATCAGTAGATGTTCTTATAAGATTTGTACTCAGCAAATTTGGTCTACAATTCAAAAAAGTTAGTGAAAGCTATGAGAGTAGCAAGTATCGAATTGAGTGAAAATGACTGAGACGCATAGTTGACTTATAACATTTATTTAAATTAATATTTAACCTTTATTAATTTCAATATCTATACCTACTTATAGGGTATTCCATACCAAATCGACCACTTTTGAACCCGACCCCTTTAGACTTTGCTGAAACTTATCCACCCTTTGAAAAACATTTTTGAGACTTCAAAAAAGCTTTGAATTTTTCAAAAAAATGGCTTTTTTATTTTCAAGTAGCCATAAATTTTGTACAAATTTACTTTGGGGGCCTTTTTTTTAATTTTTGTTTTTGAATGAACTTTTCGAAAAAATACACGAAAAAAATTAAACACGATCAATTGTATAAAATAATCGGTTTTTTTAAGTAAACTCGTAATTTTTTTGAAGTTCGCCATTTTTTTTCCTCAAAAAAAACTTCAATTAATTTGACAACTATCCCTGCTAATACCGGAGTGGATCGATTTTTTTAATATTTTTTTTTATTTCTTTAAAACAAAAAAATTTGAAAAAATTCTCAAAAATGTTTTTCAAGGGGTAGAAAAGGATGGATAAGTTTCAGCAAAATCTAAAGGGGTCGGGTTCAAAAGTGGTCGATTTGGTATGGAATACCCCTTATACTAATAAAAATTAGAGGACACGTTTATTGTCCCAATTTCTCCGCCAAGTTATGTAAAAATTAACTCAAATTAGGGTCATAAATTTTAATCCAACTTACAGAATATTCACTGAAGGTATAATTTTTGCAAATTATTTTCAAAATCAGTAAAAAAAATTTTTAATTAGTTTTTATACATTTGGTCATTCAAGCACTAAACAGCATTACTTCGGAAATCTAGCAGTTAAGAATAAGAAATTTTGTGAACTAATTATTAAATACCAAAATCACGAAATTGTATAAATTAATTACTAATCATGTGATGAAAGTATTCAATGGAAATCATTAAGTTGGGTAAACTATAACATAGACGAACATGCAACCGTTCGTTCAAAAGCAATACTTTGTTTTATAACTCCTTCGTATTAGATGCTAGGAATAAGAAATTGAATTGTGAATCGATATCTTGTTTTGAATAATAATATTTTTTTGGATTTTGTGCGACAATTTTGCATTTATTTTGCTGAGATCAGAGTCCCATATTTTTGAACACTGATTTTTATGTAGAATTTAACGGGGAATCGAATGGAAAAGTCAATTTTGAAAAAAATTTGGTGAAAAAGCACAAAAAACCGGGTTTTTGAAAAAAAAGATTTTTTTTTTTGGATTTTGAAAATTTTTTTGGATTTTGAAAATATTTTTATCAGAAAGCTGAGACTTTTTTACATAAAATTGGATAACTCAAAAACTTGTTTCACTCAGTTTTGAGGTCATTATCAATATAAAAAGAAATAGTCATTTTTTTGTTTGATCTCAATTTGAATTGCGCGCCAAAAAAACAATGGAGCAACTTTGACCACTAAAAAGTTAATAGATATTCTTCTTTTGGTTTAAGTTGTGATATTCTAATGTTTGGTCAAAATCGGAGAACCATGGGTACAAAACCATATCGCCAATTGATGTAATGACCCATGTATAAAAAGTATTCAGTGAATATTATCAAGAACCATGGTAAATGATATTTAGTAGCTGCCATACAACCGATCATTCAAATACTGGATTTTGTGTTAAAACTACTAAAATTGCATTGCTACTAAGTGCACGGAATTTTGTGAACTTAATATTAATCATAACTTAAAAATCATATAATCATCTCAACCGATTGGCTCTCACAAATTTCCACCAAACAACTAATTTTTCAAATATGTGGTTTTGAATTATAGCTGCTGCAATTGCATGCTTATACTATATGCATACAAAATAACACTTTTTCACACACATTTAAACATGTAATATCGGCTTGCATATGGTTATTACGCTTCAAGGCTTCTAAATCACACGCGCTCAACTAGCTCTACGAGTCGACCATGGCATTGCGCACCTTAATGGTCAATATTGTATAACTTAATCATAGCTTTGGCTGCAAATCTGCAACAAACGATCCGCTGGTCTCGCCAAGTAATAATTTCCATTTATTTTTTGCAGCCAATATGCGCACCGTTTTCAGAGCCAAGCTTTTTTTACCTCAGTGCCTCAGAGGCAAGAGTACCCAACGGAGGCAAGTAGCTGCTCCGCGTTCGCCATGTAAGCGTATTTGTCTTTGACGTTGCATGAGCTCTTTCCACTGCTTCTTTGGTTATTGGCGTTTCTTTGCATATTTATATTGTTGTTGTTGCTGTTCAGTGTTTTGCTATCTGTTGCAATTGTGCAAATAAATTTGGTTGCTACTTATAAACACACATAGCTGCATGCATATTTATACCCATATTCACAGCTCCACCTACTGTTGATGGAGCGAGCACAGCGTGCCACATGCCGCAAGTGTTGCTGTTGCAAATGCATATGAATGCGCTCAAGTAGCAGCGGATATACGGGCGTGCAAATGTGTATGTGTATTTATGAGTGCCATTGTATCGCTGATTGGACAAATAGTCAGACAAGGTGGCTGCTGGCTGGTTGCTGGGATCGTTGTCTAGCAATCGCCGGTCAGCTGCGGTAGTTGTTGCAAAATTTGTTGTCTTCCAGCTGTTGGCTGGCCGATTGTTGTACTTAAGTGTGGTGTTGCTGTTGTTGTTGTTGCCAGCGGTGTATGGCCGGACAATTGAGTGGAGGCATTCGAGCGCATAAGTATTGGCATGCAAATAAATTATTACGAATTGTGTGGCGTTGCGTTGCGGGGAGCGTGGAAGTGAAGTGAAGGGCCATTGCAGGCGGTCGAAAGTTTATTTCAAGTACAAATTGAGTTTCATCATTTCGCTCTTCACATTGAATAGCAAACGATGCTTATGTGCCCACTCCTGTTTGTATGTATTTTGATAAGGGTATTTTTAAAATTAATAATGTGTAGCTTGTTAAGTAGAAGCAGGTATTTATGAGATATGCTATTCAATATGATTGTTAAGTAAAATCTTCATAATTCTTTTGAAGCGGCTTTTCGGGAAAATTGGAAAAAAAATCACACTTTCTTCCACTGGAACGGTAGCTTAGGTGAGGTTATACTGGCTGGACATGTATGGCCCTACTGATCTTTTGTAATGACAGATGAAGGTTCAGTTCACTTTGAGCTGAAAATTTCCTCACTGAGGATGTTATAGCTTTTCGTGAAGTTTCAAAAAGATTCGATTTAATTTTGTTAATTTATCTAGTCCCTGAACTGCGAAGTTCTAAGATATCTAAATCTTATTGTAAGTGCGGATGCCCAACAGAGAAGGTATACTAGCGTTTCTGTTATGACTTTTTTCAAATTTTTTTTTCTCATTTAAGGAAGGGTACACTTTATTAGAATTTTTTACAAAAAAATTCTGAAATTTTTGGAAAAAATATTTTATACTCGGCCATTGCGACGACGTTTCCGGCGACTCTTCGAAAAAAAGATGCGCCCACGCAGGATAACTCCTTACAGGAACATAATTTTAGTTAAAATCTTAACTTAGAACTTGAAATAAGGAAAAAAACTGAAAACTGTATTTTTGACAGACATTTTTACAAAAAAAACAAGAAAAAACCATAACTTCGGTTGCACTGAAGCTAAATACCCTTCACAGGTGCATTTCTGTTAGTAACTATGTGTCCAGTTTGTATAGAAGCTATATGCTACAGTAACCCGTTCTGAACAAGTACATTGTTGCCTTAAAAAATAATATATACCAAATTTCGTGAATATATCTTGTCAAATGTGAAAGATTTCCATACAAGCCCTTGACTCCGATCGCTCAGTTTGTATGGTAGCTATATGCTATAGTTAATCGATCTCAACAATTTTCTCGGAGATTACATTTTTGCCCTAGAAAATAAGATGTGCCAAATTTGGTGAAGATACATTGTCAAATTTGAAAGTTTTCCATATAAGAACTTGATTCCGATCGTTCAGTTTATATGGCAGCTATATGTTATAGTGGTCCGATATCGGCCGTTCCGACAAATGAGCAGCTTGTTGAAGAAAAAATGACGTTTGCAAAATTTCAAAAGGGTATCTTAAAAACTGAGGGACTAGTTCGTATATATACTGACAGACGGACATGGCTAAATCGACTCAGCTCAACATACTGATCATTTATATATACACTTTATAGGATCTCCGACGCTTCCTTCTGGGTGTTACAAACATCGTGACAAACTTAATACCCTGTTCAGGGTATAACTAAAACATTTTTTTTTTTTCAAATTGTTAAAATCTAAAAAACAATCTTCGTCCAAGTCTTTAAGAATTGTATCTCAAAGACCTGTGTAAAATTTCATGTAGATTTGTTGAGTAGTTCTCGAGAAATCTTGTCAACCGGTTTCAAAAACACAGTTTCGAGAATGATTTGAGTGACAAGTGAAGAAGTTTTCAAGGCTGTATCTCCGAAGCTATTACCCGGATCAACTTGAAATTGAAATTTAGGACAGTATTCTAGAGGTGTTGTTGAATTTTATAAGACAATAAAAAACTTCAATTTTTTGAAACCCGAAAACCCATGTAACCCCTTAGTGACCCATGTAACCCCTTAGTGACTGGAGTCTGTGCACCATATTGTTGAGTGTTTAACCATTTGAGGGTTGTACTTCTAACCAGTATGAGAAATATGTCTGAAGGTAAAAAATATAAGCTACAAGCGTGTCTAAGGCTAAGAGTTAATAACTGTAAATATCGGTTTTGATATTTTCATTAAGCATGTATAAATGAATATGCATATGTACATACATACATGCATACATATGTATCGCTCTAATGCCACTTCAATCTATTGCAAAATTACTTAATGCTTTCAAGCAAGCGAAAACAAAAAAAAAAAAAAGAAAAAAAAAAAAAAAAAAAAACACAACACAACTGACAAATTGCTATGAAATCATTAAATAAATATCATTTAAGCTTCACGCTAATTTTCAAAAATTAATTTACGCCAATTTGAAATGCTCAAGCAAACGGCAGCCAACTGCCAAGCACGATCAAGTTTTTAAGTTTATAACTTGCAGCATGAACATACATACATACGTCGCTTTGTCCGCCGTTGCGTGTCAAAATATTGACAAGGTTTTCATTGAATTAATGGAACGAATTGCGTTTGATACGATTTCAAATGGATTTCAGTGTTTTGCTTTTGTTAGATTTCGTATGCTTTTTTTTTAGCTTGCTTTTGTCTCTCTTTCTAATTTTATAGAAATTTAACAGTTTTCTTAATTATTTGTTGTTGGAGTGCGGCTAATTGAAATTTGTTGAAATATTTAGAAATTCCTTTCAACTAAACTAGAACGGTCTTGAAACAAACAAGTGGTGTAAATTTAAAATGATGGCAGGAATAGATAGATATCGAGTGGAGAGAGAATAATGAGCTATTCACCAACTCTCTTGCATTGAATAAGTAGTTGAATTCCGATTAAAACGGCGGTAAGGAGAGAGAGAGAGAGAGAGAGAGAACTGATAGTGACAAGAGCGCGGACTTCAGGTAGAGCGTGTAGAGAAGTGTGGGCACACACACAGACGGGATGTATCACATCTGGCAGCACTGTTTGTCAGCCATTCTATTATCTCATTCTCTGTCAGTTATTCTATCATCTCATTCTCTGTCAGTTATTCTACTATTTCATTTTCCGTATATTCGTGGAAATTCACAGTAATGTAATTCACAGTTTCAACTGCATTCCTTAATTCTTAAGTTACAGTTTAAGAAACGGTCACTCTTTGTACAGACGCCAACAGGGCTACACGTTTATTCTAATTTATCCAATAAATTTAGCGTGGTGGCTAATATCTCCACCATAGAAGTGACGAATAGAAAACGCTCGCAGGCTAACAGAGCTGATTATTTTTACAAGAAAAAACAAATTTTTATATAGTAATCTATACTAATAGAAATTTATTTAAAAAATTCATAAATTCATAGTTATTCTTATCTCGAACAATAATCAACATTTTGACGAATTATGCTGAAAAACTAAGCTGGTACGTTTGGCTTCATTTTCAAGAAGCGCCATTTAGAACAGCTCATCAGATTAAATGTTCTTCATCTTATATCTAGGACTATTCAGTTGAGTCTTGAGTCAATCTCACAAATCAGATTAAACACCTTGAAAGTAACTGTTTAAAAATCAATAAACACAAATCACTCGAATAAGAGGTCGTCAAATACAGATCTTCAAGATCAGAACTCGATTTTGCAGAAAATAATTATCTAATGATATCCTTAAATTTCCTACTCAATATACAACACACAGTTATTTTTAATTTTTCTCTCTCGTATTATAAATATTACATTACATATTTATGTATGTATGTACATATGTATATACATATTTCAACATAATTTTATCAACGTTCTACATTAAAAACAATTCATATAAATGTACATACATATTTATGCACCATGTGTAGCAGTCTAAATATGGCATGCGGCTTCATGCGGATTCTGTGGCCACAGCCACATATGGAGTCGCCTCGTAACAATGACATAATGCGCTGACCGCATTAATCACACTTTGTTAATTATAATCCAAGGCATGAGCAACAAATTATGTATATGCATGTTTTATATACATATGTTTACGTTTGATATACATATACTTGTGTACTTACATGTACACACGAATGCTGAGACAGTCTAGATGTATGTATTAATGTACATACTTGTATACTGTATGTAGATGTAAATTATGTTACTTAGTCGTCGATTTATGGCAAATTGTTTTCGTAAGTAAAACTAAAACGTAAAATAAAAGCTGATAAAATCAGTGTTTTGAAAGCAAATTACACCAGCGGACAAATTAATAAGATTATTTAATTAAGAGAATTTCAGAGAATTTGTGTCTGTTGGATACAAACGACAAAGATTTGAAGACGCGCTTTTCTAGGGAGGTATCAGATAAATTTCAACTGCGTTTGCTGGTTCAAGCAAAAGTATGTGCTTTAAAAACCAAAGAAATGGAAAACCTTGTTAACTGTTTGATAGATATATGCAAAGGCCTTTTGGACAATGACAACGTCATTTAACATTTGAAGCTCAGAAGTGAATTTGAACAATGGCAGTGCCATTGGGGACCGAAGCAAAAGTCAAAAGACATTAAGTTACCAATTACTGTATTGGAAACATCAAAGAACTGTGAGGTAAACCTGTACCCCATTATTTATAGGTTTCTTTGCTTACTCTGCACACTTCCATTGACGAATGCGAGCTCTAAACGCTTTTTTTCAACACTTCGTCGCATGAGGTCGAAAATGCTTCAAGATATATTTTTTCCACCATGATATTAAACTTTATAAAGACTATTATATTTTGTATAATAATCTTCATGTTTCAAGTAAATTTCGCTTTTGGTAATAATTCAACTATACTTGTAGTTCCACTTATCTGGGTAATTTAGTTTTAGTTTAGTTCTTTTCGCTATTCAGAAATGAACATTTGTACATATTTATGCAAGTATAAGATTTCTGTTTAGTGCCCTCTTCTCCTTATTAACGTACATACTTATGTACATTTGTATATCTCGAATATGAGACAAATCAGAACATGCAATGTGTGTTCCAAAGTTAACAGGACTTTAAAAAAAAGAACAAATGGTTTTTTCGGCAAAATCAATTCATTTTATTCAAAATAGTCACCTTCTGCTCCAATACAGCCTTTTTCACGGTTCCAAAGCATGACGAACGAGTGATTTAACTCCTTGGTTGGTATGACCGCTAGAGGCCAGAATGGCCTCTACGTCTGCATAACGCTTTCCTTTCATGGGCAAATGCATTTTTCCGAAATGTAAGAAGTCGCACGGTGCCATAAGGCGAATACAGGGAGCGGTTAGTGGTTAAAATGTGATTTTTGGTCAAATAATCGGTCACAATGCCGATCGGTGAGAGCAATTTTTTTTCACCAAATGTTCGGTCAAAATGTAATAAATCGATGTTTTAGGGATGTTCAATACCATTTCCATGAATTTCAATGATGATTTCGGCTGATTTTTCATGAATTTATACACAGTTTCGATGGATTTCCGGTGATAATGGATTTTGATTGGCCTACATATTGATCGTCATTTATGTCCCCACGACCACTTTGAAAACGTTGAAACTACTCGTGCACTCTGCTATGGGATAGGCAATATCGTCATAAACTTTTTTCATCAGTTGAAACGTTTCGGTAAAAGTTTTACCAATTTTAAAATAAAATTTCATGTTGGCTCTTTGTTCGAAGTTTATTTTCGCATTGATAACACAAACATACTGATACTTAAAACGCAATAACTTCACTTCCAATTAATGAAATGTCTTGAAATTTACTGGGCAATCGATAAAGATAGCAATTTCTAATGCACCAGTCATATAGATGGCGCCACAAGGGGACGCTAGATTCAAAAAGTCCTGTTTGCTTTGGACGCACCTTGAAAGTTAAAAAATGTTACTTGTTGGACTCTTGTGATATCTTATTATCTTTGTAAATTTCAAAAGTGATACGAATTGAATAAAAAAAAGATTTTCTCTATTATTCGACATTAGCACTGCTTAGCGGAGGCAAAGGGCACAATTAGTGTGACATGTATTATAATTTCAGTACAATGACCTACGATCAAAAAAGAGAATTCAAAAGTAAAAAATAGTTTAAATTTACTCCAAATTTTAGTCGGTTTTGGCTTGTCGAAATTCGATTTTCATCAGATCAAAAAATCGATTGCTCATTGTATGTTTGTCGTCGAGTTATTACTACGGCAAATTTGAAAAAACTTGTTTCGAGAGAATCCTGTTTAAAAATAAACTGATCAAGCTGATTGACATGAGCGGCTACATGTCAAAGCGCTGTAACTAAAAAACTATTTGGAATATCGATTTGAAATTTTTGTATGTTTTTTTGTAAAGGCATAAACAATCGAAATATGAAAAGAACAAAATTCAAATTGTTTTCAAAATTTCACACAAGGTCTGCTACTTATGGGGTTAGGGGTAGTTATAATTTTCAAAATATTATTTTTTTTTGCATTTTCGTTAAGTGTAATATCTTAAAAATATTCTCTGATATTCACCTTGATCCGATAATTAGCTTTTGAGTTATTCCACAAATAATAAAGAGCGCTCGGGCACTTCAACGCGCTAGTGTGAAATCTTAAACGCGTTTTTCTCAAAACCATGTTTTTTGAATTGGTGGCAACTGTAACTCGAAAACCGCTTAGTAGATTTATACAGCTTTCAGAATATATAATGAACTCGGGCTTGATTGAGGAATTTTTTGTTTCTAAAAAATTTCGATTTTTTAAGACTAATTAAAATTTTCCTGCGGCCGCCATTTTGTTAATTTTAAAAAAAAACAAATCCTTCAATTAGGCCCGAGTTTATCTAGGTATAAAACTATTTTTTTTTTGTCGGATTGATTTTAGATGAATCTCCAAGGACTTATAGTTGTCACCACAAGTAGCCTTTGGGAAACTGGGTCAACACAAACAACTATAACTTTGGAAATTAAATTTTTTTTTTGAAAATTTCGCGACATAAAGTTAACACATCATATAATAAAATTTTGTAAAATAACACGATTTAATAGCAAAAAAATACTGGAAATTCTTATTAGTCGTTCCCCTGACTACCCCTAACCCCTTAAGTTCCCTTTTTAGTATATTTCTATAATATAACTCAACTCTGGTTGTAAACTGGTTGTAAAAATATAGTCGAAATCGATTGGACTGATTTCCCAACATTGAATCGAGACAAATTTTTCAAAATTAAGTATTTTATTTTATAAATTTACATTGTATTTAATCACATGTCTAAAGACTTTAGAAGTTATTTTAATAATACATGTATTTTTGAATGTACATAAATATATTTTTGGGTAAATAGTAATATTAATAGGCCTGTCAAATATGTGTCACATTGACAGCTGCTTTCCAGCGCTCTTTGCTATTGTTATTATTTCTGCTGAATTTTCAGAAAGTGTAATTAAGTGCTCAAAACGTAATGAGCTATTTGCCATTAATTGTTTCTCGCATTATTTTTTTTTCATCAAACAAAAATAAGTATTTTTTAGTTGTATCGAATATAGTGTGCTCAAAGTACGTACGATAATCACAGCTCAATAGAAATTGCAAAATAAAAACAACACAATTTTAATTCCACAAAAAAAACAAAATTAAATACTAATAAAAATAAAGAAAACAAAAATCTTTAAGCCCACAATTGAAAAGTGTCAAATTAGTGCTTTGAGAGCACTCCAGATTGTCGGTTGCACGAAGGCGGCCATTGACTTGGACAACATGACGGGCCAGCCGTGCTGCCGCAATGACTGATTGAGTGTTCAAAAGCGCGTGAGTTAAGCGTTTGTTTGACTGACTGGTTGGATTTCGGGCGAGTGCTGGTGGCAATTGATGTTGGTGTCTTGTTTTTGTGCACTTTAAGCGATTTAAAATTACTGTAAATGATGCTGGCGATGACGGTGGTGCTGGTGGATGGCGAGTTCGGTTCGGAGTGAATACACATACATACAAATATATATCGCTCACATGTGTGCAATTGCAAGCAGTTAAAATATTAATGTAGCTTTTCTATGTGCCTTTAAATCTTTCAAGTTTTTGTTGCTATTCATTTTGGGAATGTGGGTTGCGTGTGTGCTTGGGTACTTAAATACAAATGTAATTCGAAACTGTTGTTGTAAAGCAATACCAACTTTGTGTTGGTACATCTGTGTGCAGAATTGTAAAAATGTAAATGTTTCATTCTCAAGTGGACATGAAAGTGCTGCTTAATGTTTGCCTAATTGCAGATTGTGATTGTTTATTTTTTTTCATGAATTTTTTTCAAGTTGATAAAAATGATATTTTCACATTATGACAATTTAATTGTGAAACTATTGAAATGAAGAAATGGTATACAATTTTTAGTTTGGACTAAGAGTTACTTTAATTAAAAAAATTGTATAGAAATTATCATTAAATAATATTATTATGTGTATAATTATTATTTATTAAGTTATATATTAGCCTTATGTATGCATAAATTCTGCAAAAAAAAATGTGAATACTCAGTTGAATATTTGTTTCATGTTTCACTTTTTCAGTTGCACACAACTGTAGATTTAAGCAATTTTTTTTTTTTTGATAATTATATAATATTCTTGAAGATGGAATTCTTTCAGCGAAAGCAGCTGTCAAAATAAGCACGTTTCACAAGTTCATATGACTGTTTATTGTATGTTTCACTTGTTCAGTTGTACGCATACAATAAGTGTTGTTGAGTCCGATATGAATTTACCTAGTAAGACAGCAGTCAAATCAGCGTGAAAATACTAACAAAAGAGGAACTTTAGAAATAAGATAATAAGATCGTTGCAAAATTGATTTCTGTTTTGCTCGAAAAGAAAGTCTTTAGTTAAATATTAGGCTAGATCTGTAAAAAAATCAACGGGTTATAGTTTTTGACTGCCAACCCATCTTCAGTGATTAGGCAAAACTTCGCCTTAATTGTAGATACCAATAAAAAAGAAAAGCAAAATTATCATATTTGGAGTATCCTGCAAAGATTGTGTTTCTAAACTGTCTTGCAACTTTAAAAAGTAGCTGTCCTGGTATGGTTTGTTACCAAAGGTATTTATAATTTAAACTGCCTTTCGACACAAAAAAAAAGTGGCCTGGTTTGATTTGTATACCAATGGTATTTATAGTCCAAACTTCATTTTTAAATTTTACTACGGAGTCAAAGTTATCCTCAACAGTAAAGAAAATAGGCAAATGATTTGAGATCTTTTGGTTCTTCATATCTATAACAATCGTATGATAGCTAAAGGGTTCCTGCAAGGTGATGCAGAAAGCTTTAAAGCATGTGAAACCATGGTGGAACTTTTGGTAACCGAATTTTAAAAAGAAACGGGACTGTTAGATGGTCACTTATTCCATTGGATTTTACTTCATTTGACTATTTTTAGTGGCGGTAAGTGAAGTGTGTAGTATATGCTGATAAATGAGCTCGACTGTACAAATACATAACAAGAATTAAGATGATGTTCTTTGAAAGAAAAAGTCGAAAGAGAATTAAAAAAACTCACATTTGAGATTATGACTTTCTTAATAAAGGAAATCAAACTTTTCAGAGAGATTTTTATAAAAATTGAACTATTAAATGTAAGGCCCGTTTATGCTGTTAATCAACACTCTTCTAGAAAATCATAAATAACACCCATTAGTCTCTTATTCCTCAAAGTTTTCCATCACTTAATTTAATTTTTTCATAACCGTAGTATGTAAATATAAAAAATATTTAAAAAACTAAATACTCTTAATTTGCGTATATGAAAAGAAAGACACCTCAGCTGTGTATAAAAATCAGTCCTTGTAAATATGCAAGATATGGATTCGAGCTTAAGATAAATAAAAACGAGCCGTATACCAGTCATAAATCACTAATCCCGTACTTCGCAAGAAGAAATAACGAAAACTGTATGTAGATTGTTTTGTTGCCTCTTACTAGCTTATCTGCTTTTGTGCCACACGCACTTGCCATTATCCATTTCCGGTAATGGCTATCCACATCCCACACATACATACTATGTCTACTTTCCATCTCTAACCAAGTTATAGCGAAACTGGACACTACATACTATTTAAAGCAGTATCCTGCTTTGTCCTTGCCGCATTCAGCTTTTGGTTATAATAAATCTTCTCGTATCGTTAGTTTTTAGCCATTTTAATACACAACACAGGCACGCGCTTCCCTTCAGTTTGCGTTTTATTAAATGTGGTGCAGCACCATGGCCTAGGACACCACCATAAATGGGCTGTACATGCACACTAGTATCTGAAGTCCTTTATAGAAGGCAACAGTCCTTGAAATTGACAAAAAAAAAAAAAAAAAATACGTAACCAAAAAAGAAAGGGGTCGGCAAGCTGTGCATGGTTGCCACATTGCCTGTTTATCGCTTAACATTAACTTTTTGGTTATACACTCAGTTTTTACCTAAGGTTTTGGTTTATAATTTTTCTTTATCATATTTTGTATAACTGCTTTTAGCTCTTTCGAGCTGCGAGACTGAGTTTTATAACTAGTTAAAAGGTTCTTATGCAGTCCCTTACTATAAGCATACTTTTTTTTTACTATTTCGACTTCAATACCAAAGTTTCTACCACTTTCTTACACCACTTCTGAATTTTATTGCTTTTATTTCGTGATTTTCGCACTACTATGTGCAACTTGGCTCTTTGTGTGCTAATTTTATTATTATTTTTAGTATTCGATTTCGCAGACCCAGCTTTACTGAACACTTACTTTTTTCTATTCTGCAGCTTATATTTAATAAACCCTTTTCTCTAGACAACAACTCTTCTAAACATACATTCTCTTTCACATACTTTCTTCTCGCAGCACTTACAGCAAATGCCTGACAAATCAGCATGCTTCTCTAACCGTTCCACTTGTTCAATTGTGCGTTTTTATTATTTGCTTGCCAAACCGTTTCACTTGTTCTGTTGATGTTTTATGTGCTACGCTATTGTCGTCTAAATCATGTAAACTGCCATGCCACCTTGTAGCACATAAAACGGCATGTGGTTTTTTGTTAAGACATTTTTTGTTGCTTTCTATGTGCAAAAATAAATACGAGACCAATATCGTCGGCATTTTTCTATATGTTTTTTCATACGCATGTGAGTAGGAGTTGCATGACGCCGTTTTATGTGAAAAATTTACGCGTTTGCTATTGATTTTTTCCTCGCTTAACAGCCATTGGTGACTGTGATTTAATGGGTCTCCCGTTGGGTGTACATTATGGCAAAAGAAAAAACACAGTGCTGTGAGGTAGGACGGTCGAGGCAGAAAGCAAGCTGGCAAATTTTATTTGCTGTTTTCTGACTATTATGACTTTAATATTTTTTTTTGTACAATCATGAGCATTATATATGCCATATACATATGTAAATAATAAATTAAATTATCCGTGGAAAATTTGGTTGGTGGTTGCCATGTGTGTGTGAAAAAAGTAAATAAAAAAATCAATATAAATATTTTCCTACGCGTTTATTTGCCATGACATGTGTGACAAATGTCTGTGCAACATTCTGTCGGAAGCTGTTTGTTGAAGTGAAAATTTACAAAAATTATGTGATTCTCGTTAAATTTGTTTTTCAATTATTTTTGCTTTTAAAAATGATTTTTGCTGCGCTTGCTATAAATCTCTATTTAATGCACAGACATGCTGTAAAAAAATGCATGAGGCCGATACATAAATATACATATGTATATGAGGGTGGTTCGATAAATAGTTGGCCGCACCGCACAATGGTGCCACTATTGCAATTTAATTTTTTTATGTGACCACATCTCGCTTTTAGATGAGCCAAGACCAGGTGCCTTGAAAACGACTATTACTGAAACTAACAGATGACAGTGACTCTTGTTGACAGATCTCCAATGGAAGTTGTGCGAGATAACTGAGAAAGAGGACAATTTCAAGGGCCGTATGGACCTATCCTAGGTTCGATAGTTTAAAAAATCAAACCAAAGCAGTTTCTGCATCCTTTCTTGCCCATCGAAAAAACTGAAAACCACTGATATACAAGTATAACTAAGTCCAAGAAATAGTGAGCATCATGCTCAATCTATTCCAAAAAAGACGAAAGATGTGCATCGGAAAGTAATTGTAAAAAATTTTTGTAATTCGTAAGATTAGATAAGAACATCAACAAGTATATGGAGAGTGGCTCTTAGAAAGAAAAAAAAAAGATCTGCTGCAATGACAATGAATCGGTTGATACCCCCGCTATCGCTACGGCAAAAATAGTAGGAACTATTGCCACATATAAGAACTGTTCCCACAGCTTTTACATTTGGACCATCTTTTTGCCTCCAAACATGAAAAATTCTCTCGGCAGTTAGAAATTTAAGCCGAATTAGAAGGTTATCGCCACCATGGAGGCTTTCATTTTAAACCTCCAAAGCGTATTTTCCAGATGGGTTGAAAAAGTTCAAGCATGGATGGGTCAAGTGCATTGGGCTAAAATACTATTTCTTCAAAATTGTCTTTCCTTAGTAGACTGACTATTTTAACGAAACGCCCTCAAACAAATGTAATTTCTTCATAAACATATATATGATATATGCTATATAGTAAGGTTACAGTTATGATCGTTTCGCCACCTGGCAACTATACGAAGCTTTTGCATAATTGCAGTTTCGTACTTTTCCCTCCCCAGCTTGATATAAATAAACGCCATGCTTCACAAGTGTTTTAAAAAAGCTTAAAAACGTCTGGAACTGCGACGCGGCAAAACAAAAACAATAATAATAGCTTCATTAGAACCTCAACTCACGACCCGCGTGCAGATACTCCCTTTTCTGCTCCACTTCTGTTGCTTTTTTATGCCGGAGCACTGGCGACCTAGTTTGGGTGAAATGGAGTGGCTGGTCTGCGGTAACGGTCTGCGCAATTCATTCATGCTGTCTACAGCATCCAGCGCCAACACATACACAAGAACTCAAATTGCTATATCTCCATACAGCCATTAATTACATTCAACGTGCCACGTTAAGCCTATCAGCTTAAATTTCATGCGACAATTAGAAAAACTTGTGTAAACGGAAAAAAAGCCATGTCATCTACTACAGCCAAGCTGAGCGTTAAGAGTTGAGGGCGCTAAATCGTTGGTCTTTGGCGCTGTTGATAGTTTGGCATTAAACTGTGGAGCAAAGGTGAGGTTGGGTTGTTGTTGCTTTCGGGTAATTGGAAAAGCTGGCAGGAAGTAGGGAGTGTTGCTGAAAATTCAACAAAACTTCATTAAAACTTATATGCTGAGGTTGTAGGGCATGCTGTGGCATAAGCTCATGAATATGGACGCGGAAATTAGATGATGGAACATGAATTTCATTTCGGCGGACAAAGTACACTGAGAAAAAATATTTTTGGCACAAATTTTGAGTAAATATTTACTTAAAATGAGGTATGCATGCATTTATCCAGGCTTATAAATCAGTCAGGGATACTCAAATCGCTCCCAAGCGTCTCCGAGCAGGTAGCTGAGCTTAGAATAAGCGGAATGATAATCTTCAAGAATAGAAAAATTTTTCTTTGAAATAAAAATACTGACGTATTGAATGTTACAAACTACATCTTCAGTCCTTCCCATTATTCGACCTTCCCAAGCGAGATCGCTCCGCTCTATAGGCTCTTGAAAAGTTCCAAGAAGATGAGGCTTATTTCTATTTCAATTGGTATGTAAAAGAAAAAAAATTGCCGCATTTGAGACAAAGAGCAACATAAAGAGATTCAAGAGCTGCCATTTCACTAAGAAAAAAACAATCAATCAATGAATTTATTGAGCGAACACTTCGGAGAGCAGATAATTTCACGTTTTGTATCAATCGATTGACCACCAGGTTCTTGTGAAATCAAACCGTTAGACTTTTTCCTGTGCGGATATGTAAAGCTTAAAGTCTATGCGGACATTCCCGCTTCGAATCAAGCCTTCCAGCAAAACATCACGTGGGGCATTCGCCAGTTACCAGTGGAAATGCTCGAATGAGTCATCAAAAATGTGGATGTAGCCGAGGCCATCATTTGAAAGAGATAATTTTCAAAAAATAAATGCCATAAAATGTTCTTTCGGATGATTATAAACATTATAAAACAAGTCCCAATAAATTTAAAGTTTCTATGTTTTTTCTTTAAAGGAGGAGGGAATTTTGCTATTATTTTCAGTGGTTTAAGTTAACCTTTATCGTCTTCAACTTTCTGTGAAAGGAAGGATAGCATTTTTTGTTTGAGCTTCAAACATTCTAGATATTTCATGGAATTTTTCATTCTGGGATATTCATATTTAATATATGGTCTATACTTTAGTCCTTAGAGTGGTTTTTGAAGTGAAGAAGATAATTCGTATATTCGATTTAGCAAAAAAAAAATCTATCCTGAAAATAGCCATTGTCAACCAATAGGCAATGTTTTTCGGATTGAAAAATTGTATTCTAACGGAACCCCGAAAAAATTGGACTATATGATCCTCAATAAATTCGGAACTACAAAGCCACTTTGATAAGGTTCGTAAATGGCTTTTAGTCGAATTAGATAATTTTCATCTTAGATATATAACAAAGCTTATCTTTGGCAGCTGCCTTGCGATTCTAAAGCAACGTATTTTCTGATTTAATTTTATTTTTCCGAATCCTCCTCACATATGATATTTTAGATGATATTGTCATATCCTCAATTCCACTATTTTGACACAGCAGAAATCTTTTATCGCTAAAAACGAGTTAGAAAGTGTTGGCTTACCACCAAATCCAGTTTAATCCCCGCAACAAAAAAAAAAATGAAAATCAGCCGAGTTGTGAGTATATCAGCAATGTTGGAGCCACACTGAAAAAAAAACATCTAAGCAAATACAAATACCCGACCAACCAAACAAGAAAACGCATCGTTGCATGCAACACACTTCACCACGTCAGTGACAACAAACATTTTTATGGAGAAGGAGAGAGCACACGACAAAAACTATAAGTCTTAAGCGGGTGTTAAGTTGGTAATTTTATGCTTGAGCTACGTTTAATTTCTGTAATGAAATTGAGTATTTTATGTAGCCGTTGGAAAAATTGTGCATGACGACAACAACAGCAACATCAACTAATACTAAATGGTGTAAATTGGTATGGCAAAGAATTTGTAATGAAAAGCTTTTCGAACACAACTTATCGAAGTGGCTAATGTGGCTTTGATGAAGTCGCAGGCTGCAGTTTATGACTAAGGCGTTGTTTGGCGACGATTTTTTATTGATAATATACAGTTTAACGCTTGATGAGACTGTTGATTAGAATTGGGTGGAACGATGGTGCATAAACTATTGTGGGAAGAGTATTTGAAGAGTGGATAACGCAGATTAGATTTGGTTTTGTGGGAACAACATTTTAGTTGCAGGCTCTTAAGTGACTTTCAGATTTAGTGTGTTATATGGTGCTCAATGAGCGTGTTGAATTGTACTAAATATAGTTTAGCTCAAAGTAATCTCGTAGTGATTCGAAGTTTTTTAGAAAAAGTTCTAAAAATAAAAGACTGTATCATCATTTTCTTGCTCAAGACTGCGTTTATATCAAGAAAGAGTTCACCAATGGTCATAATTCTTGTTATTGTAGCCACATACGACATTCATATTGATAATTTGATGAATACTTCCAAGGCAACAGTTCTTGGTTTGATGAAAATTGATAATTTGATCAATACTTCCAAGACGACAGTTCTTGGTTTGATGAAAATGCGAGCCTGTTCCGATAATGTGTGTCACACTCTCGAAACGTTTTCAATTAAACTAAGTTAAGGCTGTTTCGTGGTGATCCATATAGAGTTCTTTCAATAAAAAGTCTTTCGGAAAATTTGGTGCCAGAAAGTCACCGTTCCATTTTTTCTAAAAGAAAAAAAAAGTGTTCCATTTATTTTAACAGCTATACTCTTGAAAAGATTCCAACTAAGCAAGGTGTGGCTACTTCGTGGTGATCCATGGGACACCCTGTATGAGACTTACAAAAGATTTTGTAAAATTAGCTTGAACAACGTTCACAAGCCATTCAACTCTATTACAAACATTCACGTTCCGCAAAAAGAGTTCGATCACCAATCTTGAGGCAAAGAGGAGCGTAGAGAGTCGATTCGGCGCCGTGCGCAACAACTCGGACTGACGTATGGAACGATTTGGCGCATTTTACGTCGAGATCTTAAATTGAAAGCCTACAAAATACAGTTTGTAGAAGAACTGAAGCCTTCACACCTATATAAAAAAGCGAAATTGTCTCATTTGGGACTTGAAAAGATTCCAGAGCTGCCACTTCATCCAGGTTTGTGGGCCGGTAGAATCATCGGTTCATCTTTCTTTAAAAATGATGCCGGTGAGAAAGTAACCGTCAATGGCGACCGCTTTCACACCATGATAACCTACTCTTTGAAGCCTGAAATTGAAGCCCGGCATCTCGGTTTTAACAAGACGGCGCCACTTCCTACAAGTCACACCAATCAATGGATTTATTGAGGGAACAATTTAGTGAGCATATAAACCAGGATCGTGTGATATTACACCGTAATACTTTTTCCTACGAGGATGTGTAAACTCCAAAGTCTATGTGGACAATTCTGCTTCCATTCAGCCATTGGAGCAAAACATTACGCGTGTCATTCGCCAGTTACCAGTCGAAATGTTCGAACCAGTTATCGAAAATTGGACTCAAGGGGCCTTCTGGGACGTAGCCGCATCTCAAATGAATTCCAAATAATGTTCTTTCAAATGATAATAAACATTCCCCACTAAAGTTGAAGATTCTGTGTTTTTTTAGTAGTAGTAGTAGTAGTAGCAGTAGTAGCAGTAGGCAACCTCGAAATGATCAGATTTTGTTAAGTACTTGATTGTTTCTTATCCAAAAGTTATGACAAATATTGCAAGTAGATTAGTATGGAATGTAAAATATTGTTCAATACTTGAAGTAGTTTCTGGACTGAAGCTTAATTTGATTATCGAAAGTTAAAAGAAAATTAGTAAGGAGTCAGTGTGAGGTATATAAATAGCTGCCTTTGATAAACAACGTATCTTTGCACCGAAAATCTTGAACAATGTATTTCAGCATCTCTCGATTGGAAAGAGATCATATATAATATATAGTTGAGGGAATAAGAACTGTTGGATTTCTTCACTCGCAAATAAAGGTAGATGGGCAAATTATATGATAGAAACTCATAATGAGTATCAAATTTTAACAGTTTTTAGTGCTCCTAGGCAGGTGAGAAATGTCAAATATTAAGCTGTACCATCATGTACTATGTATAAAATTTGGAGAAAACAGTATATCTTTGGTTTATCTACAGTCCTAATTCAGTTCGATATTACTGGATATCAAGGATAATTCATTGTTTTTATTGTGGGGCAATAATATCTTCTTCCAGATTTAACTAAACCAGTTATCGGAGTAACTATATCTCTAGTGAAAATGGGCATATTTGGGAATTGTCAATGAGTTCGACTATATACAGCGCCTATCAACAATGATAACGTGATTTGCATAGCTCGTAACGGCCTTGTTTGTTTTCGGATTTGTGTCAGACTTTTTGAGTGTTCAGTAAGATCATATTATATTATCATTAATTTTTCCTTTTTATGGAACGCTTGAAATTGTCCAATATTATTACCCAAATTCACATTCACAAAAAAGTGTTTATCGAAAAATCATCTTTTCTTATGAGGCCCATTTTTGGCTTACTAGAAGAACTCAGTGACAACATATAGTGCGCTAACTATAGCCGAAATTCCAGTGGAAAAGCTGAACTCAGTCATTGAAAATTTTTGTAAACAAGTTAGAGATATGCAAACGGATCCATGGAATCCATTTGACCCACATTTTGTTCAAATCATAAATCGTGTAATGTTATTCATATAACAAACAAAAAAGAAAAATAATCAGAACCTATTTTGATCAAATTTTAGTGCCTCACTTCATTTTAACATAATGTCCTACTTATTGGCAGATCATTTTGAATATATATTTGGGGTAAATTTGCATCCCACAGTCTTTCTGGTATTAGAAGTTAAAAAAGTTAGTAAACATCAGAGCTCACATATGTACATGTATGATTAAGACTTGGTTGAGAATTTTGAATAAAATTGGAAACAAGAAGAATTTATCATCAGAAACAAGCTAAAAAAAAATGCAGTTGGATTAGTTATCCTGTGGTTGCCAACAGCTAGAGAACTTATTGTAATTACCTATTAAGAATATAAATAAATTTTTATTCTCTCTCTCTCTTTCGCTTTTTCTACATTTTTTGATATGGCTGATATAGGCTTTATGCAATGATTAAAATGATCAATTTTGAAAAAGTTTTGTATAATATTGTATTTATATTCCATATACTTTACAACTAAAATTCATTCACTTCCGTAATCAGCTAATTATCTCTGATCGAAAAAATTGCTTACATTTTCATCCCGCCTTCTCAATTTAGCTGATTCGGTTTATTTATTACGATTGCCAAACAAAATTCAAATAAATAAAATGTCAATGTCATTTAACGTTTTGTTGCCACACAATGCCATTTGAGGCAATAAAGTGTGGCACGTTTTAATGCCGTTTGATTTGTGGGTCAAGCGCGTTGCTCGTGATGAGGCGGCTATTGTTCGCCGCTGCCGCAGCTGGTGCCACTGCTTTTACCCATCGCTCCACAACGATGGTGTTGGTGAAGCGCTTTTATGCAAATGGCTGTCATAATGACAACAACACGCGCCACGCTGCTTTTACTTTAGCTGCGCGCTTTTCATTACACTCGCCTCCGCTCGCTGGCGTTTAAGTGTATGTTTACTTGAATCGGCCCTTTCTCAGCCGGCGCTTTGCCAGAGGCGCCAATGTTGATTTATGGCTAGACAGCGGGAGCAGCCAACTTCTATTTTAATGTGTTTTCCCCGACATTCCACGGCAATAAAAGTTCGCTTTTTTTATTTTAGTGGAGAGCAATAAAATTTAGCTGGGAATTAAAATGAAGGGATACGTTTAAGTGAAGCGGTAATTAAGTAAACAGTAGGGGCCATGCACTACACATACGAAATTTGTGATATGAGTTGCGTTTGTTGCACTTAACTTGCATACCAACAATATTAAGTAAGTCGAAAATTCAAGTCAAAAGTTATATTATTTACTTGTCAAGTATTGCTACTAATCGAAATTATGTTGTGATAATGTGTGTTGTTAAATTGACAACATATTCATAGCCATGACGATTGAACAAATCACAAAATACTTGTAGTTCAGTCTGATCTTAAGTTGACGATAAACGAGTAGATATTCAGTGTTTGTCCTTAGCTGAGGCTAGATTTCCCTTATTTTAGTTGATTTTTAGAGAAAAAAAGTTTGTTATGTTTTCATATTTTTTGTTTTTTTTTTTTACAAATATGATAACTAATCTCAAAGGCCATCCACTAAAAATTGGGTAAAATTTGTCAAAGGAAGTTTCGAGTAAAACCAAATGGTTGCCACTTAGTAAAGGTAAGTTGAAACTGCTTACTTTCTTATGTCAGATTTACACCATTTGCCTTTTAACTCTTTACCGGGTCAAATATCCTTTATATATTATATTTGAAGTCCCGAATGTTGTAAGGCACACTGTGATATTATTATATATATTAATCATAGACTCTAACTATATACACCCTGCCATTCTCATCAATGTTGTCAGAGCACAAATGCTATAAAAAATCGACTACGCCTTACCTATCTACGGACACTGCGCAACATCCCAAACGCGTAAAGTCTCTGTGCCTTATCATACAGCAATCCGTCGGAGCCTTAGAGCATTCCCTACTTCACCAACGAAGTTTTTACTTGCTGAATCCGGCTTGCCGAGCATCTCTAGTAGAGTGGCCGATGCAACATATCGCATTCTTGCGAAAAAACTTGACGGAACAAACATGGCATTAGCCAAATACCTTCACGAGAACAAATTCAAGTAAAAGACCGCTAAGAATACCATCAGCAGTATCCAGATCTCTCGAATATGTCAGGGACAATTTGACATCTTTTTACGGAAGCAAAAAGAGCTGTGAGACATTTTCTTCTTGGTCCATTAGTCCAGTATCTTTTGAGAATGCCTTACTAAACTTGCCTAAACAAAGTAAACCTAACGCAGTTTGCCAAGTAAAGTTTGCATACATTCGCGATCAAGATAGCACATCGAATTGGCGTTTTATCTTTACGGTTGGATTTAAGACATCAGACCACACCTCGTTGGCCGTTGTCGATAAAGATGGAGACATAATATGCTAATGGCTCCTTGATCCGCCGAGGCCTTAGCTATTGAACTTGCTGTTGAGCATGCTAAAAAAAAATAGAGGAAAATATTTGATTTGCAGTGACAGTAAATCATGCATTGCGGCGATTCAATCACCTGCAAAATCCCCCAAGATAATTTCATCAATCAGAAACTCCCTCATTGCGGCTGGAAATAAAATCAAGCTTATGTGGATCCCAGGCCATGTGGGAATATCAAGAAACGAACGAGCTAATACTGTCGCAAAAGAAGTTAGCAGATCCCCTACTCTAATGCTCGACTTTTTAAGCAAGGGCGATTTGTACAGGCATATTAAGATAAAAAGAAAAAATCTGGAATTCTCGGACGGGTATCGCAAAATCATCACTACATTGGACCCAAGGAGAATCGCTCCAACTTACCCTACAAACACGGCAAGCAACATCCTGAAGCCGTACATACGCCTAAGGCTTGGCCACACTATATTTAGCCACTCTTATCTTCTAACAAGGAGCGACCCATCTTGCTGCCCGCTATGCAATGGTCCAAATACAGTTAAGCACCTAATTTCGCAATGTCCGAACACAAGGTAGACTGAGTGCTCTGGTAACAATTCCACAATGGAGGCACTATCTACACCCAGCCACGACAACATTATGTATATTTACAATTTCTTTAAAGATAATAACATCCTTAAAATAATTTAGCGTAGTTTAAGATTTCATAGTTAAAATATCATAATTATTTACTAGTACTACAAACTTAAGCAACAAAAC
The DNA here is from genome assembly GCA_027475135.1 of Bactrocera correcta. NCBI lineage: Eukaryota > Metazoa > Arthropoda > Insecta > Diptera > Tephritidae > Bactrocera > Bactrocera correcta. The sequence goes on from CM050325.1 coordinate 165,921,211, forward strand.
TTAGTATTAAAACGTTGACTGAAAGCCTTGTAGTTAGTGTCATTTAAAAGTTTATGCTGTAATTTATTGCTGTGTAAACTGTGGTAAATAAATAAATAAATAAAATAAAAATATTAAAGCTTTCTAATTAACGTTTTGGGCTGAAAGTTTTGACCCATATTCCGAAGTTAATTTTTTGACATTATATAAAGATTCATATGTATGTAGTATTTGTAGAGGAAATACAAGAAGATCAAAACTAAGAGGTCAAGACAACGCCATAATAAGACGAACAAAGACAGAGCGAAATTACAGGAAAAAAGGTATTCCTTATTACAATGAAACCCATAGATAATTACCATAATGATTAGAGGCAGAGAAGCGTAATATTTCAAGAAGTAAATTTCTCTATACTCGTACTTTGAGTGCTCTAAGTCATATAGACTTCTATCTTCAATATACTATTTGTATCTGTAGTATATATTTTTTAGAGCGGTTTGATTTACAGGGAGCTGAAAAGATGGAAAAATCGCGTATGCTGATTCTATGGGTCATTTTGAACATTTTTTCCAAAGAGATTAGAGGTCTAAACCTGCTTTCGAACCAGCGCTTTTAAGGTGAAAATTTTGGAGAGAAATCAAAATTCGTTCGTTTTGAGATATCTGCATGAAATTTTATAGTTAGATAGGTGTATTCATTTCATTTGATTCATTTGACGGAATCGGTTAGACCGGACAACTATTATAGTTATATCACAGCTGTCTCTCATACAACCGACTATTCGTCTTCGTCTTAAAAATCACTGGCTCGAATCCAATTTTAGGCCATAGGCTGTTAAGCAAAATTGTTCAGAATGAATCGTCGAACATTCCCCGCGTGCTCAAATTTTAGGGAGTTGAGATGATATGTTTATATTAGAGATGTATGAGTAAGTTGTGTAAGTAAATAAGAGCAATCTTTAAAAAAGATTAGATTTCATCATTCATAATATTTTTTTTTCATTGAGTTATAAAATTAATAAGAAATAAAAAATTTTCCCAAAAATAATCAAACTTTAACTATTAATATCTTTTAAACGGTTGGGTTTACGAAAAAATTAACGAGACCTTTTTTAGGGCATTAAATTTCCTACAAAATCTAAGGAACACGATATTTTTTTCAAGTAGTTGGAAGCGAGATATAAACTTTTCTATCTGATTATAAAAAAAAATATAAAATTTTATGTAGGAGGACCTTCCCGTTACAATTAAAAACTCATATTTGGAGAGGATTTCTTAGAGGTGTCTAGGAACCTATTTTTCAGAGTAGGAATCGAAAAACAAAAAAAAAAGTTTTGAATAATATGTACTCCTTTCCTCATGGTCTACAAATCATGAAAGCTATTTATTCAAGTTTATTACTTATGTTTTCTGCCTTGATTAATGAACGGCTTGTGTAAGCCTAATGAGGCTCATAATTTCTATTACTACTATATGATATACTCTCCACACTCGACGGGGAAACCTAGTGATTTTGAAGCATTTATGCATAATATCAGCATAACATTAAAGATTTTCACGTTGTGCATACAAAAGTCAAACGTAAATAATTCAGTTATATAAAATATCACCGAAAATAAACAACAAATCACAACTTACCCACCAAACAAACAACAACAAAATGGTCTCAAGCGAACAATCAAATCACAAAACGCTAACTGCCTTGGACAGCACTGACCAGTTGAGGTGCTGAGCTTTTGTCGCAACAAAGCGGCAAACTATATGTGTATATATGTATGTATGTACATATGTATGTATTTTTGTATATATGAATACATTATATATATGGTTAAAGTGTCACTACTGATTTGATTGCGCGTATTTGCATAAAATTAAAATGCCATTAAATGGGCATAACATGTACAAGCGACACACACGCAGAGTATTTCCTCTTGAAACGAGCACCAATCCACTTAAGACCCAGAAAAAAATGGCTGAGCCTTACCACCGTTTTACGGTTTTAACACCTCTGCCATGCCCGCACCAGCAGCCGCTGTCGCCCTCTTTCCGCCGTTAATGGTGTTATTTTATTCATAATTAGATATGGCTTTTTGTCTCTTAATTTCTTTTAACACTTTTAGCGTATATTTTCTAGCGTTAGTGTTGTTGGTTTTCTCGTTTTTGGGATTTTAGCGCCACACATTATTAATCTGAAGTGGATGACCTGTTATTGGTCGCGCAATGTGTAATAAAAAGAGCCCATACAACAACAAAGAACCAATAAAAAATATGAAAGAGAAGGCTGATAAATGTGTAGACATCTGTTAACTTTATTCATAGAAAAAACAGCAGCTATAGTGGTAAAGTGTTTGTGGTATTTAATCAAAGAATTCAATTGGTCAAAAAAAGTTAGATCGGAACGTAAGAAATACAGAAAAAAATAATCTCACGCATATTTTGGACTTGACCCCCTGTTTCTTATGCTCTGAAACAGTAGATTTTGTAAAGGGGTTTGATCTACCACACACACTTTAAGCTTCATCAAAAGTTTATTTGCCTTCCAAAAGTCGACTTCGTCTGACATGTAGTTGTTTGAGGACCACGTTAATCCTCCGCAGCAGTATTACCCAGACATTGCATTTCTAATTGCAATCGCTTTCGCAAAATTATTTGAGCAGGCGTCAAAGACGGACATCAGCAGAAAGAAAATATGACATAATTTACAGTTCCTATAAAGGCAAAAGCGTAAGCCAAGCGGCTTAACATGTAAATAGTCTTCACGGTCCTGATACTGTAACAGCCAATCTCACGCAATCTGAGTTTCGTCGACTCAGTTAAGGTAATGTCAAAATTGCACCACGATTTGGTAAGTCAATCGTCTAAAATAGCGATAAAATAATGGAAGAAATTAAGGGGTCAAATGGGTTTCACAGTTTCAAAAAAATCGATTTTTTTTTTGTTTTATTAAGTTCTATAACTTCTCTAGAATATTGTCCTAAATTTTCAAGTTGATCCGATTAATAGTTTCGGAGATACAGCCTTGAGAACCTATACGCTCGAGACTAGCAAGGCTAAGAGGAGCCGTCTTTAAACGGAACTACTCAACCGATCTTGATAAAATTTTACACAGGTCTTCGAGATGTCATTTACAAGGTCTTGAATGAAGGATTTTTTTAATTAAAACTATTTAAAACAAAAAATGTCGAGTAAAAATCATCGAAATTTGCATTTTTTTATAAAAACGTCTGCCAAAAATCCAATTTTATTTTTTTCCTTCGTCCAATACCTAGTTTATTGTCTTTACTAAAACACGTATTTTTTTATTTATATTTCAAATGATCCTGAAAGAAGTTCTGCTGACAACTCGGATGCACCTTTTTTCCGAGGGACTGCCGGAAATGCTATCGTAATGACTGCCATTTTGATATCTTTTTTTAATTTTACAAAATGTTTATTAAATAAGAGTATTTTAAATAAAAAAATTTTAATAAAATATTTCATTTTTCATACGTAGAAAAAATAACTGAAAAAAGACCGTTTTTTGCCCGAAGCAACCCATGAAACCACTTAAGCTTGTACGTCATATAATCACTCTTTCGATTCCTTAGAAGCTCAACATTGCACAAAAACTCGTTTACAACTATTTTACTAAGACTGGGTAGCACAAAAATAAGTTCGATGTAGCACAGGAGTTAAACGCAAAACATACGTAATGAACCTCTAGGAATCCCAGCTGATACGCAACAAAATCGATTTCTGAAGCGTGTGGTTAAGTTAAGATATGGACAAATGGTTTTGTTATATATGTATGTCTGGTGAGATTGGCGGGAATCAGACCTACACTGTCACCAATTGTAACATCTGAAAGAAGCAAACGTCTAGAGGCGCTCAACCTTGCCCAATAATAGAGGAATTGTGTTTCACTGCTACACCAGGTCACACTCTTCAATTGTAACTCTAGACAGTCACCAGTTCTATGAGTTTGGTGCGGACGTTATAATGTATCCAAGTTACACTCCGGATCACTTGGTATCGATTACTATTCGTTATTGTCAATTGCGAAGAATTTTGCTGGTGAAAAATTTACTTCAAGAGTAGCTTGTAAAAATCGACTGTCGCAATTTTTTTGTCAATAGGAACGATTCTATGCGGTTATTATAAAACTAGCAGCCCGTCCCGGCATCGCACGGGGTAGACAATTATTTATTTTTGGAAATTTGGATATACGAGTAAAACACTTTTTTTCACAAATATTTTTATTTGTATTAAAAAAAATCCCACAGCTATATTTGTATGTAAGTTTATTTATGCTTGCTATTTATGTTCAATTTCTTTGATGGTTTAAATGGCGGGCACTTTTTAAAAATTAAAAAATAATAATAATAATAATCAAAAAATTAAAATAACAGTAATAAATAATGAATTCAGTTGTTTGTCATATAAGTAAATAATAAATTATTAAATAAATATATTAAATAATAATAATATTCTTTAAAAATGAGTATATAAAAATATTATAAGTAGAAGTAATAATTACAAAAAAAAGAATAAAAAAAATAAAAATACTAATTATGAAAAATTAAAAAATAAAAATAGTAATAATCAAAAAATTAAAATAACAGTAATAAATAATACGTTCAGTCGTTTTACATATATTTTTGCCACTGCACGTGCTCAATTCTGCTAAATAGCAGCGACAACGTCGAATTCCTTACTTTGATTCTATCGGCTCTGTTAGCCGCCAAATCGAACATCATACAGAATTCAATTTGCACCTTCTCTAAACTTTACATCCTCTGGCCCGGGGCGCTTTTCAGAATGTATCGCAAACAATGGCCACAGCGCACCCTACGCCTATATTTTGTTTACTTTTTGAATTTTTTAATTCGTAATATCTTTTGAATGGAAAGTCCAATTTAAAAACTATTTTATAGGTAATTAAATGGTCTTAACCATAAAATAATTTATTTGGATAATGATTAATATAAACATATAAATAGCATGGTTTGAATTTGGTTAGCATTTTCATTAATGCTTAAAATGAAAAAAGTTGTTGTAGTGACATAACTACAATAGTTGGACATATGCTACCGCGGAGTTTTTTGTATCCATTATGATGTTCTTCAATATTGTTGTACATTATTTTGTTCTATCGCTAATAGTTTCGGCAGCGCATTCGACGAAAGACATTTTAAGACTCATTTTTCTACTCCTTCGGTTACATTGTTCAAATTTTACCAAAGATCCCTAATTTTTTTCAAAATAAAATGTAGCCTATGTCAAATTGGAAGAATGTAGCTTTCTATTGGTGGAAGAATTTTTTAAATCGGCCCAGTACTTTTTGAGGCTATACATTACAAACATACAAACATACAAAAATAGGTACAAATCTTTCCTCTTTATAATATTAGGTTGTCCAAAAAGTCTTGCGGTATTTTTATTGAATGATTTATTGAATTTATTGAAATAGTTTATAACGGTTTGATGAATAAGTCGTACTTACCCTACTAGACGGAGAAAAGCATAAAGCAGAGAGTGCCAATATTTTCCTAAAATAAGAAAAAAATATTTATTTTATTTTATATTTTACAAAATCTTTAATAAATGTTCACAGATATAAATATGCACGTACAAATATTTATTAATGAAAAATATAAATATTTTATAAAGTTATCTTTCGCCGCAATAATTAAATACCAATTAAGTATGTAAATGAGTTTATTTAATTTACAATTTTATTGCAGCAAAGTAAGGCGCTAGCAAATTGTTTTGCCGTAAAAGCCTATCCCCTGAATTCTGCGTAGGTAAAAGTAATGAAAGTCGATTCAAAGAAATCTAACATAAATATCTTGTTAATTGCGCGACAAACTTAATTTGCGTCAATTTTTATGTCACCAAACTCAATTTAGTGTGCAGTTGTTGAATTTTTAATTTTCGATTTATGCGCATTTCGGCCAAAAGCATGTGAGTGTGTGAGTAAATGTATGTCTGAGAGACTTTCAAGCGCCTAACAAATGTCTTGGCTTTTTAGTAAATATAAAATAAATAATGCGAAGCGCAAAAAACAACAAAAAAACTAAACTGATACAACAACATAATGAACCATAACAAATGGCAATGATTAAGAAATGATTAAAAACCGGTTGAAGGCGATTGTAGCAATATTGGCGAAAGAAGAGGAGTTGAAAAAGCGACAAGAAAAAATGAAACGAACCGAAAGAGAAACCAAAACTAAAAATTTGAGGTAAAATATTATTTTTTTTTTTTTAAATAAATATAAAAACAAAATTATTAAGAAAAAATACATTTCACAAAAAAGTAAGCAACGTAATTTTGATTGGCCAGTTTATTTGTCAGCTGGCTTTTTGGGTAAAAAAAATCATTAAAAATTTTATTTGAAAAAAGTTTATCATTATTAGTCCGAATTGAACATTGTCTTCGGAGATTGCGCCGTTGCCTTGGAGAATGATCTATGCGAAATAGCAAGAGGATACTTCTTCAGATAAAAAAGTTATCCATACAATACATTGATTTCGATGGATCAGTTTGTACGACAGCTACGTGCTCTATTCGCCCGATATCAACGGTTTCGACAAATTAACAGGTTCTTGAGAATAGAAAGACATGTGTAAAATTTAAAATCGATATCTGTAAAACTGAAGAGCTTGTTCGCATTATACAGACGGAAAGACGGGGATAGCAAAATCGACTCAGCTCGCTTCCTTTTGGGTCTTACAAACTTCATGGGTATAAAACAAACAAAAAATTTTACCACCAAATTTAATTAAAATTGCATTGCACATAAAAACACAACAACAGTGACCACACGGATATGCAACAAGCCGAAACGCCGCAACGGCAATCAAATTGAAGCCAATCGATGAACAATGCCGATAAAGAATCGACAATAAAATATATTTACACAGTTGTTGTTGTCACCAAAATCACGTAGACGTCACCCGTGTCCATGTTTAAGCAAAAAACCAAAAAAGTAGAAACTTAATGAGTAATCTCATTACAGCCAAAGAGTGACAGCGCGACATGGCGTAAAATACTTTAAAAATTATAGAATTGCTGGTCGTGCGGGTGGGTAGCCCCAACCACAACCAAAGCATATTAAAAAACATTAAAAGCAAAAAAAAAAAAATTGAATAAAAAAGTAAAGTAAAAATTGAAAACACACTGACATGTAGAAAATTATAAGTGGACTAAGCGCTGCTGTTGCGACTTTTGATTGACAGCTTAGCCAAAAATGACACACGCACAACAACAGCAATAACAAGAAAATACTGTCGACTCCAAAAATTGTTATGAACGTGCTGAGAACATTGGACGTTTTTGTCAAAAGTTCGATACTTCGATGGCTACTTTTGTTTTGTTGCTTTTGTTTTTCGCGCGCTCCCAACAGTCCATACAGCGAAATCACCGAAAATCGTTAAAATTAGTTGCTTATTCAAAACACGTGTCGCGCAAAAATTGTAATAAATTTAATCGTTGTCCAACATTAGCTTGATTTTCACAATATTTTTTAAGCGTAAGTGTGTCTTTTTCCATTTCGTTAATGTCAAGTGCAGTGTCACAGCCTTCTGCTTCACCCATGTCTGTCGCGTGCACGTACAATTTTATTTTGCTGATTTTTCTTTTGGCCTTTTCGAGCATTTAACTGAATTTTAAATATTGTAACAAATATTTTTTTTGGCAAAAAGTCATTAAAAATCTTGTAATGCGTAATTTACGATCATTTAATTTATTATTTAAGCAGGCAATTAAAGCATTTATGGACCATATGGAGTTTTGCGAAATTATTACTGGTTGGGGATATAGCTACGAACTTCAAGCTGCAGTGCTGTTGAGATATAAAACTTAATTTCGGGAATCAATAAAGCGGTGTAAGTAGGTTAAACGTTGAATACTCGAAATAACGGTGTATGTGTTAAAAGCTGCAAAGGAAAAAAACCTCAAAAATCGTTATGGCAAAGTCTGCGAAACTAACTTGGTTAGGTCAAATTAAAAATAGTTTGGTTAGGTTTTCGACACCTAAAGAAAAAAAAAAACAAGAAAAAACGTTAACTCCGGTGGCAACAAAGCTATAATACCCTTCACAGGAGCATTTTTAATAGCATAAAAGGGTATAAAAATAAGCCTCGATAAATTTTGCGAAGACAGCTTGTGAAATAAAGATGTCCATACAAGTACTTATATTATTTTGATCGTTCATTTTGTATGGCGGCTATATCCTATAATCCGATATCCGCATTTCCTACAAATTAGCAGTTTCTTCGAGAGGAAAGTACGCACAAAAACCTCCTTTTTTCAAGTAACTCCGAAAGCTTGACATTATTTCATAGAATACAGTATAGAATATGCATATGTGACCTGGTCTACGAAAGGGGGCTTAGGTGTCAAAAAATCAATTTTTTTTTATTTTTTTTTCAATTTTTTTTTTGACACCTAAGCCCCCTTTTCGTAGACCAGGTCACATATATGTATCTTGACTAAGAAACACGAGAGAATGCTGCATAATATTTTCAACGTTTGACTAGTTATAAGGCAGGTTACTAACGAGAGTTTTGATTTTAGGAAAACAGACAAATTTTATAGTTGGATCTTATGTATTGACTGAAGCCCTTGATTTTGGAACACTAAAACTATTAAGACTTGTTAATTTAAATTTCGTGCGAAAACCCATTCCTCTAAATATTTCTTTTGCTTGTTTGGTATGACTGTCAGCGAGATCTTTGCTAAATTTTTCATTAAAATAACCATTGCAGGGAAGTAGGTAATCCCTAAGCTGATTCTACATGACTTTGATCAATAAAACCAGCCACAAGAGCCAATGCTGTCTACTTGTGTCCAAGTTATATTAATAGTAGCTTCCAAAGAAAAGTATAAAACGCAGCATAGAATTTTAGATGCGTGATCTTTATTGGTCGCAGTTCGAATGACCTGAATTCAAATTAACAGAGTACTTAAATAGTCAAATTGAGCAAAGTTAATATAAAAGGATCACAGTTATAAGTATTCAAACATTGAGTAAAACTGTGGTGAATTTAAAATGAGCAAAAATGTAAACTTAACATAATGTAGCTTCTAACATTGTCGAGCTTTTAATAATTTACATAACTAACGAATAACATTGTAAAGTATTAATAGTTATAGCATCCGTGCATCCGGTTACAGTCGTTACACCATTAGTATTTAGTATACGCTTTTGTTTCTGTAGAACATAAGCTACATGTTCAGAAAGTTGGAAAAACCCCTGGGTGATCATTCTTTGGCACGAGCAAGTGTTTTTGACTAGGTACAAATTAATCAAAGAGGGTCGAGAACACGTGTACGATGAATCACCTTCGGGACCGCCACCAACACCAATCGATGAACAGAACGTCAATTAAAATAAAGGACATAAAGGACCATTAACAAACTATTTTGATAGATCACTTAGGCCTAGGAAAAGGGAAAGCACGATGGGTTGCAAAATCACTCAGTTTTTTAAAAAACATTGGCTACCAGGATATCATCAAATGTATTATTACTGGCGATTAGTTTTGGATCTATGCTTTTATATTTATTGGCTTATACACCACTTTCGCGGTTATAGTCGAGTTTACAACAGCGCTAGTTAAGGAACGTGTTCCTAATAATAGTAACAAACATCAAAATAACCTTATCTTAAAACAAAGCAAATGTATCTAAGCAAACAATATATATTTAAACAAACCTAAACAAATAATAAAATCTGTATCTTAGTAAACTATCAACTAGTAATAAGTAAACATACTAGTTGATATAAATATAAGTAAGAACCATATAAAAAGTTAGTGTTAAGAGTATTAATAAAGAGTACACATTTCGGTGCAGCTCAAAAATATATTCTTTTTACTCTTTTTATTTCTGGTAAAGAAAAACTGTTGTCAATTCGCAAAGGACCATAAATCATCCGCAGAACCTTTCTCTTAAAAACTCGTCATCGTCCTTGGCTCTGCACCACATAACAGGACGGGAATAATGAGTTACTTATGGAGTGTCGTCTTTGTTCGTCGAGAGAGGACTTTACTTCTCAATTGTCTACTCAGTCCGAAGTAGCACCCGTTGGAAAGAGTTATTCTGTCGTTGGTGTTAATGCTGGTTCTTTGGTTATGACCCGGAAACAGACGGTCAATCGGCTGAATACAGGTCGAAAATTAAGGTTATGCTGACAGTTTTCTTCGGTTATCGAGGTGTGCTGCTCTACGAATTCCTTCCGACCGGTCAAACTGTCAAGAAGGAATACTAATTGAGTAGTATGCGCAGTTGCGCGAAGCTTTAAGAAAGATACCGAAATTAAGGACCGAAAATTCTTGGTTTTTGCAGCATAAAAATGGACCGTCAATGCTGCAAGGATTATTCTTCGCGCCGCAACCACCGTATTCGCCGGAATTAGCTCCGTGTGACTTCTGGATATTCAGCAAACCCAAACGGCCGCTTCGAAGAAACCGTTTTGGAATATTATGTTATTGCTGATAGTAGAAAAACTCAAATTTTCTTGAGCTGCCGAAATAAATAAATCTTTAGTCATTCGAGAGAATTGCGTACTATTGCCAAGTTTGAATTTCTATTGGTGCTAGCTTATAGCGGGATTCTGTAACCAGTCTCTAGTCTGTATTTGAGGCATTTTGAGGTAAAATCTCAATTTGTGACTAGTTACTATTCACTAAAGAGTCTCTAGCGTTAGTCTCAAAATATTACCTCAAATTTGCGACCTGGTAGTTAGCAGGTCACAAAACTAAAAAGAGCTCATGACTGCCATTTTGAATGCACTGAATAGAGATCATCATAGATATTAGTCGAATGTCCATTTTTTTATATTTTGTAAGCAACTTAAGCACGAAAAAGTTAAAAGTAAATAAATTTTACATAAATTTCGTAAATATTATGAAACAAAGTCAACACATATTTTTATTTTTATTGATAATGATATTTTTTGACCATGTTGTAGAAAACTAGCAGCCCGTCCCGGCATCGCACGGGATAGACAATTATTTATTTTTGGAAATTTGGATATAAAAAACTTTTTTTCACAAATATTTTTATTTGTATTAAAAAAAAAACTCGCAATTATATTTGTATGTAAGTCTATTTATGTTTAATTTCTTTGATGGTTTAAGTGGAGGGCACTTTTGAAAAATTAATAAATAAAAATAATAAAAATCAAAAAAATAAAATAACAGTAATAAATAATGAATTCAGTCGTTTTGTATATAAGTAAATAATAAATTCTGAAATAAATATATTAAATAATAATATTTTTTAAAAATGGGCATATAAAAATATTATAAGTAGAAGTAATAATAAGAAAAAAATAACAAAAAACAAATAAAATAAAAATACTAATTATGAAAAATTAAAAAATAAAAATAATAATAATCAAAAAATTAAAATAACAGTAATAAATAATGAATTCAGTCGTTTTTCATATATTTTTGCCACTGCAAGTGCTTAATTCTGCTAAATAGCAGCGACAACGTCGAATTCCTTACTTTGATTCAATCGGCTCTGTTAGCCGTCAAATCGAACATCATACAGAATCCAATTTGCACCTTCTCTATACTTTACATTCTCTGACCCTGCGCTCTTTTCAGAATGCATCGCAAACAACGGCCACGGAGCTATGGCTGTTTTGTTTACTTTTTGAATTTTTTAATTCGTAATATCTTTTGAATGGAAAGTCTATTTAAAAACTATTTTATAGGTAGTTAAATGGTTTTGACCATAAAATAATTTATTTGGATAAGGATTAATATAAACACATAAATAGCATGGTTTGAATTTGGTTAGCATTTTTATTAATGTTTAAAATGAAAAAAGTTGTTGTAGTGACATAACCACAATAGTTGGACATGTTCTACCGCGGAGTTTTTTGTAGACATTATGATGTTGTTCAATATTGTTGCACATTATTTTGTTCTAACGCTAATAGTTTCTGCAGCGCATTCGACGAAAGACATTTTAAGACTCATTTTTCTACTCCTTCGTTTACATTGTTCAAATTTTACCAAGGATCCCTAATTTCTTTCAAAATGAAATGTAGTCTATGTCAAATTTGAAGAATGTAGCATTCTATTGGTGAAAGAATTTTTTAAATCGGCTCAGTACTTTTTGAGCCTATTCATTACAAACATACGAACATATGTACAAAAATGGGTACAAATCTTTCCTCTTTAAATATTAGTATAGATTTAATATTTGTTATCGACATATTTATTTTCATTCGAGTGTAAAAACATCTCTGAATAATGAAATGTAATAGATTTTGTGACTGTCACTTACAGAGTAGCAAAATCGGCTCAAGTCTCAAAAATTGTCTCTAACTAAAAATCTCAAATTCAGAGACTGTATCACAATACAGAATCGCACAGTTAATATAATTTGAAAAAAAAAAAATTATTGTCTGTTAATAAAATCTACCAGAAAGCTAAAGACAATTATATATACATAAGTATGTCTGAATAAAACCCGAATGAGCAATAACGTTATATTTTTCTTTCGAAAATTCTTGAATTTGAAAGCGTCCTGAATTCTACTTTTGTATGAATATGTTTTAAGTGTTTTAAAGATTTACGTTGACGAAATTGAGTTCTTGTTATACATTTTCTGTTTTCGATCTTAAGTACATTTCTCTCACAGAAAGTACTACGAGTATATGTATCTACACATATCGCCTATAACCATGACCACCGCCTGGAGACATTTTGTTGTAATTTAAGCCTGATATCTGAGTACACGCGCACCCTCTTTTGGTGTAGCCGTTACATGTGCGTGTCTGCTGCTGCCGGCAATATTGTTGACGATATCATAAATTCACCATAACATATCATAAAACTCGGCAGCGGAGTAAATAAAAGTGCCGCAGATTGAGAGGGAGCAGGTAAAGAACAAGAGGCGAAAGTGGATGTGGAAGTGATGAAGGAACCTACTTGATATAGACACAGCTGTTTATATACATACATGTATATATAAAAATAGGTATACATAGGAAATCAAATGTGCAAAAAATGCGACGGAATGGTGATAAAGGGAGCTAGAACAGTCGGCAATAACTCGGCCATACTGGCACTATGATATTTATGTGCGAAAGTTGTTGCCGCTTTTGTTTTGTTTTTGACAAAAAAAACCTGGAAAAATTATTATTTTGCGCTCCATCCGCCTCTTAAGCGCTGAGCGTGTGTGTCACTCTGTCTGGAATCAGGTAGCGGACATTAAATTATGTAAAGTAAAAATTATGAGCGTATTAAGAACGCCAGCACACACGCTGGCAGACGCACGAAGCGAGCAAACCGGAAAAGCTGCAATGCACAGGCAGGCAGGCAGGCAGGCAGGCAGTGCAAACCGGCACAGAGAGAGCTAGATGTAAGGACTAAACTCCTGTCGTGCTGCTATGAAAGTGCGATATAAATACTTTTTACGTACATATGTGTGTGTAACAGTACCCAGTGGCAGGCACCTAGTCAGTCGGCGGCAAAGCTTGGGAAATTCTTCACATTTTGTGGTAAGCACACATATTTGTGGCAAGCTGCAGTGCCTACCCGCAGCGGCTCCAAAGCGTAGCGATTTCCGTTAGTTACAGTCATACTTTTACTTTTGTTAATGTTGTTGCTATTTGTGGCAAAGCAGCGGGTAGGCCGCTACGTATGCGCTGCTGTTGTTGTCATTTGTTAGTGTTACTGCTATTACAGTCGGTTGAATTGTGGTGTTGGTGGTGGGTTAGGCATTTTTGACAGTCGCAAAACGGTCGAATGATTTATGCGTCCAGGAAGTTAATTTATTAATTTTTGTTAGAACAACTGCGCCTGGCTGCTGCTCGTGCGGCGTTGCCAACTAGCATTGTGAAAGTTTATGAAGCAGAGAAGTATAATGTGTGTGAGGGTGTGTGATAGAGAGATAGTTATGGGAAGAGTGTAGCGCCTAAGCGACTCTGTGTGTACTCAGCTGTTAAGCGTTTGTTGGTTAGAGGTCAAAATTAATGGGTTCGGCCATTAGCAGCGGGCGGTAATGGAAAACGCTTGATGTGAAAGTATTTTTCTTACTTACACTTACATAATTTCTTGGAAATATCAAATGTAGTGTGTTAAAAAAAATTATTTAAATTTTACTGCAATTTATTTATATTAAGAGAAACTTAATTTACAACAACACTCTTCGATACGCTTTTGAGTCAACCGCTATTACAGCACACCAGTTGTTTGTTCTATTCATCAATCGCATACGACTAGTTTGAATTGCAAAGAACATGATGGTATAGAATCAGGATAGCTTAGTATAAGTATAGCTTAATACCAGATCAACAACAGAACACTTTTCATGGTTTCAGGATTAGGTACTGAAGCAGATGTTTGGAGTTCATCCACTCTTTTGTTTGCTGGCTGAAAAGAGAGGACGATAAAACGTCTGAGTACACTACAACTAAATAAATTTTGGGATCGTAATATTGTCAGCCATGAAATAAAGCACGTCTGAAAGTTGAATATTCGCAAGTTTTACTTGACCATGATTTTGATTATGTAAAGCTCAATGGTGAGTGTTCTGTGGTAATCCCTACCAAATTATTCACTTCATTCTTTACCAAAAGTTCGAAAGTTTTGTTTCAAAAACTTTCATCTCAACAAAACACAACTAGGTTACTTTCGAAATGTCTTATTCCTAAAAAAATTAAAGACTTGGGAGCCATGTGAGAACTTGACTGCTCTATGAATTTTCAGCTCCTTCGATATCAACTTAGTGACAATAAGAGTACGTTTATATTTTATAGATGAACATAAAATATGTTTTGATTAATTTCAGCAAACGGTGATTAAAACTACAATAAAAAAAGTTTTTCGATGAAAGGTCATTCAAAGGCAATAGCTCACTGTGGACTTAGTGAAGCGTACTTAAATTTGGGTTTGAAACATTTAGAAAACTATATTATTGATTAGGTTCAAGAGTAGCTCAAACTTGATCTTAATCAGTAACTGCTTTATTTTTAGACGTGATCTGTGATCTTTATATTTATATTTCAAAGGAATTAAGTTAATTTGGAAACTTTGTAACACGCTCTTTCGTTTTACTCTCAAAGTCGTCTTAAGATCCAACATCGCGTATAGTTACTTGACTGTGATTTTTGTATCATTCTAGAGTTCTTAAAACTAAGTGTAGTCCATTATCGTATTTATGCTTAATGAAGGAAAACTTTTTGTTTTCGGTTGCTTAAAAAGCATTTCTATTTCTTTACATATAAATAGCAAACATTGATAAAGAATTTCCGGGTCCATGAAATCCAACCGAATACGAATTCATTTCCGGTTATAGACAGATAGCTGAAATCTATATTGAACTAAACTATTGATCAAGCTCTTCACAGTGAATAAGTATGAGAATTCAATGAAATCTTAGATAATAGTGTAGTTACATATTTCACGGAAGAGTCTCTAACGTAAACTAACAACTACAGCAAAGGCTGACCTAAACCAGGCCCATAGGGCATTAAAAGGTTCAATATTGACTCAATTTTAGTACAATAAAAGATATTTATACCCTGAACAGGGTATTCTAAGTTTGCCACGAATTTTGTAACACCCAGAAGGAAGCGTCGAAGACTATATACAATTGCGAGCATTGAAATAGTAGTGCCTATTGGTCAAAAGAGTTTTGCTTTAAATTTTGTTTATTTTATGATATGCCGTCGATCATTATTTTAGTTAAATTCTCTGGAATATAACGCTCCTGTTATTTACAACAATAAGTGTGAAACACTTACCGCTACTTTTTTAGAGCCAATTTTATTGGGATATTTGTTTTTATGAGCGAGCAATAGAATAGTAGTGAACGGTGAGCTAATTAGAAACAGATAATTTTTACTAAAAAAATTTAATTTTATCAAATAAAAAGTAAGTTTCCTACTCTTTTATTTAATATTAAATGCAAAAAGCAAAAAAAGATTGACTTTGTCCCTTAGGAAGCTGCAGGAAGCACTTTATTGGGCTGCAGGAAGCACTGTAGTGAAGAAAAACGAGAATGGATTTAATCTGTCATAAACAACGGTAAATCCTACAAGGGAGTGGAAAGACTTGTAGGGTGTTAAGCCACAACGATTCGCAATGCAATTACTTATACAAAAAAGACGAAAAAAGGGGCGAAAGATGGAAGACTCGACCTAGAATGTCAGCTATGGAGATTCGGAATGAACTTAACCTGGCCTGCGGTGTTCATACGGTGAGAATTCTTCTAAAAACATAATTTATATGTCCGCAGTTCTCGAAAAGTACCGTTATTAAAAAAAAATCATGTAGCAAGACGTCTTAAATTTGCCAAAGGACACTTGAATTGGCCGATTGAGAAATGGTGCAACATCTTGTGGACAGACGTGTCGAAAGTTGTTCTATACGACGGTAAAGGGTCCCGTCAGTATCAAAGACGCTCCCCTAATACAGAGCACGACCCCAGATTCAGCATAAAAACTTTGAAGCATGGCGGTTTGAATATCATGGTTTGGGCTGTTTTTCTTACAGGCCCAATTTTTTTGTGCAGTCCCAATTCACAAGTTTACTGGCATAATGGACATACATACGTGGATATAATGCAGCATATTATGATACCATTTGCTGTAGAGGAAATTCCGCTGAAAAGAATATTTCAGCAGGATAATGACCCGAAGCACACCAGTAGGGTGGAAAAAAAGTGGTTTCGCGTCAACGGAGTTGAGGTCATGGATTGGTTAGCTCAATCCCCTGGCCTCAATCCTATTGAAAACCGTTGGGCAGATTCAAGAAAGCCGTGTGGAAGGATAAACACAAAAACAACAACGAGTTGTGGACCGTAGTGCAGCAATCATGGCAGAGCATGCCACTGAAAAGATGCCACAGTCTCGTATATTCTATGAAGAAGCGATGTATTGCTGTTATCAAAAATCATGACCATGCTACCAAGTACAAAGATCTCCCACAGGCGAAACTTGCAAAAATCCTTAAGTAGCTTTGGAAAAATTTTTTTAGTACTTTACTACTATTTTACTGCTCTCCAAAGTTTTCATACATAAACATATTCAAATCTAAATATTTTTGTAATAAACATAGCCTGAAAAATATGATCCACTTTTGCATTTAAATGGATGTTAAAATTGTTTGGCATTTTACATAGTAACTCACAGATATGTAAAGCTCTAACACCCATTACTAGTTCGGTGATCGCAGTTGTATACATATATATGTATGTATATATAAATGATCAGTATGTTGTGCTGAGTCGATTGAGCCATGTCCGTCTGTATGTATATATACGATACGTTTTTAAGATATCGTTTTGAAATTTCTCAAACGTCATTTTCTCATTTGTCGGAACTGCCGATATCGGACCACTATAACATAAGCTGCCATATAAACCGAACGATCGGAATCAGGTTCTTTTATGGAAAACTTTCATATTTGTCAAGATATAGTCACGAAATTTGGTATAGATTATTTTCTAAGGCAACTATATAATCTCCGAGGAAATTGTGCAGATCGGTTAACTATAGCATATGGCTGCCATACAAACTGAACGATCGGAATCAAATGCCTGCATAGGAAACTTCCTCATTTGACGATATATCTTTATGAAATTTGTTCATAGAAATATCGGTAGTAATATCGGAAGAAATTATTCAGATATAGTAAGAAGCCATACAAAGCGAACGATCGGGCTTGCATGTAAAACTTTCGTATTTCGTGGTATCTGCACCAAATTTGACATGGATTACTGATTAAGGTAATAATATTGTACAAAAGTTGTATTAAAAAAAGCACGTCTGTATTCTATAATCGTCTATTGCAAAAAAAGGCCGCGTCTTTATTGTATACCTCCTTAAATATACATTTGGTTAACGGATTGTAGCATCACGCCACATGATACATATTTGCATACATATATATGTATGCCTACAGTTTACATATTGCAGATTTACATTGACATTCGCTAAGCTAGAGTGAAACTACTAGTCTACGAATACAAGGCTAAAAGTAGGACACAATCATATCGATCATTCAGCATTCAGCAATCAGCTGACTGGTATTGGTTTATGACCTTACTAATTATGCACAGGACTGCATTTTACTGAACTTAAATCTTGAACATCCTGCCCGGCTGAACCCTCGCGGTTCAGTAATTCTTCTGTAGGACCTGTTAGGCGGCATAACTTCTGCACTGGTCGCTGACACCGCTGCTTCATAGGAAGTCCATTTGGTGAGGTCTGGTTGGTATTGTACTCTATGGTCACGGTACGTACCAGGCCATCACTACCCGGATGAACGTCAATCACCCGCCCCATACGCCAAACCGATGGTGGTAAATTTTCACCACGTATAAGAACTACATCTCCGCTCTGAACATTGGGTTCCGATCTAGTCCATTTGTTCCGTATCTGAAGAGTATTTAGATATTCGGACTGCCAGCGGCGCCAAAAATGCTCCAACATTTTCTGGAGGCGTTGCCAATACCGAAGACGATTTTCCGGAGCTTCAGGCAATGGAGGATCTGGACGACAATTGAGTGGTCGTCCGATCAGAAAGTCACCCGGTGTTAGCGCTATCCCTCCTTCAGGATCATCGTAGAGAGCTATCAGTGGTCTCGAATTTAGACACGCCTCGATGCGAGTCAGAAGAGTAGACAATTCAGTGTAACGCAACGTCTGGCTGCCCATTATCCTCAGCAGATGCTTTTTAGCTGAACGAACTGCTGCCTCCCATAGACCGCCGTGATGAGGTGCGGAAGGTGTTATGAACTTCCAACATGTACCTTCAGCTGCCAAATGTTGTTGAGCATGTGTTGTTACCCAAGCCTTTAAGTCTTCCTGCATTTGTCGATTAGCCCCTACAAATTGCGTTCCATTATCACTGTATAAGGTGGTACAGATACCCCGTCGACTAATAAAACGATCGTAAACATCTATAAATGCCTGTGTACTCAAGTCCTCTGCCAGCTCAATGTGAACCGCTCGTGACGCCATACAAATAAATATGGCAGCGTAGGTTTTTGTAGTCGGAGTAGCGCGATGTTTTCCCACACGTACATGGAATGGCCCACAGTAATCCAAGCCACTACGAGAGAATGGTGGAGCCACTAGTACACGCTCTTTCGGAAGCGAAGCCATTTGTTGACGTTGTATAATTTTCAGATGCCTACGACATGTAGTGCAGGTCCAGATGAAGGACTTTACTTGCGCCCGTGCGCCGATAAGCCAGAAACGCTGTCTAAGGAACTGAAGCATTTGTTGTATTCCACCATGTAAGCAACGTGTATGAGCATCAGCTACCAGTAAATAAGCCAGAGCCCCACGCGGAATTATAATTTGATGTCGCTGATCTTCACTTAAGTCGGAGTTTGTGAGTCGACCACCTACTCTCAGGATGCCGTCTGTATCCAAGAAAGGATTGAGTGCTAAGATTTCACTACGACCCGCAATTCTGGAATGTAATGCAAGAGACTTAATTTCTTGTTTAAAATGATTACCTTGGGCTTGTCGAACATGCAGAAGTAAAGCCCAGTGCTGTTCTGCGACTGAAACTACATCGTTCCTGTAACCACGATATTTGGGTAACCAGCGCCTTAACCAAACAGTGGTGTTAAGTAAACGACTCAATTTACTAAATTTTTCTATGAGAGGTATACTGTTGTCTTTCGTGGATGTCATAATCCACTGGTAATTAGCTCTGGAAACGAAGATGGATACCACACGAGATTCAGCAATTGAGTGGTGCTCCTCCTCCTCCGTTAAAGAAGGTAAACGCATTTCCTCCACGCCTTGGTGAATGCACGTCGGTCCGGTCCACCAAAGATGATGATCTGCTAAGACGGCGGGAGATAAGCCCCTGCTTGCACAGTCGGCTGGATTTGATTCCGAGCGAATGTGCTTCCAAGCGTTGATGTCTGAATTGGCTTGGATGTAAGCTACCCGATTGGACACATATTGCTTGAACGTGGATGGTGATTTGCGTATCCAGCATAAAACAATAGTAGAATCACTCCAATATGTACATGGGGCGTCCTGTAGACCTAAAGCTTGACGTACGTTGTCCATCGCCTTAGTTAGAAGATGAGCACCACACAGTTCGAGGCGTGGTATCGTCACATCCTTAATTGGTGCTATCTTCGTCTTCGCTGAAACAATAGCTGTGCGTGACGTACCACCTTTATCGATCGTTTGAACATATATAACTGCTGCATACGCTTTGCGACTAGCATCGCAAAAGCCGTGTAAATGCACCAAAGAGCCCACTCGTAGGCCTAGCCAACGAGGAATACGAAGTCGTGTAACATCCTGCAAAGTGTTGCGGAATATCACCCATGAATTGAGTAGCTCTGGAGGAAGTTCAGCATCCCATGGCAGACCAGCCTTCCATAAGTCCTGTATGAATAGTTTGGCCACCACGACTACAGGTGCCAATACCCCAGTTGGATCATATAATTTCGCCACGTCACTCAAAACCTTTCGCTTGGTATGCATTGACGTGTCGTCAACTAAGCCTACCTTGAAGAAGAGCTCGTCGCTCACTGGATCCCAGTAAAGACCCAATACCTTGGTTGTTGAGTTGTTCAACTCTAGTTCTGATGCAGAAACTGTTGTACGGGTTATCGCAGATAATACGTATGTAGAATTAGAATTCCACTTTCCCAATATTAATTGTCCTTGTTTCAAAATAGTCGCTACATCTCGAGCACGGGTAATAGCAAGTTCGTCGCTGTCGACGCTATCCAAATAGTCATCAACGTAGAAATTATAAAGTATGCTATGACGCGCTGCGGCAGCCCGGCTTGGGTCATAGATGACTTCATAATTGTCATTCGCACATTGACGCAGTGCGCGTATTGCGTTGAATGGACTACAAGCCATTCCATAAGTTACCGTCTTCAATTCGTACACTTGAAGGGGTTCATTTGGCGATTCACGCCAGAGTATTCGTTGCCATTTACGATGTCGTCTATCTACCAGTATTTGTCGGAACATCTTCTGTATGTCTGCAGTGATGGCTACCTTGCATTTGCGAAAACGGTGAAGGATGTCGACAATATTGGCATGTAGTTGTGGTCCAGAAAACTGTGTATCGTTTAAGGATGTCCCATTCGACGTCTTCGCGGAAGCGTTGAAAACTACGCGAAATTTTGTGGTTACCGCATGATGAGGTATGAAGTAACCATTTTCCTTGTTGGTGAAAGCTTGCTTGCTAACCTCCATATGATCGAGAGCAATGTATTCTCGCATAAATGCAACGTACTGCTCACGAAGACATGGGTCGTTCATCAACCGCCGCTCGAGTTGCAGAAACTGGCGGACTGCCGAATGATGAGATTCTCCAAGAGCAGGAGCATCTGGTCGAAATAATATTTGCACCTGGTACCTGCCGTCTGAGGTACGGGTAACTGTATCGTTGAAGATGGTCTCACAATCATCCACGTGTACTTCGGATGATAGAATGGGTTCTTCAAGTTCCCAGAAGCTTCTAAGTAACGTGTCTAGCCGTTGTTCGTTGACACATTTCGCAGTAAGAGATGTGTGTAAAGTGGAGTGAGTAGAACTTATGACTGGTCCAAATACTACCCAACCAAGACGAGTGTTTAAAGCGCAAAGTTGCTCTGGAGAACCCTGGATGAAACCCTCCTGAAAGAGACCCGTAAGTACGTCAGCACCAAGTAGCAGATCCACCGGACTTGGGGTGGCAAACGTTGGGTCAGCTAGTGGTAAATCCTTAAAATGGCTCCAAGCTTCTGCTACTATATGCGTATCTGGCGTTATTGAGGTTATTGTCGGCACGACATAAGCCTCGAGTTTGAAGGTAATGTTGTTGTCAAAGGCAGCTCGCATCTGTACTGTTATATGTCCTTTACTGTAGACTGCAGCGCTAGAACCAATTCCTTCAATTCGTATCTCCCCTGGGCGCCTACGAAGACACATACGTTTTGTAGTAGCATCGGTAATCAGACTCACCTGAGAACCTAGGTCGCAGAGGGCACGACACGCGAATTGTCCTCCATTGTGATCGATCAGGATGACCTTCGCAGTCGCTAGTACAGTGGTCCGGTTTCCATTAATGAGAAATGACCGGACCTTCCTCAAATGTCACTGCTGTCGTGGGTATATCTGTGGCACCTGTGTTGAAGGTGTGTCCATGGATATAGTCTGATCGGTTATGTGACCGTTGGTGTCTTCTCCCATAGTCGGTGAATTGTTCGCAACGCTGCCTTTGCAGAGCATCGTATGATGACGATGATGGCACTTTAAGCAATCACGCGATGTACAATCACGAGATCCATGATCACTTCCAAGGCAGTTGAAACATAACGAAAGCCGCTTAACTGTATCCCACCGTTCCGGTATGGAAAGATTCATGAACCGTTGACACTTGTGTATTCGGTGTCCGTTAGCGCAAAGTTGACAAACAACCGTAACCCCTTTCACTGAATGTAACGGCTGAGATGAGTTTACCGTTGCAACGTTAGCCTTAACGGGACGGGTTGGTCTTTGATGAAGAGTTGTTGTACCGTTCGTAGCTCCTTGAGGCAAATTGTTGGCACGCTTCTCAATAAATGCCAAAAAGTCCTGATACATTGGTATGTTGTTCGTCTGAAGGCTCATCCCCCACTCATACCTGGTGATTGTGGGCAATTTAGGTAGCAGAAGTGGCACCAAGAGGGCGTCCCAATGCCTTACCGGAAGACCCATAACGCTTAAAGCTCGCATCACATTTTGAACGGTGTCAACTAGCCGAAGCAGGCCCTTCTGGGTTTCGGTGGGTTGATTAGGTAAATTCAGGATACGCTGCACGTGCGATTCCACTAACAAGCGTGGATTATCAAATCGCCGTTTCATCTCCTGCCACATGTCCTCATAGCCGCCTGTGTAAAGTCCACCGACCAATGGTACGTTATCAGCATTGACATGTTGGCGTAACTTGCTTAATTTGTAATTGGAATCCAGATCCTTACGATTGTGAACTAGTGCCTCAAACAAATCTTTAAAAGGCAGCCAATTCGCTGGGTCACCATTGAACACAGGAATTTTAATTGGATCTAATCGCATGTCCAATTGATTTGCCACACAAATACCACCTTCACCAGCGCCACATATACGACGTAGTCGAATACATATTTGTGTGTATAGCAACTCCGTAGCAGCCAAGAAGTCGTCATGTGTGGTCAATTCGCTGGCTTGTGCTGAAGACACCAGATCCGTATGATATTCCATAAACCTTTCAAAATGCTTGTCCAATTGTCCACGAATCACATCGCACTCAATGCTGTCCGGATCGTAATTAGCTGCTTCTGTCATTTTGCTAATGCGCACAATTGCGGCATGCGCTGAAGTACGTAGATTCAAACTAGCCATCATAAAAAACTTGACATTAAAACGGGATCGAAAAGTTCCTCACAGGAGGCACCAAGAAGATGTACAAAAGTTGTATTAAAAAAAGCACGTCTGTATTCTATAATCGTCTATTGCAAAAAAAGGCCGCGTCTTTATTGTATACCTCCTTAAATATACATTTGGTTAACGGATTGTAGCATCACGCCACATGATACATATTTGCATACATATATATGTATGCCTACAGTTTACATATTGCAGATTTACATTGACATTCGCTAAGCTAGAGTGAAACTACTAGTCTACGAATACAAGGCTAAAAGTAGGACACAATCATATCGATCATTCAGCATTCAGCAATCAGCTGACTGGTATTGGTTTATGACCTTACTAATTATGCACAGGACTGCATTTTACTGAACTTAAATCTTGAACAAATATAATCTTCGAAAAAATTGTTCAGATCGGATTACTATAGCATATAGCTTCCATACAAACTGAACACATAGTTACTAAAAGATATGCACCTGTGGAGGGTTTATTAGCTTCGTTGCAGCCGAAGATAACGCTTTTTCTTGTTTTATTTTTTAAGAATCAGTTACAATAATAAAATTTTACAGTCTCTAGATCTACTTGTAGTATGGAAGAATTTAAAATAGAGTAACACAGACTTGAGGTAAAGATTAATTCGTCTAATCTGTGAGTATGAACTCAGTAACAGCCTATTCCTTTCACTCATTTTGTGGAGAGCTGAGGAGGAGAGCTCTTTTGCTTACTTTTTTTATAAAAAAGTTATGAGCGTCAGATATATAATTCGGGTGTTACCGTATTTCTACCAAAAATAGCAATAGATATGAAAATTCATGAAAAGCATAACAAGCAACTGTTATAGTAAATATAGTAACAATTACGAGTATGCAACGCATAGTGACTCAATGCGTGCAACATTCACCATCTTTTCACATCTACCATAACTGCCACTTTAGTTGCGACATGTGTGCGTTACGTGTGAAAGGTTGCCTGACACCATCGTTAACTGACGATGAAGTATCCACAGCGCCACCAGCGCACACAACAAACATGCCACATTGTTCTTGCTGTTGTTGTTATTGTTGAGTCTATTAAAAGTGCATAAAAATAATTTCCCGTTTATGACTGTTTATTATGTGCAACAGTCAAGCAGTGTGGCAGCAAGAACAACAATAACGGCAGTTATGACTAGTTATAGTTTACACAGCGCTTGACTGGTGTGTAGTATTTGCTTTTGTTGTTAGTTTTATTACGGCGACGTCGCGTCAACATTTGTGATGAGTGCAGATTGACTAGCGCCGTCCGTGCAATTTAGCGCAGCAACAAAATGCGCGAAGGGGTCGGCAATAAAATACTTGTAAATGCAACACTGCGTGCAACAAAAACAAACACTCACATTTACATTTAGGTGTGTGTGTGCACAACGACAAGTTTACGGCGCGTGCGTTTTAATTAAATGACGCCAGTTGAGTTGGCGTTCAACACGTGCGTTCCGTTGCATGCAACGTGCATTTTTTACAAGCTTCTAATTGTTATTGTTTTCAGCTTTTTGTTGTTGTTTGTTTTAGTGGCTGCAATTGCCATTGCTGTAATTTGAATTTTATTTATTTTGACTGTGCCACATGCAGCGTCATTGCAATGCCGCTGCAGCGGTTCATTAAGTGAACACGCTTGCGTAAGTGAAGCGGAGGGCGTGCCACACAGTGACGGTATGCAACTTTTTTCACGGGGAATTAATTAATGCATTTACTAATACACACACGCTTACTTACAAATGTGCAAAATGTTGCTAGGTAAGGGGCTTACGTTCAGGTGATAAGATATGCCGACAATGGTTTCGCTTGATGAATATATTTATTTGTTTATGGCAGTTAGGCACGCGAGTTTGAAACAATTTTATTTTCGAAATTCTTCTATTTTCAATGAAACTATAAAGAAGGGACTGGTTTTAGACGATGTTATGGATGATAAAGTT
Source organism: Bactrocera correcta (assembly GCA_027475135.1). Lineage (NCBI taxonomy): Eukaryota > Metazoa > Arthropoda > Insecta > Diptera > Tephritidae > Bactrocera > Bactrocera correcta. The sequence goes on from CM050325.1 coordinate 165,946,523, forward strand.
GACAGAAAAAGGGAGCTGTGGTTTTGCAGGCCTTATGGCCAAATAAAATAACATCTTTATAACCGTTGTTGTTGTTGTTGTTGTTGTTGTTTGACTAGCTATTCAAGAATTTTTAAAGATAATGTGAGATGGGTATACATTGTCCCCGTACCGATTACGAGATCCGACTTATTTCTGAACAGATATGTATATCTCTTGACTAGCAGTCAACTGTTTTTCCTGCGTTGTTGGCTATTCGACTATAAGCACCGACTATTGACAGCTATTTACTATAGTGGTCAATCTGACGTGTTTGTTTGGGGCTTGTAACGTCACCTTGGGATTTAATCCACACCAAATTTCATAAAGCTACTGAGGAGGCCCTTTATATTTCGGGATGCATCTTGGCCAACAAATATTAGATTGTCAAATATCTCTCTTCCGCTTTTTTCTGCTCTTTATTCAATGCACTGTAAAAAGTATTACAGCGGTCGGATTTAGTTCAAATATACGCCGTTTCGTTCAATAATCTGTTTCCATCTAGAAGCCGCCCTCCTTATTTGCGAAGAACTGGGACAGCCATTTCTCACAAGTCTCTTTTGAGTTCAACTTTACAGCAACAAGGGCGTTCGCCATGGACAGGAACAGGTGGTAATCACTTGGCGCTGTATCCGGGCTATATAGCTCTAGTAGCTTCTGACGAGTCATCAACGAAGTGTATGTGTTCTGGCGTTGTCCTGGTCACTACACTCTTCTTGTCGGCCAATTCTGGACGCTTCAGGTCGATCGGCTGCTTCAAGCGGTCCAGTTGTTCGCAGTAGATGGTAGAATTAAGCGTCTGGCCATATGGGAGCAGCTCATAGTGGATTAATCCCTTCCAATCCCACCAAACACACAGCAAAACCGTCCTGGCCGTCAATTCCGGCTTGGCTACTGTTTGAGACGATTCACCGGCCTTCGACCACGACCGTTTTCGCTTGATATCCTCGTATGTGAACCATTCTTCAACGCCAGTCACCATCCGCTCCAAAAATAGGTTGATTTCGTTCCGTTTCAGCAGCATATCGCATTTGTTGATTCGGTCCAGAAGGTATTTTGTGCAAATCATGCGGGACCCAAATATCAATTCTTTTTGTGCATCCAGCTTTCTGCAGATGGTTTAAAATGGTTTGGTGACTAACTCCCATCTTCTGGACGATGTTACGAGATCCCACATGCCAGTCTAACTCGAAGTTTTCCATGATTTCATCGGTATTCGTCGTCACAGGTCTTCTGCCGGCTGGCTTATACATGGTGCCGTTTTCACCCGCTCTGAATCGTCGAAACCATTCCTCCGCAGTTCGAAGTAATAGAGTACCATCCCCTAAAACACCATTAATCTCACGGAAAGTTTCTCTAGCGGATTTGCCTTTAACGAAGGAAAACTTTAAAATAGCCCGAATTTCGGCGTTAATGAACTCCATGTTTACACGTCTATAGCTGTTGGACGCAATATCCAAACTAATCATGCATAGCGTCGTTTTGTAGCTTTTATCAAGACCTTTCAAAGATGTAGAGTATTCCCAAATACGAGCTCTGTAGCGCTTTATACATAGCCGTGAAATTCAAAAGACGAAAAGGCGGAAGGGAGAAATTTGACAACCTAATATAATTAAACTTCGAAAATTTTCGAGCGATTATTTTTAACAACTTTCATCTTGGACGAACTCAGCAACAGTGTATCGATAAACTTATTTCAGTTCAAGGACCGGTGTTTATCGAGGGTATGGTAAATTAATTCGAGGTTGATCACTCCAAGAATAGTTTCGTCCAAATTAGTTGTTCCGGAAACTGTTGATGCTGAGCGCAAACTGATTTTGCAAGATCGTCATGTGACTTATCCAGAGAATGAGATAACTATGGGCATTAGAGGGACCAGTAGTAGTATATATTCAATTGTACTGTAAAAACAATGTGTTCACGTCTATAACATCGTGACAGGTGATGCATCATGCATTTAAGCATGTGAGTCCGAAAGTAAACAGCAGTCGACAGTATGGGTGTTTCAAGCTGAGCGGAGTCCAACAGAAATTGTGCACACGAAGCACCTCCAACCAAATGGTGCATGTTTTTTTTGGAAAATCTGGACTCACCGCAACCATACAACTAAAACAATGCATAATAGTAAATTGCGAGTGGATATAATTATTGACCGTTTGCCAGTTGTCTTTCAAGAAATCAGGAAAAACAACCGTCGAAGACAGATTTCACCACGACAATGCGGGCTCTCACATATCAACTGAAACAACTGCATTTTGAGCACTCAAAACATCAATTTCAAGAGTATTCCTCCGTATAGTTGTGGTATGACACAGAATGACTTCTTTGTATTCCCTTTCGTAACAAATGAACTAAGAAGCCACCGTTTTCGACATTGGAAAAGGCGGTTGATGCGTTCATAGGGCATGTTTTGGAGATACCTCAATCAGAGTGGTAAAGGTCCTTTGAAAATTGGATTAAGTACACCTCAAGGTATGTAGATCTTAATGAAGAATATTTTGAAAAACAATAAAGCTATTTTCAATTTTTGTGCGTAGAACTAAAAATAAAAATATATCTTGTCAAATAAAACCGTTTTCCCTACGAAAACTTGATACAACTTAAAATCCGATATTGGCGGTTCAGAGAAGAGGACAACTTCTTGGTTTGAATATGCCGGGAGCAAAACGTAATCGACATCTTAAAAATTGAGGTAGAGACAGATGACCAAGCTTAAGTCAATTCACATTATCACGATGATCGTTTGTATAGACACATTTTATATGGTCTCCGAATTCTCTTTCTTGGCACTTTAAACTCTTTGAAAAATTTAATGTACCATGTTCAGAGTATCAAGGGACTCTCACAAAACTGAACAAGCTTTGTGGTGCACTCCAACTGGGCCTAACATAAAAATTGTTATTGCATTTATTATAGTGGTTATGATTCTCACTTATTGAACTTTGTTCTGCCGTTTTCAGATGAGAATAAAACTGAAAGTGTTTCTACATAAGAATTAAATTTATATGTAAAGGTTTCCACTAAAAGAGTGCGATTTCTACTTTGGGAAGAACGACAAAAGGAGCAAAGACTAAGCTTCACTGAAAATTTTTAAGTACACGAGAAAAAAGAAAATGATTGCGGACCCTTAAAAATTATAATCTTGACGCTCGAACTACATTTTTTAGCTTTCAGTGCTCTATTTAGTTTAGTTCTTTTAAGGATAGCCGAAGTTGAAAAAAAAAAATTGAAAAGCTTATTTTGTAGTTCCAGCTTTTGACCTTCCTTTTGCTCATTAATTAAGTGTTTAGCTTTACACAGTTTTATTTCCTTATTTTTCTCGATGAGGAGAATTACTTTGATAAGTTTTGAGGAGAATATCTTTTTACATTGTCCTTAGATCTATTATGAGAAGTTGAATTTTAATGAGTGGACTTAACTATCCTGAAATAGGTTAAAATATGATAATTTTCTTAATAATTAATACTCACTTATATTAAGAGAGCTAAGCAATATTTAGGCTCTTTCCAATGTTTCAAAATGTTGAGAGTTTATGGGAGATGGTCAGAAATAAAGATGAGTATTTATAAATCGTCGGGCGAAGAAGTAGAAAGTTCTTTAATGCATTGCACCTCTACTTGGATGTTTAGTTAACGAAAGTTCAAGATTTTGGGAGATTATGATTAACATCCAAAGAAGAAATCGACTACAAAACCAATTTCACAAATTTTCTAATTTTTTTAAACAATTTTTGCAAACAGGCTTTCAAAAGCGCTTCGAAGACACGCCGCATAATTATGTATGCAACTGGTCTTTATTTACCCACAATTCACCACTTCAAATGGACTGTCAATCAAATGCATGTCAACAGAAAAAATTGACGGATTTATTAACCTACCACAAACAACAACAGCAGACGAGACACCAGCAGCAAACGGCAAAGAAAAAGAACGGAGGCACACAAAAGTACTTGACATATTTTCATGTTTTGGTTTTAAATTACAATGGTTAATGGAAAGATTGATTTCTTCAACAACTTCGCTTTAAGCGCGCATGTTTTGGCATTTTCTCACAAACAACAGCAATGACGCCGACGACATTGAAACATTCAAACAAATCGGGTACCTTACGAAAATCGACGATGTGGTGAAATCACCCATAAAGAGCAACTAACTTCATGTTTAGACTATTGGCATAACGGCGCAACGGCATAAACAACAACTCAACTCAAGCGTATGAAACTCACTCGTTTTCATGCAAGAGTGTAGTCCGAGTCAAGAGGTAAGCGGCAGATGGCCGATGAGCTATATGCGCGGGCGGAGTGTCTTGTGGGGTGCTGTATACGGGTGTGTTGTATGGTTTTCGAAAATGTTGTATGAAATCAAAATAAATACAAATTTGCTGCCTAGACGTTGCAGCTGCAGAACGTGACTTCCGTCGATATGGAATGGAGTCGAAGAGAAAAGTGACTGGCACTACTAATAAAAACAACAATTAAAACTGTGAAGCAGCAAAAAAGAAATCACACAAAATGTGCAGCAATCAGCAAAATGAGTGTCTGTAATGTTCGAAAATGCTTTATTACGGTTTAAAATAATACACTTAAACAGATGCTGCAGAGAAGAAGGAGAAAAATAAATATACATAAATGAAAATAAAAACAAGCAATTATTATTATTATTTTTTTTTTGTTTATTTTTTGAAAGGAAAAGAAATAAAAAAATACTGAAGAGGAGAAATATTCGAAAATGACGTTGAAATCATGATCAAAACACAACATTTTTTGTAGTTCATTCGAGAATGAATTTCCAAGAGATTCACGCTCTCTTAATTGTATTATGATAACTCACATATCGGCCGATAAATAACGGGGTCGCTCTAAAAGTAGGGATTTTTGCCATTCTTTTGATATTTATCTTCGCTAAAGTTTACCATTTCATCATGGAAAATATATGCGATCGTACGATCCAACAACGAGTCATTGTTATTAAAATTTACTACTGAAATTTGGAGTCAGTGACCTCAACTTTAACAGCGCTACGTCCAATTTATGGTCGTCATAATCGTCCTGTCAGCTTAACAATTGAGCATCTAGTGGAAAAGATTGAATCAACAGGCCCAGTACAAAATATTCCCGTGTCAGTGAGACAAAGAAGAGCCCGTAGTGTCGAGAATATTGCTGCCGCTAGTGTCTCACACGTCGTTCCGAAGCAAGAAGACTGAAGGATTAATACCCACAACACCGAAATCTAACCGAAAAAGCCCTGTTATTTCGAAGAATTCGCCATGTGTGGTTCGAGTATAGATATTTACTAGAACATCATAAGCAACCCAAGGTCTTTTCATGGCTGAAGAACTAGTCGAAAAATGTTCTCTTAAGAAGCTTCTTCTTCCTTCCTTCTCACACACATCGTTGCTTGTGCGCGACTTTTTGGCCAAAAACAACACACTAATGATGCCGCAGCCAACGTATTCCCCAGATCTGGCCCCCTGTGACTTTTTCTTGTTCCCTAAACTGAAGAGGCCCATGAAAGGACGACGTTACGCTTCTCTTGACGAGATAAAGACGGCATCGAAGGAGGAGCTGAAGAAGATAAAAAAAAAATGATTTCGAAGATTGGAAAAACCGTTGGCTGAAGTGTAAAATATCTCATGGGGATTACTTTGAAGGGAACAAAATAGATATTCATGAATAAATAAATAATTAAAAAAAAACACAAAATTCGCGATACTTTTTGAACACATCTCGTACATAAATGTCGCAATTTCTTCCAGAAACTCTTCACCCCATTTATTTATCTCGATCTTAATTCTAGCAAGCAATTGCAGAAGTGAAAACACCAAGCTCATCAAACAATCAATCAGTAAACCAAACAAACCACCAAATTTTGAGTTTATTATGCTAGAAATGAACCAAATCCGTTAGCTACTCTCGACAAAAGTGCTCATCATACTTGCGTACTCAATTTAAATCACAACTGGCGGAAGTGTCATGGAATTTCTGGTGCTAATTCATTAAAAATGCAATTGGCTGCGAGCTGACAACGTCAACACCAACGCCAAAATTAAGAACACGACACCGCTCAACGTAACTCAACGGAAATAAATTGCGCAGCTTAGAAACCAACAAATGCAAATATGCAAAACGAGACAATCTGCTTAAAAAACGAAAAAAATAAATGCAACCGAATTAACTGAGCAATGAGAATCCGTGCTGACTGCTGCTGACATAGCGGCAATAACAAAATTTGAGTTGTGTCAGCGAATTTGTGGACCCCGTGGATTGCAACGCGTTGCACTGAGTGAACAGTCCCTCAGCCATCGTGATTTTGGCACCGACTCATGCTTAATTCTAAACAAAACTCAATTCAGCGAAACATACATATACATATAGTTAACTGAGATGTAGATGTCTACGAGGTAAGTTCGTTAAGTCTGTAGGTCTTAAAAGTAATACTCCGCGGCGGCGCGATTTTTATTGTTCGAGTCAAAGTTTTGGAAAGTGAGTAACTATTTCAGGTTTCAGAAAGTTAAACGGCACCAAATCTAAAGAAAACGGCGTCATCGGCGAAGGAGTCTTTTCTGCATTTCATCATCGATTAAATCGAATAATTTCACGAAAAAATCACTTATAATCTTTCCCCGTTTCAGGCTTCCATCTGCGGAGCAGGTTTCCGCTCTTACGTTTACTGTTGCTTGGCCTTTTAAGTATACTTGTGCATCAATGCTGTGTCGATGGGTATGAAACGACGCAGAATCAACTTCAGATTCCGCTTATTTAAACACTGCTTTGAAGATTGCTTAAACACGCATTCACTAGTGGCATCAGCTGTGCTGCGGCTTAGTACTTGTCTGACCGTTCTCGTATATACCCAGATACGTGCTTTTTTCTTTGTCACATCAAATGCTGCATAACGGTATACGTTGGTGTACTTTTCTAACGAGCTTTGCAATTTTTATGGAATTTTATATTATATTTCAACATTTTATTTGCATTAGTTTTGTTTAATTTTATTTCAACTACTCCGATCGTTGTCCATCCTATGTAAACAATGTGGCCGCAGGCGTGTTTGAGGCAGCCGCAGCATCATCCGCTGTAGACCGCAATGTCAACACTAGGATTTGGAATTTTGGAAATTGTGGAAATGGCAGCTATGCAGCAAATTTCAATTAAAAATTCAAACCAAAATTAAATACCATGAAAAGCTTAAGTTTTTTTTCAGGTGTATGTTTAAGCTGAATATTCATGTGATGAACGGCTTACTCAGGCGTTAGGAAATTCTCTGAAGCAGCAGCTAATTGGGACAGTGAAGGGTTACGGATTTGAGCTTCAGCAATGTAATCGTTTATTTAAGTGCCAACTTGTGCAACAACGTTAAGCACGACATGCATATTTTTAGGTTATATAAGTTTTATACATTGTATATGCCATCGTAGATAGATCATTTCAGACTACAAACTTTTGCTGGATTCGAAGTAGTTTTCCCTACTTAATAAGGTCAAGTGCGAACTAACAAATATTTACAAAATATGTTTAGAACATTGCACCATCTACTTTTTTAAAACAGCTTAACATGGAAGAGAAACTTGTCGAAAAAATTCGAACCAAATCAGAAGAAAAATACGCTGAGGGCGCTGTTATCGCAAAAACTTTAACTACATAATATTTTTGGGCTCCGAAGTATCGAACGCACATTTCAAGTCTCTCCTAAAGTTAACAAAAAGCGTAGACATCCTGTTCCCGTCCGAATACTTCACCTCCAACTATACTGATCCGCCATTTGGCATTACTAAGGACCAGTAAGTCTACGTAAGGTAATGATAGCCGGTTAGTATAACTTAACCAAACCAAGACACCGTTGTTTTCAAAAGGCACTATTTAGATTTTTTATTGATCTATATTTGGCAAGCCATCGTCACGAAATTCGGCATAGGCTACGCTACAATCTCCGAACTGCGGACTACCATAGTATACTACTGTGCCCAAAAACAAGGTGACATTGTATTTACTTTGAAAATTCTTTATTTATTCTTCAAAATCAATTTCTTACCCTTCAAAGTAATACCCTCCCGATGCAATGCACTTATGCCAACGGATTTTCCAATCTTCGAAACACTGGTTGTAGTCACTTTCCGGGATGGCCTTCAGTTCCGTCTTTACTGCGTCTTGAATGTCCTCTATCATATAAAAGCGGTGTCCCCGGAGCAGTCTTTTAAGCTTGGTGAACAGCCGGAAGTCGCACGGCGCCAGATCATGTGAATACGGTGGTTGCGTAACGATATGGGTTGTGTTTTTGGCGGAATGATCACGAATTACGAGGACAGTATGGGATGGTGCATTAACGTGGTGTAAAAACCAAGAATTGTCTTTCCACAATTCCGGCCTTTTTAGGTGGATAGTGTTACGCAAATGACGCATAACGTTCAAATAATATTCCTTGTTGACTGCTTGACCGGTTGGAAGGAATTCATAATGCACAACACCGCGATATTCGAAGAAAACAGTCAACATGACCTTGATTTTTGAGTGACTTTGGCGCGGTTTTTTTGGTCTCGGCTCTCTTTTAGCACGATATTCGATCGATTGATCGGTTGTTTCGGGGTCGTAAGCATAGATCCAAGTCTTATCGCCAGTTATAATGCATTTTATGTCATCCTGGTAGTCGGAAAGTATCGTTTCACACACTTCAACGCGACGCCTTTTTTTCCAAAAAATTCAATGTTTTCGGTACCAGTCGATATTTGACGCGCTTGAGGCCGAAAACATCCTTCAAAATGGTATTGGCTGAGCCTTACGATCCGCCAACTTCATCAGCAAGGTATCTAATTGTTAATCGACGGTTTTTCAACAACAAATCTTTTATTGTTGAACGTGAGCTTCGTCGGTTGAGGTTGATGGTCGCCCTGGACGCTTTTTGTCTTCGACACGTTCACGGCCGGCTTGGAACTAACTATACCACTTGTAAACATTTTGTTTAGACATAGCCTCATCACCAAAGGCTTTCTGCACCATTCTAAACGTATCCGCAGCAGAAAATTGATTCCGTAAACAAAATTTTAAGCAAATTCTTTGCTCAACAAATTTCGACATCGCAAAAACCGAAAAACTCTTTTTTAGTAGCTCACAAAACGACACGTATTTCAAACACTAATGAATATTTTGACATAAATGTCACTGACAGTACTACCAACCTAAAAAAAAAGAATTCTCCAAATCCTTCAACGCGCGCAGTTTAAATTCAAATGTCAACTTTTTTGGACACAGTGGTATGTTTATCCACCATATTAATTTCTTCTTCTTCTTTATTGGCGTTGACACCTTTTAACTAGTTATAGCCGAGTTTGCATCAGTACGCCAGTCGATCTTCCTTTTCGCTGTTTGGCGTCAATTGGAGAATCCAATTGTAACCAGGTCCTTCTCCGCCTGGTCTTTCCAACGGAGTGGAGGGCTTCTTCTTACTCTGCTTCTCCCGGTGTCGAATACTTTCAGTTTCAGTATTTTCATCCATTCGGAAGACATGACCTAGCCAGCGCAGCCGCTGTCTCTTAATTCCCTGCACTTTGTCAATGTCTTGTAATGCCTTATATACGAATTTTCAAAAAAAGACTAAGTGGTAATTGCCCGAAAATTTTCAGTTTTCAAATATTTTATTATGCTTTGAATTGGCGACAGCTTGTGAAAGAAGTAATTATAATGAATATATTCAAAAACTAGGCCTTTTGCTGAAACTTTTTCAGTTTTTGAATACTTTTTATTAGCGAAGGAAACAAAGTTTGTTGAGCCTTTGTGAAAGCTTTATATACAAGTTTAGTGCATGTGTCTCTTTACTGATAATTTTACAAATATTTTATGCTTCTGAATAAGTGAAAGTTGGCAGTGAAAATAATACTTTAGCAAGTTATTGTGAAAGCTTATGGACAAAATTTATAGAGCTTTTGTGAAAGCTTTTGAGGAAAGTTTAGAGCATAAAGTGGCTCTTTGTTGACATTTTTAAATTTTCCAATGGATTCTGATAGATGAAAGCTTGTAGAGAAAGGAATTATTGTGAAAGCTTTTGGGAAAAGTTTGGTGACTAGAAAAAAAAGTAGTGGTTTGTTGGAATTTTATAACTTTTTGCTCTTTATGCTTGTTTTTATAGATAAAACTTAAAAATATTCATTTGAGCACAGATCAAAAAAGTTTACTGATCACTTTGGAAAAAAATTGAGTCGTGTACGAAATATTATATTAATGTCTTTAGCCTCCATTTAATGTACATTTGTAGTATGCTTCCAGCGTTACTCAAATTTTGAATCAGAAAGCTTAAAGCTTTACTTGGGCTCATGCATATGTTTATTGCTCTACAATGTAGGAGATTTTTTCTTGTCGTAGTTTCCTCTATTGTTTGTTTATTTATATAAATGCATATATATCACCTTTCATAAACTTCATTTCGGTCTAACTGTAATAAAACTAAATTCTCTATAGCTGCCTTTAGTATGCGCCATAATGACAATTTAATGACAATGTCAATATAAAACACATTTACGCTTAATTTTTATTACATTGATTTTCCTATTTACACACATACATAAATACATAAGTGAGCATAATTGTGCATGGAGCAAGCGCGGGGTTGCCTTTAAATGGCTGTCATAGTGGAATAAATAGAAATGCAGCATATAGTGTGCTTGGGTGTATATTTGTGTGCGCCACTAAATTAGAAAAATGCACATAAATGTCAAAATATGACAGGCCCACAGAGTGATGGGTAAATTTACATATAAATATGTATAGTCTACATCATATATAAGTGAAAACTTGAAATGCACATACCTCCATACGATGGATAGGATTCACATACATATGTATGTAATGGGTATAGAGTATGGTATACGTGTTTGCAGCGTGGGGTTGAAATTACCACTGACAGTTGCCATAGGGAGCACACTTTTACATATTGTGCATTGTAGTGTCAAGCTAGTCTAAGCAGGGGATTAAATTGTTGTATTTTTATTTTCACTAAGCGTTTTTAAATTGAATGAAATTATTATGGATTTTTATGAATTAAATTTAATGCCATAATAATTGTTTAGCCATAAAATGTGTCAAGAGTTTGATGTGATTAGCAGAGCGCAGAATAGACATTGCTATAAAAGTGGGGGGGAACTGAATTTATGATGCTGATTAATTTAAAAATATATTTATTACTGATCGAGAAAATAATAAAAACTTTAAAGAGTTTATTTTAGTTGAGAATATGTGACCTGGTCTACGAAAAGTGAGCTTAGGTGTCAAAAAAAAAATGATTTTGATTTTTTGACACCTAAGTCTCCTTTTCGTAGACCAGGTCACATATATCATCTATATTCAGTTAGCGTACACATACTATGTAGATCTCAGAAGAAACCAGTGCCATCTAAGATTACATGTTTACAACTAAAATAAGAAAACAGTTAGGAAGATCAGAAGGAAGGATGTGAAATGAAGATGAAGTGAGTAATACTTTCAAAGAACTAATTAAGAAAAATATTTCAACTAAACATGAAATATAAGACTACTTATGTATAACAAGCCTACAAACTTTTTCAGAAGGTTAGAAACTTTAACATGAACATTTTTTAAGTAAGAGCGTAACAACGTTTATCATAGTAAACTATCTATATTGATTCAGATCAAAAAATAATCCCATAAAGGCTCTAAGGGAATCTACACTCAAGTCGCTTTGCCAAGAATTAATTTACAAATACAGAAGGTTTTAAGTTTTACGTGCCGCATAATTTAACCTGTCTACAGAGGTTGTTCGAGAAAATCTCCCGACACTCGCTAATTGGAGATGCTTGGTATAATATTTCTTGTAAAAGTCATGAATGGTTCCGTCTGTAGCCCATCTTATCTGATATTAATTTTAACGTTCCCGCTCGCTCTACCAGGCAGTTTAGACCCTTACTTTTAAAATTTTCTATAACAAATTTTGAGTTAAACGAACCATTCCGCCGTATACGTCACGATTTCAATTCTCATTCCAGCACATTTGATCTAACAGACTCACTCTTTACCATTAAAAAAATTATCTTGTCTACTCTTAACAAGTAACATTTGAAAATTATAAACTTTAATTTAATTCTTAATTTTGGCTGTTGAAATTTTAAATTTTTGTTTCTGTAGCTGAGCAGCTTCAGATCGCAATGCTTAAAACTCTCTCGCCGTTTATGACTCGGCTAATTCCGCTCGTTCGCGGATTGCGCCCCTCGCGTCGGTTGGGCGGGCGGAGGGTTATCGTTGGGTATTATAAAAAAAAACAGGAGCCTGGAAAGGATCCATAAACCTATTCTTAATATATTTGTTAGTATTTCTGAAATTAGACGTTGTAAACATACTATGGCTGGTGTAACCAAAATTTCTTTAACGATCATGACACAAGTTTATAAAATTCACCGAAAATATGAATAAGTTAGATAATCGGGTTGTACTTCGTGAGTGTCACGGCTGAGTGTAATTGTCAAAACTCCTAGATAGAGATCGACAAAGCGCTTTGAGTCGGTTGCAAACTTTGTTAAGGGTGGCTAATAATAATGCTTGCTAATTCGCCAGGTTCGCAGACTATCGAGATGATTTAGCTTTAATCCAGCAAAACCTGAATATTAGCGGTGACTTTCCAGACGAGCTAAACACATGCATTAGTAGTTTTGAGAGGAATATGAAATGAAGTCAAGATCAAGTCTTAAAAAAAAAAAAAAAATTGTTAATAATAGAAGGAAGATATTCCTATTTTTTTTTTTCCACATCGTTCAACAATTAACCGCGCAGTTTTTGAAGTCCTAAAGGATTTCAAGTCCAAAAGTCTTATGTAATTTATGAATCAAATACTCTATTCATTCGAAAAATAATACGCTGAGTTATAAGTATGAGCTTAAAACGGAATCCGTTTATTGTTTTGCCTACGTCATCTACGTTGCTATTAGGTTTAAGCTGTTTTTTTCTCAAAAAGACTCGATATTTTTAATTTATATGAAATCTTAGCTCCTACAAAGAGAAAAAAAAAATGAAAAAAAATTTTTTCCGTAAACTTTATTTCTATCATATAAAAAATATAATTTAACGATTTTATGATTTCACAAAAACAATACAAAAAATTATTTATTAACAAAATTTTTTTCATTTTTTATTTTTTAAATAAATAAAAAAAATAATCGGGCCACTCCGGGATTAGCAGGGCTAGTTGTCACATTAAATGAAGTTTTTTTTTAAGGAAAAAAAATGGCGAACTTCAAAAAAAAAAAAAAAAAATTACGATTTTACTTAAAAAAACCGATTAATTTATATAGTTGATCGTGTTAAATTTTTTTTTCCTGTATTTTTTCGAAAAGTTCATTCAAAAACAAAAATTTAAAAAAAAGGTCCCAAAAGTCAATTTCTACAAAAGTTATGGTTATTTAAAAATAAAAAAGCCATTTTGTAGCAAAAAATAGCAAAATTCAAAACTTTTTTGAAGTTGGAAAAAAAATTTTGAAAACATATATATTTATGGCACTGTGTACAGCATCCTTACAAAATTATTAAAAATTAAATATCTCCAATTTAAAAATAGCTTTTTATCAAGAAGTATTTTCGAACTGTGAAATTCCCATAACTGCCAAAAAACTCACTCGTCAAATCTACTCAATCAAGCGGTTCATCAAAATGCACAACATGTGCACTCGTGCCTCCTCACCAGAGAGCTGCAACGGGTATATCATTTTCGTGCACACTCGAATGTCCATTCTGATTTTGTTTGATCAAACTTTTCAGTATGAATACATGTATTGATCGCTAGGAGATATGTTCAAAACGAACGAGCCTTTCGCGACACTCGAACCACTAGCATATCTGTTTGTTTTAATAGAGTGCCGAGTTGACACTCGTTTGTGAACGAGCTGAAACTCTAACCCGATCGTATTGAATGTGATCGAGTTACACACGAGTGTGCACAAAATTTGACAATATGTATGTGTGTAATAGGCAGTCATGCTATTATTGCGTAGTGATTGCCAACGGTTAGTGGTTTTGTTTGTTTTGTTTACTTTTTATAATTCATAATGACAACAATAGAAAATTCGGTTTGTGAGAACATTTCCAATGGCACCTACACCTTGCCTGGTAGGCGCAAAGGCCGAAGTTTCGTCTGGAACGTTCTGTCGGAAATATTAAAGCCAGATGAAACTGTAGTAGAAGGTTTCGTGTACTGTCGCTCTTGTTTAAAAGTGTTAAAATATTGCAAAGGTCAGACATCTAATCTGGTTCGTCACCCATGCTGTAAGAAAATAAAAGAGGGTCAACAGTTAAAAACTGTCACAGCGTCAGATAAAAACGAGGCCATTGAAAGATGTACATCGTGGATTATTGAAGACCGTCGGCCATTTTCGGCAGTGCAAGGTTCTGGCTTCTCGAAACTGGTAAAATTCTTTATTAAGATCGGTGCAAATTATGGCGAGAACGTTGATGTAGAAAATTTGCTACCTAACGCAACAACAATTTCCCGCAAAGTCCAAAAGTACGCAAGTGAAAAAAAAAGAACTTAAAGATGAAATAAATAGCATTGTGACCAGCGGTGGAGCTTCAGCTACAATCGACATGTGGACGGACAACTACGTAAAGCGTAACTTCTTAGGCGTCACCTTCCACTACCAAAAAGACCTAAAATTTTATGATATGGTGCTGGGTATGAAGTCCATGGATTTTCAGAGATCTAAGGGTGATTATATTTTAAGAAGCTTGATGATTTGTTTAAGGAATATGGAGTTCAGAATATGGACACAGTTAAATTTACTACTGACAGGGGAAGTAATATGTTAAAAGCATTGCAAAAAAATATACGCATAAACTGCAGCAGCCATCTATTTTCCAATGTTTTGGATAAGTCGTTCGCGGACACAAAAGAGCTGACAGATGTCTTAGAGTCTTGCAAAAAAATTGTAAAATATTTTAAAAAAACAAATTTGCAGCATTTACTACCCACTTCATTGAAATGTCCAACTCGGTGGAATTCCCACTACGGAATAATTAAATCCATAATTGACAATTGGTTTGAAATTAACAACGTTCTAATTGATAACGGAGAAAGCCAACGATTGCTACACGTTAATATACCGATTTTAAAAGTCTTGTTTGAATTGTGCAAGGATTTTGAAACTGTGTTCAAGAAATTACAACTTTGTAGTTCTCCATCGCTGTGTTATGTTTTTCCATCTATTTTAAAAATAAAAAATATTTGCGAACCGAATAGTGATGACATAGCTGCAATATCGATGTTAAAAGCGAATATTAAACAAAAAATTGAGGAAGTATGGGTCGCCAATTTAAGTATATGGCATAAAGCTGCATGCTTTTTGTACCCGCCTGCTATAAACATGCAGCCAGATGACTTACATTGTATAAAGAATTTTTGCATTTCTCAAATTAAATATAATACACCAACTTCTACACAATCATCGTCTGTGTTATTGACGGAAAACGACTCCGTAAGCCCAACCACTCCCGTTTCTGCTTCGACATCACGTTTTTCTTTTAATGAAAGTGACTTAGAACAAAGTCATTCAAGTTTCCCAGCTACGAATTCCAATAAAAGCAATGATGCATTCTTTTTCTCAAATTTGCTTAAGCCATCTGTCTCAAATACCACAGAAAACCCTGAAGACGAAGTAGAAAGATATAGCAAGGAAGTAGTTGAGATGACTGAAGCTTTCAATTTGATGGAGTGGTGGCAAATAAATCAGAAGAAATACCCTCATTTATCAAAACTTGCATGTCAGATTCATTCAATGCCAGCTAGCAGTGCAGCGGCCGAGAGATCTTTTTCTTTAGCTGGCAACATAATATCAGAAAAAAGAAATCGACTGGGACCCGGATCGGTAGACAGCTTGTTGTTCTTAAATTCGTACTATAAAAACTATACTGATTAAAAATTATAAAACTTAACACGATCTCATATGTTTTTTAACTAATAATATAATGTATTTCTATTATTTATTATTTTTTTCTTGAAATTTATGTTTTAAAAAAATCAAAATATTTAAGAAATATTTAAGTGCAATGAAATGTTTGTTTTTTATTTATAATGTGTTAATTAATAAATGAAATAAGTTTTGAGTGAATTCTATTCTTTAATTGAATTATTTTTATTTAATATGTAATATGTACATACATACATACGTCTAATTCAACAAACGAAGCTAAGACAGAACGCGACATCCCGACGCCAACAAACATACATATGTGTGTACGTATGTTTATCTATTATTCTTTGGTCTTCGAGTGCCACTCGAGTGTGTTGATCACAATCAACACGTGCACGACACACCCGAAAATATAATATACACAAAATCCGAGTTTGCTGCTTGAACCCGAAGCTGCTCTCTGGTGGACACTCGCTTGTGATCGTTTTGAAGAGAGTATGATCAAACAGACTCGAACACACAGAAAGCAGCTGCCGGGTGTGCCACTCGATCGAACCCATTGCTGCCGAGTGTGGCGCTCGCTCGTGCTAGATTTTTAATGAGGGTGATCGAACAGGTTCGAACACACCCAATGCAGCTCTCTGCTCCTCACCCACATTTCCAGCTTTCTTTGTTCTTTGTCTTCATTCGCAAAGTGATCCATCAAGTGTTGGGCATCCGTTGATCGATCATTCGAAAGCACTTCCAAACAATACACAATCTTAATCTTTGAATTATTCTTTTTTTCAAGTGTTTTATTATTCCCCTCTTGTGTGTGCTTTTAAATATACAGTTTCCAGTTCTTTATACAGTTTTAGTGGATTTTTTCTTTGCTTTCATTTAATTTGTGAGCCTTTGGCATTTTCAATTTCCGTCTTTCATACTTTTACATATTTCAGTTGTAGCTTCCGCACACTGTTTGTTTTTAATCTCAATTTTTTATTCTTTAAATGCTACAGAAGATCAAAGGGAAGTCTTTTAAGCTTTCAAGTGCTGTTTTTTTTTATTAAAGTCGTTGTTGTAATTTACTTAAATGGTACTGTCCATCTACATAGCGGATTTTTGACTCCTTCAGAATTAAAATTCAATATGATTTCGAAAATTTTTTCAAGAAGATGTTTTTCTATCTAAGTATAAGAGTACATGTATATTTTGCACGAAGCATTAAATGAATATTTTTCAGAAAGCCAATTGAAATGTAAATATAGCTTACTGTTGGTGTTTAAAGCTTGGTTTTTGGAAAAGATTTTCACAACAGTTTTTCTTTCCGGACTAAAAGCAACCATAACATAGACGGCTGATATTTACAAGTTCAGCAAGCGTCTCTACATAAGGTATCTTGAAACAGCGTCTGTAAGGTAAAACTCTAAGGCATACTTCTCTGTAAGAATAAATTTGGTACTGCATGAGCATAACGAGTGAATTCACTATCAAATCAGGACATAAAGGGTCTACCAACAAGATTGACGTGATGTTGAAATTAAATATAACACTGAAATTCCAACAAAATAGTTCGACTTATTTTTATGCGGATAATATGATGATTTCGATAAAATGTCGGTCACATGGTCATTACGGCTCCGCTTGCATATCTCCACTCGCTCAGACTAGTCTCCATATTTAGACGTGAAACATAAGGCCGCGCACCGTCTTGTTGGAAATAGAGATCGTTCTCGTCGATTTCATCAAACATCGGAAAAACGCACCCTAATAATGACCATTTTGACTGTTGACGAAGCCATTGAGTTAGGAGGTCGAAAAAAGGCATTTTTCAATAATTTTTTTTAACCAAACTGTTTGGTTTATTGATTTGAAACTTGGTAGGTATATTACAACAACCTTAAACTATATTAACATATTTTTTATTGCCAAAAATATTTGTCGGGAACGTTAATATTGCCAATTTTGTCGAGGTCCGCAAAAAAAGGCGTCTTGCGATGAGCACGATATCTCTGGACTGGATCATCCAAAATGCAAAAACCAAATAAAGTTCATTAATAAATAATCTAGTGATTAATCGAATGAATTAACAAAAATAAAAAATAAAAAATTTGACAAAATGGCGGCTACCAAAGCAAAAGTTTCGATTTTCGACTAAAATTCGAGTCTTTAATTGTTTAAAAAAATAAGAAATTTTCATCGGATGAGGAAATCCTTAGATAAATTACTAAAAAATATAGTTAAGAAGCTTGTGTAAAAATTTCAGACCGATCGGTTTAGCCGTTTCTGAGAAATCTTGCTCACCGGCTTTGAAAACACCATTTCGAGCAAAACGAGTTTAAAGTTTTGAAAGCACTTTACATGTAGTTGGCGCGCCTTCATTAATGTGTCTATAACTTCGAAAATATTCGTTGGATCGACTTGAAATTTTGTGTGTGTATACTTGGATATATATATGTTAAGGAAAAAATTGATTTTTTGAAAATCCTAACTGTATATAACCTCTTAAGCTAGAGATGGGCCTGAATAGGACTTTTCCTTTTACAGTAGTCACCCGAGAATATAAATTTGGGTAATAATCTAAGAAAATTTCGTAGCATTGTGTCAAAGTAAACTGAAAAATCTTACTGAACACACTGAAAGTTTTTGATTCAAGTCTGTAAACAACATATCAACCCGTGACAGAATTAATTTACTGTTATTTTATTGCTTCAGAGGAATCTGTAATAACCCTATCAGCATTACTTTTATAACATGTCCATTCTAGGTAATAAATGATCTTGCCATTAATTTAATAATAAGTTGAGGCGATGGTAGCATAGCAGTGCCTAGTTTCTAGATTGTAAAAGCCAAATTTGCAATATTTAAATTTTCTTTCAATATTATGGATCTTATAATAAACCTTCATATTTTCTCTTAATCTTCGTCACATAACTCGAGGTATCATTGATTAGCGCAAATCGTTATTTTACGGTTTATGTCGATGATTCCACTGGGTGTTTGGTGCTGAGATATTAGTTCAAAGATTTTGAAGTTTGCGACTTTGTACTGCATTGGAGATCTTGTCCTAAAATTGAAGCTAAAAGTTAAGTTATTTTCTGATATAATGCGTCAAATTATTTTGAATTATTTTAAGGTTTAGAAACTATATTCCTCTCAATATTTTTAAAATGATCGTTCCTGGAGCACAAGTTAAGAGTATTTTTAAGTTACCTCTCCTTTCAAAAGTATCCGCTCCTTCTCTTATCAAATATTTCCAGACTTTCCACCTCTGGATTTAAAATTTCTAAACACGACATTTAACCACAGCAAAATTGGAATTTTGTTTGACTTCACTTCTTTGAAAAAACTCAAGTTAACTAAATAAATATGCGACAAGAAAAAGCTTTAATCCAAGCCATAAATTACATTGCAGTCTACTTAAAGCTTGCATGAAATAAACTAAAAAACAGCGCGACAAGTTTTTACAGCGACCAACAGTCGTACTTAAGGGTGACAGTTTCCTATTCCGTATGAAAAGTCTTTGTGGCAAAAAATAGAACAAAACTTCCCTTAACTGCTGGCTGCGTTACTTTGCTGCATTATCTAAATTTTCTTAGCATTTTACAACTTCTTACGCAATTTCGTATTCTATTTTTGTTCTACCGTGTTGCGGAGTAATTTTTCAAGGACAGTGGTACTATCGTGCTACTAACAGCGCACACAAGGGTGACCCAAGTGCAACTACTTTCGCTGGATTTAGAATATACGTACTGTGCAAGTATTGAAGCGTTTGTAGAGAAGGAAGGTATGAAGCGAGGTACCGTTAGGCAGCAATATCCACGTGCCACATTCGAACTTCACGACGCGGAATGCCATCATCGGCGTCATTATTACCGGTCTTTCACGCTTACCCCCCACACGCTGTGCAAGTTTAGATACATATACAATGTACATAGAAATATGTATGATGCGCGTCCCATTGCTTTCGTCCTACCCGCTACCTCTGCCAAAGTCACCGTCAACAATCAGTCATTTGCTTTGCCCACCGCTCGTGCGTCTCTTATATGCTCGCCTTTTGTTTGTTTCATACTCGTTAATTTCATGACCACCATTTTTGCCCGACATCGCCGGCATTGAACTTACTGCTTCCGCCTTTGTCGTTTACCGTTGTCGACGTCGTCTTCGTCAAAGATTAATGACTATTTTTTGACAAGGAAAAATTAGTGAAATGTGATTTAAGGGTTGGCGGCGTAAATGACACGAAAAGACAAATAAAAATCAAAAGTAAATATACCGAATTATTTCGAAACAAAAAGCGGTAGAGCGGTAAGAAAATCACGCCATCGGGAATCTCAAGTAGGGGCAGGAGTTTTTGTAAATGGTTGTTTTGTTGGTGAAATGGTGAATAACGAAGGACAGTTGAAAACGCGATGTTTAATTAGTTTCTTGGTGACAAATAACAACCTATTTTTTTAATTGAACTCTAACTACGTAAGTGCTTTGGCATTTTGGCTTTGGAGTTATAGGTAGGTGTGCTACTAGTATTTTTTTGTTATATAAAGAATGATACATTTCGAGATTCCCTACTCAAAACTGTTAAATTCTGAATACAACTCTGCAAACCAATCCTGCACTCTTTTACTATACATATGTACATAACTTGTCTATGTACTATAAAACAGTAAATTAGATCATACGATAATGACAAAAACGGCAGTCTGAATAAATGCGTTAATAATATCGGTCACGAGTTTTTCTTTCTCTGCGCGAAAACTGTTACAAAGGTTATG
Organism: Bactrocera correcta; assembly: GCA_027475135.1. Lineage (NCBI taxonomy): Eukaryota > Metazoa > Arthropoda > Insecta > Diptera > Tephritidae > Bactrocera > Bactrocera correcta. The sequence goes on from CM050325.1 coordinate 165,967,186, forward strand.
GGCCCAGATAGATATGGGTTTAAAGTTTACGGTTCGTAAGAATATTTAATTACGATAATTCGGTTAATTTGCTAATCCGGTGTCAAAAGCAATAAACGTGGTAAAATGGCTAATGCTATAGCTAGCGTCGAAAAATTGAGTGGCGACAATTATGCCACTTGGAGCATCCAAATGAAAAGCCTTCTCATCACTCTGGATTTGTGGAGTGCTGTCGCGGAAAAGTGTCCAGAAGCGGAATCAGAAAAGGCAGCCTGGCTTCTGTGCGACAGGAAGGCACTTGCGACCATAACGTTGAGCGTAAAGCCAAGCGAACTCATCCATATAAAAAACTGCATCACAGCTAAAAGTGCTTGGGATACGTTGAGCGCTATCTACAAGGCAGACACAGCATGCAGAAAAGTAAATTTATTTAAAAAATTAATTCGGTTCCAATTCAAAACCAGTGAGAAATTTTCGGTTCAACTAAAGGAATTCCGCTGCATCGTAGATGACTTGAAAGAAGTAAGTTTAGAGATGGAAGATGATTTCTTGTCCATTCTATTACTTTGTTCATTACCCGACGAATTGGAGAATTTTGTGGTGGCAATGGAAAGTAGGGACGTATTGCCGAAATTGGACAATCTCATTGCAAAGATTTTGGAAGAGGAGCAAAGGCACGGTGAAAAGTGCAATAGCGAAGAAACAGTTTTCTTAGCAAATGATATAAGGCGACACACTGTAAATAAAAGAAGCGTCAACAGCAGCAGCAAAGGCACAAGCAACAGAGTCAACATCAGCAGTAGCAGTGGCAGAGGTATGGGCAGCGAGTTCAGCGTCGGTAGCAGCAAAAGTGCTGATAGCTATAGTGATAATAGAACGAAAATGAAGGAAAAAGGAAGAGTGAACGAAAGTCGAATTTCCAGTAATAACAACAACAACATACGGTGTTATAAGTGTGGACGTAGAGGTCATATACGCTCTCAGTGCTTTGTCGCAGGTAACAACGCGCTAGTAGATGACAAAGCTTGGTCACTATTTGAGAAGGAGAGAAATTTAAACGGCATTTGGATTATCGACAGCGGCGCAACGTCTCATATGTGCAATAATGCAAAATTTTTTAGTTCTCTTGTTCGTGATAAACATAAAATTATTTTAGCATCAGGTGACTATATTTATGCACAAGGGAAAGGAACAGTTGCTTTGAGAACAAAATACAAAACAATACATTTAAGAGACGTATGGTACGTTCCAAATCTACATTCCAATTTCTTTTCAATCGGTAAAGCCGCTGAAAGTGGAAACGTAATTAAATTTGAAGAAAATAGTGCTTTGATACAAAATAAAAGGAGAAAGACAATTTTAACTGCTAAATTAGAAAATGGCATGTATATTGCTAACATAAAAAGAAACGCGGATAGTGTTAATGCGATTAGTGAATGCGCAAGTAATTGGCACAGGCGGTTCGGTCATCTTAACATAAAAGATTTAAACAAATTATCAAAAATGAATATGGTGAATGGTTTAAACATTAAAATTTCGAAAACCCTTGACTGCTTGACTTGTGCGGTGTGTAAAATTCACAGTGTTCCCTATGTCAACTATAGTAATGTTTATTCGAAAAATGTTTTAGACTTAGTACATACAGATTTATGCGGGCCAATGGGTGTGAGTTCGGTTGGCGGTGCATCGTATTTTATTTCATTTATAGACGATTATTCGAGGTATATGGTGGTTTATTTTTTAAAAAGAAAATCGGATGCATTCGACATGTTTAAACTTTTTGCTGCGACCGCGGAGAAGCAGACAGTCCGCAAAATTAAAACATTACGTAGTGATAATGGAAAGGAATTTATTAATTCCCAATTTAAGACATTTTTAAATGAAAATGGCATTCGGCATCAAACTACTGTACCATACAGCCCTCAACAAAATGGTGTGGCCGAAAGAGCCAATAGAACATTAGTTGAAATGTCGCGTTGTTTATTAAATTCGTCAAATTTGCCCCAATCGTTATGGGCGGAAGCCGTCAACACGGCAGCGTATATTAGAAATAGGTGTCCAACAAAAGTTTTAGCTGCGGTTACACCGTACGAGAAATGGCACGACCGAAAGCCGTCAGTTTCACATTTACGTACGTTTGGTTGCGATGCCGTGGTTCTACAGAAGGGTCCGAAACCACGCGGTAGTAAATTTTTGCCTAAAGGTGTAAAGCTTAAATTCGTAGGTTATCAAGCAGCTACGAAAGGATACCGACTTATTAATTTACAGACAAATCAAATCACAATCGCGCGTGATGTAATTTTTTTTGAAAAGTCTTTTGAATCACATGAAAAGAATAATGATGGAGACGAAGAACCATTTCTTGTTGAAATAAATGAACAAACAACTAACGAAAGAACAACTCAAGCAAATAGCAAGAATTTAGAAAACGAGAATTATGAGCAAGATGGGCGAAATGAGCCAGAAAGCGAGTCTGAGTCCGACTATGAAGAGGTTGCTGTAGGTAACAACAAGAGAAAGCGAGGAAGACCTAAATTCGTACGTTCAGGCGGAGTAGGTAGGCCGAAGAAAGTTTATTGTACAGGCCCTTCTCCGGAGATGCTAAGTTCTATTGTTGAAAATCCTGGCACTGTTACCGAGGCACTAAATTCAAAAGAAGCAGATAGCTGGAAAGCGGCAATGTCGGACCAATACGATTCGTTGATGCGAAATGGAACGTGGGACTTGGTGGATAGGCCAAATAACAGCAATTTAATCGGATGCAAATGAGTATTTGCAATAAAGCGCAAACCTGACGGTTCTATTGAAAAATTTAAGGCGAGGTTAATTGCACTAAGCTGTTCGCAGAAGTATAACGTCGATTATTTCGAAACATTTGCACCAGTGGTCCGCCATTCCACAATTCGGTTAATATTGTCATTGGCAGCAAGGCATAAGTTGTTGGTCAACCACATTGACATCGTTGCGGCATATCTAAACGGTGATTTGGAGGAGACGGTGTATATGTGTCAACCTCCATTGTTTCAAGATGCAAGCAATCCAAACAAGGTATGCAAGCTTAAAAAGGCTTTGTACGGTCTAAAGCAAGCCGGTCGTGAGTGGAACAAAAAAGTAACGCAAATACTACTAGAATCAGGTTTTAAAAGGTGCAAATCAGACCCATCGGTGTATATACGACGTTGTAATACCAAGGTGAGCATCATCGGTCTATACGTGGACGATATGATTTTGGCTTGCTCAAACAAAGAGGAAATGCAGAACATAATAGATGTTTTAAATCAGAATATTGAGGCGGTCGATCGCGGCCCAATATCTTTTTATTTGGGTATGGAAGTAGAGCGCGATGGTGATCGGGGTGATATAACGATACATCAAACACGATATGCTACAGAACTTATACGGCAGTGGGGCATGACAGATTGCAAGACAGCGGCAACTCCATGGGCTCCAGGGACGATACTTAAGAGGTGTGAAAAACATTGCGGCAATTTGGAGACAAAAGCGTACCAAAGCTTAATTGGTGGGCTTATGTACCTAGCTATAATCTCTCGCCCGGATATTGCGCATGTGGTATCAAAGTTGTCTCAGTATAACTCGCATCCGCATAAAGAGCATTTGCAAGCTGCTAAATACGTGCTTCGATATCTGAAGAAAGCTCCAAATGGTAAACTTAAATTTTCTGCTAATTTTAAAGATTTTGTATGTTTCACAGACGCAGACTGGGGTAGCGATAGTATAGACAGAAAATCGTACACAGGTTATTTCGTTACGATGGCTGGTGGAGCTATAGCTTGGGAGTCAAGAAAGCAGTCTGTGGTTGCGTTAAGCTCAATGGAAGCAGAGTACATCGCATTGTGTCAAGGTGCAAAAGAGACAGTGTTTCTACGTGGTATGCTGTGTGAGCTGGGTTATACGGACTATATAAAAGGTCCTACTACGGTTTTATGCGACAACCAAGGTGCGCAGTTTATGGTGAAAAACCCGATGGTGCAGAAGCGAAGCAAGCACATCGACATTCGGTATCACTACATCCGTGAGAAATACGATGTTGGGCAAATAGATGTAAAGTACATTCCAACAAATGAAAATGCAGCAGATATACTCACTAAGGCGTTGGGAAAGCAGATCATATTTATAATTGCGAATTGATGAACATTAATATATAATTTTGAATTTTTACTACTTTGGCTTGGTTTGAAGGGGCGTATGTTGAATTCTGAATACAACTATGCAAACCAATCCTGCACTCTTTTACTATACATATGTACATAACTTGTCTATGTACTATAAAACAGTAAATTGGATCATACGATAATGACAAAAACGGCAGTCTGAATAAATGCGTTAATAATATCGGTCACGAGTTTTTCTTTCTCTGCGCGAAAACTGTTACAAAACCAAAAAAAAAAAAAAAACAGCAAAGAAACTTTAAATTTAATGGTTAATGTTTAATATCATTTGAATGCACATTATTTGGCCGCGGCGACGTCTAAGATGGCCCATCCGTTGAGTCTAATTTTCCATGACTCGGTCGAACATTTCGACTGGTAATTGGCGAATGACACAAGTAACACAGGAAAAAGCCTGACGGTACACTATCACACGATCTTGGTGGCCAATCGATCGGCCCAAAACATGAATTTATCTGCTTGCCGAATTGTTCTCTCAATAATTCCATTGATTGATCTGATGTGTGATGACTGTTTTGAAGAAATATGAACTGATGATTCCACCGGCCCACAATCTACACCAAACCTTGTTTTTTTTTTTGGATAAAATGGAGGCTTTTGAATATCTTCAAGTTACTCTTCATTCCAAATGCGGAAATTTTGCTTGTTTACATAGCCATTCAGCCAGAAGTGTGCCAAATCACTGAATAAAATTTGGCTCGAAAACGTCGGATCTTCTTGGAAATTTTCAAGAGCCCTTAGAGGGAAACGTTTGGGAAGGTCGGCCGGTTTCAGTTGTAGTAGCTACTCTATTTCATATGCTTTCAAGGTCTCGACGTAAAATGCGTCAAGTCATTCCTTACGTCAGTCGGACGTCTTCATGGAACTCTAAGCTACGGCTGCTATAGTTTCTTCTCTGCGTGCTTGACGTGGTCTGCTCGGTCGAATATTATCCAATAAAGAATGCTGGGTCTGCAGACTTATGAAAAAAGGCTACTGGAAAATGTACCTCTATTTGTTTCACCCGTTATTACTTTTAGTAATAAGCTAGGAACCTTTATAGTTTTTACTATAGTGATCAAGGTATATAAACAAATGTATGTTTTGGAGAACTTTTTTTGAAGAATGGTTCTGCTTTGTCCTTTTGCAGTGCATTTTTGGCTACAGCTATATTCTCCAAGAAACGTTTTTGTAAGTTGCAAACGCTTTCACTAATGTGGGATTTGAGAGTGATATTCTCAATAGGTTATGATTTGATTGCGGGATAGGTAGCAGGAATCATTGGTCCACATTTGTTTTAAAAGGAAGCCCAACATAACGTTACAGTCAACGCTACTCTAGTAATCAAATTTTGGGCAGTTTTTTGAATTTTATTACAAAAAAAAAAACAAAAATATTTTTACTATCCATTTTTTATGGTGTCTTTATTGATATCTTAAGAATGCAGAAAAAAAAATTTAACAAAAAAAATTAAAAATTAGAGGGGGGAGACAAGTGTAAAAAAATAGCGCATCCCGTTGAAATTGATCCTGACTCTACTGGTGGTCTGAAAAAAAAATCAAAAGAAATTCTTAATCGGTAAGGATGCTGTTATAGTCCGCGAACACGAATTTTTTTTTTTTTTAAATGGGGACTGCCTGAAAATAAAAATCATTTTTAACGTTTTTTTTTGAAATTCCTGAATTTTTTAAAAATATTAAAAACAAAAATTTTGGCACGATGCTAGTAGGAACGATAAAGGATTATATAAAGAAGATTCACACAAGATTTCTAGTAAATCGGTTGTATAGAACTTGAGATAATGCCGGTACCGGGTGGAAAAAAGTTGTTTCCAGAAAAACTCGTCTAAAGTTTAGGAGACAATTCTAGTGAACACGGACGCCACCTCACAAACTCGGCTCTATCTCCGAAAGTAAGTCGGATTTTGAAAAATCCTTCCAAGGTCATATTTATGAAAGTCTAAACTTTAAATATATGAAAAAAAAAAATCTAAATCGAATTTTTCAAAATTCTAGAGTAGAATACCCCCATAAACCATGATTTAAATTTTCATGGCTGAATTCTATAATGTTGTTGTAAACGATCTTTGGTTCCAACAAGTTAGCGCTACATGCCATATACATAGCTAACGTAACAATCAATTTGTTGAAGTAAACTTGTTGCACATTATCGCGCGTTTTGAGCTTGTGACCTCCACGGTCTTAATTGCTGGTCATAGTGAACAAAAATTGGAACGCTCGGATTAAATTTATTCGGGATACACGCCGCGGTAACTTTTCCGAAGTCATTTTTACTCTCATCTTAATTTTAAAGCTTAAATCTTGGCCATAACACTAAATTATATACCCATTCAATTATCGAAGACCAAGACCCTTCCGTTAACGGTTATCGAGCGTTTTATACCAGCTCCAATATTTTAAAATTTCATACTTATTTAAGGAACCTTATTTTACCTTGGCTTACATATAGTTTTGTGGTAACAATTTTATGAGTTCAATAAAAAATAGATACATTTTGTACGAGTGTATACATATTTAGTTAAGGAAATGTTTGGGAAATGCTGGTCGCACATGATTCAAGGCTAAGGCGAAGGCCAAAGTTTAAGTAAGGCGAAGTTGGATTAAAGAAAACTTGCCGTTGGAGGGTGGCTGCAGTGCCAAAGGAATCTACAATCATCAGAAAGGACTGCAGGCAAAATTTTGGCCTGCTAATTAACGGGGGGTGATTAAGGTGGATTGCGGTGCTTATGCGCTGCCAAAGAAAGTGACTGCTGAATCTTTATGCTTTCAGACAGGGAGTGGTGCTGGTGTGGGGAAGTTATAACTGCGTTGCTATCGACATTTCATATTTATGCGCTACGCCGCATTTGTGTTTGGAATTTATAATCGCGCTATAACTACAATATGAGCAACAACAACAAACAGCCGAAAGTACTACGCGGGCGCGCGCTACAACTGGTATAGCTCGTGCCTTATCATAGGTATATGTACACATACAAGCATACATTGAGTACCGTTAGTCCTGCTTTGGTTTCTCGTTTTTGCCACTCGCATTTGTGCTATTATTGCCGCCATTATAACGCTTGGCATTCGCCCAATTGCACAAAGGCCTGCACATTCATATTTCGTTTCGATTTTTTGTTGTTCATTGTTTTTGTTGCTTGCGCTTCAAGCTGCGGGAAAATTTGTAATTGAGTAATTAACATAAATTACCGTGCATTATTTTTGCTTTTTTCACCCACGCCTCGTTGGAAATTTTTTGGCGCGCAACCAGAGTGTGGGCACGAGCTTGAGTATAATTAATGCGATTGGCTAAAATTTCACACTTATTAATGTTGGAGAAGGAAGTGTCGGCGTGGCAGCTAGGAAACTTGAGCAGAGCAGCGAAGGGGGTACAGCTAACAAGTACCAGCTAAGCACGAAGTGCCAAGTGCCAATTCCACGTCAGCTGAGCTGACAGCTACTCTCGTGCACTGTTACTCACGAGTATATTAGGAACGGTGCCAGAGAGTGTGCCAGCGTGGTAAAAGACGACAACCAAAATTGCTGTTAAGCAGCATGTGTTTTTCTATTTATTCTTATTTTTTGAAAAAATAAATGGGCTCAATGCCAGTTTCAGTGTACGCTTTGCATGCACTTTATTGTTGAGATTTGGACTCATTGGTTGGTACATTAGGCAGTTGACAAGTCTCCTAGTTGGTATATAAACTAATTGCGGCTCATAGGTTTTAAAACCGGTACAAATTCTTTTCTTCTTAATTCTTTTTCTTCTTTTCTAAATAATAGTCTAATTTAAACTTAAGCAATTTTCTCAAAATCTCTTCATAAATTAATTCAACATTATAAAGTAGACAAAGGTAAGCATTCTGCAGTATCTGAATTCGGTATCAGTGACCAACGAAGGTCAAAGTATAATTTTTTTAGCACCAATTACTATAAACTGAAGCAACTTTTTGTCGAACAATGTGCAGAAACATACTACAAATGAGAGAAACAGATCATCCATATATCTAGTTGAAGTTTAGAGGATTGATTTGCGGTTAGAAAACTTGTATGTTAAGTTGTCAAATATCTTCCTTCCGCTTTTTTGCTCTTTATTCAATCTGTTATCATCTAGGTGGCAACTTCATAAGACCCCCCCACGTAGAAAACCCCCTCCATATTTGCGAAGAACTCGAATAGTGACATTTCACAAGTGCCTTTTGAGTTCAACTTTACAGCAACAAGGGCGTTCGCCATGGACAGGAACAGGTGGTAATTACTTGGCGCTTCGGGCTATATGGTGGATGCGATTAAATCTCCCATCCGAGCTCCCGTAGCTTCTTACGAGTCATCAGTGAAGTGTGTGGTCTGGCGTTGTCCTGGTGGAACACTACACCCTTCTTTAGGCTAATTCTGGACGCAACTGGTCGATCACCTGGTTCAGGCGGTCCAGTTGTTCGCAGTAGATGGTAGAATTCAGCGTCTCGCCACATGGGAGCAGCTGATAGTGGATGATTCCCTTCTAATCCTACCAAACACACAGCAAAACCTTCCCGGCTGTCAATTCCAGTTTGCCCACTGTTTGGGAGTATTCGCCGGCCTTCGATCACGAAGTTGAACTTTTGAACGCAATATTTGCACTAATCATGCGTCGTTCTTAAGTTGGCTTTTTAACATACTTTCACTGGGATATGATACCGCTGTCTCATTCGTGCAAAACAACCCAAGGTAAAAGTGAAGTCTGCGATAAGCGGAGTAGGTTACACGTGTTACTAAACAAACTTTTAAAACCGAAAACTGCCGAAAAGGCAATGTTAACTGGCAGATTTATGGTGAAAAAGACAATGTGAAACTACAAGTCTTCGAAAGAAAAATTCAATGAAAAATCTTTGGAAGAAAAAAAAAACTGAGCTGGGCCAACTTATAAAAGGTGAAAACATTATGCGTTTTGTTAAAGTTCTCAGCGATTAAGACGGCTAGGCCATGTAAGCTGTATGGATCGCAAATGTTTTCCACATGAAAATTTTGAAGCCAAAGTTTTCAATATGAAGATAAAGGATATTTCAAGATGAACAAATTGTATGAAGACGTGAATAAGGTTGGTATAAAAAATTGGAGAAAAACCACAAGTGACCGCGATTTCAGAAGACCACACGTGCGGTAGGCCAAAGCTCACAAACAGCTGCAGTGTCACAAGATAACGACAGATAATCGTCGGGAGCTTAGTATGATCCGTTGGATCCGTTCGAATAGAAACAAGTTTTAAGAAAAATATCGAAAGTCGATCTTTCGAAGTCCATGTTTCTAGAAAAGCGGTGCGATTTGTATAAGTTTTTAATGGCACAAGGTAATAAAAGAATCCACGTTGTTTGATTATATGAGTTTTACTCAAAGATTCGTGAGCAAAAACTTTTATTCTTCGGTAGCCGTGGCAGCTCTTATGACAAATTTAACATTAGGCAGTGCTTTTGACATAGTAAAACTCGTTTGAACCCGTCAAATGCTCTCAATGGCCCCACATTAGCCATTATTAAGTTGCTTTGGGGTGGTAACCAAACTAAGCCTTATCCACCAACTCAGTACATTTGGTAAAACATCTAATTTTTCCCCACCAGTTCTACAATGTCTTTTAAGTTGGAGAATTGAGAGAAGTGCAATATATCCTGTCTCATCTGGTAGTCGCGAATATATTGTTTCAGCGTCTCAACATCTTTCGCGCATGCATGCCGCCGAGTCCATTTTTCCAACTTTTTGAAGTTGGGATCTTAAGCGGAAGTGCTCTGTGATGACTCATACAATATTACTTAGTGTTGCTATTGCTTGTATTCGAAGACCAGTGAGATTTAATATGTTCCTCTAGGAAGCTTTGCTTCAAGCAACTCTTGAAGGAGCTGGATAATCTAGGGTAGCCTAGGGGTGTGTTTCGAGCTGCACCCAAGCGGGCCACCTTCTATGCCTTTTAATTTGCTGCTATTCCTATATGACTGGTTACCAATATAGTATAAGCGGAGTTACCTAGTGAAAGTCTAGTTGTTGCCTGCTCGTAGTGAGTTTTAATATTGGCACTATGGATAACCTTAATTGCCTCTTGACTGTCCACCGGAAGGTTTCTGCTGGTTAGAGCAGCAGCCCACCTGTCATCTCCTTTTATGTCATCTACTTCGGCCTAAACTATTTTTAATTGAATAAAATGTAAAAAATATTTAAAAATATACTCTTTTTGCTGGAATAAGGCAAGATTAAAACATTTTTACTTACAATGTGCACGCAAAACCCGGTCTGCACGTACCAAGCCCAACATAGGTCCCCTAAACGCACCTACCGTTTTATTTACTTATTTATTTGTAAGTAAACATGTTATACTCGCATTGCTAGCCTACACTTGAAAAATAATCAAAAGCGCCGCTTTGCATAAATCTCGGCACACACTTTACGCCGCACAAAACAAGGAAGAGGCTACAGAAGAGCCAGCAAGTGGTTGGATGGTAGGCTCGAGAGGCGCTGCAGGCGGTGGCAGAAGTAGCAGCAATGTGACAAATACAAAAGAAGCTACCAAACGCACACACACACAAAGGAGCAAATGAGAAGATAAACAAATAGATATACAAAGCTATGTGTGTCTGGCTGTGTGTGTGTGTTTACTTTATCATACATATGTTGCAATGAACTCATAATAGAGCTGCACATTGTCACCGGCTTTAAGTACGCTTGCACCCAGCCAACCAGCCAACGAACCAAGCAACCAACGAAGCGGCTAACACTGCAGGCATGTTGCTGTTACTATTGCCACAGTCGTTGCCACCTGCAACTCGCCACAGATATTGTGTGCCTCGCGACGCTTTGTCGCACCGACACTGCTTTGATGTGATTGAATGCAGTAATGTTTGCACATTGCTTACGGTTAAATATGTGTATGCTTACTTTTAGAAAAACAAAAACAACCGCTGCCGCCTACATGTGCAACATACATACAATTAACGGCAATAACAAACAACGACACACGAACGAAGGTACGAAGGCACGATAATAAACGACTTTGTTCTCGTTTGGTAGAACAAATGATGGGTGAAGAGAGAGGTAGCGAGATAGCGGTTGTTGCAACAAAGTTCAACAAGAGTCAGCCGGTAGTCGGTAGACAAATAGACGAACGGCAGGACAGACAAAATGGCAAACAAATAGAGCGACAGTGTCAGTGATATAAACAAAACCTTCAATATAGGCAAAAAAGCAGAGTTGTAGAGACACCTAGAGAGAGAGAGAAAGATTTTAAGCGAGCGAAAGCTGTGCCAGTAAACATGGTTCCTAGAGGGGCAACAGCATTGTTGGGAGTTCTATGAAAACTGTAAAAGAAATTAACTAACAACCTCAACAACTTTGTTGCAACAACAGCGCCAGCAATAACTGTTATGCCAGCTAACTGCAACAGCAACTGGTTAGATAATCGTAACGACCCTTGTGGTCTTATAAGGAATGCAAGAGTTTGACTCCGCCAAATAGAGTTATTAAAAGTCTGAATGAAGAGCCAACGAGCAGTAACTTTTGGGCGGCGCGCAGAAATATTGGCGCAATGTCAAAAGATAAAGCGGAATTCAACAAAGTTGTGCGAGACTAAAAGACCTGCTGTAGGAAATGTTGGCATTTTTGGCAGGAAAATTGTCAAAATAAAATTATATTATAAATTCGTACAATAATACAAAAAAATGTGTGTGTATATGGAAGGCCCAAATGTTGTAAGTGCCTATTATTCAATTATTGCGAGCTTAAAATCTACGAAAAGGTCTCTTGAATGCTTACCGAGATGCTTGGAGCAAACGGAACTAATTTGCCCTCAATATCGAATTTAAAGTAACCGAAGTATAAAAACCAATCCACAAAAAAAGGAGACTCCACAATCTGCGCCAACTACCGTGGGATTAGCCTCCTCATCATCGCATATAAGGTTCTATCGAGTGTATTGTCTAAAAGATTAAGGCCCACCGTCAACAAACTGATTGGACCTTATCAGTGTGGCTTTAGACCTGGCAAATCAACAACCGACCAGACCTTATCATAACTTTGAAGTTGTAGATAATTTCGTCTATCTTGGAACCAGCGTAAACAACACCAACAATGTCAGCCTAGAAATCCAACGCAGGTTAACTCTTGCCAACAGGTGCTACTTCGGACTAAGTAGGCAATTGAGAAGCAAAGTCCTCTCTCGACAAACAAAAACCAAACTCTATAACAGAAAGCTTGGACGATGTCAACAACGGATGAGTCGACGTTGCGAGTTTTCGAGAGAAAGGTTCTGCGAAAGATTTATGGTCCTTTGCGCGTTGGCCACGGCGAATATCGCATTCGATGGAACGATGAGCTGTACGAGATATACGACGACATTGACATAGTTCAGCGAATTAAAAGACAACGGCTACGCTGGCTAGGTCATGTTGTCCGGATGGATGAAAACACTCCAGTTCTAAAAGTATTCGACGCAGTACCCGCCGCGGGAAGCAGAGGAAGAGGAAGAACTCCACTCCGTTGGAAGGACCAAGTGGAGAAGGACCTGGCCTCGCTTGGAATATCCAATTGGCGCCACGTAGCGAAGAGAAGAAACGACTGGCGCGCTGTTGTTGACTCGGCTAGAATCGGGTAAGCGGTGTCTACGCCAGTAAAGAAGAAGCATGGCTTCGTCAATAAGCAAAACATGTGTTACTGGTCAGGCAGCAATCCACACGTACTCCGTTTGTCAAAATTGCATCCTCAAAAAATGACAGTTTGGTGTAGTTTATTGACGGGAGGCATCATTGGACCGTACTTCTTCCGTGAAGACCGGCAGGTGATTGGGAATCGCTATCGCTCAATGAAAACCGCCTATTTTTGGCCCGAATTGGATGATATGTACTTGGACAATATGTGATTCCAACGAGTTGGCGCCACAAGCCACAAAGCGAATGTCACTTAAGATTTATTGTAAATCAAGTTTGCTGAACGTGTTTTCTCACGAAATGGCCCAGTCAATTGGCCATCTCGGTCATGCGATTTGACGGCGTTAGACTATTTCCTGTCGGCTACGTTAAGTCTATTGTCTATGCCAAGAAGCCAGAGACGATTGATGAACTTCGTACAAATATCGAACAATTTCACGTTCGACCGATTTTTGCTTGTTAACCGTCGAAAATTGGGTTCAACGTTGGACTTATGCAAGCGTGCCTGTGGCAACCATGTAAAAGAAATCGAATTCCATACATAATGGCATTGAATTTACTTTCACAGGAATAAAAAATTTCATTGACATCCCAAAGCCCTTTTACCAAAATACCGTTTTCTGTCTAAACTTTCTTGGAGAAAAAATATTCTTTATTTGGTTCGATAATAGCTGTAATCTTCGACCGAATTCTTTTATTATGACTCGTATAAACAATCATTAAATTTAATTCATGAATATCAAAAGTATCTTTGCGTCTTAGGGCAAAGAGTTCTTCTAGAATCAAAAATAAAGCAATTCATTTATCAAACTTTTCGCAGCCTTAGAAAGTAGCACAGATAATAAAGTCCCTAAAGAATTTCTGCCCAACATTTTTTTTTTTTTTTTTCAATTCAAAAATAAATGATTTTTCTTTTCATTTCGCATTTTATTCCCCATTTGAGAGATTCGAAGAACTTTCACACGCATACTACACACAACAACTTTTCGCAACCGCGAACTCTTCGCTTTCATTCAACCTTTTTGATGACGGGCCATCATATGTATCCCACCACTGTCACAACTCGCATTTATTTTCATTCTTTAAATGGCCGTAATACACTACAGTGCAGTGATAAGTCCCTAGTATTCCTTGTATTCCCTTAACGCGGGGCACATGAATCATGTTCACAGTTATCTAACGGTGGAAATTAATCAAAAAACTTTTCATCACTTTCAATTGACAATTTAAACTTTTCATCAAGAGTTTGTTGGGCGGAAAAGTTTTCTTTGTCTGTAAGTAGAGAAGTTAGAGAAAGCGAGAGCGGTAGATAGAGGGAGTTCGAGAATGCCTGCAGATGCTAAATTTATTTGTATAGTGTAATATGTAAAAATTTGTTTTTGTTGCTACAATGTGTTTTGGTTGTGTTCGCATGCTCATGCAAAATATTACAACAATAATAATAAATATATGAAGAGTGTGTGTATAACGGTACAAAAGCCGAAACTCGCTGTAATGACAATTGTCTACAAAACCACAAGACATGAAAATCGACAGAAAGCCGAACAAAAGTTTGGTTCAGAAGTTTTTTTTTTTTGATATTTAAAAATTAAGAGAAGCAAATATACTAAATATATTGATATCAAAATAACATTATTTTGCTGAAGAATTGCTTAAGTTGTTTTTTGATTATAAGAAGTAATACAAGTGGAGTTGACGTTAAGTCGGAGATCCCCGAAATAGTTTCGGAAAAGGCCTACAAAAATATATTTAGCAAAATATTTAAATAATCAAAATCAACTTAAGTTTTTAGGAATCTCTTAAGTCATTCTGATTAACCTTTTACAAACTCGAGGTTTAACTTAAGGGATTGTATCCATCTATTTCTCGAGACAATGTTTTCAGAGTTGGTGCGAAAAATTTCTCTCAAAAGGCTAGATGAATCGACTTGCAATTCTTCTTAGCTTTGTTTGTCAAGTAATGGTCGCTATTTTAAGGGGGTATTCTAGTCTAGAAATTTGAAAAAATCGAAAATTTTTTTTTTCATATTTTGATAGTTTTGATATTCAAAAATATTTCCCTAAAAGGATTTTTCAAAACTCAAATTGTTTTCAAAGTTATAGCTATTTTAGTGACGTGGCAACTATACCGGTTGAGCGAATGTCGTACAACGTAAAACTTTAATCGCGGTTTTCTCGAAACTACTATTTTCAACACTTCTGACATGATTTCTCGAGTTCTAATGAGCCGATTATCTTGAAATTTGGTGTGGACCCTCTTTATATATGTATGTTTGTACTATTTTTTTTTATTTCAAGTCACCCAAAGTGTTGGAATCGTGTCAGGAAGGGCGCACCCTTATATTGGATGGTAAAAATGTTCTTAGTTTTTTTTTTTTTCATTGGACTTTAAAAAATGCCGTTAAATAGCATTTCTAGACTAGAATACCCCCTTAAATCACTCTGAGTCAAGCGCCTATTTTATGAGAAACCGCCATTTTTTAAAAAAATCAAAATTATGAATGCTTATGAACACTCACAAAAAAATGCATGAAAAGCCTCGTTTTTTGACTTTGAAGTAGATATCATCTCTTCAACAAAACCTTATAGGCGGAGCCTTCAAAGTAATATGAAAATAACATAACCGGATTGGTATTAGACATCAAAATGCATATCTCAGATTAAGCCAACTAAAGCTATTTAAAAAAAATTGTCTCCGATATGTAAATAAAGCTATATCAGAAAGGAATGGAAAACGGAACGTATTGGGATAAAGTAATTTGGAGAAGTATATAAATGATATGGATAGAGGATAGAGAAATGGAAGTTCGCGCAAGTGAGGAAAGTTTTCTTAGCGTCATTCAGTTGGAAGTGGCCAGAAACAACTATTTATATGTATATGTTTCAAGCAGGTGACGACTTTCGGTCTTGGACCAATTATCCTCTGGATTGCCACAAACATCCGCTTGAAGGCGAACTAAACTGAGAAGGCGAATCATTCCTTCCAGGGTTGTGTGCTGAGTTTGAGAGATCCGACACGTAAAAAAACACTCCCAATCAGAACATTAAAACAGTCTCTGATGAGAAACCCTCTTTTTGACGTTGACCACTGCAAACTTGTTAAGGATTACGAATTAAGGGCATGTACCTGGAATTTTCGGTACGTTAATTAGGAAGGTGCCGCTGCCCAGTTGATTGAAGTCATCGTAAGAGTAAAATCAGAATTCAGCGCCGTCCAAGAAGTGCGATGGACGGAACAAAGATTGAATATATGGTACCAAACGAAGTTTGGAACTGCAGTGTAGAGATTAAAATAAAACCGCGAAAGCGGAAAAAATGTAAGGAACATCATCAGCGGGATTGCCGAACCCTATTTGTACAGCAGATGTATAACATCATCGAATCAATGGGTTCATTAATATTTATCATATTTTAAAACCAATATGCACCAAGAATCACAGTGTATATATCGCTTCATACCTAACCTATTAGTTAATAAATAACTTAAATTTTTATTAACATAAAAACAGAGAAATTCTTTTGAAATTATTTTTTTCGCACTAAAAAATATTATTTTTATTTATGTTACAAATTAAACGGCAATTATTTTCTAAATTCCGTTACAAAAACACCAAAATAACTTGTAAACTGCCATCTGCACTGAAGTGAAATATCATACAAGTGTTAATACAATAAATTATTAGAATACTAGGGAACAGAAATTGGGTAAATCAGTTGCAGCACTGCAAAGGCAAGAATGAATAACGGAAGGTTGAAAAAGGAATTGAAGATGAAATTGCATTACACCAAGGATAGGGTTGGACACCGTTGTACACCTAAATGCCATACGACGCTTATTATTCTACATGTATATGGTAGCTGAAATGTGGCAACAACGCAGTAAGAAAATAATAGCAACAACAACATACGTATGTCTACAAGCAATGAGCAGGCCACACAGTAAAAAACAGCAGCGAAAGCACTGCTGAAATCGCAGAGAACCAGCTGAAACATATACTTGCGGCAGTAGCTAACATTATAAACAGCAATATTGACAACAAAATAACACATATATGTACACATTACGTATGTAAAGCAAAACCAATTCAACACAGTAAAGTTTTCCTCTGTCAAAGCGCCGCAATGTATGCATTGGAAAAGAAAAAAGTCCAAAACAACATATATTACACACATACATATGCATAAATCTGAAATGGCACTGGAACAGAAGCGGTATACGGCGAAAAGACGAGATGCCGACGCATGAATACATACATATTCGCCGCCTAGCTAACGGTACCGGCTGACAGTCTGGCTGTCGCATTGCTTGGCGTACGGTCGATTGGGCGTTTTGTCGCTGAATTGCGCTGTGGTTGCGCTGCGGTTGCGCTTTGTTGCTACTATTGCTGTTGTTGTTGCTATTTCATTTGAGACCTTTTCCTTCTGCCATGCATGCGTTGAGGGTTGCAAAAGAAAATTTATTTGTTGCGTATTTATTTACATTTACAGCGGCATTAATGCCGAGCTAACGCACCAAGAACTTATGAAAACTCCGGAGCACACATACACTTAGCATTGGCAGCAACAACCCCTCGATGGTATAAATACATACAAAAAGTATGTATATATAGTATGTGTATATATATGTATAAGTGTATAAGTATCTGTATGTGTGAATATGCATAAGTATGTGTGTGTGTGCATTCCAACGGCGGCGAACTTTGTTGCTCTTTGCAGCAACGGCTCTTTGCCAAGCATTTTTCCTCCATTAACTGCTGTGCGCCAGTGTTGCCAGACATTTTTGAATTCCCATCCAGCAAGGGAGAACCCATAACCATAACTACAACAACAATAAAAACAGCTACTACTAACCAGATTTCGTTCGTTGGCTGCGCAATGAAAATATTTGCGTGTCCTCTATGTATGCCTTCGTTGTTATGTTATTTATTTCTGTATTTTATTTTCTTTTTTGTTTTTGCCTCTGCTAAACTTGCATATATTTTTGGACAATTTTACTCCATTGACTTGTATGCCATTGCCGGCGTTTGAAATTTATTGTTTTGATACACTTTTCGGTAGATACATGGTCATAATTCTCGGATTTGTATGACCAATATATCAGTGAGTAGTTACATACATATGTATGCATGTTTGCGAGTATGGATTGTAAAATTTTAGATTTCTATGAGCGGCAATAAATTTTGTTACAAATTTTATAGGCCACTAGTCATTGGGAATTAGCCAGAGGAATGCGGTCGGGTTTTATCGTTGGTTAAGCTATACCAGCTGCTGATTTGGTGTTGTGTTTTCAGAAAAGTCTCATATGGCTGAAGACTTTTTGGCGTTTTCGAATGTCACAAGGTCATTAGTTTACAGATTATCCCATATTTGACACTTTTTCTTAAGAAAATAGAAGATAAGTAAAAAAGGTTAGTCTTATTCTATCAAAATTATCGGATAGACTTCTAGCTTAGTTCAGAACCCATTTTAGAAAGTCTGCACTAATTTCCTTGATTTTTTTTTTTTTTGCTCTAATAATCAGTTTCTATAATTCCAATTGCGAAAATAAAAGGTTTTACAAAAAGAGTAAGATAAGCAATATTACGGAGCAGAAATGTGTATAATTTCGTAAAATTTTGATACAAAAAATACTTAAGTTCACAAGAGGTAATATTCATAAAGTCAGTGTGGGGAGTACTGAATTTTTTCTCCCTCAGAAATAAGCGGATTTGAGAGGAACATAATTTCTAAGATTTTAGGACTAGTCTAAGTTCATTTCGCGGAAACATTTTTAAAAAAACTAAAACAGTCATAAAGCAAATCTTAAACAACAGTTATTTAACAAGAATTAAAACGATTTTACTACTAAGAATTATTTGCCTTCAAAGTAAACTAGTTTTGATAAATATTAGAAAAACAACCTATAAAGCAGACACAATAATTAAGCAAAATGAAACTGGAAAACATCTACATATTAGAGAGAAGAAAATATAAAATAATAAATAATATATATATGTGACCTGGTCTACGGAAAGGGGGCTTAGGTGTCAAAAAATCAAAAAAATCAATTTTCACTTTTTAGTTGATTCGGATGGAAGATGAGAAAAAAAAATAAAGTTTTCGCACGTTAGCTCCCTTTTCGTAGACCAGGTCACATATATATATTTAGTATATTATAAATATTATATTTAGAGATAAGAAATATATCTCGTCAGCAAAACTAGAACTACTTGTCTTGTTACCCATATATTGACACAAATTTCCTCACTGAATAAATATGTACATTCAGTGAATGAATTTAGCTCGCTCAGTGTTGGACTTCAATACACCTCAGAACCTCTGTATATACTGAGTGTAAGAAACAATCTTCTTTAGGCATATTGTGACTAATCTTTGCAATGTAACGAGAGCTGTGAGGCATAGGAAATGGGATCTATCTTTGAAACATGCTACAGAGCAGAATTATGATATAGGTTGGGATTCATTTCATCTGAGTAAATTTTAGCGATTGGATCACCTCACTTGGAAACAACAAAAGTACCATTATATTTTAAGGGGTTCAAAAAAACTATTTCTAAAAGATAGATGTGAACTCAACTATATGAAAATAATATCACAAAATCAATCAAAGGTTAAGAAAACCATAACCTCATTGAACTAGACCACAGTGAAAGGAGAACTTCACAAAAATACACGTGCTCATCCGATCTATTCCTAAATAAGTATACGAGTAGATGATAAAATGCAAAGTTTAATCAGCAGAAAATTATGCGCTGGCAATATTGAAAACCCTAAACCCAAAATAATCATATCTAAAGATCTGGCGCCGAATAAAAAAAGTAAGAGATAATGGGTTGTCAAAAAAGTCTTGCCGTATTTTTATTGAAATTATTCGTGTGGTATCCATACATCGAGCTTCTTAGTGACACCAAGCTTCTTCAAATGGTTTATAACGATTTGATGACTACTATGCCGGACTCTTTCGACCAATTTAGCGATTTTATGGCAATTTTCGACGACAGGCCTTCTGGAGCGTGGCGCATCTTCGACCACCTCTTCACCAACACACTCTACCCTCTACCTACACTCTACCTAATATATAATATTACTTTTCTGAATGAGTCGATATTTTTTTTTACATTCAGGGTATAGTGATAATAAAAAATTGCGGTTCTGAGGTGTTTTGAGACCTAAAACTGAGGGAGCTAAATTCATTCAAATTGATACATATTTGCGATGTTTCTAGCAGAGTTGATTTCAAATATGCCAAAATGAAGCAGAAAGCTTATGTTCCTCACCTCGAAGAAGATTATATCTCTAACTGGATCGTTATTATAACATGAGTTATCAATTTGCAAAAGTTCATCCCTCAAGAGCAATGCATTATAGTATTCGCAGTGATGTTGAGTTTGATATTAGAAAATCCACTAAAATATAAAAAAAGTTATGTTTAAATCTTTTACTATTTCTTGTCACACTTCGCATTCCCTTGCGTAAATACCTCAGTTGTGCCCTGGGGATTGCCCCATGAGTAATCGCTGAATCGCTTTACACAACTTTTTACACCGAATATAATACTGCAAAGAATTGTCGAAAGCATTTGGTTAAGCTTTGTTTTATATTCTTGCAAACAGTTGCTACTGAGTATTACAGTTTTGTTCGCTTAAGGGTTGTACGTACCAAAATAAAATATATACATTTTAATGAAAACTTGGCCTAGCCCCTACATAACTAATATCAGGATTTCGAACATACGGCTGTTTTTCTCTTTATGATTGCTTTTACACTTTATAGTATTTCCCCGAGTTTGATTCTTCTAAACTACAAGAGTATAAAATGTTCAGTTTCATCCGAACTTAGCCCTGCCTTACTTCTTTAATTTTTTTCTTTACCGTTATACACGCTTTCCTTCCGAATGCTTGCTGAGCGAACTTTAAGGTCATTGCTTTGACCACTTTGTCATAATTCAGCAATAATGTAAGAAGTAGAAACGCCAATAGAATGAGGGTTGGAAACGAAACACCTTCGGGGGTAGAATGAAATTAGAAGCGGCACATATTTGGCACGTAAACAGAAGGAAATGCAAGAACTATGGAAGCAAACAGCGAAAGAAGCAAATAGACGGGTGGAAATATGGAGTGGTTATATGTGGAGCTTGGGGTTTGTAAATATGTGTGTATATGTTCATATATACATTTATATGCTTATAGGTGTCACTATACATATAAGTATGTGTTCTCTTGCGTACAACTTTTAGTCTATACATTTTCCGAAGCTTTTAACTATTATTACTTAATGCTAATGGCCAACAAATTGTATGTGTTGATTTTAGTGTTAGTAATTGTTGTTGTAATTTGTAATATGAGATACCTTGATTGCATTTGTGCTAGAAAACTACTAATTTAGAACTATATTGTGTACCAATACGTTGTTGTTTATTATACCCTAAGCAAGTTGAAACATCAGCGACCTTATAAAGAATATGGTAGTTATACATTCTTAGAGTGACGAGCTGCGTCGATTTGGTTATGGCTATCTTTCTTTATACTTGTATATGCGAATTAGTTCCTCAGTTTGTAAGATATCGGAAATTTTTCAGTGCTTTTCTTCTCAAGAAGCTTCTCATTCACTGATATCGAACAAGTGTAGCATATATGTAGCTGCCATACATCTTAAACGGTCGGAACTAAGTGCTCGTATGAAAAACTTTTTTATTTGACGAGATATCTGCACGGCATGAATCTCCCAACAAGTTGTTCTTATCGGACTACTATAAAGTATAGCTGCCATATGCCGATCAAAATCAAAATAAAGATTTTTTATCTATTTTTATGCAGTAAGAAATACACAAATGAAGCGTAATATAACTTCGGTTCAAGCGAACTTGACAGTTTATTCATAGTTGTGTCTGTAGGTAAATGTAGGGTTTCCAATACAAATAACAGCTGAAACACCGAATATATTGGTTTGAATTTCAAATAATAAATGCTTGCTTGCTTAAAGACATGTTGGGTTTAGCATAGAGTAGACTACAATATATCTACAGCACTTGGATTTGTTGTTGTAAATTATAAAAAACAACAACAACAGCAATCGCCTTGGAAATACAATTGCAAAAGGGTTAAAGGTGTGGTTAGCCGCAGCAAATTTTCCAACACTGAGGTGAGGGTGAAATGGGCTTACAAAGCAATAGCGTTAGCCCCCCTTCACTTAGAGAACACCAGAAATTATTTTGCTAAGCGCTAGCAGGGTTTGGCGGCGGCAGCTAAAATATAACCACAACAAAATCCCTTTATAGCAAAATGAGTTAGCTGCAATTTCATTTGTAGCATTTGCAAATACCATTCACCGACAACAACACCATACTAACCTAACTGTCAACTAAAGCAGGCGACCTTGTTGCCGTTATATCCTTTTGCACCACAGAGAACTAGGCATAAACATCCGTCAACCACACAGCAGTTCAACGACCAGTTTGTTACAGCGCTAGTGCGCCTGAGGCAGCCACAGATACATAGATATTGTCCTGCAACCTTTGACCTCCCACTAACAAAGTGGTATCATGTAAAGGTAGTAGCTAGCCAAGCGTTTGGAGTGCCAGCCAAGAGCATAATGAACTTAACCAGCTATTTGGCTGGTCAGTGTTGGCTGCAAAATATCTGTAAATTGTCTCGCACATAAATATACACATACATATGCACATACTCATATATAGCTAAATATATTTAGTATTTTATAATGGCCTGCAGTGATCTGCTTTGAAGTGTTGCACATTAATTGCCTGCAATTAGTGCTGAGCATGATTTCTCTTACTCACACCCACTTTGCTCTCTCACTAACTTTGCGGCCGGACTGATGGTCCGACTCCTTCACTTCCTTTTCTTCTTTCCTCATTTCAATTAATTATTTCACTTCGTCGCTCTGTGTTTTATTTATATATGAAATAATACCGAAAAATTGGAGCATAATGTAATTAAGTGTAATTTGTATTTTAAAGTAGTAATCATAATAATAAAGACCTTTTGTTTATATAGACGCACCTACCTTTGTTTTTGCACTAAATTGTTGGAGGGTTTCAGGTTTCGCGTTGCACTGTCTTCACTTTTGAATGCTGTAAATAAAGAATATGAAAGCAAATTATTGCAGTGAAATAATTAAGAATAATTTATTTTTCTTGCACAGCTGTTTTCTTCGCAAGAATAAATTGTAAATTGGAATGAAAGTAATTGGGGCATAAAAATTTGTTGTGGGTTTGAACTTTCTGCTTTTATTACTCACTCGCTGTTAGCTTAAAAGTTAGTGAAAAAAGTGATTTAAAAGTAAATTAGATCAGATATTCCAATTACACGCTAAAATTAAGTGAATTCGGGTTATAAACCAAAACATGACATTATTAGCGGAGAATCACTAAGTAGAAGTGCTCTTCATAAGCTTGTTGAGAATTGATAACTAATAGTTTAACCGAATAAATTGCATGGAAATAATTTAGTCTAATTTTGATTTGTAAGAGCATTGTAAATCACAACATGAAAACAAAACTGTCGTACTTTCATAGTAATTGTAAGCCAAGGCTTTCCCTCCTATCACTCATAATGTGACAAACCAATGTAGTCATAGATAAATTGATCAGAAACTCTTTTCTTGCTCTCTCGCTTGTCAGCTGGCAGCGCACCCTGATCTTTTTTCTAAGCTGGCAACAAAACACAATCAAGGTCCCGTCAACCAGCAGTTAGTAAAAACGGCGGAATGCCAGAAGAGCAGCGCTAAAACGAACTACCGAAATTAGTCGGTTTTTGAAGTTTTGTAAAATTAGATGTCAGTAGTTTGTAAAATTATTTATATACATATATGTGACCTGGTCTACGATAAGGGGGCTTAGGTGTCAAAAAATAAATTTTTTTTTATTTTTTTATTTATTTATTTATTTTATTTTTTTGATACCACACCTAAGCCCCCTTTTCGTAGACCAGGTCACATATATGGATGATATAGGCCTACTGGGGAATCGAGCACCCAAAAGTAATATCGGTAACGCGCTATTTGCATATCTGAGTGGTAATGTGGAAACTGTAAAGTTGTTTATAAAATGACCAATCTAATATTTTTCAGCAGTGGCATCATTGGCAAATGTTAAAAAAATGCGAGTTTTGACAGCTCTCTCTCGAAACAAAGAGACGCGTATCAAGTTATATCTGAAATGAATTGTCACAATTTCTATTTTTGTTTTTAAGATCGAAACAGCTTAATACTTTTTCATAAAAACTAGCCCGTGTATATCGCGTATGAAATATTATTAATGAATTTCGATGAACCCAATTTTTGAGTTTTAACTCTCAATTGCTTGAAATAATCGAATTTCCTAACTTCAAACAAATTTTCAAGTGCTGTGTAGCACGTAGCCACATCTCGTCGGGACCAAATATTGCCAAGATCAACTTCTTCCACTTAAGGCCATAAAAAGTTGGTTAACATCGATCTATACCGTTCTCCATTGGCAGTAACGGTGTCACCAGCTTCATTTCGTAATAATTTAAGTATTTTTATTGTTTTTTTTTTTAAGTTTAATTTTAACTAGTTTTTTGTAAAAAGTTATTTTATTATATCTAATATATTACAAATTTTAAATTATCGTAAATGGTTCTGTGGTAAAATGTTGTGTGCCAACATAGAAAGCAAAAAGTACCGACTGGCAACCAAAGTTACAAAATCTATTGTCAAAAGTGCTGCCAAATAGAACACAGAGCTATTTGAAACTTCAAGCGCTTGAAGCAAGAGTAAATTTGGTCTCGTGTCATATGCTCTAGTATAATTCTATTCAGTTTTGTCAGTTCTCACAGCAAAACAAGTAAATACAGCCAGGATCACCTCAAAACCTCAATTCAGTTAAATGTAATACATAGTTGTTCATATATAACTTGTGGATTTTCTTCGCACCAGAATTGACAGTTTTGTTTATTAGCCGTGAACCTCAACGGAAAGCGGAGAAATGATATGTTATATAGAATACTAAAGAAAGTAATGTATAGCTGTCAGCTATGCGGTCTTATACAAAGACCAATGTCTACAACACATTAATTGTTATGACATTTTCTAGAGCAGACTGAGGCCTACATTGTACTGATTTATCTCTTTCAGTTAATGCTCTCTCTGGTAGCCCAGTTCATTTATGTAAGTATGTCTGTTGAATAACATATGTACGTTTACTTATCTTGTGAAGATTTATTTCAGTTTTTTGGCCTTGCATTTTAACATGGTAGCAATTTCCCACAACTGATATCTCGATTGTAAACCGAACAGAATATCTAACCTGAACTAACTAAATTCCTCTAAAATGTTCTAAAAAATTTACATTTTATTGTTCTAAAACTAACTAGGCTAATAGAGACTTGTTTTAGACGAACTTGAAGAGAGATATCTTTAAAGAGTGAAAAGAACAATCTTTAAGATCGGCAACTTGTATGCAATTTTCAAAAAACGTATGAGGGTCTAAATTATCATAAAAAAATAATTCCAAAGAAATGTAATC
Source organism: Bactrocera correcta (assembly GCA_027475135.1). Lineage (NCBI taxonomy): Eukaryota > Metazoa > Arthropoda > Insecta > Diptera > Tephritidae > Bactrocera > Bactrocera correcta. Next base: position 165,992,503 of record CM050325.1, read on the forward strand.
GCTCAGTTCAATAAGTTTCCTTTTAAGCGAACTTTTGCCGAAACAGTATTTTTCGCATTTGCTGCAGTAATTACTCGTAAACAAATGATTCTCTCACTATCAAATTTTTTCTTCATGACCAAAATTTGGATAAAATTTATATTGTATGAATAATCAATTCTAGGAAAATGCTGTTTTTTGGTTTCTTCACACACGGAGAAGACCGGAATCACTTCAGCAGTGGAAGCTCGCCTATTATCAAACATTTTACTGTCAAATTTTAAACTACGAGGGCTCTTATATATATTTCTGGCCTAGGCAACACTAAGTGTCACCAGGTGCAATCTGACATTTCCATTGGAAAGTTTGACATTTTTTAGCATAACATCATTCAGAACGTCTTGTCATTTAATCGTGAATTGTTTTATTTACAGGGAATTAAAAAATTCATCTCGGCCAAAAAATGGAATTAACTCGTGAACATTTTCGTGCGATCATTTTTCACAACTTTCGACGTGGATTATCACGACAAGAGTGCATCGATGAACTTAAATCTTTGTATGGCTATGAAGCACCATCCTATAGCACTGTGAAAAACTGGTACAACGAATTCAATCGTGGCCGACGTTCGCTCAAAGACGAATTCCGTGAAGGTCGTCCAAAAACAGCCGTTGTGCCAGAAAACATCGATGCCGTACGTGAACTGATATGATACTTCAAAAGACGTTTAAAGATCGTCACAGGTGACGAATCATGGATCTATACGTATGAACCCGAAACAAAACAGCAGTCGACCGTGTGGGTCTTCCAAGACGAGCCAAATCCAAAGAAAGTTGTTCGTGGAAGAATCACTTCGAAGCAAATGGTCGCCTGTTTCTTCGGCAAAACTGGTCATGTGGCGACTGTTCCGCTTGAGCAACGTGGGACGGTCAATTCTGAGTGGTACACCACCATTTGTTTGTATGAAGTCTTCGGAGAAATTCGAAAAACGAACAAGAGAAGACGAATCATTGTGCACCATGACAATGCGAGCTCTCACACATCGCTTCAAACCAGCGCCTTTTTGACCGGCCAAAATGTCGAATTGATGGGTCATCCGCTTATAGCCTTGACTTGGCACCCAATGACTTCTTTTTATTCCCACACATCAAGAAAATAATGCGTGGTCAACGATTTTCGTCGCCAGAAGATGCTGTTGAAGCATTCAAAAACCATGTTTTGGAGGTGTCTCAATCGGAGTGGAAAAAGCGCTTCGAAAATTGGTTTGAGCGCATGCAAAAGTGTATAAATCTTTATGGAGAATATTTTGAAAAACAATAAAACCATTTTCTTTGATAAATATTCCTATTTTCATTATTAGGCCAGAAATATATGTAGCAGCCCTCGTATGTATAAAAGTATGCCTCAAATTTTAAAACAATTTATGAAATAGGTTTTTTGTTTAATTCTCAAAAGACATCTTAAGGATGCCACAGAACTGACGTAGCTGGTGCTTTTGCAAAATTTTTACCTAAAACTATATGCATCATAAGAAAAAGTTTTAAAACTCGGTTTTCTAATACAACATATTTTTTATATACTTTTTAACATTTATTTACTAAAATTTCCCTTTTATTTTTATTTTTTAAAAAAAATTTTATTATTTTCTAACAAAATGAAATTATAATTTGAACGAATTCCGAAATTATGTCAACTCACTTCATTACATTTAACCGCAATCAAACAGTAAATTGATTGTCAATAAACGACAAATTTCGCTAACAAATTGCAATGCAGACAAATGGACAATCAAGTGACAATTTGAGGTTTACAACTTTTCGCAAAGTCAAAATGACAGATTACAGAGCGCCGAGAAAAATCAAATATAAATATATATTAGACAAGAGCAACAAATGAGCAAGAGGAAAATATGGGATTACCAGCGAAATTAAGCGATAATTTTGTTGCCAGCGAAGTTGGAAAAAATTGCATACAGAAAAGACAAAAATAAGAGAAATCGTTATCTTAGCACACGCATAACTTGCGAACTCAGAAAGAGTGTGTGGAAAAAATTCGGAAACTTTTCACGCGCTCAAGCGACGCCGAGTCACTCAGCCAGTCAATCAGAAGCGCAATTCACTCACTTGACGTTAATGAAAACATATTTAAGGCAAAACTTTGCCAAGGATTTCCACTTAAACGCGCTGTCTTTGCCGTAGTAAGCGCACGTATGTGTCGTTTGTAGCAGCTGTGGCATAAAGTACCAGCGATTTGACTGGCCATATGCTTAAGCGCCTGTGCGTATACTTCATTTTGGTGGCAATAAATAACAGCAACTATGCCAAAGCCATCAAATACAATAGCACTCAAATAACGTTGCTTCGAAAGGCAACAACAAAAAGTTTAGATGATGGCAGGAAGTGTAAGTGGACTTGAGTTGAAAGCTTTCTTTTTCCAGATGTTTTTTTTTTACCGTTATATTTTTTGCATCAAAAGGTTTCTTTATTATAAATGTGTGTATATAATTTGCTGCCATGCCACATTTCAAATGATGGAAATATATCTTAAAACTCTCAAAAAGTCATTTGTGTTGCAAGCGCCTAAGATCTATAGTTGTGTCTCATAATTCATACTTGTTGTGTTGAGGCCGCCGCTTATCCCTGTTACTTTATTATATGCGGCAAACAGTTATTTTTTTTTTTAGGTTTGTTTTTGGGTTAACAGTTAGTTGACTTTAATGCTTTTAGCTCACAGCTTTCTTTGTTTGTCTTCCTTCCCACTCCTACTACTCCGACCAGTTCCGGTCTTTTCTGCTTTTTTATACTCATTTTCATTGTTATTTTTATTTTCTGTATCGCTTTTCGGTTCTTGCTGTTGCTCAGTCCATCGCCCGGCTTTGTTTATTTATCTCTATTTTTTCAGCCAACGTCCCTAACCTCAATTGCAAGTTCAATTTACCCGTAGTTACTCACTCTTATTGTGTTGCTCGCAAGATTTATTGCCGCTTGTCAGTTCTCATATATACACACATACATACTTATGAACACCAACAAAACAAGATATATGAAGATATATGCAAGGACATTTCCTTATATGTGTTCACTTCCGTTTCTGTGCTCGTGTCATTGCTCTGTTGTTAAAGTATTTTATTTTTTCGTGTTTTTGCCGAAAGTGTCTTGAGTTGCTTAGCCATTTGCTTGTCATGGTTCTGGGCATTTCGTAGCAAGTGTGACTTAATGGTCAGTTCTTTCTTACATTTTTATCTTTTGCCGGCAATAAAGCACACGGTACACATGTTGTGGTCATGGAAACATAACGGTGTTTTGTTTGCAGGATTCATTCTTCTTCGTATATTTTGGTATTATAAAGGAAAATAATGGATGATTTCTTCCACCAACTGGTTTATTTAATGATTTTAAGCGCACCTAAATCAAGTTGAGCATAGTTTGTTTACTAGCTGGCTCTTAGTGCTGCTCTCTTTTTTTTCATCTCCACTGTAAGTTTTGCCAACTTTATAAGTAAAGAAGATGGAATAGTACAATTTTATAAATCAGTATTTTGGATTTTATGTTTTCAGAAATACTATATAAATTTTCGTTAATATTATGAGCTCTTTTTTATAGGTCATGCCGTTCTTATTCTACCAAAAAGAACAGCAATACTTGGGATATTTTTGGTACTAACGGCTTTCTAACATCACGCCAGAAACATTGAAATCTGGGCTGGATATTGGCTACTTCCACACATTTGATGAAATATTCATCGAAACACTTTTGTGTCAACATCATCTAAAGCTTTGGATCGCTATCTTGTTGGAATTTCCTTACAGCGGGCAAATTTTCTTCAGCCCATGGCAATATGATATTTTTGAGGATGCCGACGTATTTCTGCTTGTTTAAAATTTCATCAATTTTATGGAGTGGACTTATAGCACGCCAGATAAAACATCCCCACACCATAGTTTATCCTCCACCATGCTTCACTACCCGCGAAACATAGCGAGCATCAAATTCTTGGTTGATTGGACGACGAACACACCTTTGACCATCAAGTCCCTTGAGAATAATTTTTGTTACATCGCTCCAAACGACATGCTTTCATTGATTTGTTGTCCAAGAGCAATAAGAGCTGGCAAAGTCTACGCATTCTTTCCTTTGAATTTTAGTCAGAATTGGTTTCATGCGTGCTGTTCTGCCGTGAAGTTCAGATCGGACCATGCACCAGGAAATTGTTTTCTTGGATATTTGGACATTATATTGGTCTTGAATTTCATGTAGAATGTGAGTGGAAATATTTTAGTTTTCGGGTTTTTTGCGTGCAACATTGAAAGTAGTTTTAGAATTTTGTTTATCCTTAAAGACATTCAAAACAATTTTTTCGAGCATTTGATCTGATTCGAAATTTCTCATTTAATATTTGGAAAAAAAATTAGCAGAACTTCAACTGCACAACTACAAAACTGAGTGAATTTTGTAGTAAATAGATTAATACAAAACAATGCAAGGCTTTTAGGAATATAAAAACCGGTATATCAAAGCATTCTCTCGTTATACTCATCAGCCACATACAAAAAGAGGCGTTTCTAATCAGCTGTCAATAGCGCACGTATTTAATACCAGCAAGTCTTTTAAAGGTAGAATTTATGTCTAAGCCCAAATTGAATTCTAGAAATAAATTTAGATACTAGAACGAATTGAAATCTAGAAATAAATTTAGATACGAGACCTTTAGGTTGTGCGGCATAAATATTTTAGTCTTTGAGAATATAATTTTCAAAACTATCCATGACATGAGCTGAAGGAGGCTGAATAGCTGTTCCGGTTATGAAATATTGTCGTTTATTATGTAAAACAACGCATCATCAAAAAAATGGAAATTGAGTTTTCTATTGCTTACGATTCACTACTTCATATTTATATATATCAGCTTCTGCTGTCGGATATAACCAATGTATATGGGGGTATTCTGGTCTAGAAGCATGAATTTCAGGTAATTTTTAAAGTGTCGTAAAAAAAGGAAATTAATATTTTTAGTATCCATTTTTTTTATTAGTTATTTTAGAAAAGTACAGAAAAAAATTAAAACTAAAAAAAGTAAAAAATTTCAAAAATTATGAGCTGACGAAGTAAGGGGACTATAAAAATTTCCACGTGACCATACCTATGATTTCAACTCTCCTAGTTATGTGAAACCAAAAAAAAAAAAAGATTATTAATCTAGAATAATGTCGCAATGGCCGGAACTATGGAAAAGTGGGAAAACATTTTTTTCACAAAATGGCGACTGCCTGGAAAAACAGTTTTTTTGGGTAACTTTTTTTGACTATTTCGAATTTTTTAAAAATAATAAAACAAAAAAAATGTGGGGATGGGGCTACTTTCAACCATAGACAAGCCTATAAAGAAGATTCTATAAAAATTTCATGTAAATCAGTCCAGCAGAACCTGAGAAATCGTGGGTATCGTTTCGAAAAAGTCAGTTTTGAGAAAAACGCGTTTAAAGTTTCGCGTAAAATCTTTTGTTCGGTTAGTTCCGGCCGAACCAGTGTGGATGCCGGGTCAGAAAAATGCCTATATCTCCAAAAACAATTTGAATTTTGAAAAATTCTCTAGTACACAATTCTTGAATAGTTAAAGTTTGAAAATATAAAAAACAAAATTCGATTTTTTTAAATTTCTAGACCAGAATACCCCCATACTCATTTTATAACGAAAACTTATATTTTGCTGCAATATGAGTGGTCTCTATTGTATCGCTTTTTTCTTCTCTTCTAAACTTACGAAATGTGATTTTACGTTATTTTTCATTTTAGGTGACGATATGTAACATACATTATGAGATATTTTACCCTTTTAGTTTCCTAAATGAAAAGATGTTGGTAACATTGTAGTCGATATTCTTTCAGCCTCAAATCATTAATTTCAATTTTTTTCGTAAAAAAATCGCAACAACTGACAATGCGAATTTACGCACAACAACGCGGCGTTATTGTGTTTAGTTTTTCTATTATATGCTGCTTCCATTTTGCTCTCTAATGGCCAATTTATTTGTATTTGACCTTTGTGCACAATTTTCATGGCACTCATACGCACTGTACGACGCTGATAAGCGCTTAAGTGCAGAAAGCCAGCAACGATTTGTCAGTTTCTTCTCAGGGACTCTTTCTTAGTATATTTCATTGTTTTTCTGTCGAGTTTAAGTAGCTATTGTTGTTGTTGTTATTTTTTATTATTATTTTATTTTTTCTTTCGTACTTCTTTTCTGTGGGCTCTTGAGTGGCGCAGGCGGCAACTTTGGTCATTTCAAGTGCGGAAATGAAAACAAATGAGATTTGAGGCACACACTGGGCCTAGGCACACACTGTAAAGCGATGAGGAGTTATTCGAAAATAGGGGTGGGGGAATTTAGATAAAGTTATATTAGTTAATAAATGTGTTTTTGGCGATTTAATTAGTGTTTGGCGAAAATTTTAAAGAATAACATGTGTGTAAAAAATATTCTCGCGCAAGTTCTGCTTCGAAAAACTATTTATTGCAAATATTTTATTTTATTTATATTTTTGTTCTACTAATTTATAAGCTTCTCGAATTTAAGCTTGCCGCTAAAATATTATTTATTTGCTAGTTAAGCTCTTAAGTGGCATAAAACCGCTTGCACGCAGACTGTAGGAATTTATTAGTGCTTACAACGTCAACTTGAAACAATAACAACAACAACTACTACTAACAAACACACAACGCTTTGTTTTCTTTATTTTCCGCTTTTACGAATTCAATGATATTCTTCGTAACAGCAATCTTCCGTTTGCCCGCTTTTAACCTTAATTACTTTCACCTGTTCAAATTGGTTTGATTCACGCAACTACTTGGCGCATACCGTGCAACATACCGTAATTGTGGCATTGTAGACGAGTAAGTGGCACGACCACGAAAGGGTTCACTGCACTCCCAAGACACTTCACATTTACATACATATGTATATACTTTGTATGTCCTTTGACTCTGTCAACTATCTGCTTTTACCAACACACCGCCTTGCTACATGTGTAGATATGAAGCTCCACGGCGCACTTTGAATGCAATTAACTACTTACAGTTTCATAGTCGCAGTTTTAAAAGCGTTCTGCCGCCGTAGCGCCAAATGCGTTGGCGGTTTATTAAAAATGCATTTAATTTAAACTGTAATTTCCATAAATTACGATGTGTAGTGAAGAGCGAAGAAAAGGGCTGGCAAGCGTTTGCAGGATAGCAAAATCTTATATGAAAGTATATACATATAAGCAGAAAGGTCTGTATATGTAGAAAAGTATGTATGTCTATGCATGTATAAATATTAATGTATTTATATGTATTTGGTGCTGCCACAAAGTTTCATAACCTCCGCCATGAAAGACAACCATTTTGCTTGTTCATCAAAAACTTATAAAGCACAAATTGTCTGCGCCGAAATTCTAATTACACATACGACATGGCATAGCAATACGCAGCACGTGTAATGTACAGGGTGGCACATATAGACGCTTGTTATAAAAATATTTGTTATTCAATGTAGTTGTTGTCAAAAAATCTTGATAAATAAAAAGGCTTTTTGGAATAAAATGATATAAGGCAATATGAGACATCCAATTTGTTATAAGAATACCTTGTTTGGCGCAGAAAGTTTCAGGTTTGTTCGACCAATACATGGTGGCTAGTTTAAAGTGTTATGCCAATCCAAGATTTTCAAAAAAAAAACATAATTCTGGCTTTAAGTGCACTTCAGAGCACTAAAAACATTACCCAATTGGTAGACTAGTAAAGAGTATAATTTCCTTTGTCCGGTAGGTTTTAAGCTTTTCGTGCTTCCGAAGAATTTGCTCATTTGGCTGAACTGCCGATATGAGATCGCTGAGACATATAGCTGCCATACAACCTTACTCGTATAATAACGGGTGATTTTTTTGAGGTTAGGATTTTCATGCAGTAGTATTTGACAGATCACGTGGGATGTCAGACATGGTGTCAAAGAGAAAGATGCTCAGTATGCTTTGACATTTCATCATGAATAGACTTACTAACGAGCAACGCTTGCAAATCATTGAATTTTATTACCAAAATCAGTGTTCGGTTCGAAATGTGTTTCGCGTCCGTGTCCGATGAGCGATGAGGCTCATTTCTGGTTGAATGGCTACGTAAATAAGCAAAATTGCCGCATTTGGGGTGAAGAGCAACCAGAAGCCGTTCAAGAACTGCCCATGCATCCCGAAAAATGCACTGTTTGGTGTGGTTTGTACGCTGGTGGAATCATTGGACCGTATTTTTTCAAAGATGCTGTTGGACGCAACGTTACGGTGAATGGCGATCGCTATCGTTCGATGCTAACAAACTTTTTGTTGCCAAAAATGGAAGAACTGAACTTGGTTGACATGTGGTTTCAACAAGATGGCGCTACATGCCACACAGCTCGCGATTCTATGGCCATTTTGAGGGAAAACTTCGGACAACAATTCATCTCAAGAAATGGACCCGTAAGTTGGCCACCAAGATCATGCGATTTAACGCCTTTAGACTATTTTTTGTGGGGCTACGTCAAGTCTAAAGTCTACAGAAATAAGCCAGCAACTATTCCAGCTTTGGAAGACAACATTTCCGAAGAAATTCGGGCTATTCCGGCCGAAATGCTCGAAAAAGTTGCCCAAAATTGGACTTTCCGAATGGACCACCTAAGACGCAGCCGCGGTCAACATTTAAATGAAATTATCTTCAAAAAGTAAATGTCATGAACCAATCTAACGTTTCAAATAAAGAACCGATGAGATTTTGCAAATTTTATGCGTTTTTTTTTTTAAAAAAGTTATCAAGCTCTTAAAAAATCACCCGTTACAAAATCTAGTGCTTGTGTGTAAAACTTTTTCATTTGAGGTGTGGTCTTTGCAAAATTTGGCACATATTATTATCTAAGGCGACTCTACAATCTCTGGAGAAATTGTTAAGATCGGACCACTATATCAATTAGCCATACAATCTCCACGATCAAAATATATATGAAGGGTCTTATAGTTTCGGTGAAACTGAAGTTAACACGTTCTTCTTACTTTATAAAGAATTCGGAAAAGTAATTTTTCGAAATATTTTTGCAAGGCTCAAGACATGTACACTTTACTACGAAGCCCTATGTTAACTTATATCACAAAAAATTCTAATAGAATCATATGTACGTAGGTTAAGTAAAGCCTGTGGGAGCAAAATTCTTCTGCATTCAAAAAAAAGTTAGGCTTTTTTGAGAGTTTAAATCAGTCCTAACAACTTAAACTGGAAAAGTGGTTAAAAATTATGTGATGACCAAAATACAACCTTGGCTAATTCAAAAATGTACACAGTTGTTCGGAAACCATGTCCAAACAAAATACTATGTTAGAGACTCTATAGCTCGACTTAGTTCTGGAATAAAAGCGTGCTAGCACTCACGAATCATCACCATAACACGTGAATCAATAAGTCCCGGGACTGACGCATAGATGGCGCTGCCAACAAAAGTTCCGTATGATTTTTCATAAGTACCAACCTTCAAAAGATAACTGTCAAAATTTCATGTCATTCTGATATTTGTTTCACGAGTTACAGTGATTTAAGTGACGCTTGTCTTGATATTCTCAAAACAATGGATCCGAAACAGTTTCATGTGTTAATTTATCATTGCTTTTTGATACTAGCGACAACTTTGCATTTTTTTTGCTGTTCATGGGATCAGAGTCCCATATTTTTGAACACTAATTCTTATGTAAAATTTAACGAGGAATAGAATGGAAAAGTCAATTTAGTTTAAAAAAAGTTGATGGAAATGCACAAAAAACCGGATTTTTGGGAAAATAATGTTTTTTTTTGGATTTTGAGCGACAACTTTGCATTTTTTTTGCTGTTCATGGGAGCAGAGTCCCATATTTTTGAACACTGATTCTTATGTAAAATTTAACGAGGAATAGAATGAAAAGGTCAATTTTGAAAATAGTTGGGGGAAAAGCACAAAAAACGGTATTTTAGAAAGAAAAATTTTTTTTTTTGGATTTTGAAAATTTTTTTTGGATTTTGAAAATAGTTTTATCAGAAAACTTAGATTTTTTTACATAAAATTGGATAACTTAAAAATTTTTTTCACTCAATTTTGAGGTCGGTAAAAAATAAACGAAAAAGTCATTTTTTTGTTTGATCTCAATTTGAAGTGCGCGCCAAAATACAATGGAGCAACTTTGACCACTAAAAAGTTAACAGATATTCTTCTATTGGTCTATATTATGATATTCTAAAGTTTGGTCAAAATCGGAGAACCACGGGTACAAAACCATGTCGGCAATTGATGGAATGGCCCATATATTAGTCGAAATTTTAATATCTGATTATGTTATATGATTATAAAACAGAACAGCTTTGTTATGGGAAAACTCCGAGCTGTAATTGAATATAGTTAAAAATTTTCAAAGGGTCACACGAAGGACAGAAAAATATTCTAGCAAATGATAGCCTTAAGATAAATATAAAACACATCAGTCATAAAGTTAAGCCACATGTTGTCATTGCACCCGCCGAAAATTAAACCAACAAGATAAATTGTATTAACTAATTCTTACTTTCTGAAACGAAACCCCCGTACGAACCACCCTACATATATGTACATAATTTGTTTAGCAGCACTTTGCTATAACTCTGAGGCACTAGGCTCTAGCGTTGTTGCCTTTATTTCGCTTGCCTTTTCGCCAACTTGTGTTAAATGCGATTATATAATAGCGTGTTTGTTAATATAAATGTTTGTGTATCGTTGTTGTTGCTGTTGTTTATGCCATATTTATTTCTTAGCGAGTTTCATGTGGCATGCCAACGCATTTGTAGCAAGTAAATCCATAAATAAAACAGCTGTCGTTTTTCTCATAATTTTAAGTTTGTGCAGACTATTTGACAGCTTAGACGGTACTTAGTGGAGGCAACAACAAAAGTTGAGCTAAGTGATATCTACACATTTCAGACGTTAAGGTCGTTTTCTATAAACGTAATATTTACGAAGTAAACAAGGCTCATTTTCTCTCTCAAAGCAAAAGGAAACTGGAGGTAGCACATTGAAAGTAGTATGAACAAGTTCCATGCATCCGACAGCGACTTCTAGGCACTTTAAGGAAAAAATGAAGATGAGTTGAAGGGAAGTTGCCACACTTGAGATTGGCCCAGTCGACGTCCCATTTAGATTGGTTTTAAACGGCTGTTTCTGCATAGGTCTTTTAGCGAAGTCTCTTTAAGGAAGGTTACGTTGCTTAAACTGTTAATCCGTGATTATTAACCTCCTCAAAAATGTGCAGAATGCATTCTTAAATCTGTTTGTAAAAAAACATATCAATAAAATTCAATACGATACTGGAAACTGTGCTGTGTACAGCCTTGTTTATATAAAATTGTCTGAATAAATACCAAGGATCTAATATCTGTTCATTTTTTCCGTCTGAAATATACTTTCGAATAACATAGTACCGACTTAGTCGACAAGCCTCAAATTATTGAAGATTTAAAAGAACAATCCTTCGAAATATGTGAAGCCACGTTGGAAGATGGGATCGAGTAAATTTCGAAAATTTAAAAGTCTGTGGTCGAGTTTATCAATTCGTGTTATCTCTGTCTCTTGTTTAGCTGTTTGAATGGAAAATGTAGGCTTCATCCATTTTCGAATCACTTCCACGAGTACGTAAACAAGTCTCGAACTAACGTAAGTTGTCATATGGAATAATCGGTCCTAATAAGAGAACCATTTTATATTTGCACCGTCTATTTTAATTTGAGTTTTCTAATAGAAACCTTTTTAACCTTTTTTTGAGCTATTTTCTCAATGATTTTAATCGGACCCAAGACAATTAACTATGCTTCTGAAGTCTCCCGTGCTAAGAGGCTGTGAATTGTTTCCTCTGAATATTTTAGTTTTGTAATTCTCAAACTTCATGGATCGCAAAAGTTTCCCAAATATCGTGATTGCTGGGTATTTGAGACCTTCCAGTAAGTCTTAGCTTAGTTCAAATCGATATCTTTAAAGATCTTTTTGTGAGATCTTCTTTTTTCTTTGGGAAACTTACCGCGGCTTTATTTCAAGATTTTCCATCCATTTTTGGGGCAGAAAAGGCTAATCTGATTAGAATACCTTTCCAGCTCTTTCTTGAAATAATGCTTGATCTATAGTTATGACTTTAGTTTTTTCGAATTTTATCTTGAAAGACCACTTTGAATTTCAAGCAAAAAGTTCGGCCGGGTCAAGCTAAATGATTGTGTCGTACCCCCAGCATTCTAAAGAAAATATAGTAATGTTATGTAAAATCAAAATAAATTCTGGGGCTCAGACAAAACTTATATTTTCAGCACAACAAAACAACAACTCACATTTCACTTGCCGAACAGTTAGATTTTGTAGCAAGTCGCACAAGTGCTGATAATACAATGAATTACCGGAAGCACTATAAGTACAATTCAAAGTTAGTTTCCGCCTTCTCTCCCTGTAGTTGGCAACACTTGGCTCACTTGCACATAATCTTGCTTACAACTTCGTTGAAGCAACACATTTAAAACAAATATGAAAAGTTTCTCTTAAGTTAAAAATATACATAATTTTCACAGTCAAAAAGTCTAGTCGGTGGAAAAAGGGTGTTGACGATGACTGATGATTGAAGTTGAGCTAAAGGGCGCCAAAAGTCGACAATGGCATTCAGAATGGCAGGAAGCGAAGTTAAAAGGCGACGAAGCGTGAGTGTGCAGTAAGTGCGTAATGAGAATATAGAAGGAGCAGAATAACGGAAAAGTGACGAAAATCAGAACTCGAATATGTTTCACTCTTTGTGTGTACGCAGAAGTAATGTGTTTAAATGTAGGTAGGTAGTACTAGACTGTAAAATTAATGGTTAGGTGGAGTAATGAAGGGATTGTTTATACATAAATTGAAGAAATATGAGAGCAAATGGAGACTTGTACCTTTTTGTTGTAAAATATGAAGAGTTTAGAGTGACGCAGCAATAAACTTAACCGAAGCCGGTGTATTCTGAGACGAGTTGGCAGCTGTAGTTGGGTTAGATAAGATGTACACTGTATGGCTGGATGATTTATATTCTTCTTTTTTTATTCTGTCGTCAGCATCAGTGATGGCTGCTTCCGGTGTAGGTTTTTTTTAATAATATACCACGTCAAGATAACATGCAGATATGTAGAATAAAATTTATTTTATACTGAAAATTTTTTTGTATTTGGCTGTCTGTCTTGCTGCAGCTACCTTCGTTCATTCACGAACCAATCTGTTGACTCAAGTACCCTGCAAATTTCATTTAAACCAAGCTCTTTAACTCTGCAATCGGTAAACCAGTGTGGGACTGCTCTCAATTTAATCCTAAGAGAGTGGTTCAATTCGGCCAGGATCCATCAAAAAAATGCGCCTATGGCTTATGGTGCTCTTCTAGAAATAATAATATTTACGAGATTGTCGGGTTTAGTGATCAGAACGGCTTTTTACCATGAATTTCTAAAAAAAAAGCAAAACTTTAACTTTATATTACAAAATGCGTGGTAGAAGAATGCCGATATTTCTTATTGGCTGTCAAGCTTCCGCTCAGCTGAGCTTGATACATCTTAGAAGTCATGTCTTTGGTTAACCGGACGAATTAGCTTGACTGATCCGATTGACTTACGAAAATATTTTAACCTGTATTCAGGAGTTTTTGGGTTCACGGATCAGTGTTTCAGCCACAAAAGTAGGATCTTTGGGACCTCTGTTCAGGGGATCAGCCCTTAGCCTAACCTAGTTACTTCTACCCTTCTTATTTGCTAGTTTTTGCAGACAATATAATAATATATAATATATATAATGTATATATATATTATAAATATATAATGTACCTGTTTATACGACATGGATCGTTCTTGCATACACTTAGATAGTCGATACATCATCTTCGATCAATATGAAGGCCGACCTTGCACGATCCAAAGCCCAGCAAGCTATCTTGCCATCATAAGCTTCAAATTTTTGGCAAATTTTCTTCGAATGAAGTTACAAATGGAACGTAAGTTCAACAAAAGTTTGCTAGTGTCATAGACTTCATGCCATTAACTTAGCTTTTGGCTAACTTTCAGGAACATTGGACTATAAAGTTTTGAATGAGCTCCTGGCTTCCAGAACCTACAGAGCACTTTAAAGGTTTTTCACAACGTACCGTTGCTTGTTTCTACAATCCTTAAGGCATTCAAAGGCCTCCGTCTAGAGCAGTTAAATTCCAATAGCCAAATCAAGCTTTGAGAAGTACCCATTCGAACTACGAAGACCTGGTGACGCAAAAAAAAATCTTTGAATACTTAATAACACATAGTTATTACTCATATATTTCAAAAAATATTTATGCCGGAAAGGTCCAAAAAAATATGCTGCCACCCATAGGATGTCCATGGAAGTGTGAGATGGTGCAGATGAAATGAAAATGATAGCAGCAGCTAACAGCCGGAAAACGGGCGACAGCTATTGTAGCAGCATGCGCAAATAGTTAGACGGGGGGCAGAATGTGCCACAGCAGTTGTAGCGAGCGAGAGAAAGTTAGAAAAAAATGCACATCCACAGCACAAACTCACTAAACCGCCGCAATGGCTGTTGTGCTGCTTCCTCACCGCTTTGCCGGCTACACGCTTTAGCTGCGAGCTACTCCAGCCGACAGGATATGATGTGGAAAATGCTATTTATTTAGTTGAGGTTTACACTGCTGTTGCCTTTCCATTTTTTTTTTAACGCTAGCTACGCCGACTTCCGTTAGCTACGGTATTTTATATATATTTTTGCATTCTTTTAATGCTCTCCACTGCGGTTTAGATATAGTGGAATTTTATTTAAACTTCAGCGTCGATAACTGTATATGCGCAAGTGAGCAGCACCAAGCGCAACAACATACTCGTACATTACTAAGCATGCATGTTGTAATGAAGGGGGAAAAAATGTGAAAAGCAATATCTGTGGTGTATGTAAATACTTTTATATAAGTTAAAACAACCGACGTTAATGGTCTTTGTTGTTTTTGTATAAATATCTGTTTTTGCTGTTTTTGTACAAGTATCTGTATGCTTGCTTTTGTTAGCTATAAAAAGGATCAAGGATAATGTGCGCTCATTCACACAATGACACCAACATTACGCTTAGATGCTCGTACATTAAAAATTGCTCATACGCAGTGTGCGCCAGTAGTGCTTGCTTTCGAAAGGAAATTAAATGTTGGCGGGAGATGTGGGTTTGTATGAATATATATTATTAGACAGTATATTAAAATCAAAGCAAGTGCCGTTGAGTACCAACATATATACATATATGTATTTACTACATACTCATAGGCATATATGTATGTTTGTTACTGGCAGCAGTTCGATTAGAGCTTCCCAATTGGACAGTTGGTATAATATTCATTGTAAATAGGTTTATTTGTATAGTAATTTATTTCATGAAGTATATTTTGCATATTAAAATCACTGTATTTTCAACATTTTACGGACAATTATCCGAAAGACTTAAGGGGGTATTCTAGTCCAGAAATTAAAAAAAAAATCGTTTTTTTATATTTTCAAAGCTTAGATATTCAAGAATATGTGTACAAGAGGATTTTTCAAAATTCAAATTACTTTCGGAGATATAGGTACTTTTCTGACCCGACATCCAAACTGGTTCGGCCGAAACGCGAAAGCGTTTTTCTCAAAACTGACTTTTTCGGAACGTTACCCACGATTTCTCAGGTTCTACTGGACCGATTTACTTGAAATTTTTATAAAGTCTTCTTTACAAGATTGTCTATGGTTGGAACTAGCCCCATTTCCAAATTTTTATTTTTTATTATTTTTAAAAAATTCGAAATAGTCAGAAAAAGTGATCCAAAAAACTTTTTTTAGGCAGTCGCCATTTTGCGAAAATTTTGTTCGCCACTTTTCCACAGTTCCGGCCATTGCGACATTTTTCTTCCTAATAATCTTTTTTTTTTGGTTTCAGATAACTAGGAGGGTTGAAATCATGGGTATGGTCACGTGGAAATTTTTAGAGGCCCCCCACTTCGTCAACTCATAATTTTTGAAGTTATTTACTTTTTTTAGTTTTTAATTTTTTTCTCTACTCTTCTAAAATTAACAAATAACTAATAAAAAAATAGATGATAAAAATATTAATTGCCTGTTTTTACGACAGTTTAAAAATTAACTGAAACTCATGCTTCTAGACTAGAATCCAAATTGGATTAAAAATTTTCTTACGACTGAGTAGTTGTTAAAAGGGTGTCAAACTAGTCAGCAACGATGCCTGTTAGAATCCATCAAAGAAATATGAATAAATAATATACAATATATCCATTAACCTTAAATGTTATCTGCTTGCTTTTAATACTGAGGTTCAAAAGCAATCACTAGGATTGGTAGTACATAGTACTGAGGTTAATCGGTACCATTGTCGGTATTGGAATAGTTTTTTCGCATACTGACTTTTATGGCATTTGCAAAATACTGTGATCTCTAATATCGACCAGACACTTTACTCTATATGCTTAAGATATGACTAGTAAGCTAGCCATTCCGCAGATGCCAAATGCGTTTGCTCTTTTTAAAGAGCTGAAGTGCTTTCTTTAAAGGTTCATCCCCAGCCGCCGAAGCCAACTAGCCTCACGCAGGTAACATGCACTCGAGAACAACGCGGCTACAAACCTTTTGTTTGATTATAACTGCCAAATATAATAAATTTCAAGCTTATTTCGTCACTTCAACCCAGGACCTGAGAGCGATTGCGTATACAAACTGTCTAACAAAGAGGCTCAACTCACTAGTTCTCCATATTTTAGTGGTTGACTGCCTCTTCTTAATTTTCGAGAGTAAAAAAAAATATGATTTTCGCTGATTTATGGCCCAGAGCTTAACAATCGATTTTGTGTTTGTTTAGTAGTTTGACATAAATCTTCCTCTTATATGATGGTCTTATGTGAAATTGTGGATTAAATTATGTTGCTTTTCGATTATGATGCTATTGTGAGTCTCGAATTTACTGTTAGAACTTATTTTAACGGTTGCCTTTGAGACCGAGCTCATTGAATCGTCGAAGTGTATTCAGTACATTCAAGTATAAGATATCGAATATCGAGATGCTTACTAAACTCAAAGAAGTAATAGCAGAGCTACAACTTCAACGCCTTATTTGCCATTTTAAGTCAGAGTAGAAAAAAGTGCTAGTCAGAACCCCATTTCTAAGGCGGTCTTGCTAAGGAGTGGTACTTACAAGTCTTCGCATCCCTATATAGATATCACACATATAACTTTCAGGATTAAATTACTATAAGTGAAAAGAGAGGTTAGTTTTTCATAAAATAAAATGACCCAGGTCACCAATGGACCAAAATGAAATAAAATTATCTTTATTTTTAACCAAAATATACCCATCAGAGTTAGCTTCACTATATTCCAATCGAATTTAGTCAATATAACAAGCTATGATTTCACACACCCAATCTTTAGTAATCTATTTATCTCTCCAGAAAATAGTTCCTGCTGGGTATTATACCACCTCTAACAATAACGGCAGACACATATTTCCTGTTATGCGCAAATGCTTCCAAACGCGTATATTAAAAATAAAAGTTTCCTTGTAATTTGTAAAATGTTTCATATTTGTTTTTGCCATTATTATTTGTTAGTTTGATTAGTTTTTTTTAGAATGCGTCTCATTACAATAGTGCAGACTGTATACAGATACATCTAGTGTTATATGAATTTCTGACGCATCAAAAGTTATGCCATAGTTTTGCAGTTGGTTAGCTCACAGCTTTGTTTTTTTTTTTTCTTTTTTTTTTTTTTGACGGTTGATTGTTTTCTGCTTGTTTGCATTAGTAGAGTAAGCGGTGAATAGAGAATTGTTATAAATGGTAGTAGAAATGGAAACTGAAAAATATGTTTTTAGGCACTTTTACTTTCGTTAATAAAAGCTTTACTAAAAGAACTATTACAAAAGCGCGAGTGAAAACTGAACTGGACTGTATTAGGGGAGTGGATTTATGTATATAGACAATATATGGGTTGCTATATATATATTTCTGAACTAGGCAACACTAAGTGTTGCCAGGTGCAATCTGACATTTCCATTGGAAAGTTTGACATTTTTAGCATAACATCACTCAGAACGTTTTGTCATTTAATCGTGAATTGTTTTATTTACAGGGAATTAAAAAATTCATCTCGGCCAAAAAATGGAATTAACTCGTGAACATTTTCGTGCGATCATTTTTCACAACTTTCGACGTGGATTATCACGACAAGAGTGCATTGATGAACTTAAAATCTTTATATGGCTATGAAGCACCATCCTATAGCACTTTGAAAACCTGGTACAACGAATTCAATCGTGGCCGACGCTCGCTCAAAGACGAATTCCGTGAAGGTCGTCCAAAAACAGCCGCTGTGCCAGAAAACATCGATGCCGTACGTAAACTGATAATGCAAGACCGTCATGTAACATACCTTCAGATAGAGGCATACCTATGCATTTCTCCCACTAGCATACATTCGATATTGCATGAACATCTGGCCGTTAAAAAGGTTTGTTCTCGTTGGATACCGCACAATTTAACAATCTCTCAAAAAAAGGCTCGTGTGGATTGGTGTAAAGAAATGCTGAAAAAATACGATCGCGGTGCTTCGAAAGACGTTTATAAGATCATCACAGGTGACGAATCATGGATCTATGCGTATGAGCACGAAACAAAACAGCAATCGACCATGTGGGTCTTCCTAGACGAGCCAAAGCCAACGAAAGTTGTTCGTGGAAGAAGCACTTCGAAGCAAATGGTCGCCTGTTTCTTCGGCAAAACTGGTCATGTGGCGACTG
Organism: Bactrocera correcta; assembly: GCA_027475135.1. Lineage (NCBI taxonomy): Eukaryota > Metazoa > Arthropoda > Insecta > Diptera > Tephritidae > Bactrocera > Bactrocera correcta. The sequence goes on from CM050325.1 coordinate 166,011,334, forward strand.
TTCCGCTTAAGCAACGTAGGACGGTCAATTCTGAGTGGTACACCACCATTTGTTTGCCTGAAGTCTTCGGAGAAATTCGAAAAACGAACAAGAGAAGACGAATCATTGTGCACCAGGACAATGCGAGCTCTCACACATCGGCTCAAACCAGCGTCTTTTTGACCGCCCAAAACGTCGAATTGATGGGTCATCCGCCGTAGAGCCCTGACTTGGCACCCAACGACTTCTTTTTTTTCCCACACATCAAGAAAATAAACCGTGGTCAACGATTTTCGTCGCCAGAAAATGCAGTTGAAGCATTCAAAAACCATGTTTTGGAGGTGTCTCAATCGGAGTGGAAAAAGGGCTTCGAAAATTGGTTTGAGCGCATGCAAAAGTGTATAAATCTTAATGGAGAATATTTTGAAAAACAATAAAACCATTTTCGTTGATAAATATTCCTATTTATTATTAGGCCAGAAATATATGTATATAGCAGCCCTCGTATTAGCATTGAGCATATTTTTTCTCAGCTGGTAGGACAGACCATAATATTTGGCAGGCGTCTGTTTTGTCAAAAGATTAAATATCTCCGAGTTACTTATGTTTTTGCAACCAATCAAAATAGAACTTTTCAATTTTGTACAATGGTTAAATTTTGGTGGCCACACTATAAACGTCTATTGGTGGTATAAAAAGTTCAAAGCGGGCCAAAAACTCGTTAAAGACGAACCGCGCTCTGGACAACCATCAACCACTCCCGACGAGAGCCACAACCAAAACTTCAAAGACTTGGTGCTTGAAAGTCATCACATGACAATTAGAGACCTCGTCGATTGTGTTGAAATGTCATTTGGCTCAACCCGCGTCAAGTCTGAATTTTTATCAAAATCACGATAATGCACATTGCGATACAGAATTGATTTCTCGCGATCTTTTTGCGAAAAACTAGGCTCATATGGTTTCGCAACCATCTTATTCGCCTGATTTGACTACGTGCGACCTCTGGATGTTCAGCAAGCTGAAATGGCAATGTTTGGACGCCATTTTGACACCATAGAGTAGATAAAAATCGTACCAAACAAAACCTTGAAGTCCATATCGGAACAAGGCTATTTCTATTGTTTTGAGGACTGGAACAGGCGTTGTTAAAAGTACGTTTTATCAGACGGCGACAACTTTGAGAACCGTCGAAACAACACCCTTTGAGTCAATGTCGGTAATGTAAAACTGGCTGTGGTTGTATTTGTAAACAAATTTTGCTTTTACAAAGCACCGTTAGATGAAAGTTTAGCTATCTACTAGCATAATGTCACTTGAATGAACTGTCTTGCTGATAATACCCTCGTCACCATGAAGTACAGATAGGTAATACCCACACACATCTTCCGAAGTGAATAATGGTGTGTGCTGTCTGGCGCTATTATTACGCTAAAATGTCGTGATGATGGTGTCACTGTTGTCTCGCAGTTTAAAGCTGCTGCGCTCACTAGCTGATGTCGATGATGCTGCTCATGAGTTTGTTTGCTTATGTTGGTGTTGATATTTAGGGCTCATGCTCATATTCTTGCTGCAGACTTTTGGGTGATAATTTTCAGCGTTGCTCTATGCTTGTTGTTGTTACACAGCTTAGTTGACATTAGTTTGGCTGCTGCTTCTATAAACGATAGTGTGTTGTCTGACAATATGTGGCAGCATGTTGTTGTGGCGGGGCAAAGCAGAGTTGGCGCCATTTTTTGCACTTAATTGAGAGGTTCATAATTCGCCAAATATGGACGCGACAAAATGCAGCGAAATTGAGTAGTTGAGGAGGTGCACTCATATAGTACTAAATACATACATAAATACATACATGAAGTAAGGTCGCACATCAACCAGCATGTATTCCAGGAAGGGCAGCCCCATCGCGCGCACAAATTGTCCGTGCTTTATTGCTACGCGTACACACAGGAGCTAATAGTTCGCTGCTGCAGTTCATACAAGCTGTGCAAATAACGATATACTCGATATGTATGTATTTGTGTGTGTTTACTGCAACATGCTGTTGCACAAGTGAATGCGCATTTAATTTAGTGCAAAACTGTAAATGCCATCAGCCACTAGCCAATGTGGCGGCGGCGAATTTCGTGGCTACTGACACAAATTGTTGCAATACGTGTGGTATGCGGGAATGTTGGGTTCTATACACAACATATTTTAGTATATAAGGTTACATACTTGTATATACATATGTATGTATATTAGAGCGAGTCGACTTTTGTCAATAAAGTCGCGCATGCAGTAAATGTTCTACGGATCATTCTGAACTACTGAACTAAACGAAGGTACCATTACTAAAAAAATATAAATAATCCGTTATATGGGAGTTATACATATTTTATGGTTGTTCCATTTTTATTTTTTCTCCGTCATTGTTAAGTATGTAATGGAGGAAAATTCTGCAAAATTACGAAGCTATATTTTAATTAAAGAAAGTCTACTGAACTCTAACTGAATAATCTGTTATATGGGTGATAAGTTGTTAGTTGTCCGACCTGGCCGATTTCGACAAATATTGAATAAAATAATATATTAAATTTTCTTCGGATATCTCAAAAACTTACTAAAATAACACAATGAACAATAGAATATTTCTCGCATAATCGATTTGCACATTTCTCTATAAATCAACTCGCTCTATGACACATGCATAGAACAGAAGAAAGATGGATTACTGAATTTAAACGTGGTCGCACAAGCCTTGAAGACGATCTACGTGAAGGACGTCCAAAAAGCGCATCAATACCAGAAATCAGCCAAGAAGTTTATGGCATACGTTTTTTGGGTTGCGAGGAATTTTATTTGTGGCTTAGCAAGATATTGTGTCATAACAGAGGAGTGTTCATTAGAACTCTTTTCAAAACATAACTACATATATATGTATATGTAGAGTCATATATGTATATGTAGAGTCAGGCACTTGCGCAAAGGAAAATTTTAGGTGTTTTAAAATTAATGATTGAAAGCCTTAATATTTGTGACAAAAAGTTATACTCAACTGTACATCGATAGCTGCAGATCGCTGCAACTTAACCGATATCAACTGCTCCCAGCGAAAGATCGCTTTCGACTTTTTGCTGGCTGAAAACTTATTTATCGAATGTGACTAGCAAAGGCAGTTTGAACAGCCTTGCTCTTCCCAATATCTACACAAATATTAACGTTTCAAGTAAAGAAATTTTTAACATCTTGGCTTCACAGCCCTGAAGACTGGATATCGTTTTATGAGCGCTTTTTCATTTGCGAAATATTTGGTTTCAACAGAAATATAAGTATAATTTAATGAATTACTTACAAAGGGTATTATACTTAATAGTCAATAAATACACGTTGGCAACACTAATTTCATTTATCTTTCTAATCTCTTTTCGATATGATGATGATAAATTTCAAAATCAACCCCGCTGCCCAGTGGCATTTAGTATACTGTCTACCAAAGTAAAAATTGCTTGAAATGTTTTGTATAGCTTTGAATTTTTCTAGGTTAGCAACAAAAATATGAGCAAGCTATTAAGAAAAAAATATTTTAAAAAAATATTTAAAAAAAATATTAAAAAAAAAAAATATTAAGTAATCATATTAATACAATCAAACCTTAAAAAAGTAATTTACGAAATCTCAGAAATACCATTCTAAAACCAAATGAAATAAACGGTGCTTAAGGGGTATTCTACTCTAGAAATCAAATTTCGGACAGTTTTTAGAATTTTATTTGAAAAAAAAAACCAAAAATATTTTTACTATGCCTTTTCTTATGGTGTTTTTATTGATATCTTAAGAAAACAGAAAACAAAAATTTACAAAAAAAATATTAAAAATTAAAATAATTAGAGGGGGGAGAGACAGGTGTAAAAAAAAATGGCGCATCCTGGTGACATTGATCCTGACTCACTGAAAAAAAAAAATCAAAAGAAAGTCCGGGAACACGATTTTTTTTTTTTGAAAAATGGCGACTGCCTGAAAATAAAAATAATTTTATACGCTTTTTTTTGAAATTTCTGAATTTTTTTAAAATATTAAAAACAAAAATTTGCTGATAGAAACGATAAAGGATTATATAAAGAAGGTCCACACAAAATTTCAAGTAAATCGGTTGTATAGAATTTGAAATAATGCCGGTACCGTGTGGAAAAAAGTAGTTTCGAGGAAAACGCGTTTAAAGTTTAGGAGACAATTCTGGTGAAGACGGACGCCACCTCACAAAATCGGCTGTATCTCCGAAAATAAGTCGAGTTTTTGAAAAATCCTTCCAAGGTCATATTTTTGAAAGTCCAAGCTTCAAATATATGAAAAAAAATCGAATTTTTCAAATTCTAGAGTAGAATACCCCCTTAAGTAGCGCTGTTATGAAATAAACAAAATATATAAACAACTATATGTTTTTCAATATTGGGACCTAGTATATGCATTTAATTTATGGCTTTTAAAAATACGAAATATTCCCTAAAAGAACTTGATTTCTACATCATACTTTAATCTTTATGGCAAACTTAATATTTTCCGTTTAAGTATCTGTAATAATTTTGGGTTCAAGGCTTCTACAAACGACTTCAGCCGCTTGGATATAATATTTTTCCATACATACTTAAATAAATAATTTTATGATTCCAGTTCAAGGTAATATTTGGTAGTATGTGGTAAAGATTTGAGGATAGTCGAAGTGGAGAATAGTATACATACATATGTATATAATTTTAGAGTTTCGACGCTAAAATGTTTGTTATGTGAGTCGCAATAACCTAATTTAATGGGCTATACCAGCGCGACACTTTGAAAAAAAAAATTTTTTTGTTATTTGCTTTTTCCACAGCTTATATTTCCATAAATATCCTGTGAAATCGGGAAGGTCGTATCTTGAATAGCTTTTGGATGGCAGCGTTGTAAGGAGCGACCGCTCGGAGGTACAAACAGATATAAGTGAAACTTTAAACGTGTTTTTCTCGAAACGATATTTTTCAAAATTGCTGACATCATAACTAACCGAACTAAGTGTTTTTGAATACATTTGACAATTGTCAATTTGGCATTAAAAAAACGACCATTTTTTCGTAATAAAACGATTCTTTTTTCAAAATTACGCCATTTTCTTATTTGTATTTAAGTTTAATAAACATTTTGAATTTTTTTGTTTCAGCCTGTTGTCATTTTTCGGTTTCGATTGCCAAGTAGCTAAACAATGCACAAGAGACAGTTTGGAACCATTTAAATAAATCTGAATATAAATATAAGCTCTGTATATGAGTGGAACGAGTTAAGCTAAACATACTCCATGAACCAAATCCACCTGCAATCGTTGCTGACAAGTGACAAAATCGATTCATTTCTGAAGAGGATGGCTACTAGTGATGAAAAGTGGGAATCAAATCAGGGAGAGTTGACACAAACAGCGTCCAACCCAAGACTGACTTATGCAGCTATTTTGTAGCGCGTACTTGACATTAAGTGTTTACTAGTTGTTGTTGTCTATGGCGATTGATTTCGCCGAATGCTAACCCTCAAAGAGGCTTGTCGCAGTATTTTAACGTCGCTACTGGCAAACAGTCAGGCTCTATAGGTGATATGAACCGAACAACATATGTATAAATGTATTCAAGTCAAAACTATCTATATTTTACCCACTACCCACACACTAACCTTAATGAATATTATTGTAATGGCATTTAAGAAGCTTACATCATACAATTTGCCGTCATTGGTGAATGCATTAAGCTGTGACCTCGGAATATTTACAGGGAATGGCAAAGAAAACTTCTAGATGCATAAAACTCCATTAAAAAGTATTTAAATAAATTGTAACTGTTCTCTATGGCACTGCACACTTAAGAGTGGTTATGCAGACACACATATGTACAGTAATGTGCAAAATATATGTTATGACAACGTTATATAAACTGTGGTCACTTTGCCTTTACTGCACACTTCACCGTTGCCCTTTCTCTGCACTAGTTTAATTCGCATTCCTCATTTCCATATGAATGCCACACGTTTAGTTGCCACAGATTGCAAATATTTTATGCAAATTGTCAACAATTGAGCTCGTTACAAATGCAAGTTATTGCCAATGTCGATTTATTATTGTTGTTGCTAATAACGTTTCATTATAGTATAGTAGTTGTTTTATTAGTGGCGGCGGGTGTGGTTTGAAATATTAATTTATTTGCTCAACATCTCTGCCTGAAAAAGCACTGAATTTTGCCAATAGGTCTCACAGTGGTCGAAGTTATACACTATAAAAAGCCATTACAGGTGTGGTTATACCCAAAATACTTCAACCATCAAAATAAAGTTATTGATTGGAGCCAAGTTTCGGAATAACTTTGGATGAATTTATTCGATTTAGGCTCAGTATGTATAATAACAGGTTGAAAAACAAAATCAACAATTAAAGTCAAGTAAAAACTATGCTGATAGGTGGCTAAGTGCTTGAGAACATTATCATCGTGTTGGAGAGGTTGACCCTCGGGAGACAATGTTAAAAATGGATATTCGAAGAGAAGGTCTTCCAAATGTCAACTATACCAGCTCACAGAAATAATTTGGAAAACTGTCACACAAAAATAAATTAAAAGATTTTAGGGACCCCAATATTTAGTTACAATTTTATTGTGAAATCTTTTTATTCACTTGCAAGTACAAAATGACGACTAGACTTAAACTAGTGTAGTTGATGTCAAGTTAAAAATATAATATATTAGATTACACATCACATTTCCATTACTTTGAGCATTATACAGAGACTTGCTATAGAAAGTAGCTTTCTTAATGAAGATTAAGCCAAGGTAAAGCGGGCGCACCAAGACCACCAGCACCACCCGCGCCACCACCCCAAGCGTCTGCACCACTTGCACCTGAGCTACCAGCTCGACCATCAATGCCAGTGGCAGCACCAGCACCACCACCGCCACCACCACCAGCAGCGCCTCCAATACCAGCGGCGCCACCGGCACCGCCACCTCCTGCTCCGCCAAGTCCACTACCGCCTCCACCTCCACCACCGCCGCCACCGGCACCTCCAGCTAAGGCAAGAAGACCAGCACTACCAGCTCCACCTCCGCCACCGCCACCACCACCTGAAGCCAGACCACCAGCACCACCGCCGCCACCGCCACCACCACCTGTTGCAAGACCACCAATTATTGCCAGACCACCGGAACCTCCGGCTCCGCCGCCACCACCAGCTATTGTTAGACCATCAGAACCACCAGCTCCTCCGCCGCCACCGGCACCACCAATACTGCTGGCCCCTCCAGCACCACCACCGCCACCAATACCATTAATAACGCTGGCTCCACCGCCACCACCACCGCCACCAGCTCCACTAATTCCGCTAGCACCGCCTCCGCCACCACCACCTCCAGCACCAATAAGACCTCCGGCACCACCTCCACCACCACCACCGCCAGATGCACTGCTGACAATAAGATAAGGACCAGATCCACCCAAGACTACGTTTCCAGTACCACTAATGCCACCAGCACCACCTTCGCTACCTAATCCTTCCACTCCGATAGCGCCACCAGCAGCTCCACCTGCACCACCTAATCCTCCAACTCCAACAGCACCACCTTCACTACTTGAGCCACCTAGTCCTCCAACTTCAATAGCGCTATCAGCACCTGCTACTGAGGCAGCTATACCTTCGGTTGCAATGGCACTGCCAGCAGCAGCTTCCCCACTTAGTTTTCCAATTCCAATAGCGCTACCTGCAGCAGCTCCGACACCACCGACGGCATTACTTTCATCACCAGCAGTACCAAGTACGCCTACTGCAGCACTTGTACCGACACCTACAGCGCTTCTATCACCATTTGATCCGTCACTTAAAGAGCTATCTGCACCACCAGCTCCTTCACCACCACCGCTAACAACTGCTGAACTAATCACTGCTTCTGCAACTGCCGCACCTTCAGCACCAGCAACACTAACAGGTCCAGCAACACTTACAGGTCCAGCAACACTTACAGGTCCAGCAACACTTACAGGCCCAGCAACACTTACAGGCCCAGCAACATTTACAGGCGCAGCAACACTTACAGGTCCACCAACGGCGAGCTGAGCACCTGCAGAGCTGACTAAAGGTCCTTCAACAACACCGCCAGCCAATACTCCTGTCGTTATGACGTTGGTTATACCTGCATCCTCGATGCTTGGCACATATTCGCCCTCCAAACCGGGCACTGGTTTGTATTGTCCGTCATCTTCTGTTCGAACTACAGTCACCACAGTTGGTACAGAAAGCACCACAGGTAGATGATTCACACCCGTCAAGGGTACAATGCTGGCTCTATTTTGAGCAACGCACAACAAGGTAATTGCGGCTAAGGAAAGAACCTGCCAAAATTATATTTCATATTAATATCACTTCTTCAATTTTTTGTGAAAAAGAGCTCACCGTTGCCGTCCTCATCTTGGCTTTCTATTCAATTGATTTACACCGCACTAAATCTGCATCCGTTGACTTGAACTGAGTTGAGCACTATAACACAAAGTCTAACTGATCTCGCCGTTTTTATATCACAAAGCTCTATTTATGAAATATAATTGATTTATGCATATGAGGAAAAACTAAACTAAACAAGAATTTTCTGCAATCCAGTTCTTTATTTGCAAACAATTAAAGAACTAGTCTAGCGTGGCACGAGCTCGGGCGTTGTACCCAACGCACAGAAGAGAACAATGGGTTTGGTCGTAAATCATGTAATTAAGCTATCATATATTATCCAAAGCGATTGATTTGTCATTAGACAAATCGACAGGGTGAACTAGAAGTCTCTTTAAATTCAAATCGGCAGCTGTTTCAAGACTCCGCGTTGGGTTTTTCGCTCCTAGTCTAATGAAGCTCACTGCCTTCAGTCAGTTATCCTACTTTCGGCAACTTGAGAATGTGACTCCAAATTGAGGGGGCCAATTCATCAATAAGCTCTTTTGTTTTGTAATATCTTGCAAAAAAGTTCACCTAAATAACCTAGAAGAAAAGATTTTAACGCCAGGATTTTAGCGCGAAACCCAGGATTTTAGCGAGTAACCCAGAATGGTGTTTAAGAAACTTTCCTTTGAAATACTATAAAGGAAAGTTTTCGTTAGTATCCTTGGCTGTCTCTGGAATTATTCGTAAGAAGTACAGAACATTTCTTGGCCTAAGCTGGTATCGACGATATAAGAAATATACTTTGAGACCACCCTGTATATCTCTATTTACATTCAACTAAAGAATTAAAAGTGTTGCTTTGTGATTGTGCACTGGGTTCAGTAATAAAAAATTCTTACAATTTAAATAACAAAGGTTCAAGTTTGCCAGAGTGCGGCTTGGATTTGCATTTAATCAATGAAATGCCAGAAGTGACACCCTCGCCCGTTTCTAGTAGCATAAATTACCTTTAATTGCAACCAGTCACCTAACATGGTGTGAATAAGTTGGCTCGTGCATAGAAGAAATCGCAAAAAGCACAGCAGCAGTCCAATTAGATGTGGAGCTCATTAATAATATTACAGAGCTCTTATTTTTAGTATACGAGGGGACTATGATAAGTCCGTCTCTTACAATTGGTTTAGATTATAAAGTCATATACATATGTACCGGCAAAGCCTTGTCTCTTCTTCATTGTCTTGAAGGACGGTAGGCTTTGATTTTGTACATTAAAATCAGTATTTAAAAGCATACAGTATATTAATATTTAGACTTTCAGAGACACGATTTCTAGTAACTAATTGTTAATGCGAAGCTGTTGTACAATGTAGATAATAATAATATATTTCAGGCGTTTTAAACTACAATCTGTCCGTTGATTTTTGTTTCAACTATAGAAGAATTTATGACAAGGTTTCCGCATTACCGCATGAAGTCATGTATTTTACGTTAAAATGGCATCCCCTCATGTTATTTAAGCATAATTCAGAGCAGTTCCTCCTTGTTTTTTTACTTAACTACAGATGAATTCCGGCACGAAAAATAAAGTCGACCCTCTCTTCTCGCGAAGATCCTACTAACTAATGAAGACAAATATTTGAAAACACTTTCAGTAAACATCTTTGTAAGACTCATAAAATGCTGTGTATCCATTCTCTAGCTTCCACTGAATTATCAAACGACTCTGCTAGTTACAAATTTCTCGTGAACAAATAAGGTATTGAAATATTACTCTCATATCACGGTTGTCTTAACGCATAATAGGAAATTATTAAAATGTAACTATAGAAATATTTTATAAATATGTCTACTAATTCATTTAATATAGATTGCTGACGCCTAGTAAGTTAAATAATTATCTATTTTGAGTTTAAAACAAGGTCATGTAAATGAAAATTACAAAGTCTACAAAGTTTGAGGGAAAATTTAAGTTTGCCACGAAATTTGTAACAGGCAGAAGGAAGATCCTATAAAATATATGCATTAATGATCAGTGTGACGATCCGATTCAATTAGACACATTCGTGTTTCCATCCGTTCATCTGTCCCTCTACATATATATATATATATATATGTATATATATGGAAACTTATCCCTTAGATTTTGAGATAGCGGCCTAAAATACACATGTTCTTTTCTCCCAAGATGCTGCTCATTTGCGGAAAACCTGATATCAGACAATAATAGAATATATCGGACAATCATAGTGTATTGCTACCATACAAACTGAACGATCAAAATGTAGTGCTTGTATGAAAAAAATTTATATTTAAAAGGATACCGTCACAAAATTTGGTATAAATTTCGGGCCAAAGCAACGATATCTTCAAATATTCAATATTTTTAGTCCTGACCACTACAGAATACAACTGCTATATAAACTGGAGTCCTTGAAAAGAACCTTTTTGATTTGTAAAAAGTACTTGTATTAGAGCTTCAGTGTAACTAAAGTTAATACTTATTTTTCCTCCCAATTTGTCACCAGTTCCAAGTTACAACTGAAGTCAGGTCTTTAATCTTTGTATTTGTAAAGAAGAAGAAGATGGTACATTTATATGAGTTCTACGTAGGTTCTAAGTCCAATTCTGAGACCCTAATGAAGTATCTGTTAAAGCGCCATATGAGGAGAGAGCCAATAGCGCTGAGTACGAGTTTTGAAAATATTATTTACTTCTTTAAGTAGATGGTTGCGTGGTCTAGGTTTAACCCTTAATTAGGCGCATGGGGTCAGGGCCACTTGAAATAAAAAAAGGTTTTACAGTGGTTAGATCGCGCTCGCGCTTTTTCTAGCTAAATTAGTCGCATCCAGAACATCAACGCGTGAGTACACGTATCGCTGCTCTCTAGAGCGCTGAACCCATGCGACCAGTTACGTAACATTTTTTGGAGGAGGTACATTTGTGATTTTTTTTAGTTTATATTAGTATATTGTTAAAATTGTTTCTTTGTGTGTATGTAGTTATAAACTCCATAATTGTTTTATGTGTTTTTGAGTTTATCCTTTTTGTAGGTCTTTCACCGATTTGAAATATTTAACGAAAGGCAAATATTGCAATGGCTGGACGAAGTGTCTGATATAGAGCAAGATGTAGCTGGTTCGGATTCGGAAGACGAAACGGTATCATCATTTACCTATTGAAAGTGCTCATGATTCAGAAAACAAAGGTGGTGTAGATTGTAATGACCAACTTTGCAGCAATTAGAATGTTGGAAGAAGAAAAAAAATATGGCCTCTGGCTGTTCTTTTACATTTTGTAAATGTATCCTGCATCGATGCGTTTGTCATCTCGAAGCAAATACTGATAAGGGTATCACGCATAGCAGCAGCACTTTGGTGACAGATCACCAAAAACGTCGCATACAACTTAGTGCTGTACCAACGACAACAAAGAAATGGCTCCGTGAAGTTCTTGATGTGGACGAGACGGTCCAACAATCGACAGCTAATCGCGTGCGCTGTTCATGATGTCCTAGAAAGAACGATGAAAAAGTGCCAACAAAATGCTTCAAGTGTCGTAAATTTATTTGTCAGCAACAATCGAGGGCTTACTGCGACGGATGCAGAACAGAAGAATCCGCTGATGAGACTGATAAATTTCTTTTTTTTATTTGATCTCGGCTATGCCAAAAAAATAGTTTTAAGAGAAGTTTTTTAATTTTCTAAAATTAGGTGTAATGTTTCAGTTATGTTTTTGTTTCTTAAAGTTAATAATAATAAAGAACTTTAGTAATTACTATAAAATTAATTTAATTTTATTTTGTTTCAGCAGTAAACTGGAGTTTATGAGAATTATAGAGAACAAAACAATTAAAAAAAAATATTTTTTTTTATAAATATTTTTTCGTGTTAAAGGGGGTTTAAGGGTCAAAATTTCATCTGACTAACTGTATAAACTGCATACGGAATGAAATTAGTTAGCCAAATTTTTTAGGATTGCCTCACTATAAACACTAAAAAGTGGTGTTCAAAGAGGGTTTAAGTTTTCATTCGTCTCTACAATATTTTAAGTGTTAAATGTTAAACAAGGAAATAATTAATTAACTGGAATTTGCGAGGAAATGTAAAACTAAAATTATTTAAAAGTAAAATTTTGAAGAAATTTACTAAATAGAAAATGATAGAATAAATTTTCTAAAACATTTTCCTTAAGTTTTAATATTTTAATGTGGCAGTAGTGTTTATGGTAAGTTAAAGAATTTTATATATAAATGATCATGCAGGTCTAAGAGCGTTCATATTGTTTAAGGCGAGTTTATAACGAGTAGAACGAGAAGAGTTTTTGTCTGCAAAACTTAAAGAGTAAGACCAAACCAGGCAATCAACTAGAGTTTTTGGCATATTTTGATATTTTTTTATTAGTATTTGTTTTTTTCATTGCTCTCAGGAATTTTTGTTAAAAATTCATATTTTTAAAACTGTATATAAAATATATAATATTAAAAGCAAAATATTCATTTTCAGCTAAAAATTCATATAAGCGTTTTGCTCGTGTTTAAAGTATTTCATTCGAGTTAGTTTGTTGTGTTTCTTTCTTTCCGTTTTTCGGAAATTCATTTCCTCTATCGCATGACACTGTCAAGCATCGATTTCAACATGTTTGTTCATTAGCAAGGACAACATTTTCGACACTCAAATGGTGAGCTACAGTTTTTTAGTGCAACTAATAAATTTCAGCAAAAAAACTGTGTTTTATTAAATTGCAAGCAAAACTGATAGACATTAAAAAAAAATATATATTTTTGCAATATTTGCACAACTTGCTGATTATTTGACAAATTTTTTGCCCAGGCATGCGCTTAAACAGCAATATCAGCAATTTTGTGTGTTGAGGGAAAGGAATTTGTAATGAAAAAATATGTTAATATGTAAATGAAAAATTTAATATAAAATTTCAATTGCTTTTAGACTATTGATACCGGAATTTAGTCATAGAACGCCATGCAATAAAAGTGGTATATTAAAAGGCATTTTAGAATTAAATGAATTGTGATTTTTTAGATAGCTGTGTAGAATATGTAACTTTAACTATTTTTTATTTAGCAAAAGTATGCATAAAAAACTTTCTAATGCAATTATTTTATAATAAAAACTTCAACAATGCTCCAATGTGCTATTTATTTACTAAAAATATTTTTTTTTTTGTAAGGAATTCAATACACATTTATTATTCTAAAAAAATATTATTTTTGTTTGGAAAAATTTTTTTATAATAAAAATTTCAACATTGCTCCAATGTGCTATTTATTTACAAAAAACATTTTTTTTTTGAAAGGAATTTAATACACATTTATTCATTCTAAAAAAAATATTATTTTTGTTTGGAAAAATTTATTAAACTGTGAGATATAATAAATCTATATGACATATAATCATTCACAGCCACTTAAAATGTACACGCATCTAAATAAAAAATCATAAAAACACATAATTTTTTTTTTTGTTTAAAAAAAGTAGCCAACAATAAAGAGAAATTTTTTCTGGATACAATTTTTTAGTTGTATATTCTACGGTGTTGCAATGCTATCAGCTGCGGCAATAGTTTCAATGCTTAGTTAGCTGATTGCCTGGCGCCGACGAGATATTTTTAGCAAGCAAGCAATATCTCATACATTGTAAATATATATATACAAACCTTCACATTACAATATTATATAACAAAACTACATTGTCCAGTGGACGTGCCCATAGTGCTAACTGCCCTGCCAAATGACCAATTCAGGCGAGCTTTAGTGTACTGAATAACGGAGCGGGGTTGAAGGTAGGTAGGTATGAATTGAAGCCCTCCTAGTATTTTATTTTCCAGAAAATGCCACTGTGAGTATTGCAAATTCCCTGCGATTCCCTATATACCCCATAGCACTACACTCCTCTTTTTCATTTCACAGCGCACATATGCAGTTATAGCTCCACTGGGACGTACTTTTGTGCTGTTGACCAGCAGCTAAAAAATTTGAAATACGAAAAGAAAAATCGCAAAAGAAATTGTCTAGTCAATTGTAGCAGTTAGTTTTTGTTTCTTTCGATTTTTTTGGCGGCGCATTCAATGCCTGAATGTGACTCACTGACTGACTGGCTGGCTGGTGTCTGGTTTTAGTGATTGCAGTGTTGCATTCAATGCACTTCAAAATTGGCTGGAATTAATGTAGGTATGTAAAAGCTGACGGAAATATTTGTATACTATACATTCACATACTAGTAAATTTTAAAAAATTCTAGTAAAAACATTTTTTTGAATTGCAGCGAAGTTAAGTTTAAACTTCTAGACAAACAAGCCTTAAAAAGTAGCTTCTGTAGTGGAATTCTTGGAGCTTCAGTAGTGAGTAAAGTTTTTCAAAGCCTTAGAATTTTTATGAAAGTTTTTCTCTGAGAGCTTCTGTGAAAGCTTTTTGTGAGAACTTCTGTGAAAGCTATAAGGTTGCAAAAGCTTGGTTATAAAGCAGTACAGACTCCTGCAAGTTAAATTTTAAGACAAAATCCTATCATAGCCATAAAAAGTAGCTTCTGTAGTAGTACTTTGGAGCTTCAGTCATGTGAAAAGTTTCACAAAAGCCTTAAAACTTTTGTTAAAGCTTTTCTGTGAGAACTTTTGTGAAAGCTTTCTGTGAGAACTTCTGTGAAAGCTATAAGGTTGCAAAAGCTTGGTTATAAAGCAGTACAGACTCCTGCAAGTTAAATTGTAAGACAAATTCCTATTATAGCCATGAAAAGTAACTTCTGTAGTAGAGCTTTTGGAGCTTCAGTCATGAATAAAGTTTTTCAAAAGCCTTAGAACTTTTATGAAAGCTTTTCTTTGAGAATTTTTGTGAAAGCTTTCCACGAGAACTTCTGTGAAAGCTCAAAGGTTGCAAAAATTTGGGTTTATAAGGTAGTACAGACTCCTGCAAGTTAAATTGTAAAACAAAATCCTTTTATATTCAAAAAACGTAACTTCTGTAGTAGAACTTTTGGAGCTTCAGTCATGAGTAAAGTTTTTCAAAAGCCTTGAACTTTTATGAAAGCTACTTGTGAGAGCTTTTGTGAAAGCTTTCTGTGAGTACTTCTGTGAAAGCTTTAAGGTTGCAAAAACTTGGTTATAAAGCAGTACAGACTCCTGCAAGTTAAATTGTAAGACAAATTCCTATTATAGCCATAAAAAGTAACTTCTGTAGTAGAGTTTTTGGGAGCTTCAGTCATGAATAAAGTTTTTCAAAAGCCTTAGAACTTTTATGAAAGCTTTTCTTTGAGAGCTTGTGTGAAAGCTTTTTGCAAGAGCTTTTGTGAAAGTTTTAAGGTCTCAAAAATTTGGTTATAAAGCAGTACAGACTCCTGTAAGTTAAATTGTAAGACAAATTCTTATTATAGATGTTGATCTTTATGCAAGTAACTAAGAAGGGGGAAGAGGGACCTTGTATAATCTAGAGTGGTTCTTGGGGGTTTATTCACAAAAGCATTTAATCGAGCATTAGGTACTAATAGAGCCTTTTAGCTCATTTAAATGAAACTTACATTTAGAAAAAAATTGAATTTGATAGAGTTTTTTATGCACCATTATACTCAAGAGCTTTTCAAATGTCAACATTCTACCACGACGTTAGTTCATTAAACTCTTTATGATATCTTTTTTCGTCAACTTTCATTTGTTTTAGCTTACTTAGAACTCATGCTCCCATTAAAATGGCAACACTTGAAAATGAGACCCTGAGCTTTGAACATAAATAATGGAGTAGTCAAGAATTATTTGGATACTTGTGTTTGAAAACCCAAAAAAGGTCTTACAAATAGCCCACTCAGATTAAATAGAGGAGCCCAAATGTAATAGTGTTAAGGTGTCACAACTTACACTGTTTTTACAATATATATGCAAGGAACCGAAATGTGTCGAATGCACTGCCTGTTTGAAAGAACATTAGTTATCAGAGCCACTTCTCAGGAGCAGCATTGCAACAAGTTTTTACCGAGTAGTTAAGAAACTTTCAGCCTACCAGCGGGGCTTACCCAAAAACAGAACTCTGTTTTCATAAAGACGTTAAAGGAGGGAGTGAGAACACCCAAAATGAAAGTGAAATGAGTCGTAATAAATATAACTTAAAAAAAGGAAATGTGGATTTTCCATTTATTTCTATCACCGTTAGTTTTCAACATTATTTCGTTTTCATTCTATTTTTTTTCGGTTTTCCTTTGCCGCAATTTCTATGCTGCAGTATTTAATTACTTTTTGGCTGCCTAAAATGCTTTGACTTGGCGTTAGTTAAAGAATTAATCAAAGAGATCTTCAAAGGACTCTAAGCAAAAGCCCTGAATAGTGTTGCATTTTAACCCCACAACAAATCCATTTGATACATTTGCTAGTTTTCCTCCCTTTTTTTTAGTCATTGCAAAAACCGAACTCAAAGCCAAAGCAAATTTAATATACACAAAAGCTGTTGGCGAAGTTCAATTGCCTGACTAGCCGCCGAAGAGGTGACCGCTTGATAGAATTGTGAGATAGAGAGAATGCTTGAGCACATTTGATGATGAATGCACTCAAACGGTGCAAGTGTGTTGGTTGCAATTTGCTTTTGAGTGATTATATGGGTGTGGGCGCAGCAAGTGATTGTTTATTTGACTGACCAGCTGATTGATTCACAGATTGATTGATTGATTGATTGAATACATTTCGAACTAACGCTCACTTTGACGAGTCGGTCGAAAGGAAGTTGTGGGAAGGAGTTAGCTACATTGATGATGAGTGGTGTGAGCTCCATTTACAGTTTGTGGTGGTACAGTAGGTGCCCATCTAAAATAAAACAGATAAAACTGCTAGCTTGTTACTCGGTTGGTTGAGTTTGTTTAATTGGTTGCTTTGTGCAATGGGTGTAAATTGGCTTTACGCGTGGCTTTTCAGCACGTTCGTATATATGAGTACATAGGTTTTCGCTAAGCAATTGAATATATATGTATGTATTCCGTCATTTTGATGAGTTTTTCTATACTGGCGGACACTTCCTTTCATTAAAAAATGTCCTTTGATTTTTTTTTTGCATTTTTTTGTAATTTCCTTTGAGGTATTACGGGTTTTTTAAACGACATTTAACAAATCTAAATTAAGCCCCTTCTCTTTGATTACTATTTTGGAACGAATTACATGTGCCTTCAACGAAACCACTTAAAAAACAATAAAAATGCCAGCTTCGAAGCTAAGCTTTTATAGACAAGCGGTAAAAAATATTACAAACTTGCAGACGTTACGAACAAATGTTATAGGAGAAAGGCAATTCCAAACTTTTATTTTTTACGCTTTCATTCAGATGAAATAAAGATTATATAAGTGAATGCTCAAACTACTCCATTAGTAAATCTTGTTTCTCTTACGATAATATAACAATAAGACTTGGATCAATTATTTTGTGAAAGCTCGATGATGGCTTTAATTCTAACGTTATCAAAACTATATGGATGAATGAAATATGCGTAGATAAAAGGAAAACTACTTAAAAGCTTAAAGGGAACTCAATACAGTGGGTTTACATCAATGCTTTGTGAACATTGATGATATATACATATACGAACGACAATTAAGTATTGAGACTGATTCCATAAAAGCGTATATTTGAAAATTGTTCCACGACTCTGCCATCATCCCCTTCAAAGTAGTTCCCTTGGGCAGCTATACAGCGATTCCAGCGCGTTTTCTATGCCTCGGAACATTTCTGGAACGCTTCGACTGGGATGTCCGGAATGCCCTCGTCACGGCCACCTGGCTGTCCGTAATCGACTCAAAATGGGTTCCTTTGACCACCGATTTTGTTTTAGGGAACAAAAACAGTCACAGGGTGACATATTGGTCAAATAAGGTGGCTGTTGCAAGACGGCGATCCCTTTACAGGCCAAATACTGGGATACGCTGAGGGCGGTGTGGCACAGCGCGTTGTTGTGATGAAGGATCCAGTTACGAGCGATGTCTGGGCGCACCCTGTTGACTCGTTGTCGCAATCTTTCGAGTACTTGACAAAAGTAGACTTGATTCAGAGTTTTCTCCGGTGGGAAAAATTCTTTGTGGACGATTCCACGGCTATCAAAAAAAGCAATAATCATCGTTTTCACCCTTCGAACTAGCTCATGCGAGCTCTTTGGGGGCGGGGGCGCGCGAAGATAACCATTGTGAGCTTCGGTGTTTGCTTTCTGGATCTAAGAGCACTATCAGCATACACTCTTATAATTTTAGGCTACGTTTCCGAAGCTGTTTCGCCCAATCTGGCGCAAAAATTTTTTCGCGACGCTTTGCTCTTGATTTCGTTTTTCCATTTTCGTGACGAGCACTACAAACACGCGTCTACTCAACTTGACGCGGCAGGCGAGCTAAATAAGCCAGAGCGATGGCACATATATCAATGGAGAAGGGAAGGAGTGCCGAAAAAAGAAAAAGGGAATTTCAAGGTCACAGGTTTACCACAAGCTCAGCAATAAAATCAGTCTCATCACTTAATTGTCAATCCTCGTACGTAAATGAAAGTGTTAAAAAAAGATATATGGCTATAACTAGATGAAAGCTCGAAGAAATCTTATAAATATAAACATGTTTAAACATTAAACTATAAGCAAAATCATATTTAATAAAATGAACTTATAAAAGTTCTAATAGAGAAAGATTGAGAAACCTTTTCATTTTTTAAGGGAAAAGTAAAAAAAAATCGAGTATTGGATGAATACATGAACTATATATTGATGAAAGCTACTAACAGTCATTTTTGTAATCAATTTTTGTATTATTTTGCTATCATATGCGAAAAATTTGATTCCTAAACTTTTGAATTGAATTCACCATCAAGAGATTTTATCGAAATTGTACACTAGGCACGATTAAGATGATTTTGAGCAGGATCGCAAGGTAGATATTAGCTTTTAGACATATGGTTTTCAAGGAAAAATAAAATGCAAAAAATTAGTATCGTATAATAAAGGTCATATATGACAGAATTTTAATGTTTTTAAAAAAACAAAATGAAAGTTTGACAACAAAAAACTGATATTCAAATTCACAGTTGCATTAGCATAAGTTCATATGACATTAGATTTCTTTGAGTGCTCACCATACCAAAAGTTTTGATGTGACTACCAGTCAAATTAGAGCAAATATTAATATTCGTGTGTGAATCACCCTGTGTGTTTGTAGTTTTACGCCAACTTCTTTTACTTAATTTGCCTCAAATTTGCGGCAATTTTCCTCCAGACAATTGTTATAAACATAATGAAGCTTCTGCCAGTTGTTGTGTCTAATCCACATATTATATGCCATTCTTGTTATTGTGCTTACTTTTTATTTGTTTTTGTTGGCAATTATGCTCATTTGCCTCTTTGTGAGTGGCACGTACCCACGCATTCTTAACGAAGCAACGTTTTGCTTTCATTGCATTAGTGCGCTTGGCGGGCGGACGGGTGGTATAAGTAACAGGCAGTGATGAGCGCAGCGTAAAGAGAATCAGAAAGGAGCAAAGGAGCTTCAGGAATTCGCGTCGTAAATGGCAATTGTAATGGCAGTTGGCAGTCAATTGGCAGTAGTCATCAGCATTTTTGTCATTCAAAATTCATGAACTAAACGTCGCTTACTGGCAGCGCGGGAATATTGGTGTGGGGGGTGTGTGCTGAGCAAAGCAGGCACAACTGTTTAGTGGCGGCATGCGATTATCCTTGCAATTGTGGCTGGTTAGCGAAATGTGCGCGGGAATATAATGGCTGCATAAGTGAGTAGCCACGTGAGTACACGCTTCGTCCGCGCCGCTCTGTCCATTTGCAGACTGCGCGTGTCTGCCGCTATTCGCATGGCTTTGTGCGCTCGTAAGTGTTTTGGCCAACGAGCCGTATCGTTTAAGCATTTACCGTATGAATATGCAAAAGCCTGTTTGTCTGGCACCACTTGCTGCTGCACTTGCCACTTCATTGTTATTGCGTGTGTTGTTATTATTGTTATTGGTATTATGAAGTGGTTGTGCGAATGGTGTACGTGCCTTCCAAAATACGCTAAAATTACGAAATAATGCTGAAACTACCAGTTTCGTAAGTGTCATAAAAGCTTTTGTGGCGACAGCTGATAATCATTTCCGTAAACTATTTTTATTTCGAAATTTGAATAAGTGTCTGAAAATGGATTTGAATTGAAGACAGAAACATATTTCGTTGGTGTTGTTGTTTATTCTGCTGAGTTCATAACCTTTGACTGTATAGAAATCTGTGTTCATTCCGCTTTCCTAAACCAAATTGTCATGAAATATTCAGCAAACGTCTGTCTGGTTAATGGAGTCTTCAAAGATACCGAATTCATGTAAATATGGAGTACAAATACGACTGCTATTCTACGGATGCTAACTAAAAATTTAAAAAAATGTGTGAAATATACAACGACATTGAACCCCCTCCTTATTTGCGAAGAACTGGGACAGCCACTTTCACAAGCCTCTTTTGAGTTCAATTCTACACCAACAAGGGCGTTCGCCATGGACAGGACATGGTGGATGCGATAAAACCTCCCATAGGAGATCCCGTAGTTTCTGACGAGTCATCAACGAAGTGTGTGGTCTGACGTTGTCCTGTTTACTACACCTTCCTGTCGGACAATTCTGGACGCTTCTGATCGATCGCCTGATTTAAGCGGTCCAGTTGTTCGCAGTAGATGGTAGAATTAAGCCTCTGGCCATATGGGAGTTCATAGTACATGATTCCCTTCCCATCTCACCAAACACACAGTAAAACCTTCCCGGCTGTCGATTCACCGGCCGCTGACGACAACCGTTTCCACTTGATATTGTCGTATGTGATCCTTTTATCATCGCCAGTCTCCATACGCTTCACAAATAGGTCGTGTTCGTTCCGTTTCAGCAGCATATCGCAGGTGTTAATTCGGTCCATAAGGTTTTTTTGCATCAAATCATGCGTCCCCAAACATTAATTCTTTTTGTGCTTCTAGCCTTCTGCAGATGGTTTAAAATGATTTGGTGACTAACTCCCATTTTCTGGGCGATGCTACGAGATGCCACATGCCGGTTTAACTCGAAATTTTTCCCTGATTTGATCGGTATTCGTCGTCATAGGTCTTCCGCCGTCTGGTTTATCCAAGGTGTCATTTTCACCCACTCTGAATCAACGAAGTCATTCCTCCGCAGTTCGAAGTGATAGAGTACACTCCCCCAAACCACCATTAATCTCACGGAACGTTTCTCTGGCGGATTTGCCTTTAACGAAGGAAAATTTTAATATAGCACGAGTTTCGGCGTTAGTGAGCTCCATGTTTATACGTCCATAACTGTTGGACGCAAAATCCAAACTAATCACGCATAGCGTCGTTTTGTACGCCATGTCAAGACCTTTCAAAAATTTATAGTATTTCCAGATACGAGCACAGAAAAAGGCGGAAAGAACAGTTGGGGCCACTTGTATGACGTTCCGACCCAACTGAATTGAAGGCTGGACCTCGACGTTATTTCATTTTTGCTCCGATTGGATCTGAGGATTATGTATGCGGAATTTAATTGGTCAGGGCCGATTCTGTCTCCAAAAGTATATTCTTAAGGGTAAGAGCCCGCTGGGAAAACTCCTACCACATTACTCAATTCCCATTTTTCGTCCATCGAGACACCAAATTAAACCGAAAAATTATATGAAACGTATTAAATTGATAGTGTTCCAAGACTACTTATAACTGACGGTTTTTCTCGATTCGATAATCTTTTTTGGGTATATGTGTTTTTAGTAGCTTTTCAAGGTCAACAGCTCGCTCAATAAACGTTTGTTCATTTAAGATGGTACAATCAAAAGGTGGATTCTTCAATGCAATTGTTTTTATTCTATGGTAAAAAGGGTTTTAAAGCAATTTCATGTAACGGGTGGACCATCTAACGTTTTAAATTTGAATTATCTATATGTCGACATTGGAAACGTCAAATACCATTCGGAAAGTGACAGATATTCAGTAAAAAGTCTAAAATTTACGAAATGGGTCGCTATTTACTAGAAGAAAAGTGGGAAATATTGAAAACTTTTTTCCAAAGTGATGAGTCAAGTGTATCAAGTCAGTTTCACCGAAAAATCATCTTTTCGGACGAGGCTCATTTCCACCTCGATGGTTACGTTAACAAGCAGAATTGTCGCATTTGGGGCACAGAAAATCCGCACGTAATCGTCGAGAGGGCCCAAAGCACCCAGCACGTATCACTGTATAGTGCAGATTTTGGTCTGATGGAATCAGCGGCCCATTTTTCTTCGAAAATGAAGAAAGAACCGCCGTAACCATCAATGGTGAGCGATATCAAGCAATGTTAACCGAATTTTTCTTCAAGCAAAATGAAGAGGAAGAATTGGACAACATTTGGTTCCAGCAGAACGGCGCTACGTGCCATACAGCAAACGCTACACTCAATCTTTTACGTCCTATCTTTGAAAATCGCATAATCAGCAAAAAAGGTGATGTGAATTGGCCTCCCAGAAGCTGCGATTTAACTCCGTTGGACTATTTTCTGTGGGGAGCTGTTAAAGATAAATGTTTCGCCAACCATCCAGAAACAATTCAAGATCTAAAGTACGAGATTCAAGCTGCTGTAGCTGCCATAAGGCCTGAAACCATC
The DNA here is from genome assembly GCA_027475135.1 of Bactrocera correcta. Taxonomy (NCBI): domain Eukaryota; kingdom Metazoa; phylum Arthropoda; class Insecta; order Diptera; family Tephritidae; genus Bactrocera; species Bactrocera correcta. The sequence continues at coordinate 166,034,334 of CM050325.1, forward strand.
GAGAAAGTACTCAAAAATTGGGTGGATCGGATAAGCTACTGTAAACTCAGCCGTGTTGGTCATTTGTCCGAAATTGTTTTCCACAAATAAATTTTATAAAACAATCTTTTAAATAAATGTTAGTCCTTTGAAAAATATCAAGCCGTTTTTTTTATTAACTTTTTAAATTTAAAATTTTATATGGTCCACCCTGTATTATGATATTAATCAATTCTTCACATCAAAGCAGTTCAGAACTTCACGAAGTTGGTTCCACCATTAAAATATAGATTATGAACTTACAGTCAAATTATATTTCCTCTTTGAGTTAACACCACTGAGTAGTTACTGATACCGAATTAAACCCGTGAAAATACCACAATTGACTACTATTAATCTCTTACTAAAACTAAAAGGCTACTGAAGTTTACTGGTTTCTCCATGAATTCAACTAGCAGTATATTAGGTACGTATGTACATATATCCCATCAGGCAAAGTATTTGGCATGTCGACCAGCTCATTGTGTGATGCGTGCCATCGTCTGATGCATTAAACCAATTAAAGGTGTTTGGCGAAAGGGCTTAGAGCGCATCAGTCGCATAAGTAGTGGCCATGTAGTAGCCTTCACAGCGGCTAACAAAACGAATTGACAAAAAACACACCTATTTAAAATGTTAAGCAACCAAAGTAGCCAACTACAAATGTGCGAATGAAATTAAAACACATTTGGTTGAGTGCGAAGAACCCGACAACCAAACAAACAAACAAAAAGTGGCAACGTTTACAGCAAAGCTGCTACTGCGCGCTGTGAATGCGTCTCGTCTGCGGCGGCGTTGGTGTAGACAAGGTCGCACTATAGTGGGGCACGATAGGATTTTGGCACGCTGCTGTACCGTTGGCCGCAAAATAGCAATTTCATGCTTTCACGCTCACAGAGTTTTTTACGCTATTTGCTTTCGAACTATGACATATGGGGAAACAGCTTTGGGTAGTGTATGAATACAGTGCATTGACCCTCTGAGTGTTTATAATTTTTAATTAGTTTATGGTATTATAATTTGGCTTGGTAAATTTTAGTAGTGTTTACACAAAACTTCACATCAAACTCGAGGATTAACTCTATAGTCAGAGAGACTTATTGAAGAGAATTTTTAACTCATTAAATCTCAGACCAGCATTTCTAAAGTGAGGGGAGAATATATTATATGTAGAAAAGGACAAGGAGTGGTCACAGTTTATTATTCACGAAAACAAACATACAGTACGGTCAACAGGCACTGACCTGAACTATAATACAGTGGTTCAGCGGGTCAGTGGTTCAGCAATTTAATTTTCTAAATTTCCACATACGAAAGTTAGATCAGGGGTTAATTAAGAACAATGAAAATATGAAAAGTTTCAAATTTTTTCATTAATTAATGCGCAATGTCTGTTACTGACATTTTTTGAGCAATATTTTTTAATGTTCTTTAACTGGATATCGCCTTCGCCTTCAGAGAACTTTAATCTTCAATAAGCAGCATTGGTTAGGTTTGGTTAGCTGATAAACAACCATAATAATATGGAAAATATCTTGCATATGCTTTAATCTATACGCAAAATATGTATACACCAAAATAAAAATGAAAAAAGACAATAATTCATTAATTGATTGATTTCGAGAATCCATATGTGAAACGATACAAAGTTGCTTCCGAAGATATCTGTCTAAAGCCACACCTACCAATACTCTCGGGAGGTGTGGGGTCAAAGTACGGTAGATACCAGTGATAATGTGCTTTCATTTCTCAGTTAGAACTTTATAGAAGTTCAAAAGGGACAAAGGTATGTTAAGAAAACCATTAATATTTTTTTCGAGGAACCAATTCATCATCAAAGAGTGCCAGCATTTTTGATCAATTTTGTTTCGAAAATATTGTTGTAACTGATTATTAAAAAATTAAATTCGTGGCCTCTTACGAAAGGTAGTTTTTTTTATAATGATGTACTATGACGGCAAGGCTGATTTCATTTGAGCGACAAGGTTGGTTAAAACAGGTCTTTAAGATGCAAATAGATCACAACGGAGCTGCCTTTGAACCATTTGGACTATATATTTGTGTTGAGCGGACATTTTATTTTGCGAGTAATCCATAAACAGCCCAACGACATTAAAAATAAAAAAAAAAACAGCTTTTTGTTGTAATGGTCTGATCTGAACAAATTCCTGGGAGATGACATCATTACATTAGAAAAATCCCTTTCCAGTTTTGGGATAATATCTCATAAAACGAAAATCTTTTTTCAGTTTCGGTACATGTTATATTGGTTCCATATTGATCGAGAAATGCGTAGCTTCTTGTGGAGAAACGGACATACAAAATTTTAGATCGGCATCGCAAAAACTGAGGGAGAAGTTGGAGTATATACAGACTGACAGACAGTCATGGCTAAATCGACTCATCTCGTTTCGCCGCTCATTTATATAAATATATATTTTATAAGATCTCCAATTTTTCCTTCATAACAAACTAAATATAGTAAGTTCAGGGTATCAATATATTATTACTTTATATGTTGTTGCCAAAAAAATCATTATCTACACCATTCATCTGAGAGAACTTCGCATTATTTTACAATAAGAAAATAAAAAATTAAAAAAGTAGGTTTGTGTAAGCCACTCTACACCTAAAATGAAAATGCCCGTTGCTGTAAGTGATTTTATATTTCTAGTTAGGAACCACACATCCCACGTCATTTATTTCAGCTTAAACGTGAGTCAAAAGCTTAATAAACCGCTAAGCCGCTGTTGACAACATATTATATAATAACACCGCTGTTTATTGGCTTACTATTTATTGCAACGACAATTTGTAAATTGTGTGGTTAAGCGTTCCAACTACAGTGGGTTAGTTGCAAGTGTTGCAAACTATTCAAACTGCCGCAGCCGCAACGGCTAACCGGTTGCATATTTAACTGATCAGAAATGCCAACATTTTTTGTTTATTTTTTTTTCAAATTTTTATTGCTACTAATTTCATTACCGTGCGCTTATTATTTACCAATATTTGCTATTCATCGGAAATTTTGCATGCAACAACCATTTTTAATGCATTTTTCATGTTCAACGGCAATTTAAGTAAACTAATTAGCAAACTCGTGCCGCATGTTTGCTGCAATCATTGGCAGCCAGTCACCAACCAAACGCGCTATAGTGTGCAATAAGTAAATAAATGCTGAATATTGCATGGATTTTCATTATTTTGATTGCCGCTAAATATCGCCGACACGCTGCTAATCTTTTATGAAAATTAGTGATTTGTCAATGTTGCAATTGAATAGTCAATTGTTGGTGATTTCTTTCGCATTATTAAAAAGTATGCATACATATATATATATATATATATATATGTGTGGCTATATGTGCGTGTGTGTTTGTGGGTTTCTAAATATTGCGCATACGCTGTGGTGCACCGCGGCTCGCTGTTCGGATTAGAATGTACATTAAGCCTGATTTGCGTGTGCTTAAAATATTTATGCGAAAATGGGCATTTTATTTGTGGATTTACTATTTATGCAATTTTAATTGACTTACCAAATTTTTTGTTTTGAATGGCGTTGATTTTCGCGCGTTGCTAATAGTTTTTGCGCTGCAATGAGAGAAAAGGTAAACAATATTTAATGATAAATATGTAGTTTTTGATTAAATATATTTAATAAATATGACTTATTCTATATCATGAAAGCTAAAATGTTGAAAATGTTTAAATTTTAACAATTGGTGAGTTTAAAAGAGTAAAAAGTTGTAAAAATTCGATATCAGTATACATCACAGCCAATCTGTAATATTAAGAAGAATTTTGGCTACAGCAGTTTAGATAGAGGGATAGAAAATAATTGGGTTCTTGCACTGCAACTTATTGTTCATATATCATGGTCACTAAGTTCCAACATTCTGAAAAATTCGAGGAGGTTGCTGTGCGCGACATTTGAATTTGTCTAGGAGGTAGTTGATCACATCTCTAAACCTTACAAGGTTATAAACTCTCAATGATAGTTTGGGATGTAGCATTCCTGCTGACCGTTGCCAGTGCCGTTCTCTCCCCGAACAGAACAATTCCTTTATGGTGTGGGGTCCCTCCGCATTGCATGGTTCTGTCCCCATCTACCGGGAAGCTACCGTCGGCCAGCTCATTGCTTGCTACCACTTTATACCCCGGCACCTTGATTAGATGTACACGATTGCAAACTGATAGGTGGTTCAGCATACATTCCTTCACTAAACTTGTTTGTGAAGTTTGCCCTCTTCGTAACGTCCCTTGGAGGAAGGGCCAGTGGTGTGTCTTTCCCTAAGGACTTGATTTGTTAAGACGACATTTTCTTTCCTTCGCCAAAACCATCTGCTCCCAAAAGCAACATGATATGTTTCTCTGCCTGTTTAATCACTAGATGCAGCGGTTTGAGCTTCAGCTTGAGAGGAGTTTGCGGATATCTGTGTCATGTTCGGCTGCATCGAAGTTATAATACTCTTAGTACCCTGCATAAGTGCATTTCCTATGACAAAGCATGATATGAGAGGATTGATTCTGATCGCACAGCTGTTATATCCAATATCGGCAGTTCTAAAATCAGCAACTTTTTGGAAAGAAAAGAATGTGTGTTCAACATCTGGAAAACTATATATCGTATATATACTATTATACAGACAGATAGACGTATATACAGAGTACATTGCTAAATCGATTCAGCTCCTCACGCTGATCATTTATATTACATACTAGAGGAACCATCCACGCTTCACTGTGGCTGATACATAGATAATACTATTACTACCATCTATATGAATTCGATTAGTTGGATATAACTATTAGTTAATGAGATATAGCATTTTTGTGAAACAACCTGTGTTAGCTTACGAAAAAATGGATCATAAAGTTTTTTGTGAGTTAATAAAGCAAGCGCTTTTTCGGGGAAAATACTGTTGAATTTGGGCTCAGGGAAACTCACCCTTCAAAAGATATTTGCTAAGAAGAGGCGGAAGCTCTGTGCAAAGGGGGTGCCTCGTAAGTTCATAATCCAACAAAAACAACGAATAACTGATACTGAGGAATGTTGGAGAGCTCTTTAATCGTAATAAAACCGAATTTTTGGTTAATGTGTGTGACAATAGAAACATAGCTCCATTATTTCCCACTGTAGTCCGATCGGCAGTCATTCCAGAGGTCGGCAAATGATGAACCGGTTCTCAGGCAGAAAGATCGAAAAAGTCGGCTGGAAAGGTTATTATATCAGTCTTTTCGGATGCACTTGGTAAAAAACATACTGAACGACCAATTACTGAGCCAGTTGTAATCTATTTCACTGCGTATTTGGTTGCAGTTTTTTTCTACTATTCCAAATACTTAGCAATTGTATTATTTTTTAGGAAGAATATGTTTAAAATTGTAGGCATATAATCAAATGATTCCTACAAACATGACTTTTGATAGATAGATATGCCTGCATATGTGTACTTTGAAAGCTCTTTTAGGTTTACTTCCGAGTTCTGCAAACTAATATACCCTGCTTAGGGAATAATAATAACTTAATGTTCCGTCACAAAAATATACTGCTGAAGGTGTCCCACGTGGAACTTAAAGAGATCAGGATGGAATGTAGATAGTATAAGTCATACGGCGGTTCCCTGAATGTACGCTCATCTTCAGTAAGGACTACTTCTGTCTATACACACATCTGCTTTGTTTCGCAGCATGGAAGTTGCTGTAGTTAAAGCTCAGTCCATTTACGTCGACGATAACTTTTCCTCTAACCGCAGGCACACACACTTTTACTATAAAAACAATTAATAGTTGTTTCTTTTCTCATTTTCCATATATTGTCCATCGGCTGTTCTGATCTATTTACCAGACTTAATCCCTTATTTTTAATATTTATTAGTACTTGTGTTTATATATTCTTTTTATTGAGAGTGCTTACGATTTCTGTGGGTAGTCTGACTGTTAATCTCGGGGAATCTCTCTTCTTAAGTAGATTTTATCTTTCACAGATCTACTATAAAATTTTACCCACATATCAAGAATTAAGTCCTTGTATGGAAAACTTTTTTGAAGAGACTTTTTTACAAAACATGAAACAGATTATTACGCAGTGGTATAATCTTCCAAGATGCTTAGATCGGATAAATACAGCGTATCACTGTCATATAAACTGTTGGTTAAAATCAAGTACTTGTTTGGAGAACTTTTACGTTTGACAAAATATTTTCGCGAAATTTGGCATAGATTTTTGTCCAAGACTGCTGCCAAAATATGCTTTAATAAACACAGAAATTTTATAGATAATACCAGTATAGGATGTAGCTGCCATATGAAATGATCGACCAAAGTAAAAAACATCGTTGTATACTCTTATAGGATATAATAAATGCACCGGTGAGTGGTAATATAGCTTCGATGCAGCCGAAGTTAGCATTCTTTCTTGTTTTTGAGAATCGTTTGAGTTACTGTGAAAATTTCATATCTGACGGTTCATGTTTTTATAATCCGATACCCTGTCTGATCCAAAGAACGAAAGGAAAGTATCATTCTCTAATTTTAGCGCACTGTCTCATGAGATGCTTACTGAAAACTTGAACGTCTGTAGATCAACCCTCTCTTTTTATGACAAAACCGGGTTATTCATTTTTATATCATATTATATCTTACTATGATTACTTTTATACTTGCAACCAATTGCTACAGAGTGTTATAGTTTTGTTCACCCAAAGGTTGTACGTATCACTTAAAACTAAACGAGATAGATATAGGATTATATATATATAAACTAGCAGCCCGTCCCGGCATCGGCAATTATTTATTTTTGGAAATTTGCATATAAAACACTTTTTTCAAAAATATTTTTATTTGTATTAAAAAAAATCCCGCAGTTATATTTGTATGTAAGTCTATTTATGTTCAATTTCTTTGATGGTTTAAGTGGCGGGCGCTTTTGAAAAATTAAAAAATAAAAATAATAATAATCAAAAAAATAAAATAACAGTATTTAATAATGAGTTCAGTAGTTTTGCATATAAATAAATAACAAATTATTAAATAAATATATTAAATAATAATATTCTTTAAAAATTAGCGTCTAAAAATATTATAGGTAAAAGTAATAATTACGAAAAGAATAAAAAAATAAAATAAAAATCCTAATTATGAAAAATTAAAAAATAAAAATAATAATAATCAAAAAATTAAAATAACAGTAATCAATAATACATTCAGTCGTTTTACATATATTTTTGCCACTGCACGTGCTCAATTCTGCTAAATAGCAGCGACAACGTCGAATTCCTTACTTTGATTCTATCGGCTCTGTTAGCCGCCAAATCGTATATCATACAGAATCCAATTTGCACCTTCTCTATACTTTACATTCTCTGGCCCGGCGCGCTTTTCAGAATGCATCGCAAACAACGGTCACGGCGCTATGGCGGTTTTGTTTACTTTTGAATTTTTTAATTCGTAATATGTTTTGAATGAAAAGTACAATTTAAGAACTATTTTATAGGTAGTTAAATGGTCTTGACCATAAAATAATTTATTTGGATAAGGATTAATATAAACAGATATATAGCATGGTTTGAATTTGGTTAGCATTTTCAATAATGTTTAAAACGAAAAAAGTTGTTGTAGTGACATAACCACAATAGTTGGACATATGCTACCGCGGAATTTTTTGTAGACATTATGATGTTCTTCAGTATTGTTGTACATTATTTTGTTCTATCGCTAATAGTTTTGGCAAAGCATTCGACATTTTAAGACTCATTTTTCTACTCCTTCGGTTACATTGTTCAAATTATACCAAGGATCCCTATTTTTTTTTTTTTTCGAAATGAAATGTAGCCTATGTCAAATTGGAAGAATGCAGCATTCTATTGGTGAAAGAATTTTTTAAATCGGCCTAGTACTTTTTAAGCCTATTCATTACAAACATACAAACATATAAAAATAGGTACAAGTCTTTGCTCTTTATAATATTAGTATAGATGATCAGGATGACGAGAAAAATTTAAATCCCGTTGACTGACTGTCTGTTCGTCTGTCCGTCTGTGCAAGCTATAACTTGAGTACAAAATAAGTTTTGAGTTCGTAAATGGGCGCAATCGGACGACTGCCCCGTCCAGAAACCGCCACTAACCTTAAACATAAAAGTGCCATAACTAAGTACTGAATTAAGACAAAAACCTGTAATTTGATACAGACGATCGCAGTAGCAAGGGGCACCTGTGGGAAAAATTTTTTGAAAAAGAGAGCGTGGTCCCGCCCCCTAAAAAATTTAATGTACATATCTCCTAAACCCCTTAAGCTACAACAACCAATATTCTTTTCGGCGTTTGCGAAAAATAGAAAGAGAATACTGTCAGATGAACTTAAATATCTGAGCATGATACATAAGGCTATGCTTCTGAAAAAAATTGGGGTTACGTTCCAAGACAAAACTATATTTTTTTCGTTATTTTCCTGGCTAAGATTATATGTAAGCCGCAGTCAATATATCGTTGCGAACTCAATTGGTTTACATAGTACTGCTTCCTATTATTTAATTATTATCCTAATATTTTATTACTCACATTAATAACCTTTGATATGATATTTAATACGTCTACCTTAAATCAATCTATTTTTTACGAGTTTCTGATGATAAAGTTAGAGAAGGCTAGATGTGAATTGCCAGCATCACTACATTTAGCTGAATTGGAAATTAACATATTTAACCAGTAAAAGGTGTGTGTACCGTGGAATCTGAAATTAATACATCAATCAGCTGTAGCACAATCTGTCTTACATTACGCCTTTCGACGCTTGAGAGGCTTCCGCCCACACTGCTAATAAGTGTTCACACAACTGTGAAAGCAATTAAAGAATGTGAAAATTTTCTCACATCACTCAAAAGGAAATCCCTAATAGAATTCAAGTTGAAACTAGAGAAATACTTGAACTGACAGCTGCAAGCAACAGCAACAGCACTAGCAGCAGTCAGCGTATGCATGCACCAAACGTCCAGCGTGAAGTTGCCACACTCGAGCAACTTCAAATGCCAACGTCAACACAATTCCGAAACAAATAGTACAGCAAGAAAACTATAATTTAACTTATAATCAAGAATCATCAGCGACAACAACAACAACCACACCACGCTGCTTTCGTTGTTGTCTGCAAGTGCCACCACATCAGCGCACTCAGCTCTGAGAAGTATGCAGAAACAAAAATAAAAAAAAGAAGAGTCACAGAGCCACAGAGCCACTCACTGCCATTCACCGCTTCAAACACCCACATATATAACAACAGCAACAACCATCATGCATTGCAGTTATTCGCAACCTTTCACTTTGCCCATCCTCAGTTGCGCAGCTTTCGCCGCCAACAACAACTATTGCACTTCAGCTGTTGAGTGTCACTCAATGCCAACCATTGAGCTGGCGGGTCGGTGTGTGCGTGTGTCGTTCAAGTGCATTTGATTGCAACAAGTGTTCGCATAACAACAACAACAAACACTTAATACTGCTTGCAAATTAAATTATCAACTATAAATACTTATGGTCGCATATTAACATTTATTTACTTATTTGTGGGGGTTTATTTGCATACGGTGCGGTGTGTGGCATATGTGCGTTGTGTGTGGCTTGTCGCTCGTTGCATTTCTTTGCCGCACCATAGCTATGTGTTGCATCATTGGGAATGCACATTCATTTGCATAAACAGGCAATGAATTTTCTGTTATTATTTTTTTTACGATTTTATATTTTCGCAAATAAATTCATGAATTATGGAATGAGCGAAAATTATATACACTTACGGAAAATTAATTCTGAATATAAAATTTGAATGGTTCAAATATTTTGCTGCTAATAAAAAAACTGTGAACCAAAAGAAATTTATTCAAATAATTTATAGTGGCCGAATATACAATACGAAATTCAGAGGGGTATGGACATGATTAGGAACCACTATGTTCGCTGGGAATTTTTAATATATGATTAGGCACTTGTTAGGTACTTGTTTTAAGAAATACTTATTTTGCTTTAGAAAGATAAGATTTCGTAGGATAAACGCTTTTGTTATTGGCTTAGTATTGTCTGATGGTCAGGAAGGTTTTGCTATGTGTTTGATGGGCTGGGCTCATGATTTGCTTCCCAACGGCTAAACTCTTAATTTGAAACTGCACTGTCAACAATTGAACCTTCTGAAGGAAGCGATTGCCCACAAGTGGCTAAAAGAAGAATAATTATTTTCCATTTGGACATACTAAAGACACACACATTCGTGGGATACTGGGCAAAAGCTCCGAGAGCTTGTTTGGTAGGTGCTTATGCATTCAGTTTATGGTATGGACTTGGCAGCAATTAATTTTTAGAAAAGTTTATAATATCTGTCAAACACCGACGGTTATTAGAAAACAGTGACACATCGTTATCCTACAGTTAGTGCGACCAGGATTTGAAATACCGACACACATAATTGTAGTTCCCACATATTTCACATATTTATTTCCCGAATGGAGTAGGTTGCCATTAAATAGCAGTAGATGTTTAGTACGGCTCCGATATATTTTCTATATAGTTTCCTGGGATAAGAAAAAGTAAAGCTATAAAGTAACCATAAATTTCTTCATTTTCATTTTATATAACCCAGAATCTAGTTTCATGCGATATGGCCACTGCAGAGTATTTCAAGCGGAGGACGCTGCCATGAGGCTAGTAGTAGATCTACCGCTCTGAAGGGTAGCTGCCTTCAGAAAGTGAAAACTGATGGAGTTATTAGAGAGGGCACCCTTACACCAAATGCATCAGATTGGGAACAAAGCGGTACTCCTTTGTCCTCTTACGCTCTAGCGATGCATTTATGAAACAAAGTACTATTAACAGAATCCATTCGTCTACATGTGGATGTACTGACTAAATACTGTTCGATAGGCTCACAGGCCAATACATCCTGCTAAAGTGTATAGAAGAAGACGAGGTGAATTTACAAATGTATTTGGGTTTTTGGCGGACTGTAGTTGAAATATCTCGGTATACAATTATTCAACAAATCTATTAAGGTGACTCAAATAGATATTTGTCACGTTTAACAAATTTTGCGTTACCTGACTTAATCAGTATAACTTCTCATGAAATAAGAGGCGACTAAAATGTAATATGCACCATATCAGTGATTTGGCTTGTCTCGATATTACAGCAAAGTCTTGGGGGAAAAAGAGCTATAATATTCAGCTTGAACTGATATTATAGAATGACATTCCTGCTAATGGAAAGGAATTTGAAGCTCAAGCGACAAATGGCATTGAGTTCGATGGGTACTCAACTGATAGTAACAGTGTCTATTATCACGTCCACCTATTAGCCCTTGGAGTTCGCTTAAATCTACTCATTGAGTTTTACGCTTTAAGGAGATTTGTGGTAGCTGTGGTTTAAACCTAATAGGAGGTATAATTGAAAATTCTGTTTCGGCCTCGAACACGACCAAGGTGGAAAAGTGTCCCTTCCTCCTGACCACTTGGTTTTCGCAAGCATCATATGAGGCGCTGATCAACGCATTGATTTGATCTGTATGTTTCGCCAGCAGGTACTCACGCAACAACACAACGACTGTTCTTTATCGTCAATAAAGTTTACTACTCACTCTTATCGTAATATCCCAAGGTATTTTACAAAGTGATATATAGTTAAAAATTCGAAATGAACGGAATAATAATATGTTATCCTATGATTTAAGGGTATTCCCCTTTATCCACAGAAAATTGCGAAATTTATCTGAAATTCCTTGCCATAAAATTAGTATTGAATATTTAGGCCAGCATTTGAGCAAAGATTGACGAGTTTAAATTCTATTGCTAACGAACTACAAAGCAAAATGAAAGAAGTATTCGATTTTGCTTTGAAAAAATGCATGCAAATGTGACTGTTTGAAAGCTTAAGGGAGTATTCTACTCTAGAAATCAAATTTTGGGCAGTTTTTTGAATTTTATTAAAAAAAAAAAACAAAAATATTTTTACTATCCATTTTTTATGGTGTTTTTATTCATATCTTAAGAATACAAAAAAAAAAAACATTTACAAAAAAATTTTAAAAATTAAAATAATAAGAGGGGGCGAGAGACAGATGTAAAAAAATGGCGCAGTCTGGTGACATTGAACCTAACTCTCCTGGGGGTCTGAAAAAAAAATCAAAAGAAATTCTTAATCAGTAAGGATGCTGTTATAGACCGGGAACACGAAATTTTTTTTTTTTTTTTTAAAAATGACGACTGCCTGAAAATAAAAATCATTTTTTACGCTTTTTTTTGAAATTCCTGAATTTTTTTGAAACATTAAAAACAAAAATTTTGACACGATGTTGATAGGAACGATAAAGGATTATATAAAGAAGGTTCACACAAAATTTCAAGTAAATCGGTTGTATAGAACTTGAGATAGTGCCGGTACCGTGTGAAAAAAAGTAGTTTCCAGAAAAACGCGTTTAAAGTTTAGGAAACAATTCTAGTGAACACGGACGCCACGTCACAAAATCGGCTGTATCTCCGAAAATAAGTTGAATTTTGGAAAATCCTTCCAAGGTTATATTTTTGAAAGTCTAAACTTTAAATATATGAAAAAAATCGAACTTTACAAAATTGTAGAGTAGAATACCCCTTAAGGCTTCGTATAGAAGCAAACTGAACTTCTGAAATACTGAGCATTCAAGTAACTAGTGTGACGAAGTTGAATGTTACTGGAAGCATATGTTTATGAATGGGATATATATCATTACGCCAAGCTTTTATAACGATGACGAAATAAGTTGCTTTATACTAAAGATATATGTATATATAGATATATACTTGAAAGTACTTAGGTAAACAGAAAAAAATTTGAACTTCAACATATATTAAAAAATTTTTAGAAGAAAATAAATGTTTAGTAATTAGTAACATTTTATAGACCTGCTTGAGCTTATGAAATTTTATTTGTTTTTACCACATTTCGAATTTTTTTTATTTTTAATGCTCTTACTACTTTTTCTGGTCGTTACCAGTCAACGAAATGAGTAAGCGTGGCGTGGTGGCGTCGCCTTTAGTGCCGGCGGTAAGCAGCTTAAGTGCTGACACGCGAGACGTGTGAGTGAAGAGCTGAATTCAGAGTCAGACAGACAGTTGACAGACTGCGAAGCTAACTTAAGTACGAAGCTGCATAAACAAATGCAGAAAGCTGCAATGCATTGAGAACCCACCGCACAGTCGAGCTTAAGTGCGGCTTAATTTTACGCCAGTTTTATTTCTGTCACAATACCGTGGACAGTACCAGCGTCTTTTGGAACTGACATTCTCATATTGTCTTGTTGTCTGTCTCCTACTGCAGAGGGTTATCTGTCGTCAACATGTAGCTGTTATTCTTTTGCTTTTGTAGTGGTCAAATCACACGTGATTCGGCTGGCAAGCCGCGACTTAAGTCAACACTAGCGACTTAAGGCACACATACACTTATAACAGTTATTTGTCAGTAAGCCTCAAAACACGAAATTCTCGCCTGTAAGTCGTTACCAACGAATAATTACTTGCAACAACAAAACAGAAAACCATAAGCAGTAATAAAAACATTGCCTTGTCACAATCAAAATATTGCCATTATGGCCTCTCCGCTTGCAAGCCGCACTCCAGCACTCATATTCCAAACGGATCGGCGTTTCAGCGTATTTTACGAGGTGTTATATGCTGTTGTTGATTGTGGATTTGTTTTGATTTCAATTCGCCGCATTAATTGACAAGTGTGCAGCTCGTTTGGCTTATAAATATTATTGTAAGCCGCGAAGTCTGTGAGTAACTCTGTGTATCTTTTTTGTTTTTTGTTTTTGTTTTTTTGTTTATGTGTGTGTAAGTATGTATAGATGTGTGTGCGTATTTGTTGTAGTTGCGACAACGGATTATAGCTGCGTTTATGACTGTTGTTATTGTGGTTAATGTTGATGTCATTGTTATGCCGTTTCTGTTATTGTTGTTCTTATTAGCGTGAAAAATAAAGCGTGGGTGTCGCGGGAAAATACGTTGCATGAATAAGATGTGATTCTCAATTTTGATGATCGGAAATCTATATACATACATACTATAAGTATATGCACTTAAAGAATTCTTAATTAATTGAGGTCAAAAGTAAGTAAATAGAAAGTCTAAAAAAATAAATAATTTTGTAAAAATAGTTAAAGTTGAGGGTATCAAGCAATCTGAACTTTTAACATAGTAAGTGGCCCTGGCAGTTAGTATTGCTAGAAAAGGAGGAGAAAAAGACCGATTTATGGTAAAAGTTTACCCTATATTGAAGGAAAGATTCACACTTAGTTTCTTATTCTTCATCTCAGATACTCAAAACGTTACAGAGTGCTCTCACTGATTGCCCTCACTGTTTTGTTCAAAGTATTAAAAAAACTTCATGCGTGTACATTAGGGTGTGATGATTGTTTTCCATATTATTCAAATGGAAAATAGAAAATTTGAAACAGGCACCTCTTAATATTAATATTAAAAGCTCATCTTTTGAGTGACTTTTTTCACATTTTCGAAAGTTTTTAGCCTATTTTTCAGTTGAAAAAAAAGGTTGCCTCAGAATGACACACCCTAATGTACATATAAAGCTGGCTCTATATTCTAGGTTTTATTTAAATACCATTGCTGCCGTTAGTTAATATGTTGTAACGACAACATACTGGTGACATTCAAAATTGCATCATTGCCATTGAAATGTTTCGAATTTATTGATATCTAAAATATATTCAGAAAATTATTGAATACCAAATTTGGACCCAATTAGTAAAACAGTTTCGGAAATATGAAATTTTCTCTAAAAGTGGGCGGAGCCAGTATATAGTGAACTGATAGGACAATCGGCCAAACTTAAAACAAGAAACTTAATCGACTCTACTCGTAACGCTGATAACTTATACTGGGCGATGAAAGTAGAGGTATTTTTTTTTCAATTTTTGCTCAGTATTGTTTGGCATTTCATTATAAAAGGACTTATATCAACATAATCGGCTTATTGAGCGTACTTTTCGCAACACCATCAACAAGACGGCGCCACTTCTCACAGATCAATAAATTTTTTTATTGAGAGCAGATAATTTCACGCTTTGGGCTGGTTGATTGGCTACCAAGATTGCGTGAAATCACACCGTCAGTTTTTTTGCTGTAAATATGTATATGTAAAATCTAAAGTCTATGCGGACAATCCTTCTTCGATTCAGGCCTTGGCGCAAACCATCACTCGTAACATTCGCCAGTTATAAGTTGAAATGCTCGAACGAGTCATCTAAATTTGGACTCAACGAATGGACCATCTGAAACGTGGCCGCAGCCAATATTTGAAACAGATAATCTTCAAAAAATAAATGCCAAATAATATTTTTTCGAATGATAACAACTATTCTCCAATAAATTTGAAGTTTCTGTGTTGTTTATTTAAAAAGTAAAGAACCTCGAAATGAATCGCCCAACATAACTATTTTGTAGGATCTCCATATTTTCCTTCTGCGTGTTACAAATTTCGTGGAAAACTAAATACACCCAACGGTAGATACGTTAATCAGAAAACCGTGTAAAAAAAACAAACGTGTAAAACAAACCGTGTAAAAAAGAGGCGTTTCCCATAGTAAAATGATGGATACGTTCCATGTCATTTGAAAACCGAGTAAGATGAAATAAAGAACTATTTACTTCGAAAAACCGTGTAAAAAATGTTGAAAACTATAAAGTTTCAGATATGCATACAAATTGTATATTCATATGGCATTTTATTGAGCATTTAAACTTAAAATACATAATTTATACAGGTGAAAAATTGGTTGAATAAGCAAAAAACAAAATAAATCTGTGAATCCAGAATTAACCACAGAAAAAGTAGAACAGAAGTAAAGAAAAAATATTTACATAGCTACATAGTTATTCGACGCTAGTTGATAACACGTCCAATTGTTTGTGACGAACTGAACTAAAGTCGCTATCGTCACTGGAGATATCCGAACAAAATGTGTAGGTAAGAGTTATCGAATAAGGGGAATTCACAGTTACTACATATGTATCTCATTGCTCAGTGTGGTAAAAACTAACATAATTACAAGACAGTGATTATGAAACTAGTACTAGATTAAAAATTTTTTCACAAGACTAACACATACATACGATATATATATATTGCTAAATATATATTTCTGGCCTAGGCAACACTAAGTGTTGCCAGGTGCAATCTGATATTTCCATTGGAAAGTTTGACATTTTTTAGCATAACATCACTCAGAATATTTTGTCATTTAATCGTGAATTGTTTTATTTACAGGGGATTAAAAAATTCATCTCGGCCAAAAAATGGAATTAACTCGTGAACATTTTCGTGCGATCATTTTTCACAACTTTCGACGTGGATTATCACGACAAGAGTGCATCGATGAACTAAAATCTTTGTATGGCTATGAAGCACCATCCTATAGCACTGTGAAAAACTGGTACAACGAATTAAATCGTGGCCGACGTTCGCTCAAAGACGAATGCCGTGAAGGTCGTCCAAAAACAGCCGTTGTGCCAGAAAACATCGATGTCGCACGTAAACTGATAATGCAAGATCGTCATGTAGCATACCTTCAGATAGAGGCATGCCTATGCATTTCTCCCACCAGCATACATTCGATTTTGTATGAACACCTGGCCGTAAAAAAGGTTTGTTCTCGTTGGATCCCGCACAATTTTACAATCTCTCAAAAAAAGGCTTGTGTGGATTGGTGTAAAGAAATGCTGAAAAAATACGATCGCGGTGCTTCAAAAGACGTTTATAAGATCGCCACAGGTGACGAATCATGGATCTATGCGTATGAGCTCGAAACAAAACAGCTATCGACCGTGTGGGTCTTCCAAGACGAGCCAAATCCAACGAAAGTTGTTCGTGGAAGAAGCACTTCGAAGCAAATGGTCGCCTGTTTCTTCGGCAAAACTGGTCATGTGGCGACTGTTCCGCTTGAGCAACGTAGAACGGTTAATTCTGAGTGTACACCACCATTTGTTTGCCTGAAGTCTTCGGAGAAATTCGAAAAACGAACAAGAGAAGACGAATCATTGTGCACCATGACAATGCGAGCTCTCACACATCGGCTCAAATCAGCGCCTTTTTGACCAGCCAAAACGTCGAATTGATGTGTCATCCGCAGTACAGCCCTGACTTGTCACCCAAGGACTTCTTTTTATTCCCACACATCAAGAAAATAATGCATGGTCAACGATTTTCGTCGCCAGAAGATAGTGTTGAAGCATTCAAAAACCATGTTTTGGAGGTGTCTCAATCGGAGTGGAAAAAGTGCTTCGAAAATTTGTTTGAACGCATGCAAAAGTGTATAAATCTTGATGGAGAATATTTTGAAAAACAATAAAACCATTTTCGTTGATAAATATTCCTATTTTCATTATTAGGCCAGAAATATATATAGCAGCCCTCGTACATGTTCTCGAAACAAAATGTTTACCATTTACGGAATATTTTATTGGAAAACAAACAACATAATGATCTCCTCGGTTTGTTCTCGAAATGATTTTAAAATATATAGCTTTAAAGGCCCAACATGTCCTTTTAAGACTCCTCAGCTAGCTCATAAGTTACCTGAGCCTTTTTAACATAAACAAACTCATTCTAACACTGTGTATTTGCGAGCGACATTTGAGATTATTTCATTTTTAATTTCCGAAAAAAAGTTTCACCAGCTGCCATTTTTTAAAATTGAAAAAATATTTGTATATTTTTTTTGTTCATTTTCCACATTTTAATTGACATAAATTTCATGTGCGCAACTAGAACTCAAGCATCAGCACCAGCAACTTGGATAGCCATTACCAACACGCTCTATTAAAGCGTCAAGAAGAGGTGTCGAAGCAACCGCTGAGTAAAAAGTATCGAGCAACAGCTCAAATTACCTAGAAATACCAAAACATACAACAACAAATACAAATGGCATAGCGAATAGGCCAACTGTTGCAAACGGCGAGCTAAATTGCGCACCACACAGCTCTTGGCTGCTGGCACCATAAGCCGGTTGGGATGCTTGTTCTAAATACGTGGCACTCGTAGTGTTCGGCGCTAACGCCGTCCCTAGTTGTGTTAGCTTTTAGTCACCAGTTGAATGTAATATAATACGGGAATTCTTCACCTGTACGCACTTGACTTATTTTTCCAGCGCGCTGTGTTGCTTATGGTCCCCTCACGCTCTCGCGCGATTCACAGAATTCATGATATTCAGCCAACTGCGGCGAATGTTGCAATGTGACATGTGGTGTGGATGGTTTTGAATTTCTTTTGCATATTTTTTTCCAAAAAAAAAAAAATATAAAATATCCAACAACAACTAGTAAATGGAATGGAATTTAAAAGTAAATACCAGAGGTGTTAGTTAACACTGGGAACAAATGCGCATACTTTTGCAAATGTGTTGCTCTATATATTCTAGCGTTAAAGCATACATATATGGAGGCAGGTCGAGGTGTAGGGGAAATATATAGTAAGTGCTTATAAGCATCTGCATAAGTGCAAGCATGCATATTTTTTCGTATTTTTTTCGCCATGGCATATAGTTGTGGTGGCAATTGTGAATGCGTCTGGTTGCACTTGTTCGATAAGTATGGAAATAGGTGACTGCGTACTCAGTCACATATAAGTATCAACCGCAAAGCAACGGCATTTAATGAAGTGTGAGCAGGCATGCATTACAGGTGATGAACGGGTTAAGAGCGTTGTTAGTGTATAGTATGTAAACAAGGCGTGAGTATGGAGAAAAGTGGTGATGGCTCTTAATATAACTATTTCTCCGCTGTCCGTGTCGTTTAAGCTGTTTTGGGTTAAAAGTCCAACAATAATTTTACTAACCGGGTATATTTCTTGAACCAAATTTAAACCTGGTAGTTTTTTGTTTAGCTTTATTGGTTTTTCATTAAAATTGGATTAAAAAAATTAGATAAATGTTGCGAAGAGTAAGATTTTTGGGTGGGAACAGTTTTTATTTTAAGCGGCTTCAGTTATTTATGTATTGAAGTTGCCAGTGAATCGTGTGATATCTAAACTTTTTTGGTGGGAACAGTTTTTATTCAAAAGTTACAGTTAACTATTGAAATTTAGTTATTAATTCATCATCTAGATAACTAGAAACTACTTTAATTGTAACCACATTTAGTTTTATGTGTGGGAAGAGCGATAGAGTAAGATTTTTGGCTGGGAACAGTTTTATATTAAGCGGCTCCAGTTATTTATGTATTGAAGTTGCGAGTGAATCGTGTGATATTGAAATGTTTTTGGTGGGAACAGTTTTTTTTTTCAAAAGTTACAGTTTACTATTGAAATTTAGTTATTAATTCATGATCTAGAAAACTTTATTTGTAACCACAATTAGTTTTAAGTGTGGGAAGAGTTTAAAATTTTTTTTATGTCGATATAGTTTTTTTTTACTGCAACCAAGTCACCTCAAAGTCATTTAAATGCATTGTATGCAACTTAAAAACAGTTTAATTGCAGCGCATTTTATAACTTAAGTGAAGTACTATTAAAAAAAAATCGTCAAATTTCAAAAGTAAGCTATTAAAAACATAAAAATTCAAAAGTAAGTAAGTAGTAAGAGCTGTAAATGTAAAAAAAACTGCATACAGGAAATGCTTTTATTTGGTTGGGAACAGTTTTTTAAAGGATTTTTGTTACAACTTGGTCACTTTAGCATCATTTTCTTACCTACAAGTAATTTAAAAGTGATTTATTGATAGCGTGTACAATAATTTTAAAGATAAAAACTATTTGCGACACCTATTCGTAAATTAAACCAAGCAATTTTCATAAGATATTCTCAGAAAACATAAAGATTGAATTTGAAATTAAATTTAAAGCTGCCAAAGAGAAAACTGTGAAAGAAAACTTTTATGAGAACAGTTTTTGTTTGAGTGGGAACAGATTTTTATTAATGGATATATTTGGATTCGTTAAACATGATATTCCCAAATATTATTTTAGTTAATTTGGAAGTGTTTCTTTAGCACTTTAACCATACTTTTCCCTGCTGTGTTCCAGCATAAACAGAATTCTTACGTCATACGCAAATAAAAATCAGTACGACATATTTACATGCATATAAAGAGGCATATTAAAATCCATATATACCCACATTGTATTACGCAAGCAAAGCATGCTATTACTCATATTTACTCTAAAAATCATGTAAGTGCCAATAATCACAACAAAATGTTGCTCAGTAATTAAAAGGCGCCCCATTTAAGCGAAACGCAAGTCAGTTAATAAAAGTGCGCTTGTGTTAATTATGAATTACTATGTATCATATAAAAAGTAAATAAAAGTAGAGCAAAAATGTCAAAGTTGTATGCCGGCGGCTTTCGGTTGCAAACATTTGCATTTAAAGGCTTGTACTATTGGCTATTGAAAACGCGTAACATCAAGTTTAAGTGCAACTTGTACCAAAAACTGGTTTAATTACTGGCGACAAGTAAAGGGGGCGTTTAATAATAAAATAGCACAGTAAAAAAATAAGTGTTGCATAAAAAATTTTTAAGTGCAATAAATCAAACGGATAAACACATACAAAACTTGTAAAAAGCAATAAAAAATATATTTTTATAGTAAATAGTTAAACCACTTTTGATTAATATTCATAAATCGGAGGTTTTAATTTAAAACACAACTGCGCCCTGATTTGCATAACCGTAGCGTTTTGTATGCATGACAACACTGTTGCGCTACTTAAAATGGCTTTTTCCACGGTAATTAATCATTACACAGTACTAGATCAATTAGAACGTTATTAATTAGTATTTTTTTATTTTAGGGCAGTTGCCAGAGGAACCTGTTTTTGTAAATAACAAAATAATAAAATAATGAAACTGTTCTCATACAACAAACTGTTCCCAATAAATTTTATTTTAATTAAAGCATAAATATACAATTATTACCTTCCATTTTTAGTGACATTTGACTAAAAAATTTCAAATTATTATTGTATTGTTGAAAAATTTAGCCTTTTCACGACGCTTTTTGAAAACCTACATTTCGCTCTAACATTCTTGCTTAAAGTAAGTAGTAATTCTTACTAAAAGATTAATTGATATTTAATTTAAAAAAAAATTCCATTGCTAAAGCCAATTCTGTGCTAACTTGATCCTTCTATGTGTATAAAGAGAGTTTTTAGCTTGTGTTTAACTATTCCCATCTTTCAGAAGGCTCTAAAGTTAAGGTTTGGCATAAAGTTATTCTTGACTTTGATTTAGAAGCAGTTATGACTAATAAAAAACTGTTCTCACATCATTCAAAACTGTTCTCAGTTATGAAAATTCCTTTTGTGGTATGGATAATAATCTTGAAAAATCATCTTCATATATTTTTGGTGAAATTAAAGGATCTTTTTTTTTAATTTACTTTAGTTTCTTCAATACTTTCCGAGGTAAATTACACACGTCTTCCCAAAAAAAAAACAAAAAAACATTTTTTGTATTCAAAAATAAATTCAATAACTCAGCTATAGTAAGTTTACTAATACACTAGCTTTGGAAGTAAAATATGCTGCATTGAAAACTGAAAATTAGGGCCACTTCTATAACAAAATTATAAATTTTCCAGAATTTTCACATTTTTCTTACATTTAAAGTTGTTTATAATTTAGTATGAACTATTCCCATTAATCCAATGCCTTTAAGGTAAGATTATTTAAGAAGTCAAACTGTTCTCACGCCATATAAAATTGTTCCCAAAAATTATTTCCTCACTTTGACAACACTTAAAGAATCGCCAAAAAAAATTTTTATTAAGCAAGGAAAAGAGGTCATGTTTTCTATAAACACGAGAAATGCTAACAGACTTTAAACATATACAGTTACTTTTTTCATACATTGAAAACTTTATCACAGACTAAACTTTCTGAAACTGGAAAATATTTCCCACCAGAAACTCTACCTCGTTATTAAAAAATTATTTTCCGTAAATAAACACTTAAATTTCGTTTGCGAAATCCACTCTACCCGGCAATATTTGCTGTCCTAATGACCATCAATAAATTAGGGAAATATTCTCGATTTTCCAATTGCCAAAATTGCTTTCGAAGAGTTATCGCTAATATTTCGCCTATCATAAAATTTCCGCGAACCCACGACGCACAAGCATTTTTCGTGCCTATACGCCATTTATGCAACCTCCTACACAGCGCCAACACGCCTATGGTTACATAGTACTCCCGCGCCGCATGACTTTCCCACGCTGTTTTACCCACAGCGCGCAAAGCAAATATCCTCTAAGTGTCATTCACATTTTTATGGGCCTACAAAAATGCGGAATCCCACAAGGCACCAAGCAAGCGGCGGAAAGAAACATACAGACAAATCTACAAGCCGGCAGCCAGTCGATTGTGACTATTTTCCCCCTGCCTGCGACGCGACCACTCACATTTATTCTCTACTGACACTTGTGCAATTTTCGCATTTTTATGATTACAACCACTTGTCTTAACTACTTGAAGCGTTTTTGGCCCCAAAAATATGCCCTGTAGACCGGCGAAAAAGCGGCGAAAGCGCAGGCGAAAAGCGGACGATGAGTGGTGAGTGCCAAATCTCAACAAATGGACGTGAATAGCGGCGCACCACACACACACATACACATATAAAAGTACAGCGAAATTTCGCATACAAAAAAGCGCCGCTGGCAAAGCAGATAACACAAACACTATATATATATATATGTATAAATATATACAAAACATGTGCGCCCGACAGTGAGTGTGGAAAATTGCAAATGGCCGCAAATGTGAAATATTTAAAGCAAAGTGTCACATAAAAATGACTTATCTTCATGTATCAAGTGGCATTTCGCTGCCACACAGACACACACACAAAAACACATGCTTGCTTTTCCACAGCCGCTGGCGTCCACTGTCGACTTTATAGCTTTTATAGTTTTGCACTTGTTGTTATTATTGTGCTGCTTCTTGGCGGTTACTCAAATGGCAAGTGTCACATTCTGTGCACCGACTGCCTGGACGGGCTGTTCTGCTGGTTGGCAGGCACAACTAAATTGCAGGAGCAGCTGTGAGCAGACAATTGACTACCTCGCCTCGTTTTATGTGTAAATAAGGGAGAGCCATGTATAGTGAGTGTGAAAAGTGCGTAACATTGACAGCAAAGCCACTGCTGCTTGCGTAAGTTTATCAGCCGAAAATTCCCTATGGAAGTATTATTGAAGATATGAAATGAATTTTATGGCATGATAACAAAAACAGCAGCAATTTATATAGAATGCCAGCATGCTGTTTGAGCATAAGATGGTGCATAATGAGCGGTAAAACAAAAAATATGGAAAAGAAATTAGTTGAGAATCTGACAGATTGATCTGGGCATGCATAAAGTACTGTTAAATAGTAAAAAATGTATTCATAGCAATAAAATAATAATTATAATAATTCAACTTAATAGATTTAGCACCTTAGATGCACGATAAACAAACTAAAACTGTTCTCAATAGTTTAAACTTGTTTTCACAAGTTACAAATAATACAGCAAGTAGCGATTATTTAAAAGTTATTATTATAAGGAATAAAAGATGGTAAAAACTGTTCTCAGAAACTTCTAAACTGTTCTCACTTCTCTCGTGCTACTTTTAAATGACATAGTTACTAAGTAATGTTTTCTCAATTGAATGAAATTAATTTAAAACTGTTCTCAACTTTAACAAAACTGTTCCGACGCAACAAACCACTCTATTTCAGTTTGAAAATGAATCTGTGTAATTTCTTAAGTTATAAATTAAATATATATCGCTGAATTACTACGCAAGTAGATCCTTTAAAAAACTGTTTCGATTGTTTTAAGCTATTACTGAATGGACTAAACCTCTTGATTAACTATTGCAAAACAAAAAAAAAAAAAAAAACTGCACAAAGACTGGGAAAGCACTGCGCTAAGACTATTTTTTATTTTATTTATCTCTCCTTAGTTGTTATATTTTCTATTGGCATGGATCTTCTACCAAGTATAATTCTCTAGTATGACTAACTAATTTTTAACACAAGTTTTCTTCGTTCAACAATTAATTCAACATTCAAACTGCTGTAATGATGTATTCGCAATTTTCACTAACACCAAAAACCCTGCTAGCAGAGCAAGAATAAATAAATTTAATTAGTAGAATAATTTTTTGTATATCAGCATTTATTCCATACATATTAATGTACATAAATACAAGTACATTCTCTAAATAGAGAGTCCACTCTTATGGGCTCGTGGGCGTCACTTGGTTAATTCTCTAAATTGAGTTTTAGTGCCTGTTTACCCACGCAAATTATTCCGCTTTGATTCGAAATTAAATAAGATGCCATAATACGCAATAAATTGTCACAATTTTCACTCCCTTAAGAAATCCACACATTCTTCGTCAATTGTTATTGTGGAGAGTGTTGGCGCTGCCAGCAAGTGCAATGACAGTAGCGAACAGTGTGTGCTGCCAAATACAAGTAATTGAAAATGCTTTTAAGAATTCTGCGAATTTGATTTATTTCATTTATTTATATTGTGTTCTGTGCTCATAAGCAATGTCTTTGTGTATGTGTGTAGGCACTTTTTATTATGCTATGATTGCTTGTCGTCTCAATAAGTGTCGAATTTGTTTTATTTTATTTTAACAATAGAGCTCATTTTGTATTTTTATGCTTGATGATTTATTTATTTAGCGTCTTTGTATACTGTTTTGTGCATAGGTATATTTTAGACACTATGGTTCCAACAAAAAAAAAAAAAAATATTAAAATAATAAATATGCTGGTATTAGTGACGTATATTATGCCACTTGGAAACTCGAACAATGATTAGAAGTATTTAGAAATGAATAATATAAATATAGCTACACGAATTTTAATGCGCTTTTAATAATTGATCACTTTACGCACACATCAGTAAACTGTTCCCACAGGTACTTGACAACCGAACCAACAATTTTATTCTTGCTATGAGGTTACAACTAAATTAGGGCAATAGAAAACTGTTTTCCACGGCTAAAAAATGTTCCCTTATGATAAAAAACTGTTCTCAAAAACTAAAACTATTTATACAGTGCTAAATCATGAAATACTTTATTATGAACCTAGCATAGCGTAGCGTTATAAAGCATTATCAAAGAGAAGGCGAATGAAATTTAAAACCTACTTAGAGACTAGTTTTTATAAACGAAATTGATTTAGCAAACATTATAAAAATATTTAAACTTTCTTTTGAATTTTTCTTGAGCTTTCTCAAAACTTAATATTCTCTTGAATTGAAGTATCTATTATTTATTGGAATTTCTGGGAAAAAATTGACGAAAATTTGAAAAAAATGTAGGTATAGAAGAACACAGTGAAAATTTTACTTCTAGAAATGCCAAAATAATCTTACAATGAAATTCCTCTTTTAACATAGGCAGATGAGACTTATTTATAGTTTGTAACGCGACATTATTGGCACAGTACAGCACTCCTCTTCTTCAATTAATATAATGTTTCAAAGTAAGACAAATTTTTGATATTGAAACAAATTTTGATGACATTTTTACAGTAAATAACTAGACATTGCTGCTGTGGGAACTAGCAATAATTCTCAAATGCTTCTTTTACTAAACACAGATACTCAAACTTTTATTTTTAATTAAGACCACCATCAACTATACATTCAATACTTTTCTTTATTATTTTTTTAAGTAATACTCCTCTATTAGTTTCAAAAATTGCATGTTGTATATTTGTACGGCTTTGCTTAAACGCGGTTGAGTATTAAACACATAATATCAGCACAGTGGTGAAAATGTGATTTCAAGCCTGAGAAGAAATTTCAAAAAAGTGGTGAACATAAATATACCAATCTCGGAAGAGATTTTAGAATAGTTGCGAAAATCAATATTCCACTTACAAAAAAATATCATAAAAGTGGTGAAAATCAATATTCAAACTCTGGGAAGGTTCCTCGGAATAATGGTGAAATTTAAAATTCAACTCTCAAAAATTTTTTCAGAAGATTGGTAAACATAAATATTCACATGGGAAGGGATTGCAGAACAGTGGTGAAACTTAATATTCAACTCTGTGAAAAAAATTTCAAAACCGTGGTGAAAATCAATATTCAATGCTTAAAATATGCAGACCCCGAAATAGTGTGGCTAATGACACTGTGGGTTTTTTTTTTTTATATAAAACGAACTGTCGAGAAAGTTTTACATTTTAGTCGGCTTTTCCAGACTAATTATTTTTTAAGCAGTTCTAAAAAATGTTTCACCAATTTTACCTTCAAAACATTTGTGCGGCATAATTCTTAGCTCTATCCTATATAGAATGCTCTGGGTGTACTCTCTTTAATAATTACTCGCACAATCCTTTCAGGCTATTAATGTTGCTGTTTTAACTAACTCTTTACTGCAAGAATTTATATTTGTACTATAAGTGATATATTCTTGAGAAGGTTTAACTTTCTGTGGTTCTCTTGTTATTTTCTCAAATAAAATTATTTAAAATTAATTATTATACTATTTAATTATGCAAGAAACTGCATTAATTGCTTAAATAATAACCATTTAGCAACCTATTATCCAACAACAGTACTCTTATGGCCATTATTTGATGTTCAGCTCTTAGTATTTTCTACTTTGCTTTAAACTATCTGCTTTACACTGCATTCTCTACTATGTGTTTTTACTATTTGTTGTACCATCTTTTACCTCTCTTTAAAATTTATTCATCTACATATCTCAATCCTTTCAAAACCATTCCTTAGCGGCTCATTTCTTCTTTTACTGCTTGTCTCTAACTCATAAGCACATTCCACCAGTCTACGCTGTAATTAAAAATTATTCACCATTGCGAATATCGCGCTCCAAATCCCTTTTACAGTTGACATAATGTTGCAAGGACGTGCCACAAACTCTCAGCGCAGCGCCTTGTAGGCAAACGAACTAGACTGCAAGTCAGCTCTACTCCTGCTGACCGCTTTCAGTAAGCTTGTTTATCATAAGCCTTTCAAATATGAGTTTCACCAACTCCTACTCACCCACAAAGTACCGTTATTTCACTCAAAATGCTCGTTAACAGTGCTGCATCTTAGTTTCATTAGCCTTTATGATTTTTATGCTGATTTCTGACTGTATGTATGTGTGGCTGTGTGTGTGTCGCCAAGTCAAGTCAAGCTATAATTCCAGTCGCTCAATGGTCTCAGTATGGTAGTTAACTTTTGTGGCCTTCACACAATGCTGCAGCGGATGAGTAGCGACTCAGACGGCAAAAATGTCTAATTAAAATCCTTGACAATTTCATTTACTTTTGTTTTATTAGGAATTTTGTAAATCTGGCGTCGTCAGATTTGATTTGTAAACAATTTTAAATGCTTATAAAGAGATTATATTCATAGATACATATAGACACATACAAGTAGATACAGTTACGCACATAAATATGCAATGATAAGTCTTAAATTTAAGCCATTTTTATGCTTTAATATGCTCGTCAAGCACTCATTTTGACTTAATATTTGTTCTCTCTGTTTATTGAATTTTATCAGACATTCCATTGCTGTATAGAATCTTGTTTAATTGTTGATAAGCGCCAGTGACATGCCTACTTACACTTTTTTCTGTATCGAATATCGATCAGTTTCACAATCCATTTCATCACCTCCCTACTAAACAAACAAGCACTTAACTTCATTTCAAATCAGTGTCGTTTCATTATGCGACTGCCACGACGTTTTACCTCACCTCACCCACTTGTAGTCATGAGCAAAGGTTGCTGCTATTAAAAGGTTTTTGGGGACAAAGAGTTTGATTTTACTATTGTTATATAATAAGCGCCTGCCAACTTTGTTAGTGTTGGTAATGGAAACTCAACCCAGCAAGCAATTTTTGGATGAAGAAACATTGAATCATCATGAAACAACGCGTTTTTTTAGCCGGAACCAATATTTTAAATGCATGCAGCAGCTGAAGCAAAATTTTTAACTTAGAAAAAGTGTTTATAATATTGGAAAAACAAAATTAAAAAAAAAATTTACAGAAAGTAAAACAGAGTTTTCTGAAGGGATGGTCTATGATTAAGAGCCTAGTACATATTAATGAAGAAGAAATTGCATGTGAGCATATATTAATGGTTTCAGATTCCGATCCTAACACAAGCATAATTGAAGGATAAATATTTGTGTCCAAACAATCTATTTATCCTTCAAATCAATCTCTCATTGTGAAAACAATGAACCTGCACATCCAAAATTTTTAGAATTTTGAGATTATGAGCTCCTGTTTTCATTTCAAATATTAAAAATGGGAGAATAGGGACTCTGTTGACAGAGTAGTCGCTCAAAAAATAATTCTAAACGCATTTTGGCCAAAAAAATATTGAAATAATGCTATATATATAATATATATAATATGTGTGAGAAACCTAGACAAAATAGTGAGATTTGAGTTGAGTCAGTTGTTGAACTGAACTTTCGATCGTTGCGTTTGCTTCTGTCTGTTGTTGTTTTGAATGTTTTGTCTTTATATATTGTATCGTCCTTTTGATTTGATTCTAATTTTAACTTAGATATTTTCGTAGCCATATTTTTTCTTCAGGCTACAACGGTATGGTTAACTGATGTCGGTTACCTTGCCGATTGAAGTCGATGGCATTCCGGGTGATTGTGTCTGAACCTCGCCTCAGAGTATGTTCGAGCGATATTTTTTCTTCATTCGACAATTTCAGCTCACAGTGGTATTTCCTTTGCTACCTACCATAAGTTCGTGTCGGAGATGAAGACAGCAGCTTTTGTAAGTCAGATGCTACGAGACTGTACATTCTGCAGTCATACAATATTGGAATTGAATATTTTTATTTTGGTACATCGCGTAATGGTCGAGGAGCCTTGAAGTCGCCAAGCTTGCCCGGCCTTCCTTATATGTGATGTTAATACTGAGATCTGCTTTCGCTGCAGTTTCTTACCTCATAACTATTTATATTTAGAGATGACGATATTACTTTTTACTACATTGTAGGACTTTTCAGTACCTAATACCTCAGCCCGAAATATTTTATGTTACCTAAGTTTAAATTAACATGTATATGGATGTATTTTTTCATCACGTTTTAAAGAGAATTTTATTAAGAAATAAAATACGGTAACTGCGTGCTCCAAAGCACTGACACACAAATGTATTGAAAGTTTTTTAAAAATACTCTTAGAATTATTTATCGTTAAAGTTATATATATTTGTTTATTGCGATAAGAGGTTGCATAGGTTTCGTGTTTCAAAAATCAATTTTTTTTTATTGTCTCATTAAATTTTATAACAACTCTAGAACGTTGGCTGTTTTTATAACAAGGAAACCCAAGTACCCCCTTAAAGACTTTTAATGGCAGAAAATTCGGTTAAATTTCCTTCTAAGAAAGTTTATTATATTTGCAGCTGTAACAAGTTCTATTATCTGCCTTTTCTGCAGTCTGTCCTCCATAAGAAAATATTTTGGAGGTTATATGCTCTAAAATTCCTTTAAATTTTTCGTAGTATTCTGATTTTGATTACGAAGACTTAGTCACAAAATGGAAGTATTAATGCTGGCGCCCTGAACCTGTATCTAAGAAAAAAACCAGATTAACATAAATATTTCAAAAAACATAAAGAAATACGAGGCGCAAATCAAGTTCTTCTTATAATTCAACAGAGAAAGAAGAGGAAAGTGGGGTTGGTACTTATTATATACTTTCTAGTTACACTGTTAAATTCTACGAAACATATGCCGGGACAGAAAATTGTGTATACTGATTCACACTTCAGAAACATCCTTAGAAGTCAGTTATAAATTACATAAAGAAAAGTTATCTATTTCAAAATATTCCAGAAAATGTATATTCTTCAACACTTTCTTTAATGTCCGTTGGGTTAACTCAAAGCATTTGGAAAAAATATCGAAAAGTGCTGAAATTTTATGAATAGCTCTACCGTTATTTTGTATAGCATAATTTCATTGTTTGCTCTACGGCTACTGGTAAACTTTGATTGTGATTGTAATTGTTAGTGTTGTTGTTGCACTTTTATCGTTATTTACCCATAAGTTTATATTTATTTATAAATCCACTATTGGCACTTTTGGATACAAAAGTGAACATTAAATGCACGCATACAAACACACACTCACATATGTACATATAGATTAATTCTTTTTTGTTGTAAAAAACCCACTTTGGGTTTGACAAAATTGACAATGATTGATTACTACCCAGTAGCACGGGTAGTAGTTCCATAAATTAAATATAAAACACAAAAACAACAATAGTGACAGTGGCAAATGCAGCAATAAAGTGATTTTAACGTTGACAACGCGCACAATTGTGTGGAATGTTAACAACAACAAACACTTAAGCAAAGTTATAACTCTTTCTCCTGTGTGAGTGAGAGGGAGGGAGAGCAAAATAATACAGTAAACCGAGTTATGCCTGCCGGTCTACGTTTTTACTACTTTTTTATTTCGCTTATCAGTAAGTAACACTTTGCTGGAGGCAAACATAATTTTAACTGACCACACCGGCATGAAAGTGATTAATGAGAAAATAGAGAGTGAGGTTATGTATTTCGCTTTAGTAGCGCAACAATTTTAGTGGTTAAAAAAGTAATTTAAGTATATTTAAGTACTCGATATTAAGATTTAGTAGCGTTTTAGTTGATAAATATAAAACTTTTTGAATAAAATAAGTTTCTTGTGAGCAAAAATTAGGAAAAATTATTAAGTATGACTTTTTGTGGAAAAAAGAATCATTTGAAAATGTAGCACTTTTAGTTAAGAAACAGGCGTTAACCTTTAGTTAATAGTCCTAAAAATAAGAAATCTGATTTTTTTTAATATATTAATTTTTTTAATAAATCGTAGTCCTAAGATACAAAAAATTTGCATTTCACATTAAAGACTGAGTTTAATTATACATATAGTTTAGTTTATTATCAATGAGAAAATTTCCAGAATAATAGTTCAGTTTAAAAACCTGGACTTACACGCTTTTTCGTTGACAGCTTGACAGTTGTAACAATAATTTATACCCGCCATTTATATTGTGATATTATTTTTCTTTAATCATTTTCAAGGAGTTGTATTTTATAAAGTTGGTAACAATTTTCAAAATTATATTTGACATAATAATTTCTTTTTTTTATTTTCAATTCTTTAATAAAATATTGAAGCTATTTTTAAAATTTTTTTAATTAAATATTTAATATCTGGCAACCTTTTTGAAAAATATTTCTAACTAAAATTCTACTGAAAATCTTTTTTATTACCACTGACAACGTAACAATTATTTTATCTTAATAAGTTTTTTTGAAATTCAAATTTAATAAAAAAAAGGTGGCAACCCTATTACAAATATTAATAACTCTAAGCATTATTAGACGACTGAATTCGCGTTGTTTCAATAAGTTAACAATGTTTTGAGTAAATTTCCAAATAGGTGGCAACCTTTTTTTAAATCAAATTAATCAAATCGGTTTAGACTGCAGCTGAATTTAGACATGTTCGATAGATTGTACATAGAACAATAAAATTGTGCACTCAACTGATTTTCCCGTTGCTATGGTTATAAGTTGATTGATATCAAACCCAAGGGCCATGGATCCGTTTCGGAAAATTAATAAAATTTAGGTGAGTTTCTCCAACTCAGAGATCCACGGATAATTTTAGCAACACTTAGCGCTTGTGCTCAATTATTTTAAGAATTTTAGCGATTTATTTTGGATATTTCTGGAACTAAATACCTTAGTCGTAAAAAAAAACTAAAAATTTATGTACAAAAAACACTGAACATAAATTTCTAAACTTATGTAAATAAGTACAATTTGAACTTATAAAAATCTCAAGTATTGATTTATTTTCCAGTGAGTACTCGTATAATTTTCCTCAATAATAAAACCACTTCCTTCCTTCCAAGACAGTTTCAGTACCTCTCCTTCTCTTCTTTCTTTTCTGCTGTCATTATTGCTTACAGTAGTTGGGAACCTTTATAGACACAAACTCATTTCCGCGTCAGGCGCCACATACCACCATCTACTTGCGTACTACTCTTGTACCCCAATCCACTAAATTTTCCATACCATTGGTGCTCCTCCTGTACACCTTTAAAGTTATGTATTGAATGTACTACACTTAATTGTAATTACACGCAGATAATAGATAAGATTAAACGTGACTAGCGTCTAATCGTCCATTTGGCATGCCACACGGAGCAGTTGGCAGCACTTAGGCTTTGGTGGCGTGAGTTTAGAATGATGGTGTACTACACGGACACAACATCATAATGACTACCTGTGGGCACAAATTAAATTCTACTTTCAATTTCCATTAGTGCGTGTCTTTGGTGCATACATTTGACGTCACTATAGCACACTTACTCTCACAAGCTTAATATAGAAGTATAGTGTTTGGCGCTGGCTGAGGGTGTAAGGTGTTCTGGCGGATATTCAAGCATTAAACTCGCTTACACTTCCTTTATGTGTCGTTTTGTATCTCTTTGACTTTCGGGAAACCGAATTTTTTATAGTTAGCCTCAGCTGTGTAGTCTATCGTAGATAAGCTAGAGTGTTTCTGGCGAATACCACTTGAATGGATTTATGTACTTTGGTATTCGTTTTTAATGTTTTAATGTAGAATATATCTATCAGCTATACTTTTTGACTAGCACCCAAGACTGCATATTTGTAATATTGCTTTTTTTACATATGTTTGAGCTTATCAAGATTATAAGCATTTTGTTCGTTTACTTTTTCTTTATATAACTCATTTCCGTTCAATGACAAATTTATAATCCACTTTCTTACATTTGTACATACATACTTCCCAAGATTTTATTTTTGTGTATTTACTTAGGTGTTTGACAACTTCCTCGCCCCTTTGTTTGTGTACAATTCGCTTGTCATTTGACAGTTGTATGGAGATTTACACCATTGACAGTTGAATAAAATGAATGACATGTAACGCAATCATATGCCATTAGAGAATTAGATGTTAACTCGATAATATAAATCAATGTCTACAGAGTTTCTGTACGCCATATGGGATAATATTGCGTAAGGAAATCATATTTATAATTATATTAAAAAAAAAATTAAATTAATACCGGCGCAATATGTTTCGTTAAGGAAAAAACTTATAGTGTTGTAGTGTAGTGAGTGCTGAGCACTACCGATAGAGTCTAATTATTTTGAATAATGTGAGCTTTATAAACTAATCTTATAAGGTGTATGTAAGTGTGGTTTTAATTGTCTCAATCTTCGATTTGGTGAGTGTTGATATAGTATGACTTATAGTTATCTCATAGTGTATACTACAGGGTCGCTCAAAACGACTTTGTTGTAGCGACTCCATCTCCATAATTTTACACTTCTCGTCTTTTGACTGTGATCGAAAATACTACCAGCCTTGTATACTTTTCATACGTATAGTCAATACCTTTCTCTGTGAGTTGGGCAAAGTTATAATAAGTTCTCCATAAATTTCGCAAATCTTCAACGCACCATACCCCCATTTTTTAATACAATACTAGCTTGGTATAGTTCATAGACTAGAAATTTAACCCTAATTTATTGGTGAGCTTAAAATTCTTCATAAATACGGTTTGAAATTTTGAGTTTCGATCTTTGACGCTTTCAAATATTTTATTTCAATCCCTGTGACTGAGATAGGCTCTATATGATAGTTCAACAGGAGGGGGTTGTAATGCTAATATACATAATTATAATTAATAGTACTTATACATTGAACTCAATATTTTCAAGATAGCTTAGTTATAGTCAAATGTGAAGAGACTGGTTCTCATTGATGCAAATCGATGAAAACGATCGAAACATTTGAGAAAGGAATCCGGATCTCTATGGATATCTTATAGATTTGAGGATATTTGACAGCAGACGGATCAGACTGGCAATATTCATGGTTCTAGAAAATTGGTATCCAAAAGATCACTATATTCAATAGTTCATGCTAGAACTTAGAGTCCAAATGTTAAGTATGTTGAATAAAAAAAAACAAATTTTTCATGTTTTTACTTAAAAATGAGTTTTCATTGACAAATTATAATAAGTCGAGCCACCCTTATATGTGGTATGAAGCTAATAAGTTTAAGTAGCTGTATCAGATCATTGCTTACTTTTAGATCACTACTAGTCTTGATTCAATCTAGAAAATTATTATTATAATTATTTTTATTAGGAAAAATATACAAAACATTAAACCTAATAGTGAGAAAGAAGTACAAGCTACTATGGCCATCGGCTCCGATATAATAGTATAAAGTTACAAAGTTTATCTTTTATTATAAAAATTACATTCTTTATTCTTGCCTAATACTCTCTAGTGCTGGACATATTCAATCTGGAAAATTAAATGTTTGATCTACTTTATCTCAAGATAATTTATATCAGGTCAAATAGTAGTTCGCAAATCCTGCATTTAAGGTTGGGTTATCATTGCTACCATTCATTATTTTACGGAATTTTTAAATCACCTAGGGCTTGAATATATTGGGAATATATTGGGGTCAGTTCGCTGTGTTTTGCTCGGCAAGCGAACAAATAATCTTTTTATATTACTATGACCTATCGAAATCTATTTTTAACTTTGGAACATATGCGAGATCATTGTCGATCTGGAATCCTCATCTTGTAAGTGACCTAATAAAAAATTACTTTATCTAACGAGTAATCCAAATATAGAAACTTTTCGCAAAAGCCTTTCTTTGACAGCTCACGAGTGAATCATGTCAGGCTGTCATGTAATTTTTGTTTAGTATTGTTTGGCATTTCATCATGCAAAGACTATCGCATGAAGGACGTTTACAACGTTCAATTTATTTCGAAAATACATGTTCTGTTAAGAATGTGTTTCGAGCGCTTCGCTCAACAACATAATCGGCCTACTGAGCGGACTATTCGCAACATCACTACTCATCATGAGATCCAGCATTCGTTATTCGATAATATTCGTCCGAATAGACCACGTCCACCACGCAATGAAGAAAATATAGGAAGTGTAGCTGAGAGTGTACACGAAGACAGTGGAAACTCGATTCGGCGCCGTTCGCAGTTAGATTAACGTATGGAACGACTTGAACCAGTTTACGCAAAGAACTTTACTTGAAAGCGTACAAAATACAGTTTGTGCAAAAACTGAAGCTGCTCTTCCCAAACGACATCGCTTCGCTATATCAGCTCTTGAAATGTTCCAAGAAGATACGACGTGTTTGAGCCAAATTTTGTTCAGCGATGAGGCCCATTGCTGTCTTATTTGACAAAATAGACACATTTGGAATGAAGAGCAACTTGAAGAGATTGAAGAGCTGCCATTTCATCCATAAAAATAACGGTTTGCTGTGGCTTGTGCCGGTGGAGTCATCGGCCCTTATTTCTTCAAAAAATATACGTTTTCATCAATGGCTAACTGTCTTGATAATCGACCATTTCATGCCTAAAATTAAAGCTCGTTATCTCGTCGACATTTGGTTTCAACAAGGCGGCGCTACTTCCCACACATTGTGTGATATCACACAGTTAGACTATTTCCTGTGGGGATATGTAGAGTCTAAAGTCTATGTTCACAATCTCGCTTCGATTCAGGCCTTGTAGCAAAACATCATGCGTGTCCTTCGCCAGTTACGAGTCGAAGTGTTCGAACGAGTCATCGAAAATTAGACTTAACGGATGAACAATGTGAGACAAAGCTGCGGCCAATATTTTAAAGAGATAATCTTCATCTTTTGTATTATTTCTTTTAAAAATTTGGGGACCTCTAAATAGATCGCCCTTTATATCGAAATTTTTACAATGCTTACTATATGAATAATTTTCTAAAATATTGTAACATCTGTTCACTGGGGTAACATTTAGGAAAAATACAAAATTTTATTGCATTCAAATTAACAGAATATTGTAAATTTATAGAAAGAAGATAAATGCTTCATTACTGAGAGGAAGTTTATCGACAGAATGAACTGGAACTGAAAGCAAGGCTAAAATGTTCACGACATTACAAATCAGTGTGATATTGAAACCACGACCTTTCGGAATTCACTGCTTTGAACTTAGTAAATTTCGAACAGGCAGAAGAATAATATATCGAAGCTCGTCCCAAGTTCTATTTTCATTGCATTCAATTTAATCGGCAATAATATGTTTCTTATCAGCCGAGTATTTTCGAATCTCTTGCTAGATTTTGGTTCTAGTAAACTGTAAAATATACAGAGAACAGTTTTCTTACCAGCTTGGAATTAGTACATATCCTCCTTTCCTCACACTCTTTTTCTCTAACCTTCATTCTTTCTTTCATTCATTTTCGTTAATCTCTCAGTATCTTTCTTTCACTAATTTTCGTCATAACCCAAATATAGACACTATTTCCCAGAGTTAATAATGTTGACACATATATTACTAGAAGTCTATACCACATTCTGATATCTAAACCGGGTTCCACATCTTCCACTGCCTGCGACAAACCCATATAGCTCAAGTTGCTCGAAACTCATTAGACGAAATTTATTAATTTTATGCATTTTTAACTTTGCTACACAGTTGTGGCACACCTGCCGCAACTAACTAGAACTAGCGGAACGCGCTGAACACACTCACACAAACAGCTGCCTTGGTGATAATGTGCAGGATATGCTAAGGAGAGTATGATACCGCTATTGCAGTTGACAGCGTAAAAGTTGGCGCTTATTGCCTGCATTTCATTTGCTATTTTTTTCAATTCATAATTTCTGCTGAGTTGCACGTGCGACGAGTTTGCGGCATGCAAGGACATGCAACGATATAAGAGCACACTTGTGTATGCAAACAGTGCAGCAGCGAGGCATGAAGCATGAAGGTTGATGTTACAAATTTGCATGCACCATTTTTTTGTTGTTATTGCTTCAACTTTGCCACTTTATTGCAAATAATTTTTAGTTTTTTTGTTTTAATTTCTGCTGGAAATTTTTTTGCTGCTCCACCTTGTGTACCGTTGTTAGCCACTGCTGTACGCTTTCGGCAAGCACCTGCCGGAAATAGCTACATGTGTACGCATACCTACATGTTTGTGTGTGTGCGTAAGCATAATAACTGTATCTAGCAAGTGTTAAAGGTACTCCTATACTAGACTATAACTAGTGCTATCTGCCTCTTATTCCATTTCACCTATGCCAACACGCCTTTTCCCACATCTTGTTCCACCTCTTCTGCCGTTTGCTGCGAAGGCAATGTGCCAGCTGCGTCAGAGGTTTAATTATTTTAAAATTTATGCACAACTCTGCTGAAACTTTAGCAGCATATAAGTTTTTGAATATTTTTTCCCTTTTCTGCTCTGTTCTTTGTTCATCCCATAATTCTATCATATTCACATAAAAGTATAAAAGTTTTTAACTCACAACTTGTTCGTGGTTTTAAATACATTTTATGAAACTATAGCTCAAAACAGAGATGCATGTATATACACACATATACTCACATCGCTATTTTGTACACCTAGTACCGACGTTTTTATGTTTTCTTCTTATTTTCAATTTTCTATATATTTTTTTGCATTTTTAATTTTTTTTTTGTTAACATATTTTTTGCTCACACTGTAAGTTTGTCTACTTTTAAGCACATACTTATGTATCTATAGAAAATGTGCTAGTTTTCAATTTATGCGCACTTTATGCAAATTTATAAGTGTCTGCAACTCATCTCAACCTGACAGCAGGGATAAAAGTGAAACACACATGAATACACCTGTAAACGTACAGAGCCCAGAATTTCATGCTTTAAATTTTTATTGTGCTTTCACTAACATTTTTATGTTCTTGCTACAGAGTGTAATAGTTTTGTTCATCTAACGGTTGTATATCTGAGCTAAAACTAAAAGAGATAGATATAGGGTTATGTGTCCATAAATATTTAGGATGACGTCGCGTCTGTCTGTCAGTCTGTCCGTGCTAGCTGTAACTTGAGTAAAAATTAGGATATCTTGATAAAACTTGGTACATAAAAAATAAGGCGGAGTTCGTAGCTGGGCGTAATCGGAACACTGCTATGCCCACAAAACGCTATTAATCGAAAACATATAAAACACCATAACTAAGCACCAAATTAAGATATAGCACTCTAATAAAGTACAGAGGAAAAATGGTTAGAATCGGAAGTCAACCCCGTCCACTGCCCTTATAACGATACTGTTAAAAACCACTAAAAGTGCGATTAATTAAGACAGAGGCACAAAATTTTATACCCGAGATGGTGTGAAACGGCCATATGATACGTATCCGGCGTAAAAATACGACCAAAGGCATGTACCCCCATCTTTTATGTAAAAATGATTTCGAATAAATTTTGTCCGTGGCATTCGTCTCATATTCCTATATCGAGCAACAACCAGTTTGGACAATTTTAAATTCCATTTGATTCTTTCACCTTCTAGTTCATCAAGAAGCTATTAATACAACGGGATATAACTTTGAACGAATAATGTCTTTAAAGTATACCAGCTTAAGACCAAAAATTGTTCACATCCACCAAAATTTGTGTCAAGCCCCTCGGTACTGAATACCAGTATCTATACCATTACCAGTATATTTAGTTGACTTTCGACCGAAAATCTTAACAATATGTGGAATATATGAATGAGACTCATAGAAACTCTTTTACTGTTAATAGCAACACTGTGTATCAAAAATGGGTTAAAACTTAGCCCTTCCTTACTTGTTTATCTACAAAAAATGGTTCATAAGGGCCAATGCTATATTAAATAAGGAGAAAACTATATAAAAATAATACATACTGAGCCTTAAGGTATGCAACGACAGAGTCCCTATTCAACCAAATCGAAATTTAGAGAGCTGATTCAATTCAAATAATAATATTCTCCGCACTTTGAAGTTTACTCCTATCAAATTATTTGATTCTTTAATACTTTTTTTAGAAAGGTGGGTATAAATCCTCAACAACGATTCAGAAAATAAATATTAGAAATAGTTTCGACGCAGCTTTAGCGATAAAAGATCATTTCGAGCATCAGAAATCTATTCGTTGTGCTCACTATGGAAAGTTATAGCAGAACCAGTCAAAAACGCTACTCCCTTCCTTCCTTTTCCTTCCTTATCGAGCCGGTGCCCGTGGTAAAAACGCAGAAATCAGCCATCTTTGTTTGTTTTTAAACAATGTTGCCATTGCCCAATACGCATATACAGTTTCTAGCACATCTACTATGTTTTCAATTACAATTTTTTACAATATAAAATATCAAAACTGAAATCAAACTATTAAAAATAGTTTATATATTTATAAATAATAGCATTCGACTCTGATTTTGAGTTATTTTAAGAAAATTTCAAACATATTGAACAGATTCAATTATAAAAGTTGATAATTACTATAGTATATCGGTATTGGCAACCCTGCGTTGTGAGAGAGCAATCAGCTGACACGTTTCTGTGGCAAAAATTCAAATGTCGTGAATTCTCACGTCATCACACGTCAAAGAGAGAAGGGAGTAGCGTTCTTCACTGTTCACTTACATTACGCGCCCATAAGATAGGTCGTATCAGCTGATACGGGCCACGATTCTACGTTCTCCACTGTTTCTGCTATTAGTTGCGACCTTGCTCATATTTGAAAAAAGATAATGCCGTGCAAATACTTTCTTTCTGAATATTATGAACGATTAAATGGCAAAGAAATAATTTTCTTTTTGACGAATTCGAGCTGTTCCTTATTTCATAGATATTCCGACAGAAGGATGGAAAAATAATCGCAAGTAAATTTTTAAAAATTTTTAATAAAATTATTTCATTAATTTGACGATAGATTTTCGGCAAAGAACTATTTGAACTATTTACTGAAAATCAACTTTTGTAATTACCGGTGGTTATATTTTGAGTGCTGGCTAAGGTCAAAATGCCAACATTGTCCAAAAATTTGACTCGCATAGGTACTGACTTTAGTCTGAAGTAGTGGAATGGACAGAATCAAAATCTGAAGTGTGATTATATTTGCGGTTGTTCTTCTTCTACGCTACGTTAAAATTTTTCTTGGCATTGTTTCTTCGGTATCCACTGGAAATAAGTTACCGTTGACTTACATTTTATATAGGGAGTTTTAATCGGAAATAATTTCTTTTAGGCTATTAGATTTACATTTATATTATAATGAAAAAAATGAATGAATTTGAAAATGAACTAAATAAAATTGAAAATATCTTAAGGGGTCACTAGGTTAATCTTTTTTCATTTTTTTTTTGCATTTTCTGTTCCTTTATACCCCTAGAATTAATGTAGAAACCCAATTTACCATTGAAAGGTTTCAAAAAAGGCCCAAAATTAATAATTAGGAGTATGTCAATTTTTTAATGTTTATATCCATCTTTGTATGTTATTTCAGTACCTCAAACCTTAAACGCGGTTTTCCAAAAACACACTTTTTTAAACTGGCGGACATGATTCCGGTCGAACTACTCAACCGATTTGCTTAATTTTTTTAATGTTCACAAAACACCTATCTATCGTCCCTATATTTTTTATAATTCATTTGTATGTTTTTTTTTTTTTGTTTTGTTATTCTAGTAGGGAAGATAACCATTCACGTGCTTTCTAAGAATAATTTGGAGTTTTGCGTTTCAGATGATCCAAATTTCAGAAATCGTGTCCGCCAGTTCTATTCAAGTATCAAAAGTTCTATTGTAGAATAAAAATTTCTATGAAAAAACGTCAAAATACAGGTCAGATTACCCCACTGACCCCTTAATTAATAACTGATTAAAGTTTTCTGTATGAATACCCTTACGACTCACTGTGTGTATACATCTATACTTATGTATTTTGTTGTGCTTATTTAACTCCACTTTATTAAAATAAATCTATTTAGTATGTAAAATGGTATATATGTAATTAAATATTGCTTCAGTGAATACTAAAACTTTCATTAGAATTTATTTTACAAATAAGCTTCGAAAAGTCCGTTGTCAGCTTTTCTACACTCCGCTTAACCAATCCGTTGCTGTTGTTGCTTCTCATTAGCTGCGCTCCCACGGCTTATTACTTAACAATTATGGGTGTTTTAAGCATTTTTAATAACACACAGATCCTTTTAGCTTATGATGAGGATATATGTATATGCTAAACAGCAAGTAATGTAGACACATATATGTATAAAGCTTGTTTCATATGTACATATTAACATCCTGCTGCCACTCGGCTAACTTATTTTCCTTTCTCTCGTTGCTGTTTTTTTGCTTTTGTAGAAAAGTTGCGCGCACGTAATTAATTTTGTAATTGATATGCAAAAGCGGCAACAAAAACAATAAGGATTTTAACAAAAGCAACCTGCTGCTGCTTGCCTGCATGCCATGCTGCCATCCTGCTATCCCGCCTGTCAGCTAGCCAGCTTCGTGTCTAAGTCAAAGTTGCGCATATTGTGAAAAAGTTTTATTTACGCAACACCTGTGGTTTTCCTTTGAGCTTTTTCGCAGCTAGCTAAGTGAGACTAGCCCCAATGCAGATGAGCATTTAACTTCTCATGCTGTAGCTTAACAACAAGTAGGCGCGCTTACTGGCGGCGTGTGACTACACTATGTGCGGGGTGTCTACACGTCAGAAGTGGGATAAAAGGAAGTGCTGTGGTTTTTTATTCCTTGCCTGCTTAGGAATTTTAAATACTTTATAAACTTTAAATATATGCATTTATGAGTACATTCATATGTACACACATACAAGTATATATATATGATAATATGTTTGAAAAATGTTGTGTGTTGAAGCGGTTGAAAATTGTAATTTTTGTGTGCTGCATAATTCTGTTAAATTTTCGCATTAAAAATTCAGTAGGCGTGAAAAGTTTTTAAATGTTTTTGCAGAGTTTCTTTTTTATTATTTCGAAGTTATTTGGAGAGTTTCAAAACGATTGGAATTTAAAACACTGTTACGAATATTTTATGAAGTTATAAAAAAGCGACAAAGAAACCACTCCTCATATACATACATACGTATTTGAGAACAAACTTGCCTCTAATACTTTTGGGTTTTGATAATGTTTAAAACTTACATTGTTTCTCCTCTTCTCGTGTAAGCCACTGGCCAAAAAAAAAATACGCTAAGCAAGCAACGAAAATGTTCGAAAAGTAAGTATACAAACGTAAGTTTTTTCTATTTTTGAGTTAAAACAAAGTTTTTCGAAACAAAAAAATCAGTTTTTCGAGTACATTTAAAACACTGCTGGAAATGTCGTAAGAATTTCTCTACATTTTTTGGAACCTTACAAAAATTTATTGTAAACTATAATAAACAAACAATTCATGTTCTTGTTAATGGTAATGACAATATTAAATTCCTTCAAGAAGATATTACTGCAGAACAGCATACTCGTTACACTCGTTTAAAACAAATATTCGAAAACAGTATTCCGCAGATTGTACAATTTAATTGATCTAAATCTGATCTAAATACAATGCCAAGGAAGCTAAAATTCCGTCATACAAGTGAACTCTGAACAGTGAAACTGTTTTATTTAGTGGAGGCTAATTACTTTCTTGTGAAACCTCTAGTGACTGATGCCCAGAGCATACTGAAAATCACCTAAATGACAGTGAAACAATAACCCAGAAGATGATGAACCCGATTCTCCAATCGCTGACGATATGGAACATATAGTATGTTCCACAGCCACACCATGAAGAAGCTCTCAACTACCCGTCTGAAGAACTGCAAAGCACCCGGTGCCGATGGATTGCCGGCCGTGCTATTCAATTACGGTCGCCAAGAACTAATAGCCCAAACCAACACGAAAAGGAGATGCATTTATGCAACATTGTCAGAAGTTGGTCCTCCACAAATCTAATGTAAACTAACGACAAGCAATACCAAAACCTTCATCGGTATTGGGAAGGATCTTTCAGGCAAGGCGATTCACCGTCGCATGACTTCCTCAATCCTCTCCTGGAGAAAATAATTCCCGTTAAAGACTGAATAGAGAAAGTACAAATTTCTACAAAAGTGTACAGCTGCTGGGTGATATTGTTATTGGCCTCTTCAACCGCGCCGCTAGTTCTGCTTTCTACAGACTAGAAAAGGATGTGGATTCATCATCTTCTGGTGTTATGCTTTCACTGTTTGTATTCAGCTGAGCATAATTTCAGTATGCTCTGGGCATCAGTCACTAGATCACCTCTAGGCGTTTTTTCATGAGTGTTGAAAACTTCTGCGACTAGCCGCATCTCTTCGTCGAATTTTCGGGCACCGCCTCCGTCGGCCAGCTTTTCAAACTCTTCGTACTCACGCATTTCGGCCTCTCTCTTTTTTTTTTTTTTTTTGTCTGAAAATGTTTCTCTCTTCCCTCTTTGACTCTCGGTATCTAATCCCAAACCGCAAGTGTTGTGGTCGATTGTAACGTTACGAGATAGGTAGTCTGCTTTCTCTTCGCTGTTGCGCGGTACTCCTCATCGTATGGTGCAATGGTTTCATTTGCAGCTCTACGTAAGAAGCCTGAAATGCCGTCTCACAGTTCCCTTATACCGAGTTGTTGCAAGTGCTCTCAGAGAGCAGGAGTGCAAGTCGAGTAGAAAATCGCTGTCTGTTGTGATTGCACCTTCTCGACATCGTTTTTTGCTGCACAGAATCAGGAGCATCTCTGGCTGCAAAAAGATGGTGATTTTGTTATCAATTTGAGAACTTCGGAGACACACAAGACTAAAACACTTGAGACGTGTCTTCCGTCTATCACAACATGATCGATCCGATTGGTGTATTTTCGATCCGGAGACAGGCAGGTAGCTTGATGAATTTTGCTTTACTGGAATCTAGTACTACATATTACCACGGCGAAGTCGCTCAGCCTCAACCCATTTGGAGATATTTTATCGTGGAGGCTGAATTTACCAACCGTTGTGCAAAAGATACCTTATTTTTCCACCCTGGCGGTAAAGTTGCCAAGCACGATTTTGACATAATGGTGGAGGCACTTTTCATAGGTCCGCTTCAAGCGCTCTTATACTATAAGACATCTTTAGTCACGGGAACAAACCAGCGATATGTTGAAGAACTTTGCTTTGATGCGAATTATGGCTAGACGTTCCTCTACCGGGGAAAATGCCAGAACTCGGCGACGGAGACTCCCTTCCACCACGAATCCCAAACCGAATTTGTACCCTTTATATGGCCGCTTGGCCTAAGGATATACCCGCCGCAGTCCTTGCCCCGTCCATCGCATTTCTTCGACGGCGGTGATGTCAGCCTTCACTCTACATAACCTGGGCAGCGAAACCTTTTCAATGAAGGGACCACGCATTCCAGATGCATGTCCTTAAATCCTAATCCTGAACTGCATGAACTAAAAACGATTCAATCATTCAGGAGGAATTATTTTATGCAATCATTAAATGCTCTCAGCTAAGATTTTTGATGAATTTCGTTCGGCATTGAATTTTATGGAATCTTGTGCTTTCACCTCAAATGACCCAGCCTTTAATTTGAATTTTTTTGGTAGAGTAGTGAGCTATAAAGATATACCAGTAAAGTAAAAGAAATAATTTCGGCGAGTCCTTTAGATCCAACCATCTTTTTCGCTACATTCAATAAACGAAGCTTGTGAAAATATATATATTTATATGTAATTGAGCTTTAAGGTCACTGGTGTTCGCGAATTTAATAGCAATCAACTTTGTAGACTTTCCGCTCCAGTTTAATTATTTCCATTTGGTTTTCATGTACCGGAAGCATCCTTTGACGCAAAGACTACAAAGCAGTGGCACATTAAAACCGGCGAGTAAATAGCATTAAATGAGAATTAGTCAAATATCAATTTGGAGCAATAAACGCGATGGGACGCAAGTGAAATCAGTGCAAAGTGGACAGGAAACTGCATTAATTGAATTCGTTTGAACGAATTTGAAGCGACGTAGCCAACGGCAGAAGCATTTTTTTCTTTGTGTGTTGGAACTGAAACGAA
The DNA here is from genome assembly GCA_027475135.1 of Bactrocera correcta. Lineage (NCBI taxonomy): Eukaryota > Metazoa > Arthropoda > Insecta > Diptera > Tephritidae > Bactrocera > Bactrocera correcta. The sequence continues at coordinate 166,079,291 of CM050325.1, forward strand.
CAGAATGAACAGAGGAAGAAGCTGTCAACGAGACAACAGATAAACTGTGCGAAAGTACCAGTGCGCTTCGCCTCGCTTAGTTTACCCTTCTATTGTATCTCGAACGGAAAGCAGCAAGCGGCTACATTTTACGACACTTCGCTTTGGGTGGTTTACGAAATTGTTGCCAAATGTACGTCAACACCTTCAATAACTACAAACTTTTCCACGCACTTCGCGCGCCCTTCATGCTACTCGTATTTTGTTGTGTGCACGAGTTGGTGCCGGCCTCGGTGTGTCCATATCGCTTGTAGCTGTAATGAGGAGTGACAAGCGACAAGTATAATTAAATTTAATTTCCATTTCGCATGCAAAGTGAGAAAATCTAAAAGATAATAAAAAAAAGGATCTGTAATGAAGAAGAGTAAATAAGAATTTGTAGGGAGTCTAAAATTATAAAACTTGAATTTTTTGTTGGCAAACAGCGACGCAGATAATTGGAAGAGAAAACGGGTGCGACTAGTATACAAGGTATAATATCCTCTTAAGCTGACGCGGTCTAAAATTTTTCTTTGCTGAACGAAATTTATTTTTTCGGGATGAAGTTTTTCTGTTTCAAATATTTTTCTCAGTAAAATTAGAAGCAATACATGAACTGAATGCCGAATGGAGTGTGGTCCTGCTGCTGTAAGCCTTACGATGTGGAGAATATAACAATTTTTAAGAAGACCACTTTTTAGTTTTAATAGTCACTGAAGACCTTTGTAAGGTAAATACTCTTCGAAACTAAATTTTTGAATTTCAAAAACTTGTAAAACTATCACTGACCAAGTGGTATTTTACTAACCAGTTTCATTAAGAAACCATATGCCATACGACCATTCATATATCTAGATATGTATATACATACATATATATATATATGCACCAACCATGACATTCGACACTTTGTAGTTATATTATACATCCTTTCAAGCTGCTTTCGGCAGTTGAATAAAGGGTTCTCCAGTTTTCGAAAGGCTCTGAGATCTGACAACTGTATACTATCACTGAAGTAATTGACACCAGCATGATTCATTAGACTTGACTCATATCTTGAAGTGCTAAACTATATGGCATAACTTGGAACCAGCATCTACTCTTGAAAACTAGTTAGAAATACATTTTGTAAATTAGCTCCACATTAGTCAAGTAAAGTCTTAAGACTGATACCTGAATCGGTAAATCGATCAAAACATCTTCAGCCCATCAGAAATCCGCTTAGGCATTCGTTTTCGGTTCGAGTTAGTTCTCTTAGATGTCATATTGTAAAACATTCAGACATTCAGGAAGTTCGTACGTTGGTTTCAAAAAGATCGATTAAGAAGAGTGTCTGACTTAGTAACTCTGCTTCACCTTCTTCCAGATAATTTCAATAATTTTCTTTCAGAAAGATACGATCGGATAAAAAGCCTATAATTGTGGAAAGTCGAAGCTTGTTGGATGTAAAGAGTGCACTAAATTTCTTGGAATTCATCTCGGATCGGAAGGACATGGTGAGAGACCGAGATCACATGGCCAAACGTTAACTCAAATGCCGAATTTTGTCTCGTCTCTTTGTCAGAGAAAACAAAAAAATGTAAAGTTGAATCGTTGAAACCTTTAAAAACTTACTTTAAGAATTTTTTGCTTGAAGACTCAGTGTTAATTTTGCTTCAGATTTTTTGTTTAATGAAATCTTTACCTATTTTTAATTAATTGAATAATTTCTAAACATTTGTAAAATGTTTTCAATTCACTGAAGGATTTGTACACGTTGTTACTGTTGAGGTTAAGAACCGGGGGAAACCTCTAGGGAGTTAGAGCGAAGTGAGCATTCGAAAAACAGTCTATTTTGAACTGAGCATTTTCATTATAGTAAAACGAGATCTTTTCGAATTATTTAAATCCAACACAATAAATTAATCATTTTCCACTTATATCTGAAATTTCGGCAACAACCCTATTTCAAACGATTGATTACCAAAAATTGATTGATTGCCAAGGGCGGCGCTGTGACTGGGGACTCATTACTTAGCGGTAGCGGAAATAGAAAACTATGAGAAAGTAGAATATATAAGGCTCCAAAACTCTGGAGAAGGCAATAAAGCGATACAATGACGAAAAAAGAAAGAAATGATTACAGGAAACATTGCGAAGAGGAGAGAAGAGGGAGACGTTTGGAAAATACATGCGGCACGCATTTAATTTAATTACACTTTGACAATGACAGAAATGACGATGACAACGACAGCAACAACAGCAACAACGCACAATGACAGGAGCAACAAAAGCGATGAGCTCGATAATGCCACGCAATTGATTAATAAAAGTGTCAACTCTGGTTGGGGAGCCGTCGAAGAAACGTGGAGAAACACACATACATACATACTGAAAGATGTTCGCTGCAGCTCGCAAGCAGCAATTGAAATAAGTGAGCGAAGGTGGTGCGGTGCATTCGGCACAAGTTATAACGAGACACCTTCCACCAGCAACCAAATGAGGAAACGAGCGGGCGACGCTGCAACATGCCACAGCTATGGCTCATTAATTGTTACGCAGTCGGTTTCCTGCTCGTCTACATTTTGTTCGCTTTTTCTTACGCTGATTTCTTTGGCATGCCGTTATGCTTTTGCGCTTAATTTGAATTTTTCTCCGCTTTGTTTTTCCTTTTCGTGCATTAAGTGGCAGCGTTTGTAATCATTACGATTCGTTTGTATTCGGGTGGCTATAATTTGCTCCAACACTCATTTTGCTCATTTTGTGTTGATTGTTTTGGAGAATTACATTAAACAGGCACACCGAAAGCGTGAAGATGGACTGAGTGCAGTCCTGTTAATTTGTTGGAAGGAAATGATGGAAAAATTATAAGGATGCTGAGCAAAAAAGAGAAACTGTATATGAAATGGATAAAAAGTGTAGAAGAGTAGAGGCAAAAAATGCGCAAAAAATATAAGATAGGATTCTTGAATGCCAGAATTTTAAACTGAGACTTTCACACCATATTTTATTTTTTAGTAACATAAATGTTTGGCTTAATTTCTCTTAAACTATAGAGTACTTTTCATCAATACTCTGCGATGTTCTGAGAAACCTAGCCATCTGATACCACTTTCACTTTGATCCGATACTGTCTGATACTACTACTGTGATGAAAATATAACAGTACTAGCAGCCCGTCCCGGCATCGCACGAGGTAGACAATTATTTATTTTTGGAAATTTGCACATAAAACACTTTTTTCACAAATATTTTTATTTCTATTAAAAAAAAAATACCACAGTTATATTTGTATGTAAGTCTATTTATGTTCAATTTATTTGATGGTTTAAGTGGCGGGCACTTTCGAAAAATTAAAAAATAAAAATAATAATAATCAAAAAATTAAAATAAAAGTAATAAATAATGAGTTCAGTAGTTTTACATATAATTAAATAATAAATTATTAAATAAATATATTAAATAATAATAATAATAAAATTCTTTAAAAATTAGCGAATAAAAATATTATAAGTAAAAGTAATAATTACGAAAAAAATAAAAAAATAAAATAACAAGAAAAAACGTTAACTTCAGTTGCACCGAAGCTAAATACCCTTCACAGGTGCATTTCTGTTAGTAACTATGTGTCCAGTTTGTATGGAAGCTATATGGTATAGTAACCCGTTCTGAACAAGTTTTTTATAGATTACATTATTACCTTAAAAAATAATCTACATATACCAAATTTCGTGAATATATCTTGTCAAATCTGAAAGTTGTCCATCCAAGAACTTTATTCCGAGCGTTCAGTTTGTATGGCAGCTATATGTTATAGTTAACCGATCTGAACAATTTCTTCGAAGATTACATTGTTGCCTTAGAAAATAATATATACCAAATTTCGTGAATATATCTTGTCAAATGTGAAAGTTGTCCATACTAGAACTTGATTCCGATCGTTCAGTTTGTATGACAGCTATATGTTATAGTTAACCGATCTGAACAATTTCTTTGGAGATTACATTGTTGCCTTAGAAAATAATATACACCAAATTTCGTGAATATATCTTGTCAAATGTGAAAGTTGTCCATACAACAACTTGATTCTGATCATTCAGTTTGTATGGCAGCTATATGTTATAGTTAACCGATCTGAGCAATTTCTTCGAAGATTACATTGTTGCCTTAGAAAATAATATATACCAAATTTCGTGAATATATCTTGTCAAATGTGAAAGTTGTCCATACTAGAACTTTATTCCGAGCGTTCAGTTTGTATGGCAGCTATATGTTATAGTTAACCGATCTGAACAATTTCTTCGAAGATTACATTGTTGCCTTAGAAAATAATATATACCAAATTTCGTGAATATATCTTGTCAAATGTGAAAGTTGTCCATACAAGAACTTGATTCCGATCGCTCAGTTTGTATGGCAGCTATATGCTGTAGTTAACCGATCTGATCAATTTTCTCGGATATTACATTTTTGCCCTAGAAAATAATATGTACCAAATTTGGTGAAGATACATTGTCAAATGCAAAAGTTTTCCATATGAGAACTTCATTCCGATCGTTCAGTTTATATGGCAGCTATATGTTATAGTGGTCCGAAATCGGCCGTTCCGATAAATGAGTAGCTTCTTGAAGAGAAAATGATGTTTGCAAAATTTCAAAAGGATATCTTAAAAACTGAGGGACTAGTTCGTATATATACAGACAGACGGACAGACAGACATGGCTAAATCGACTCAGCTCAACATACTGATCATTTATATATACTTTATAGGGTCTCCGACGATTCCTTCTGGGTGTTACAAACATCGTGACAAACTTAATATACCCTGTTCAGGGTATAAAAATACTAATTATGAAAAATTAAAAAATAAAAATAATAATAATCAAAAATTTAAAATAACAGTAATTTCAAAAATCATATCCTTTGAACTCTTTCTTCCGACTGTGCTTGCATTCTCTAAAATTAATATTCATTTTCATTGCTGTAAATCCCAGTCTTATGTAAGTTTTCTTAAATCTTCTGGTGAATTTACGAGCATTTGCAGGGCTAGTTCTCTTATCATAACATTTATACTTCCTGATCGAATAAATGCTTTGAATAGCTGCATAAACCATCAGGTAATAAGTGTAGAATGCTAAATGGTGAATGCTTCTCCGGAGCTGCTAGTCGCTAAATCAACTACTGTGGTTACTATCAATTAAAACTTACAAAAGCTGAACTATCTACTCGTTAGCTAAAAAAGTCAACCAAATTTAAGACAATAATTGTAAAGCTTTACGGCATCAACCACTCAAGCAATGTAGTTAACTCCGGTATAACCGGCAGCCACAAAGCAACACCTTCACTGAACTTCGCACTGGTTTGCTCACTAACTGGCCATTGTACACTAGTATCGTCTGCAGACTGGAAAGCAGGCGGTTTGACTTAAGTCAGCTCAATTTTTCTCTATGCACAGCTCTGCTTCCATGCAACAGTTCGTAATTTTCATTATTCCGCAGGGAATTTGCGCATTACTTGTGCGTGTACACACTTCTCGTTTTTATTTTCGTCTTTCGCGGGTTTGACGTTGCTCCCTCCATCTCTTTGACGCGCTCATTTGTACTCGGCACAAAGTTGGTTGAAGGTATTTTTTCGCAGCATAACTTTTCAATTGAATTTTTTCACTTTTATCTGCTTAAGAAAGCGCAACCAACGACATTTTTATTTTTATTATTTTTCTGAGGTTCATTTTTTCAATTGAAAATTTGTACGTTTTGTTGATTCGACTACATACCTCATCGCCTTCCTCGAGCGTACCGCCCTAACAATGTTGCCACCGTTGACAGTTTCTACTTTTCTTTATGACTTAACATTTAAACTTGACACAGACAGAGTGTTGTCGCTTTGCTAGCATTTGCTACATTTTACTATCCCCCACTTCGCAATTTTTTCGTTTTTATTCTTCTGATTTCTCACATAGCGCCATAGACATATTGTCTACTACACGAACTTCTTTAACAGCACGTTCCCGCTCCCGCTTATTACCCATTTGTGGAAGCCTATTTTTCTTTCTATTTTTTTTTTGGTTTGCTCATCCTCAGCCACCTCCATTCATTCTCACGCATGCACTATCATTATGGATACACAGTGTCACATATTTTTCTGCTCGTTGCTCTCATTTCAATGCCGTCGCTTCACACATATACATACTCCACAACTCCAGACACTTGGTGAGTTTACTGTTCTATTTTTCCTGCTGCTGCTCAACTATGCAGTTATTGCGTACCGTTAGCTCTAGCGCTTCGTAGCGTTTCGCTGACACATGACAGATGAGTTAAGATTGGCTGCAGTGTCGCTGCCGCTTCGGTGCGTTCGTATAAGTCAGTGTTGCATAGCGTCGCCTTTTGTCTCTGCGCCATTGTCTGTCTGGCAGGTTGGCAGCCATGGCTCAACGGATGTGGCTTTTGCAAAATGAGCTGCCAACTTACGACTCCTCCTCCTCTATGCTGTGACACAAGCCGCTGTGATTAATTATGAAATGGACTGGAAAATCTGGCTGGTGTTGCGAGACAACGGTAGCGCCCTATGCCTGGAAGGCGGACTTAAAGATGACACTGAGTTGCATTTAAATGGATGCTCATTAAAAATGTTGCGGCAAATTAATAACTTTATTGACTTCTTAAAACTAATTGTGTAATTGTGTTTTTTAAAGAGCTTCCAGATTGGAAATTTTATTGGTATTGAAAAGTATTTTATATATACTGATTACTAAAGACCACTTTCTGACCCATTTAATTTCTATTCCACTAAGTCAAGCAGTAACTAGAATATTTTTAATTTAAATCTAGCCCCGGAAGCTAGCGCAAAGCTCCTGATTCTGTATCCCTTTTCTCTAAACAGAAACCTTAGAACTACTGGTATTTTTGTTTTAATAGTTTTTAAGAACTTGATAGATTAAGTGTTAAGAGCGCTTCTAAAAATACAACTAAGTCAAGCCGTTGACTCTAAGAATATTTTGATACAAAAAGACAGGGCAGTGATATAGTTTATTACTGAAATTCAAGAGTTTTTGTGATTTATATTCGTGCCTTAAACTTATTTAGACTTTACAAATGCTGATTAACTTGGTTACGTAGGTTGCTATATATATTTCTGGACTAGGCAACACTAAGTGTTGCCAGGTGCAATCTGACATTTCCATTGGAAAGTTTGACATTTTTTAGTATAACACTACTCAGAACGTTTTGTCATTTAATAGCGAATTGTATTATTTACAGGGAATTAAAAAATTCATCTCGGCCAAAATATGGAATTAACACGTGAAAATTTTCGTGCGATCATTTTTCACAACTTTCGACGTAGATTATCACGACAAGAGTGCATTGGTGAACTAAAATCTTTGTATGGGTATAAAGCACCATCCTATAGCAATGTGAAAAACTGTTACAACGAATTCAATCGTGGCCGACGCTCGCTCAAAGACGAATTCCGTGAAGGTCGTCCAAAAACAGCCGTTGTGCCAGAAAACATCGATGCCGTACGTGAACTGATAATGCAAGACCGTCATGTAACATACCTTCAGATAGAGGCATGCCTATGCATTTCTCCCACCAGCATACATTCGATATTGCATGAACACCTGGCCGTAAAAGAGGTTTGTTCTCGTTGGATCCCGTACAATTTGACAATCACTCAAAAAAAGGCTAGTGTGGATTGGTATAAAGAAATGCTGAAAAAATACGATCGCGGTGCTTAAAAACACGTTTATAAAATCGTCAAAGGTGACGAATCATGGATCTATGCGTATGAGCCCGAAACAAAACAGTAATCGACCATCTTCCAAGACGAGCCAAATCCAACGGAAAAAAAAAAAAACATTTTCGTTGATAAATATGCCTATTTTCATTATTAGGCCAGAAATATATATAGCAGCCCTCGTATTCGCCATTTAGGGTATATGTCTCGCTTACTCGCTTAGTTTCAGGTGACACCTACAACCGTTAGGTGAACAAAACTATGTATACTTGTAATACTCTGTAGCAACTGGTTGCAAGAGTATAAAAAATAGCCAACATAGTTTCACATCACAAGCAGACAAGCCTAAAAAGTTCTTTAATTTCGTAAGCGAAGAAATAACCTTGAAATATTATACATGTGTATAACTATACAGCTATTTATATATGTATACCAAATTCATTCAAAATTAATAATGGCATAATATATTAAACGAATTTCAACTCTCATGTTGAGTTCATTAAAAATTGTGTTGTGATCAGCTGCAACCAAAAGCAAAAATAACAAAAACACGAGAAAAACAAAATCATGTAATCGTAATTACCAAAGTGTTGTGTCGGCAATTTTTTATGTTTACCGACAACACCAATACCCTCAAAGCGATTGACGAGAGTTAAGAGTGATTATGTGCTCATACGCGTATATGGTAAGTTGTTGGGTTCGCCGCTTAAGCTCTTGCAATTTTTTTCAACAAACCCAATAATTTAAAGGCCTTTTGATCTTAAGCGACAAAATTAAAATGAAGAATATTGAAAAGCGTTGAAGTTAATAAAAAACGATTAGCAAAGTCTAACAACAAAGCGTGAAACAGTGACAAAGTTACGCACGCGTCTTAGACAAGACTATTTATATACATATATTACATACCTATGTACATATGTATATGATGTATGTAGATATAGTGCATGTGCTGACAGTGAGGCAAGCCATTAGATAATGGAAAACCATTTATACGATTTTATATATACACATTTACGTAACAAAACTCAATAATTATTCAACACAATTCAAAGAATAATAACTAAGAGGAGACGCACAACGAAAAGGTATGGAAAGAGACAAGGTTAAGTTGATAAAAAACATCTCCGGCAATGTGATGGATTGAACAACGTTTCTAAAGACAAAAACATTTATAAAACTAAAATACAAATAAAATAAGGGATAAAATAAAGGCTACAGCTAAAAGTAACACTAAAGTTGAAGTCAAAGGTTAAGATATAACGGTTTTTCAATAGGGACGCCACAAAGGTAGGGGCTTTTCAGTAAGATTTGCCATTAAATCATTGAAGGATGTACGATACAACAACGAGTCGAAATTAGAAGTCATCAATTGAGGTAGACCCAAATCAATCTCTCACACGTCGTTTTCAAACGTTGGGCAGCTCTGTGACGTGGTTGGGGAAATTTTGCGAGAAGATCTTGGCCAACATGCTTACAAGATCAAATTGACGCCAGAACTAAGCAAGAACCATGGACCGTATTTCTTCCGTGATGATCAAGATCAACACGTTACTGTGCATGGGAATCGCTATCGCTCAATGAGAACTAACAATTTTTGCCCCGAATTGGATAATATGTACTTCGACATTATTTGATTACAACGGGTTGGGGCCACAAGCCACACAGCGAATGTCTCAATCGATTTGTTGTAAATCAAGTTTGGTGAACGTGTTTTCTCACGAAATGGCCCAGTCAACTTGCCACTTTGGACGTGCGATTTGACGCCGTTTTCTGTGGGGCTACGCCAAGTCTATTGTCTATGAAAACGAGCCAGCGACGATTGATGAACTTCGTACTGATATCGAACGTGAAATTGTAGCAGTATCGACCGTTGGACCGACGTCTGGACTTCTGCCTGTATTGATCATGTAAAAGAAATCGAATTCCAATCATAATGGCATCGAATTTACTTTCACAGGAATAAAGAACTTCATTGATATCCCACCGTGCTTTCAGGGCTCTTATTGAAAACCCTACTAAATAGAAGTAAAGGTACGTACCAAGATAAAGATAATGCTTTAATACCCTTTACATACCAGAACTTAATTTTGAACTCTCAGTTTGTATGGAGAAAAGGATGTGTGCGATATCACGCTCTCTCACTTGAAGAAAGTTGTCGATACTATATCATCGTAATCTGTTTAACACAACTTGTCCAAGAATAAAAATTTTGTTTTTAAAAAGCTTTCGAAAATCGAGCTTTTCTGATGTCTTTTTATGTTAGCTCAACACAATGTTCTTTGTACAGTTAGAAGACATGGGTGTGTATCGGATTGGTAAATGTATTTGAGTGGGATGATTCCATCACTTGTACCGTTACAACCGCTGGTATAATCTTATATATTTTTGAGTTTCTCCAGATGGACTGATAGTTAGTTTTGGTAAACTTTCTGATATAACCGTTACTTTAAAAAAATTCTTATATAATATCTTAGGTTCTTGGGTGGTTCTAAGCCAATAATAAAAGGTTAAGATGATCGTCAGCCTGTCTAGCTTAAGCTAGAAAGTTCCAATAGTTTGTTCTCAGATTCCTTCTTTAACTGAATTTGAAGTAGAATTACGAATTTAGCTCTCTTATTGTAAAAATGCAAAGCAATTCTGATAAATTAGGAAATATTCGTTTAATTCAAAGTATAAAATTCCTTATTCTTACAATCCAGTTCTTCGAGGTTTGAATGAATTGTAGCCAAAAAATACAACAAACAAATTTAAAATTTTTGCAACAACAAACATTTCAACAATAATTTATACTGATTTAAGTTTTTATTAAAGACCTTATTATAATAATATATCATAATTACAGCTTTTGTCATCAGAATCGTTTTTGTCAAGCTCTCTTTGTCCACTTTGAAGTTAAGTTTTACTGTTATTCGGATTGTGCTACTTTTTGTCCTACTTTACACTACTACTACTACTACTTTTCCCTCCGCAATTTTTATTTAGCGCGTTTATATGGTATACTATATCATGGCACATATACATACATATGTATATATGTATGTATAAATATGTACTTTTGTTTATAATTCACATATTTACTTTTTTGTTCACTTGTCGACTTTACTGCCAGCTCTCTTAATATTTATCAGTGTACTACATGGTCCAGTTCGACCGCTGTTTCTACGTTCTAGTGCCATAAAATTTGCTATAAAATAATTTATTTCAAGTACTTTTTATTTTTGTTGTTGCTCTACTAATGTGAATTTATGCAGAAAGTTTTAAAACGCCAAATAGCACAAGTTTCGTACAAAGATGAATGCTTTTGCTTGTCTGCTTTGTGTGCCTTTAAATTAATTTCTCTATTTACAGTTGTACTGTGAAAACAAATGTTTTCATTACATTTGCGGCGAGTCTTAAATTATAATTTTGTTTTTGTTTAATGAACATGCGCTCATTTCATATGCACTCAATTATCTTTTTGGAGATTAATGAGAATGTGGGTCAAGCATTTCTACTGCAGTTGGCAGAGTATTGAGTTTAATTGGATTATGTTTTAATATTACTCATGCTAGGTGGTGTCTGCTCTACTTTTTGGAGGTCATTTATACGTTGCTAGAAATTAGTGGTTTTCCTTCTACCATTTTATCGTTCTTTTTCCTCTAATAATCTGAACTATTAATTATGCTTCAGAGAAGTCCTGAGATAGTCTGCGAAATAATTTGAGGAACACATTAAGGGACTGAGGCTAAATAAGAGAAAATTAAATCCGCTCACAAGATAGTAGGGTCTGTGTGACAGGAACGGATCCTGTTTTTTGCGAACAAAGGTTGCCAATCCGGTCTTAATATAGGTCTCTACAACAACAGGAGAGAATGAGAACGCATAAGCACAAAAATATACGCAGAGTTTTTTAAGTGGCTATGTGGAAACACGTTTATTTCATTTCAGTTTAGTTACTTTTCATGAAAAGATAAAGGTACCCAAATCATTTATGTATACGAACCTAGGAAAAATGTATACAACGATGTTCCGTCTAAAATCATAGTAAATGACAATCATAGCACCAAGGCTTTCTCTGCTAGCAGACCTTTTTCGAGAATATACCAACTGCTAAACTCAACCGCATTTCACATTGTCGGCATGTCAAACTATCTAGAGCTTCATTTCAATTTAATTTTAAAATAATACCAATATTAACTTCAACTTCAGCATCGATTATGAAGATACTATATTCTTGTGGTTTTCATAATAGATTACAATATTTTACTTAGGCAATTTGTAAAGGTTTCATCGCTTCTCCAAAGACTGTTATCACGGAAGGAACTAGTGAGCTAGATAGAGGGGAGAGCGTCTTTTTGACCCAGCAAAGAAGCTATTAAGAGTCTCAATATGGATGCTTTGGTCCATTCTAGTATGGCAAGATATTAAACTGGCTTAGTTAAGGTTAACTTGTTCAGAGTATTTTCCTAAACAACCATCGCTATTACATATTGAACTACACATTATTTCTATGAAAAGTCCAAAATAATTGAAACATTACTAGAAAATTACCCTCAGTTTGGGATCCTTGTATTTATGATCAATAAATGACATGATCTTTACAACCACTTCAGTATAAGACTTCAAGAATAGCTTCAGACACTTTATGTCCAGCATAGCTTTGACTTACTAAGTTTTTCAACAGGTTTCCGACTGCTCGAAGTATTTGAAAACTAGGATACTTCTACTTACTTCTGAAGAAATATTTTAAAAAATGTTTAAGATTCGTACAAACGTTTCTTTAACAACCAAACAACTTTGCCCAATTTATACTCCGAGATTAAATTTGGCCCTATGTCCTTCATAACTAAACGTCGGGGATTCTATAAAATATATATATATATTTATGATCAGCACGCCAACTGAGTCGATATTATTGCCTGGCAGAATATACGCGAACTATTTTCTCAATTTTTGAGATTAGTCTCTGAGATCTTTCACATGACCTTTTCCCTTCAAGAAGCTACTCATTTTGCGGAACCGTCGATGTTAGACTACTGTAGCATGTCCTCGTAAAGAAACTTTTTTATTTGACGATATGTCGTCACGAAATTTGGCATGGATTATAACCAAAGGCAACGCTATAATCTACGGATATATGTATTTTCCACATCATACAGCTGCCATGTAAACTGAAAGATCAAATTTAAGTTCTTGTATAGAAGCTTCCTTATTTGTAACGGATGTTCCAAAATCGTTCAGTCAAAGTTCAAGTTTTTTAATCTAATTGTATATAATTGAAATTAACCACTTATCGCTATATTAAAGGATATGGACTTGAAAAATGAAGGAACATGGTTTAGTCATGATAGAGGATGACTTTATTGGCTGCACCGAAATATATGTATATAATTATAATTTTAAGCGCGTTATAGCAATGATTTTGGTAAAAAGACTTTTTTCTGCCGCTTTAGAAGCAGGAACGACAACAACATATTCATGCTTTCAAAGCATGTACTATATGTCTCATAGTAATTTTGACGGAGCAGATATTTATATTAATATGTGAATCTTTCAAAATAAAATTTTATGTGGGTATTCTAGGCATTTTGAAAAATTCGATTTTTTTTGTATATTTTGAAAGATTAGACTTTCAAAAATATGAGCTTGGAAGGATTTTTCAAAACTCGACTTATTTTCAAACAGCCGATTTTGTGACGTGGCGTTCGTGTTCATTGATTTTGTCTCCTAAACTTTAAAAGCGTTTTTCTCGAAACCAATTTTTTTGAGGTGGTTGACATGATATCTCAAGTTCTATTGAACCGATTCCTTTGAAATTTGGTGTATATTTGCTTCATACAATGTTCTATCGCGTCTGATTTGGGTTTCCAAAAATTTTAATTTGAAGTATTTTTAAAAAATTCGAAAAGGTCGTTTTTTTGTATTTTTTTTTTGAAATCGAAAAAATCGGATAAAAAAAAAATGTTTTTTTTTTTTCAAGTCGACGCCACTTTTTTTGTATTTGTTTTTTTTTTGAAATGGTCAACCCAATAACGAGATCCTTACTAATGAAGAATCTTCTTGTTTTTTTTTTTCGATCGCTACGAGGGTTGAAATCACGTCAACCAGAACGCACCGTTTTTTTTTAAGCCCCTACTCCACCATACGGGCCTCGACGAATTTTGATTTCGTGTGTTTTTTTTTATATTATTAAAATGTCACTAAAAAAACATATAAAAAAATGAATAGCAAAAATGTTTTTTTTTTTGTTTTTTATCATAGTTTAAAAAAAATGCCTAAAATTTTCATTCAAAATATTAGTTAAATATTTCGTGTCACAATTCGCCACCTTTGAACACAAGTTTTCTTTGCCAACCCATACTAAAAGCACTTCTCTCCCCACCGTTGCATAAACCAAGTTTGTAGGGCTAAGTTTCCTGCCAGATTGCCACTTTGTGTCTGCTTATTGGTGTTGCCACTATTCAATCAATTTGCAATAATAGCACAAGCGCACTCGAAAATCTCAAGCGCAATACGCAGTACACGGCACACAAAGTGTGGTGTTAGGTGTGAGCCGAAAGCGTGCTAAAAGCAAAAAGTGAATACTGTAAAGAAAAATTTCGGCAAAAAGGAAATATTGCCTACTTAACTCAATAAGTGAGTGTATTTATAGCGCGACTTTTGTAACATTGTTCGCACATTTTTTTGCGGGTTCGAAGGCTTTGATGCAGCGCTTCGACGAATGGCTAAGGCATTTGCTCTGTCGCTGCTCAAATCAACTAGAAACCGAGATGAGAGCAAACAACGAAGTAGAAATATAATATGAAAATATGTATTTTCTTGAAAAATATTTTCTATATTTCTCGTATTTTTGCAAAATTTTTGAGGATTTTTCCATTTCTATAAATAGATGTACACATATATTTTTTTGTTTGTGTGTATCCGGCTGTAATAGGGCTATGTTGCCACGGGGTTTCTTACTGATTTCACCGCGTTTTTCGGCTACTTATGCCTCGCACTTTAATCGCAGTCAGTCATTGTGAAAAATCTAGCTCAGCAGGATTTTCAAAGCATACACACAGTGTTGTTGGAAGGCTGGTGAATGTGTACGCCGCATTTTCTCATACCCGGAAAAATATATATGTATCTGTATGTAGTGTATGTATTGTACATACAGTTGTCGAAAGTGTTCCGAGTCAATTTCAGTTTCACTTCCAGCCTCAACAATAGCGCACAAGTTGTGGCACACACAATAACGTTGTATGCCTACATAGAGAGCTATTTCAACTGCTGTATACAGTCATAAAACATATGCACACATACAAATAAGCATGCATACAAACAATCACACATACATACATACAAATCCACATAGAAATATATTCAGTTCCACAGCATATCTTCGTGACCCTTCACAGTTAAGCTTGAATGTGAATGAGTGAGCGCTTCAAACTATTCAAGGACAACTTTTATGCCTTTTTCTGCTGTTTTATGCCTTTTTTAATGCTTACTTTTCGGCAAAAGGGTCAGCGGAAAATATTGCTGGTGAGGTGTGGGAAGTTTTTCAGTTTGTGCTTGTATACTTTTGCAGAGCATTTTGGAGGAGGAATTGCTCAGGCAATCAACTGAGCTTTAAATGATGTTTTGAGTGATTTGGTGCTAGCTCGGCGATAATAAATTTCTCACCATTTTAACCAGTAAAGTACGTGATATGTTTAAGTTGTTGAAATTTGACAAGCCCTTCATGATAACTGTGCTATGTAGCTAGATATGTACAAATTGAATGAAGGTTATTTATATGTATTTTAACTCACTTAAAAGCTGATTATAACGAACAATTGACATTTTTTTAATTAGATCGAATATTAAAGCCAACATGGTCTGTTTGGTAGATATGTAAACATATTTACTATATAAAAAGTCATAGTTGCCACACGAATCAAATATGGAAAGAGTTTTCACATGAGAAAAGAGCTGTTATTCGAAGACTCAGTGGTGCCCTATATTATGCAATATATTTTACACTTTTTAGCGGGAAGACAAGAAGATTGTCAATATCATTATTTCAACTGCTAAGCTGTAGTTTTACTCAAGGACTAATAAGAAACCGTGATAGTAGTTTTATGTATGCTTATCTCTATTGATCTAAAAGGTTTTGAAGCATATGAAGGAAGCATGATGGAGAGAATAAAAAGCAGAGTATGAGAGGCACAGAAAAATAGAGAGAGAGACAAAAAACTTAGTCACTTTTGTGAACCTTACCTGATCGACTTTTTCAAAATGGATTGGGCTGAAATTCGGTTCACTCGCCAGTACATCTAATCCAAAATGGCCATCTGAATGAAAACGATATACTGACATATCTTTCTAACTAAGATTTGGAGTATTTCAAAGTTTCGCTGGATGAAAATATTGATTTTAAAGTCAATATAACAACTCAAGACTTTTATGAAGATGAAGTTCACACATTCAAGCATCGGCTTGGGAAAGTACTTCTGTTCCGAAACAATAAAACTTTTATGGTAAATATCCATTAGAATTTTAGATCTCAAAAATAAATGAGAAAACTGCGTTAAAGTGGCAAATCACGCTATTTCCTCAATATAAAATATACTAAACAATTTAAGGGCTTAGGGGTAGTCAGAGGCACGAAAAAATGAGAGTTTTCAGTATTTTTTTTTTTTTTTTGCTACTAAATCATGTTATTTTTCAAAAGTAGTAACATGGCATTATTATAGAATATATTGACTTGAAGTCACGAAAATTTCAAAAACAAAAAAATTAATTTCCAAAGTTATAGTTATAGTTGTTTGCGTTGACCCTGTTCCAAAAAAAGGTACTTGCGGTGACAAACATAAGTCCTTGGAGGTTCATCTCAAAACAATCAGACAAAAAAAAATTAGGTTTATAAATAGTTAATCCCGGGCCTGATCGAAGGATTTTATTTTGTTTTCAAAATTAACAAAATGGGGCCTGACGAACTTTTTTTCTAAATTTTTGTTAAAAAATCAACAGTTAATTGGTCTTAAAAAATCGAAATTTTCGAAAAAATAAAAATCCTTCGATCAGGCCCGAGTTTATTATGTATTCTAATAGCTGTATAAATTTCATAAAAATCTACTGAACGGTTTTCGATTCAAAAAACATAGTTTTGAGAAAAACGCGTTTAAAGTTTTACACTAGCGCTATGAAGTGCCCGAGCTCTCTTTGTTATTTGTGGAGTAACTCAAAACCTAATTGTCGGATAAAAATGAAATTTTCAGGGAAGATTTTTTTAAATATTACACTTAACGAAAATGAAAAAAAAATTAATTTCAACTACCCCTAACCCCTTTACAAAATTTCTCGATACCAAATTAAAGATGTTTACAAATCAAAACATTTCTAATCATATTGAGAAATTAATGCCAAACTAAAATATAGATTATTCCCTTTGAAAAGCTCTATAAAAATTGAGAAACCAATATTGTCGAGCACACTTCACAAAAAGCCAAAAGACGAAGAAAAAGCTGAAGTTTTTTTTTTTTCAAAGAAATTAACTAAAGCGTTTAGTATTTTTGTGTTTTGTGGTACTTTACCGCAGCTGTTATCATCGCAATATGTTGGTGAAATCATACTAGCAACAAATAAAGAAGTGAATAATATTATAAAAACTAGATTTAAACTAAAACAGTCTTGCGACTTCGACTTGGTGACTGTTGATGTACTAAAAAATGTAACGCGTAAAGCATTAGTAAAGCTTACCTCGATAATAAACACTTGCTTAAAACACCGATACGTTCCACTGTCATGGAAACTCAATCAAATAGTAGAACGGACACAGAAATGGTACATTACTTAAAACGATTATCCATATAAACTAAAAAACATATTGGGAATGAAGTAATCCCGTACTCCACCTCGGCGAAATATCTTGGTGTGACGATGGATGCAAAATTGAAGTAGAATACATTCACATTGCTTAACCCTCTAAGAAAATAACAAACATTATAATGTTTAGTTTTTAAGCTTAGAGCTTTTAGATTTACCTTGCACATTGAGAAAAATATTGTTAGTTTCCACTAGTTGAAATTTTAATGAAATCTAAAGGCACAACATAAAAACAAAAAAAAACCTTCGTGAACATAACTACAAATTTGTCCAAGCATTTTTTATCTGCCATAAATATTGAATAGCACAGCTAAACTTAGCAAATATTATATGTGCTTGTATTACATCTGAAGAAGTATTCAAGAAACTTTAAAGAAATATTGATTTCAAGCTGAGAAAATTTATTTTCTCAAACCTTAGTATCGCATTGAGAAACACTTCAATGTCATCAAGCTCTGACTCCTTGGCATGTATTTTTTATGCCGGAATGGAGTTTATTATATCTGTTTTAGTATCTACGTATATGTAGTATATGATGGGCCATATAAAATTTTAAATTTAAAAAGTCAATAAAAAAACGGCTTGATATTTTGCAAAGATCTAACATTTACTTAAAAGGTTGTTTTATGAAATTTATTTGTGGAAAACAATTTCGGACAAATGACCACCACGGCTGAGTTTATAGTAGCTTATCCGATCCACCCAATTTTGGAGTACTTTCTCGATAGTTTCAGGCCTTATGGCAGCTACAGCAGCTTAAATCTCGTACTTTAGATCTTGAATTGTTTCTGAATGGTTGGCGTAACAACGTATATCTCAGCTTCTGGGAGGCCAATTCACATCACCTCTTTTGCTGATTATGCAATTTTCGAAGATAGGGCGTAAAAGATTGAGTGTAGCGTTTGCTGTATGGCACGTAGCACCGCCCTGTGCCCCAAATGGGACAATTCTGCTTGTTAACGTAACCATCGAGGTGGAAATGAGCCTCGTCCGAAAAGACGATTTTTCGGTAAAATTGACCATCCTCGGTTTTTTTTCAATATTTTCAAGTTTTCTTCTAGTGAATAGCGACCCATTTCGTAAATTTTAGACTTTTTTCTGAATATCTGTCACTTTCCGAATGGTATTTGACGTTTCCAATGTCGAAACATAGATAATACAAATTTAAAACGTTAGATGGCCCAACCGTTAGTATCTTTTGTTATAAAAATCCACACCTATGGCAGTTGCGCTCACATTACTTCAATTCACTGTTATCTGTTCTGAATTTTTACATGCGTTTTCTGAACATTTTTGACTTTTTTATTTTTTCTACATACATACAAATGCCATGTTTTGCATTGCTAAAGAAAATTTTCTTTTTTTTACTTTTATTAAAATTTTTTCTCGCTAAAAGAGTTCCCTACATAAATGAAAATAATTTGTTTGTGGCAATGATAAATATATTGTATTATATTTCCTGTGCTTTCTTTGATTATTTATTAACCTCACTTCAGATATTTTATTTTTTGCTCTACTCGAATGATAACCCTTTTTGCTTATTGCAAACCCTACTGGAGCCTATCGTTTTCAATTTTTTTTTCTTGTCGAAATGGCATACACACACTTGTAATATTGATACCTTGTAGGAAAATTTTTATAACTGTGTGTAAAAGTGTAAATTGTATACATATTTATAATGTATTTATTTGTATATAAATGTTCATGATGACGAGCTGATTCGATTTATGTTTAATCGGCATGGATTATGGTCCAAAGAAATACTTCGTACTCCGAAAAAAATTATTTTGATGGGATTACTGTAAATTGGATTACTAAAAAATAATGTCTGCCATACAAACTGATAGATTAAGTCTTTGTGTGGAAAACTCTTTCTCTCGAAGAGATATCTTCGTGAAATTTGACGCAGGTTATTGTCTAAGGCAATGCTATATGATACGATTACAGTGTTGAGATTGGATCATTATAGGTTATAGCAAATTGACCGATTCAAGTTAAGCTCTTTAAACTTTTTTTTATAGTTATGTCCCTAAAACTATTCATAAATTATTCCAGTTTTCATTGTTTCGCATTATTCTCAACAGGACTTTTCAACATATAAAATTTCTATGTATGAGTAAATAATTGACAACAACACTGTTTGAGTGCGCTAAAATTGGCAACGAATTTATCGCTGGATTTTTCCATACTTTCCTCTCTTTGCTTAATATGATATATGCTTTAACTCTTCAGCTTTTCTTAAGAATCCGGCTAACTCTTGCAACACTTTCCTTCAGCAACCCACAGTTTTCATTTATTCGTTGCTTATTTCATTCCGCACTAACCCCTTTCAGCACTTGAGTTTCCTCAAGCACTTCAATTTCTTCTTTCAATGTTTTGTGAGTAATGGCAGACGTATGGAAAATTGTTTTTCTTCAAGTTTAATTTTGCAATTTTTCTTCTTGGCCAACTGCTTGCCACGCCACCTTAAAGATGATGATTTAGGCTTAGAAGCCGAGGGCAGCCCCGCTGTGAATTAGTTAAGGGTTACATAACTTTGTGTACACACTTACATTCTCATATGGTGGTTTCTTGTCGCACACATATGCACCGCAGAAAACTCCTGCCCGCATGCATACCCGTACATACAACCGCCCTTCGGCAAGCTTGCCACAAGCCCAGCATTGACTTTGACATTCTCGTTTCGTGCATAACTTCAAACTTTTCCCTGCTGTATTCCCACCAGTCTAAAACACGCTTCTTTTAGGTAGCTGCATAGACTTGAGTATGTCGCACGGCAGGCTGGCATATGTGTGTGTGCGTGCGTATGTGGGCACCCATTTTCTTTTGGCACATTTACGTCATAATGGCATTTCCTCACATTCTCCCTTTTCGTTATGCTTGTTTAGCAAACACACACACTCATACTTGAACTTTTGGTCCTTTCCTCATTTTCGTCGAATGCTTCTTTGTTGCTTCCTTTGCTACATCTCACGCTCGTATTTTTTAGTCGGTTTTCTTTCATTTCAACGCTTGCAATTAAATTTGTTTTTATTTGCTATGAAAATCTTTTATTGCCGGTGATTTTTTCAGTTTATTTCGCTTTTGTTATAATCTTATTATTTCTTCAAATATAATCAATGTTACGAAAAGACGAGTGAAATGGATAAGAAATAGCAATAAATCGTTTCTATTGTCGTGAGCAACTGAATTGAATCTATATTTATACATAAAGGGTGCTTCATTTAGGGGTTTATTATATTAGAGGTGTAGCATCACCAAACAAGTTTTCTTGCCGCATGATTCATTGATCTAGTATATTTGCTTTTAAGGGAAGTATATCAATATTTGCTTCAAAGGCAAATAGTTTTCCTTTACCTTTCAAGTATTAGTCGATTAGTTTTTACATTAAAAACAAGAAAGCTGACTAGAGTTCAATCAAATTAAGTAGCTTGAATATGAGTTAATCGTTTATCTGAGGTGTGAGCGGGGTCATCTTCCGATTTCATCTATTATCATTGTCAGAGGAATTTTTATAAAATTGTGTTCGGCGAATTTGTGTTATAGTGGCTTAGGATATATGAGTATTTAATTTATTAGAGGCTGAGGCCACGCCCATTTTTGGTCTACAGGTGTTCCTTGCCAATATGATCTCTTATGCCAAATTAATGCTTAGTTGTGACACTTTATAGGTTTGCGGATAATTGCGTTTTATGGGCTTGGTAGTGGTCCAAATACACTTGTTTTGCCAGGAAACGCGCATACCAAGTTTTATTAGATATATCTATTTTTACTCAAGTTACAGCTTGTACGGACAGACGGACGGCCGGCGAACAGACAGACAGTCATCCGGATTTTAACTCTACTCGTAATCCTGATCATTTTAAAATGTATACATAACCCTTTATTTATCTTAGTAGTTGTAATGGATAATTTGTATACTTTGGAGAAACATGTCCAAGAGTATAAGAGATCCCACAAGGTGCTTCACTTTGCACCCAAAAATTATCGAAATTCAGACGCCACTTCTTTACTTCTTTCAATTTATAAATCTCTGAGAATTACAAACTGGTGTGCTAAGTAAATAAAAACAAATTTCAGAAGGAAGTTTAGTAAGGAAAAACGTTTTGTTCACAAATATGTTTACAGAAAATACTTTCTTTAACCACCACCTCCTTTATCCTCTTTTGTTACTTTACAATTTCTCTCGTTTCTTCGTTTCTTGTATATAATTCGATTTTGATTGAATACTCTTCATTCTTGCTATCACTGGTCTCAGATATATACGCAAATGTAATTCAAGACATTTGCATTCACATTTATAGCACTTTTTTATTTATTAAGATATATGTTGGTATATATGTATTATGATCAGCTCAAAAGCTTTTCTCTACTTACATTTCCATTACCTTTATGCAGAATAAAATCATATATTTTACGGCCTAGCAATGATATCTTACGAATTCTTCAATTCAATTCATATATTGCAAAGGCTAACAGGGGTTGTTTGCACCCTCTCAGTGGCAAAGCACAGACGTATTTCCATACAACACTCGTACTTCACCTTTGCGTGCGTCTTATGCGAGCATACGAATTTTTCCTCCACAGCACTTTATTACATACTTATATTTTTATACAAAGTCACGAGCGCCTTCGTTATCTAAATTTTTCTTGCAAGCGCAACATTCCTTACCACTCCTCAATAACTGGGCTTTATTTCTCAGCCTTTCATTTTTATTTTATCCCTCCTTAAATCATTTGGTCTCGTGTCTTATTTCACCTAAGTAAGTCTCCCGCATCGTACACTAATCCTCATTTATAATTAATATTTCACCTTTATTTTGTGGGTTGTAACTCTTATTGTTGTTGTGTAAAAACAATAAATCAATCAGTAGTTGGAAAGAATGCAACATGTGCTCTTGATATCTAAATTCTTGTAAGTAAATATGTAAGTGTATTTATAAAGAAGAAGGCTATATTTGTGTAACGTTAGCTATAAATGGCATCTGGAGTTCAGAAAGGGTATTATATAAAAGAGCTCAAGTATAAAATGAAATTAAATGAAAAGCGAAAGAGTGGGTTGAGGAATATAAAGAAAATAATAATTAAAAATTTAATTTTTCTGGAGTAACTAGTTAACTCTGGGCTTTTCAAAAATGACAGCGAAACATTATATGTAATACTATTAGCATTTTCTGTCACGGCAAATCAAAGATATACCAAATTATAGTCTTCAAAGAACGTGATTCTCCTAAACTCAAAAAATTTTCGGTAGATTTTTCTTTTCATTTCATCAATTTCAATATCGCTTTTATTACTGTTTGGTCAAAATCTATTAAAGAGCATCATGAAAGCTCTGTGTGTGTTTATTAAGGTCGATCAAAAGAAGATTTATTTATTTCCCTTAGACCTAAGGTCACCTTATTAGCGCTTTCCATTAATTTTCACAAGCAGACCAAAAAAATTAACAAAAGTTATACAATTTTACGTTTTCGAATAAAACACTCATCAAACAGAAAAAAACATAGTTTCCGGTGGACTTGGTCGACAGAAATATAAAAAGTGATAAAATAAATATTAAAACCAATAAAATAAATATTAAATGGTGTTTCCGAAATTAGTTATATTTTTTTGGTTTAATTAGTTTTCCATAACACGCTCTATCAAAATTTCAAAATTCTACAAGCCCTGAAATAACATAACCACTGAACATAGTCACTACTTCAGTCAGAAAAAAGGAGACTCCGAGCAGTTTGATATTAAATATGGTTTCAGTTCAAACGACTATAAGTCGTGGGAATTTTTTACACTAACGTGGAGAAGATAATCCAAGCAGCAGAACACAAACACCTTCAATATCAACATAAATATGCAAGGGAAAAAGGAAAATTTTGTCTCTCTTAGAACCAGCTTAAACATCGAAAACTTTTTCAGCCATGAAATCGAACATAGAATTAAGTTTGTCAATGAAAAAGTATTTTTCTGAACTAAAGACAGCAACGTTTTATAGACCTCACGTTAACAATGCCTTTTCCAATGTTTATTTGTGGAGTAAGTACGGTGTTATCCAAGGAGAGATATTTTATTCAATAGCATATTTTTGACAGCTCAGGCGAGAGACGTGTCCTGTCATATTATTTTTGTTCAGTACTGTTTGGTATTTTATCATGGAAAGACTCACACCTCAACAACGTTTACAAATCGTTCAGCTTTATTACGAAAATACACGTTTGGTAAAGCGGTTTCGCGTGCTTCGCGTACTATTCGCAACATCATCACCCATCATGAGACCTGGTATACATGATTGGATAATATTGGACCGAATAGACCACGCCCAGCATTCAGTGGAAAAAATATAGCAGCTGTAGCTGAGAGTGTACACGAAGACTGTGGAGTCGATTCGGCGCCGTTCGGATCAACGCGGACTGAACTAACGATAGCAACGACACATGACTTGACGCATTTTACTTCGAGATCTTAAATTGAAAGCATACAAAATACAGCTTGTGCAAGAACTGAAACCGGTCGATCTTCTCAGCGGCAGCGTTTCGTTATATGGGCTCTTGAAATGTTCCAAGAAGATCCACTTTTGTCGAGCAAAATTTTTTTCAGCGATGAGGCTCACATCTGACTCAAATTATTATTTGGTATACTACTGTGCCCAAAACATAAGGCGACATTGTATTTATTTTGAAAAATATTTATTTATTCTTCCAAATCAATTTCATCCCCTTCAAAGTAATCCCCTCCCGATGTAATGCACTTATGCCAACGGTTTTTCCAATCTTCGAAACACTGGTTGTGTGTCACTTTTCGGAATGGCCTTCAGTTCCGTCTTCGCTGCGGCTTGAATCTCCTCTATCGAATAAAAACGGTGTCCTCGGAGCGGTATTCTGAGCTTGGTGAACAGCCAAAAGTCGCCAGATCAGGTTAATACGGTGGTTGCGGAACGCTATGGGTTGTGTTTTTGGCGAAATGATCACGATTTACGAGGGCAGTATGGGACGGTGCATTATCGTGGTGTAAAAACGAAGAATTTTCTTTCTACAATTCCGGCCTTTTTAGGCGGATAGCGTTACGCAAACGACGCATAACGTTCAAATAATATTCCTTGTTGACTGTTTGACCCGGACACCACGATGATCGAAGAAAACAGCCAATAAAACCTTGATTTTTGAGCGACTTTGGTGCGATTTTTTTTGTCTCGGCTCTCTTTTGGCACGATATTCGCTCGATTGATCGATTGTTTCGGGGTCGTAAGCATAGAATCAAGTCTCATCGCCAGTTATAATGCATTTCATGACACCCTGGTAGTCGGAAAGCATCGTTTCACACACTTCAACGCGACGCCTTTTTTTCCAAAGAATTCAATGTTTTCGGTACCAGTCGAGATTTGACGCGCTTGAGGCCCAACACATTCTTCAAAATGGTATTGGCTGAGCCTTTCGATATGCCAACTTCATCAGCAAGGTCTCTAATTGTTAATCGATGATTTTTCAACACCAAATCTATTATTTGTTGAACGCTAGCTTCGTCGGTTGAGGTTGATGGTCGCCCTGATGGTCGCCCTTCGTCTTCGACACGTTCACGGCCGGCTTGGAACTCACTGTACCACTTTTAAACATTTTTTTTAGACATAGCCTCATCACCAAAGGCTTTCTGCACCATTCTTAACGTATCCGCAGCAGAAAATTGATTCCGTAAACAAAATTTAATGCAAATTCTTTGCTCAACAAATTTCGACATCGCAAAAAACGAAAAACCCACTTTTAGCAGCTCACAAAACGACACGTATCTGAAACACTAATGAATAAAAAAATAATAATTCTCCATATCCTTCGGCGCGCACAGTTTAAATTCAAATGTCACCTTATTATTTGGCCACAGTAGTATTATTGCCCCTGATCCCGATTTTCACACATTATTTTCAATATTATGGTAAAATAGCCACATAACATCTGAATTCAATATAGAGAAAAACAAAAATAGGAGAAAGAAGAATAATAATTGAGGTTTGATACATCTTAAACCAGCTACTTAAACCCTGAAGAAGAGAGAAGTTGGACTCGGTTATAAAGACAATTATCATATATGAAATTAGTTATTGGCTATGAAATCTTTCTTGGAGTGTGGAAAGTGTAGTATTGCATCTCTTTAGGTATTTGTTGAAATTCTATTAAAAAAATATGTTATTTTGATTGAAATTCATGGAGGGAAACGACTAGAATGTTTTATACAAAGGAAAATTAAAAAAATTGCAGATAATATATGTTATAACATTTGTGCATCCCACTGATATAGGTCAGTATAAATGAGTAAGAAATTGCAATATGAGTCTTGTTCGAAATATATTTGTAAACACATTTTGAATTATAGTTGAAAGGCATAACATAGAGAAAACTGTAAGCATATGCAATGTAGAAAATATAGTAAATGGACTCACCAAAATCGCTATTCGTTTGCTCCAAAACTTTTCAGACAGTTTTTATTGTTTCCTTTTTAATATTTTCCAGCACAAATCACTTATTTATTGTTATTCACAAATTATTAGCAGTATATTTATATCCAAGAAAGGTATCGTATTTTCGATCAGATTGAAATATATAACTAATTGTAAACTTTGTTTTAATTTCACAAACACTTTTCACTTTATTTTCCTACACTTCTAGATAGTTCGCTTGTGTATGTAATGTCTATACTGTATCCATTAGCTTTTTATAGCATAATATATTTATTTAATTCTCGCTATTTTTACAAAAAAAAATTTGCAGCACACACACACTAATGTAGCGGTGAAACGTTAAGCGACGCCGATAAAACGCTGAAATGAGAACAAGAAAAGTTTCATTAGAATTTTGTGTTAAAGCAGGAATGACAATTAAGCATGGAGGAATGTTGCGTATACGACACGGTGTACATGGAACATATTTCGAATGTAAACAAATGCGTAACGAATTTGTAAAGCAATAAAATCTTTACGACTAAAGGTATGATAAACCGTTATACACACAATTTTATTCAGATATGTGTGTGTGTTATTTCTATGTACATATACATATCTGTATATACTATATATACTTATGCATATATGTATATTTAAGTGACAGTTGAAGTAGACAACTAATGCTTTAATGGTAGCTCAGAGTGTGGCATTCATTAAAAGAGAGACGTTGCCACCTTTTATTGTATTTGATTTTTATTCTTTACAATTATTTTATTTTTATTTTTTAGAAATGTTGTATTTTTAATATTTTTTAGTTTTGATTAATTTTTGCTATATTTTTCTCAAACGTTTAAAACTTATATTTTATTTTTTTTATTTATTTTACATTTTTTTTTATTTTTTATTTTTATTTAAAATTTTTTTTATCTGGCATCACTTTACCACCATTTGCAGCATGTTTTTACGCGAATTTTAGCTTTCACCCACAACTGCTTTCTTCCAACTTTTTTTTGTTTTCTCTCATTCCGTTTCTGCTTTGCTTGCAACACACCTGACGCCAGCAACAAAAAGGCAAAGTGTCGACGCAATGATGCGCGTGCGGCGCGTAATTGTGGCAGCAATCAAAACATTAACAGCAGCGCAATGACAAACAAACAAACAAATGGACAGACATGGGGAATAACAACAGCGCCAACAAAACAACAAACAGACTATAGCAACAACAACCAAGGACAAACACATGCGTGTGGCAACGCATAAATCATGTAGGGTACCACACATTTTTACGAGCTTTACCGAATGCAATGAAAGACAGTGAGTGATGAACGGCCAGAGCGGAGCAGCAATGAAAGAAATGGGGAGAATTGTGCGCAACACAGGTGAGTTGCGTGCGTTAGCAGTCATTACAACAACAGCAATATCAACAAGAGTTGCTTGGCTTTTGCCGCCGCCACTTGTGGTTGTTATTATAACGCTACTTATTGTTGTTATTACTTACTTGAGGAATGTTGTACGCTGGCAAATAAGTTGTGCTGTATTCATAAACAACAACAACAGGAATAGGTATAAAGCAAAGCACAGCTACTGTGCAGTGACGTTTTATGTTTCAATTTGCAAATATACAGATTTTTTACGAGCTGATGCCTTTAGCCGAGTTGTAAACTGGGCATAATTATATACTATACATACTACAACACATATCTACACACTAACAAACACACTTCTCCTCAATTTACATATACATCAACATATAAATGTATATGTGTGTCGTTGGCTAACATCTCGAACGTCTGCCATGTTGTCTGGCAGTTCGCGCTCATCACTCTTCCCCGCAGCGTTTATTTTTTGCTCTCAAGTATGACTGAGACGCATTCAGGTGCGTCTGCACTTAACAAAGGTACGTGGAAAAGTAAACACAGTTGTTAATGTTTTGCAGTTTATATTTTAAAACCCATGCTTTCATGGGTCCATAGGGATTTTTATTTTATGGAAGCCTTTGTCATAAATAATTTTAAAATACTCAAGCCATAAAAGAGTTGTTTAACTGTTTTTATAATTTTTATAAAGAAAAATTATATTAATATATAAAATCTCTTATCTATTACTCGGCAAACTCTGTATTAGTTATGTTAAGTAAATCATAAGTGGTTTCACCAAGAAAATTTTCGACAAAAGTCTTTTGCTGCTCAATGAGTGTGTATACATAGAAAAACAATCGAGTAAAAAGTCGTAAAAATATTGTAATGGCTTTTCTCTCTATACTAATTTGCTAGGATTGAAGACTGATATAAAAATACGAAGCTGGTACAATACGAGTATATAACTTTAGAAGAGTCACTCAAAGCTCATATTTGATGTCACTCAAGAATTAATAATAAAATATTTTTTTCATTTTTGTAAAAACAAAGAACAGTCCCCAGTTTTTTTACGGCAGGGTTTCACCTAACTTGCTTTTATCACGTTTTCTCTCTTTATACTCCACGTTTTCTCTCTTTATACTCGTATGAACATTGTGTGTATAGTTGAGCTTTCTGGAATTCCTGGTTCTTAATGCAAAGCTCTGTGGAAAGTCGATTTTTGCTTAAGGAATGTTGAACTTCAAGAACTTATTTGCAGTAAACCCTAAGTTAGATTAGGTTACGATAGATGGAAAGTTAAAAGTTCCACTACTATCTCTAGCGATCGATCTTAGGTCAAAAGTGTCACAGCGCTGGCCAAGCTTTCTCGGAACCCAGCTATCTAGTGGTAGAACACAAAAAGATACGGGAGCACCAATCCGCTCCCATTCTAATGATATAAGTTCTATGGTGCCTTTTCTGCAAGCTCATCAGCTTTACAGTTTCCTGCGATTCCGCTGGATGGCTAATCACAAAGACACTCAATGCTCTGTATGAACTGTTAATGAGTACAAGGCTAGTATCGCCGTTCTGCTATTTGAGTGGATAGTCACTTCTCTGAAGGAGGCTATACTCCGGACCAAAAAATCTACTGCTATCTTAATGGCTGCAACCTCGTCATAAAAAACACCGCAATAGTCAGGAAGTCTGAAGCTGGAGTTCATAGAGATCTTCTAATAGTCAGCCCATCCAACCACCTTCCCCCCAAGCTTTGACTCATCCATAAAGAAGCTCACTGCCTCTCTCTTTTAACATCTTCTTTCCACTCACAATTCCCTCGCCAGTATATGGGCGGAGAAGGAGTCGCCAGAGTTCGGTTTGGCGACCCAATGATCAAAGTGATCTGATACGAAATCAAAGAAAGTGAAGATTTCCGAGTGCTCAAATAAATGTCTTTTAGGAACCCTAAGGACCCTTAGGATTCTTTGAGTCCGATTGAAACTTTCGCAGCTGACGATGTCTACGGGCACAAGCAACATTTGGAGTTGATCCTAGTGCGCAGACAGAATTTATAGTTCAAAATCAAAATTATATCAAATAATACTTTGAATCATAGCTATGACTATAAGAGTTCAGGCAACATATAAAAACTATGATAGGCTCTTAAATTTAATTTAAATATTATGTAGTGATTTGGACATATGACTGTACTCCTACAATGCCTAATAAACAATAAACGCATTTCTTCAAAACTTTGCAAAAAAATAGGAATTTGAAATAGAGCACTCTGAAAAATGCTTCCACGTGTTCGATTCACTAGTCTTCTGTTCATTTGTTCATTAAACAGGGCTATGTGCTCTCGTAAAAATGTTAATATTTGGAAAATAAGAAAACAAAATTATCCAGTCAAACTCAATGTAAGAAGATGTGAGGAATGTGGTCTATTATATCACAGATTATGCTAGTCTATTTTATTTATATCACTTGCTTTTTTGGTTAATTCCATTACTACATCTAAGTTAAACAACACTGCCTCGAAAATGTTTCTTTAGAAATGTTATAAGTCCCTTCACATTAGAATTAAGAGGATTATGACCAATCGAACCAATAAGCGTCGCTAAGTCAGAAACGGTAAATAAATATCCTTGGGTAATCACTATGTTACTCTGCCAAATCTTCAGCTTGTTTAAAAAATCGTAGTCTACAAACTGTTCAGTTCAGTTGCTTGTATTTCTTGCCAACATATCGACACATTCGGGATTTTTTTTTTTTTGAAAACTTAGGAAAATAATTAGTTAGGCTTTTCTATATATATGAAGGCTGTTTCCACAGAGGACTGGTTAATTAGCTCGACATAATATTTTAATTTTATAAAATATCTGCCAACATGGCTTGCACAGCTTCTAAAAATGGTAAGAGAGCGAGCACTTAAGGAACATCTTAATTTCATTGCGCCGTCATCTCTGATTTCTGGTTATGAAACAAACATTTTTGTCTAATTTCCGAAAATTTTCGTCAACAAATGTTTATTGGGTTCAACTTTAACCCCCATACAATTTGACGCCAGACAGATGTTGCCACTTTGCGTGAATGCATGCGTTGTTGCCGTTGTTGATGCCCAACAGCGACATACATACATACCTACCTAACACAACCGAAAACCCCCAGCAATGATGCTTGTTTGATTTTAGCTTTGCAGCAGTAGCCGCTAACGTTGCAAGAACACGCCATTTACAAACATACAAATGAGCGCGCCACTCAGTGGGGCGTTCTGGAGGAAGCACTAATCCAACAGGATGGAAAAATATCAAAACAGGGAAGTAGAGACTGTGTGGAAAGTAGTAAATATGGAGAATAAAGCAGACGTAGAAGAACAAAGAGAAGGACAACTGTGTTGAGACGACGACGATGACGTTGGCGGAGAAAAATGACACTTCAAATGTGTTGCAGCACGGGCGCGCAAAAACAGTGTGGCAAACGAGACAGCAAAAACAAAAATAACAACGCTGAAAATAACAACACGTAAGTAGCTACAAAACACAGCACCAACACAACAACAACAACAGGTTGCACGCAAGCAGTCAACAGCAGTCGGTCGATAGCAAGCATAAGCAACGTAGCTTATGCCAATGCGTTTGATGAAGATGAAGAGCCAGACCGTCTGCGTTCGAGTCGAGTCGTCCTGCAGTCTGCGACTAGCTGACTTTTCATTTATAAATTTATACAAGTATTGATGTGTACTCCTGTTTCAGGCTCTCTACACGTGTCTGCAGCATTAGATGTGCGTATGTAGCGCCAAATAAATTATGTTGTGTATGTATGTGTGTTTGGCGAGGTGTTTGTCCCTGCTTCATGAGGGTTGTTTATGGCGCTTGGACGCGCTTGACTGGATTCTGGGTTGACGATTGAAGTTTTACATAAATAACAGCAGCAATAGTAAGCAGCAATCAAAATATAGCAACAACAGCAACAATATTATACCCAATAAGCATTAGATTGCAATCCGAAAAATTACGCAAAATTATTATTTCCAATGCTGGTAAAGCCTCAATCGAAAGCATAAATGGCCTCAGAGATACTTGTTATACTCTCGCAACAAAGTTGCTAAGGAGAGTATTATAGTTTTGTTCAAATAACGGTTGTTTGTAAGTCCTAAAACTAAAAGAGTCAGATACGAGTATAGGGTTATACATATATCCCAAAGTGATCAGGGTGACGAGTAGAGTTGAAATCAGGATGTCTGTCTGTCTGTCCGTCCGTCTGTCTGTCCGCCGTGCAAGCTGTAACTTGAGTAAAAATTGAGATATCATGATGAAACTTGGTACACGTATTTCCTGGCTTTATGAGAAGGTTAAGTTCGAAGATGGACAAAATCGGCCCACTGCCACGCCCACAAAATGGCGAAAACCGAAAACCTATAAAGTGTCATAACTAAGCCATAAAGGATCGCATTAGGGAGGGGCATATTTGGACGAAATTTTTTTGGAAAGTGGTCGTGGCGCCGCCCCCTAATAAGTTTTTTGTACATATCTCGGAAACTACTATAGCTATGTCAATCAAACTCTATAGAGTCGTTTCCTTCAGGCATTTCCATATACAGTTCAAAAATGGAAGAAATCGGATAATAACCACGCCCACCTCCCATACAAAGATTATGTTGAAAATCACTAAAAATGCGTTAACCGACTAACAAAAAAAGTCAGAAACACTAAATTTTACGGAATAAATGACAGAAGGAAGCTGCACCCAGGCTTTTTTTAAAAATTGAAAATGGGCGTAGTGTCGCCCACTTATGGACCAAAACCCGTATCTCGGGAACTACTCGACCGATTTCAATGAAATTCGGTATATAATATTTTCTTAACACCCTGATGACATGTACGAAATATGGGTGAAATCGGTTAACAACCACACCTTCTTCCAATATAACGCTATTTTGAATTCCATCTGATGCCTTCTCTGTATAATACATACATATAAATGAAAATACAATTTAATACTCAAAGTACACAAATTGATCTAATCTAATTAATTTTACAGCAAAATAAAAAAAATATGTAAATGACGGATAATGAAATCTCGATTATCACTGTATCATGCGAGAGTATAAAATGTTCGGTGACACCCGAACTTAGCCCTTCTTTACTTGTTTTCACTAGATTTATAAATATTGGACGTTCAAATGGGTTCAATGATTCTTCACTTCACATAGCAATAAAGGTCAACTTCTAATCTGAACGGACTCCAATTTATGACTATAAAATTATGTCGGAATGTCATCTGCTGTTATATCGACACTATGAAATCCTACAAGATCGTATCTGAAGAGATGAAATACTGGAATATATTAGGCGTTTTGAGGAGTTCTAACCAACATATCATGAAAATGGAAACTGTGTATGAAATCAGACCTACAGTACAATATCTAAAGAGCTTCCTTTAAAAAAAATCTAAAATATTATTCAGATGTGGGAAATCAGCCAATAATGAAGAGCTATATTTTCTGGTTAAAAATTATTTGAAAAAATTGGACGTGGACCATAACAAAGAACGTCTGGAATTCTATAGGATTTTTTCAGGCGTTGAATGTTTTTTCTGGATATCTTAAAAGAGGCTTATATGGTACTGTTACATTTAATATTTCAAGGAGTTGTTACATGTAAATTCTTAAAGGAATTCCTAGAAGTTCTCTACAGCTAGATCACCCAGATAAATACCGCCGGGAGTGAAGAGCCGAAGATCCACAGTTTACATTATTAATGATTAATAATTAATTAATGACTAATAATAATAATTAGTTAATTGCTTAGACTCGCTACTTTTATCTCGTACAGTATTGTTGACTGGGTGTACGACGTAATCTGGTACAATAAGAACAAATCAGCATCATCGGTAACAGCATGTGCAGGAACACATCAAATGTTACATAAATAATAGCAAAAATGTCAATAGCACTAGTGTAATGGCTGTAAGTACAGCAACAAGAGTAATAACAGCAATAACAACAAACAAACAGTTGCTCGTAATGCCAAATAAGGCCACCCTTGGTCCGTCAGACGTCCAGCCCGCTAGCCTGCCAGACAAACTCAATTAGACAGCTGGGACTGCAGTAGCAACAGCGGCGTTGGTTGCAGCACCAACAACTACACAGCAACAATTTAAGCTCCATGTTGTGGCTGTTGCAAGTGAAATTTCGTCGGGGGCAATAGCTCGGATATTTGTAATACGTCAACTGCCGAGTCTTATTTCTTCGTTTTTGGTTTTATTCTAAGCGGTTTTTTGTTTATTATTCTTATTTTTTGTGGTGCTTCGACCGGAACTGCAATTGGACGATATTGGAAAATGTTATGTGACACATGTGAAAAGGCAAATAAATAAATAAATGTATGTATGTGTTGGGCAGTGAATTTTGTAGAAGGTGATGATTTGCTGTGCATTCTATTAAAGCGTCGCTTTTTTATGAAGTTCGTGAATATTAAAGAAGTTGGTTGGGAAAAAAGTTAACAAAAACGTATTTGCCTCGAAATGTGTGCTGTTCTATAGTACTTGGCTTCGAGAATGCAGATAGACATAGAATTTCGTGTAATCACTCTCCACTTCATACAAAATGTAAATAATTTTTATATTAAATAAATAGGTAGGTGGCTTTATATTAAATAAGCAGTTAAAATATAAATAACGGATCCCAATTCAAATTTTTACAAAGTTTTAACAGTAAATATTTCTTTGGTAGATGGTTTAAGCCTTAAAAGCCTATGCTTACGGGTGATGTTTTACTATTTGTTTCCTCACCATCATCTGAAGAAATATTCATAAATTTTCTAACAGATCCACCCTAAACTATAAAATATAAGAGTGGCCGACAGAAATATGAGATGAATTGGGTTCTCAAGTTTTGACCGTGAGGTAGAAATAACTGTCACCAGGTTTGATGACAGATTTAACCTCAATTTAGATAATGCTTTGAGCGAATAGCTTTATGCATCTTAACTGCAAGCTTTTAGATCTCGTTTGTAATTTTAGGAGATTTTTTGAATACGACGGAAGCAAAGTACTCTTGCAGAACAGAGGCGACGTCTTTTTACCCGATTACCACATTGTTGCTACAAAAAATGCTCGGTCCGACACAAAGATATTCAATTTCTATGCCTATCAAACCAGGAATGCACATACATACATATGTACATATGCATGGATCGCGTCATATATTTTAGCTAAAATTACCAAATTAGTATCTACACAATCGACAAAGATTTAGAAGTTACGAAAACAAATATTAAATAAAAAAAAATATTTATTTAAATTCAATTGATGATAAGAATAAACATTGGCTTCTTAGGAAATGACCATGCTAGATGAATAAGAAACAAAATATGCGTTTAAGTTTAACTGTATTAAAGTAGAAGGTTCCAATAGAGATAAGGAATAATTGAGACCGAGAGAGAGGATGTCTAGCCTTCTCTGGCATTAAAATTAACAATAGCTGTTTAACAT
Organism: Bactrocera correcta; assembly: GCA_027475135.1. Taxonomy (NCBI): domain Eukaryota; kingdom Metazoa; phylum Arthropoda; class Insecta; order Diptera; family Tephritidae; genus Bactrocera; species Bactrocera correcta. Next base: position 166,114,103 of record CM050325.1, read on the forward strand.
GACCGCCATTTAAGTATTTTTTAAATGAGAAAATGAAAATTGAAAGTTTAGAGTTGCTTTAGATTTAAAAATACACAGAGTACAAAAAATTAATACTGATATTTGCAAAATCTTACAATTGCGCGAGCGGAATTTAAATAATTCTGCTTTCTCACACTACCATTTTCATATTCTATTAATATTTTCACTTCGAAATACGACAGCATCTTTATTTCCTTAACTGTGCCCTAAATCATGAATTGTTCTCTGCAACTTCACAGCTCAATTATGAAAAAGAATTCACATAACCATGGACTTGAAGGAGTTAACTCGTTTAACGCCAGTCATTTTACAGCTATCAGACACTTAAAGAAAAATCTCACAACTTGACGCCAAATTATCCGAGCAATGTCTGCTATGTAAAACCAGCAGCAAAAAAATAAAGCGAAAAAAATGTATTAATAAAAAGCCACAACTTCAAAATAATCTCAGAATTACGGAAGACGCTGCTTACGTCTGCATGTGTGTGTACGAGTATGCACACACTATTTCCTTTTTTGACTGTTTGTACTACACGTTTTTCACAATGAACGGCAAAAATGCCAGACAAACAGAGAGTAAAGTTGTTGAAGAAATAGAGAGTGAAACTCTCGCGCAAATGTTAACTGTCTACCACTTTGTGCTTTTTGTTGCAACAACAACTTATGTGGAATGCTTTTTTGCGAGCAAGAAAATGCCATTTCTTTGTGGCCTTTAACTGCAGCAATGAATGACTGTAGACGAAACTGAGAAAAAAGTCAGTCGGAATAACAAAAAAAAAAACATGCGAAAAAACGACAATAAAATGCCGACAGTAATGTAAGGCCACTTTACTACGATGGATGTAGGTGCACGACTGCAGCAACAACGTCACAGTGTCAGTGACGACGGCGGCGGCAACGTCGACGCTAGCCAGCACTGTGTGGTCTGCAGGTGTCTAGACATTGCAAAAAGTGCAAACCGATGCAGGCGGACACATATCATGGCGCAGACATGAGTGCGCATTTGTTGTGCGTTTGTGTGCATGTGCGTACATGCATTGAAAGGAGGTTGTCGCAGCCAACAGCGTCGTCACATATTGTCGCTGTAATGATGCGGTGTCGGCTGCAATGAAATGCAGTCACCTTCGCTGTTCTGTTGGACAGCAAGGCACGCGCTCTCTTTAATGCGCTGCTTTGAGCTGAAGCCTCTTACATATCTGCCATTTTTGTTTTGCTTTTTCAAGCAATTGGTATTTACTTATGTACTTTATTTACTTACAAATATTGGTATATATTTATTTATTTTTCTCACTTCTTCAGAAACTTTATATGCTTTGCTTTTTCAAGTAGTTTGCTTTGCAAAAACTTCGCGCTTGCATGCGGGCAGCGCTGCTATGGCTACTTATGCTTCCAATTTGTATGTAAGTACTACATCTTTTGATGCATTTTAGTGACTTTCTTAGACATTGTGATCCTTTGGCGTTTTATATTTATCAGTTTTACATTATTCACGTTTGGTATATGTGTGTGTTTGGGAAGTTTAATGGGATTTCTTAAGCTCAGTTAGGACGAAGTGATTCATTTCGTAGAATAGCATTATCAATTATACATACATACATACATACATACATACATACATTGTGTGTACATACATACATACATATGAACTAGATGCTTATGTTCATATAAAAATGTATGTACATACATACGTGTAATTATGCTCATATAAGAATTTTCATTACATTTTAGAAGAAAAACGTTAGCAAACCGAATGATAGTGAATATGATAACCATAATTTGGAAACTGTTTTATATTATTAGCATAATTCTTGTTTATAGAAATGATAATATAAATATTATTATACTGTTAATGTAAGGGTGGCATATTTACTAATATTCAATCATCCATATTTTAAATGGGAATTTGAATTTTCATATGTAAAATTTTTCCAACTAATATTTATATAATAAACTTTTGAGGATTTGTAGCTGTATCAAAGAGAGAAACTATTTGAAAACACTGATCGGCACATTTTTATGAGAATTTTCTCAAGGCCTTTTATTTCTGATATTTTCTAGAAGCTTCGTGATAATAAATCACTATTGAAAATGAATTTTTAGAAAGTCGGTCGGTTTTAAAACCAAGAAGTCTAAATAAATGCGGTAAAAATTATGAAATATCATTTTATTATCCGAAAAATATTTCAGTCATAAAAATAAAGTATTTGTTACACAGTGTGATTTTAATTTGGAAACCTTTTAAATTTAAAATATTTATTCTTCAAATGCCAAATTTTTCTATAATACATATTTATATTTTTCTACACTGTGTGTTTTTAATATTTACGGCCTAATTTGTCTACATTTCACTCTTAGCGTAAGCTACCTCAGTTGCCAAAAGGAGGAGTAGTAGCGGAGCCGCTCTGTTGACAGCAGTATAAATTTACAATACAATTAAAATTAATGGTGATTTTTTATAGAAAATGAGTGGAAGGAAAAAAATTTAAATAGTTTGTTCAATTTTAATTTAAGTTTACATATGGATAGCGAAATTTCTATATAAATTTAACTATATTTTTTTTTGTTTTAATATTTAGATGTAATTCACACGTTTATTCTCACTACTTAACCACGCATTGACATTGACTCTTAGATAAAAACAAAACTGCAAAGAGTACAATGCAAAAATTTAGCGGCACACCAACCACCGGCACGCTAACAAGCGCTGCAGCTGCGTCACAACGTCGGCGTTTTTATAACGGAGCCTGCAGTTGTGTCTCTTTCACTGCCTTCACACTCCAGCTTTGAGCTACACTATTATTTAATTTATTTGTTTAACTTCTTATGTATATTTTTGCAGTATTTCTACACCTCTTCTTAATCACTTGTTTGTTTATTTACTTTTTTGCAATCTTAACTTTTTCTTTGCACTCACAAAATATAAAAACACACGCGCACAAAGAAAATCACACTGCACTTTTAGTCAGAGCCGCTCTGCGCTCAGTTCACCTCAGTTCTAAGTCAATTGCTCAATTGTGTCTCGCTCTCTGTTTGTTCGATATCGTTGCGCATTGTTGCTATTTGCTTTAGTTGTTGTTAAACTTTATTGTTGCTTTTATTTATTACTTTTTTGTTTTTGAAATAATTTATTTTTGTTTAATATTGCCTGTTTATTTTCACAAATTTTATTAGCACTTTCGCGTTCTCAATTGAGTTGTAAATTTTTATGCCGCATTTCTCATTTATTATAATTTTGTTTGTACGCATTGAATGCTCAAAAATTTATTGATTTATTTCGCCGTTGTTAGTTTGCTCTGTCGCTAGCGCTGTTAACGTCACTGCTGCACTCGCCACTCGCTGCATAGCAGTGCAGCCGGTGGTGGTTTGTTGACAAATGCGTTGGAATGCAAATAAGCATGTAAAATTTAATGTTTCATTTAATAAAATATTATTATGTATGCAATATTGGATTTTTACTTTTTTGTAGTTACTTGTATTGCAGTGTTTTTAACAATATTATTATAATTAATGTTAAACAATATTTTATAATTGAATTATTATTATATTATTTCCAATACTATTTGAGCTTTATTAGGTAACACTGATTATTAAAAAATATGTACACATACTATATCCTATTATTCATAACATATTTTCTTTTTAAATTTTTATTGATTTATTTTTGCTTTTTTACTGCTTGAATTTTATTTTGTTTGGCTTTCGAAAAGTATTAAAAATATACAATGTCAATAAAAATTACAATTTGCGAAAATTAAGAGTTTATAAATTTTATATGCGATCTTCTGTTTTTAGATGAGAACTCTATTACTGTTTATATTACACACTTTTAACAAATATTATTTTTGATCAGAGTTTTCGTATATTGGCCACATAAGCTCTATGAATATTAATTACTCTTTTATATAATTTATTGGGATTGATTCAGGCTTAAAATACTCACTCGTCATTTGTGTGTTAAAAAAACAATATTTATTTATATCGAACTGTTCCGTTAGAATTTCAAATGTAAGTCAATATGTATTTAATTCATCCATTCGTAATTTCTTTTTCGTGTGGTTTTAAAACTAACAATTTTTTTTTTTGAAAAGAAAAGTAAATATGCAATAATTTTATCGATAAAATTAAAAAAGTGTATGCAAAATTAAAAAAAGGCTTATATAAAATAGTTCTAATAGTGAAAGAACGAATCTGTACATTAAATATTTGGGGTTAATGGTGCATAAATCATCAGGAGAAGTCAAAATGGAAAATTAATATTAATTGAAAAACTTTATAAAGAAAATAAACTAAGTGTATTTATTTTTTACGATTTAAAGCGCAAACACTGAGAAACCTTTACTATCTTTGCAATTATGTTGTTCATAGATTTCGAAAGCATTTCACGCAATGAGAAATATTTCTAATTTCAATTTTAATACGAACTGTATTATTATTTTAAATACTTTCTGTTATATAAAGAAATATCTTATATAAAAAACAACAACGAATTGACTAAAAAAAAAACAGTTTAAAAAAGTTTTCAGTTAAGAATTTTTTCAACATATTTCAAAATTACATTTTAAATATCAATAAAATGAACAATAACTAACAATTTGAAAGAAAAAAATGTAAACAAGATTTTTGTATAAACTGTTGAAAGGAATTTGTAAAATTTTTTTCTATATTACATTGTAAATTTTTCAATAGAATGAGGGAATTTTTTTTTGAATAGATTTTGTCAATCAATTTTATGCACAAATATTATTTGTAAATTTTTTAAACAAAATACAAAAATTAAAAATATTGCCAAGAATTATGATATGTAATTTCTTAATTCAACTTTCAAAATCGTTACGTGATTTTTTTTTTCAATGTATTTCCGTATTTCCCAGTCTTTTTTATTTAATATATTACTTTATTCCCAAAGAAGTAAATATATTTTATCAAATTTGGAAGTTATCTCTAAATTTTTAACAAGATAAATTAAGAAATAATATTTTTTATTTATTTAAAACAATTTCAAAATAGATTTTTTTGTTAATTTGAAATTTTTAGTATTATGAAAATTATAAAAAATATATATTTTATATTTTTTTTTAATTTTTAAATATATATTTTATATTTTTTTAATTTAATATTTGTTTACTTCATTAAATTTTATTTTCTTCTATTTTTTCTTATTATTACTTTTTTTTATTTTTATATGTCTTTAGTAAATTATTTTAAATACCAATGTAAATATATATTAAAAAATTACTTATATTGAGTTACTTAATTTTTATTTTTCTGGAAAAATGTATATTTATGCATATATTTTGCGTTATATAAAAAAATCAATCAAATACTTTCTGATAATAAAAATTAAAAGAAAAAATATTATGCAAAATATTCTAAATATTCTAAATAAATTACGAAATGAAAATGAAAAAAGTTAACAAACAATCTAAAATTAAAAAATTATAATTTCAAAAATGATTTTTAATTTTTTCGAAATCACACTGTGTTGCGTGAAATTCATGTTTTGAAATTCAGCATTTATTTGAAAACCCCTGTTATGAACACATCGTCTTATTTATTTAAACGTTACACGATTTTTATGGAACAAAAATTCAAAATTTCTTTTCATAACACCAACTGACCAAACGACCGTTAACACGTTATTTAGTAACTTTGCAAAGCGCCAAACACGCTGGCGTCGCTGTTATCCGCAGCCAACTGATTTATTACTTTGACTGCGCTCGACTCAAATACGCTCAGCGCTGGCACGAAGCTTGCGACGCGGCTGCAAATTAACGCAGCCCGCAGCAACTGCTTTTGGAGCTACTGAATGGAAGCGCACACCAGCACGCACACACACTCACGCAATATATATAATATGTATGTATGTATATATAGAGATATGTAGATACACATACTTGTACACTACCGTTATTCCACCACCGCGTTTCGTCAATTTTCCTCCACAATAAATTACACAGCGCCTGCTTTTCCTGCAGCTTTAACTGCGGTGTCTTCCTGTTTTTTCGTTTATTTATGTTTTACCGTTTTTTTCACTATATTTACGCCGTGGCGCTTTGCTTTCGCTCACACTGCTTTGACCGCCATTGAATATCCATTAATTCATAGATTTACCGTTTGCCGTTCCAAGATTCGAAGTTGAGACGCGCTCGCGCTAGCTTAACCGTTCGTTTCCATCAGCGTACTGGATGTTCAGACTGAATATTTCGCAGTCGTTACCGTTATTGGCATACGGAACACTTGCGTCCGCGCCATGAGGGTTGATTTCCGCTGCAAAATAACTAGCTATAAGCTAAGCTCTTCCTTGAGTCTCCACCACCCATCACCCGCGCACTCAAATTTCGGCCTCCCGTTTGCCATAAACAACCACTAAACACGCTCATTTCCTCGTATGCTGCGTTTGTTGCATTGTTGTTGTGTTTTTTGTTTTTTTCATTTGGCGGAACGCTGTGACATCATGGCACGCGCTCACACGCCAATTGGCATTGCAAAAACAAAGCACTAAAAAACAAAGAAAGTCATTTCATTTACAACAACACCAAGCATCGTGTGCAAACAAACAAATCGTAAATTTCTCATTTGCGAAATGAGCACGCGACTGCGTCGTAAAGGCGCCAACGCTCTGTGCGCTCTGGGTTGTTCACTCTCTTCGTATTGTTTGTTTTGTATATTATTTGCAAATTCGCTTTTGGTGTTTGGTTCGTTGGAGCCATATGATAGCAGATCAGAATGTATATGAAGTCAGTGCTGCCAAGTCTCGGAAATTACCAAATAATATTCTAATACTCTAAAGTTTAATATCAACTAATTAAGCTATTGAAAACTCCACTTGAAGAAATAGCTTTATAAAGAAAACACTCGTACGATCTATGGTTGATACCTTGAATGAGAGCCGACATTCAAAAAGGTCGTTCGGATTCTTCAGCATAGAACCATACGTTAGTATCCAAATGAGTTCCCACCCGGTACTATCGATTCAGCAGTAATTAATTAAGTATTAAATTAATACGAGTATTACCAATGCAATGTTTGGAATAGTACCTTCAATTCTTAAATTCTGCGGCGTAATTTATAGCTTAGATATCCTCGAACCTGTATCTTTTCAATACTTAATTTTGGAATTTTTAGAAATCTACCGTACCGCTAAGACATAGGCTATTAGTGGAATTTCGAGATCAAGATCCTTATGGGATGTAGACCCGAAAGGTAACCCTCTGGTCCGACTGAGCTGCTTTGTTTAGGAAAGGATTGTTTACTTTTCAATAAAAAACCAAATCTTCCCAAATTTTCTCTCTTCGTCTCTGCAAGAGCCCATTATGAAATTTACGGTTAACAATTATACTTGTCTATACCATATGATAGTATAATTTCGAAACTGATTTTTGACATTTTTGGTAATCCAGCTGTGGTCATAATCTTGGATCATGTATTAATCAGAATCTGTTCCGCTAACGTGGATTGCGAGGGTCAGATATTCTTCAGGAATCTCTTTACTTTTTCAAAATAAACTGCAGGCTAGGCCGGTGTTTACAATTACCAAGGGACATAGGGTTAACATATCCAGGACGGGGCTTCATAATGAAAACGGAACATACTTAAGTTGGAGTTTTTCATCGAAGCTAGTAATAGAATTCTATATGACCTTATGGTTGCCATTGTGTTAGAGGGAGGCAATCCGGAGTACTTAAGTCCGATTCCAACCTCGGACTTTATAATAAATAATAGGCTTCTTATGGCAGTCGGTCTTCTCATAGGCCAATCTCCGAGTGAATTTTCATTTAGAGAGATTTCAAAAGAAAATACAACAGGCTTTCGGATCTCAAAGCTTTTTGGACTGCGAACCAAATCAAAACTTTATTAAAACAGCAATCAATTGTTGAAGAAGATTATAGCCTCAATTAACTCCCTCAAAATCTAAGTTCACAATATCAAGAAATTTAATTTTAAAAAAAATACAGAACATGAGCTTTGGTCGCAACCAAGCCCTCTGACAATATGCTTTATTTCTAACAGATCATCATGTTATTAAAAGTAAATATACAAATGAGATTTCTCAACTTAATCTTCTTCGAGCGTCATTTTCTTTCTTTGAAATATTAACGAATTTACAGAAACCTGCAAAGAGGCTTTCAATGATTTTTTTTCGCAAAACATTTAGACCCATGAGAATGCAATACAAAGAAGGACAAGCAGAAGAGCATATTTCTAAATATACATACATATGTATGTATGTATATGTTTCAAAACCAAGCTGTTCCAACTCCATTCCATTCCACGTAACTCACAAGGAGAGCACATCTGTCTGCCACTCAGCGGCTAAAGCGCATGTCCTCTGCCATTATTTTCTATGGCGGCATTTACAAAGTCATTTGTAGATAAAGTAATTTACAACAACATAAGGAGAGCACGAATAAGGATAATAGGGAAATGTAAATTTAATTTAAACCGGCCGGCGCGGTATGCAACTACAAAGGCTTTTGCATGCAAACGAAACGCCACACACCCACATCTACTTATCTGCTAGTATGGGTATTCATTTTAATGTCTGTATATCTGCAACTGTTTATCCTTTTAATGTGCGCATGTACGTGTGACGGCAGCAGACACGCGCTTTTGGTGTAAATACAATTCGTATCCAAAGGATTTCATTCCTGCTGTTGCGAACTCGCTAAGGGTCACACAGCAATAAACCACAAAACACCCAAAATAAAATAAGGAAACGGCGTGAATGAACGCCTGTGCGCTGCGGAGCTGCTATGGCGCTGGAAAAGGAAGTTAAGAGTAGGCGCTGAAATGTATGCTATTATAGTTGGATGAGTGGCCAAAACGAGTTTATGACAGCGGACAATTGGCAAATACAGGGTGACTAAATTTTTTTTTTTTTTTTTTTTTTTATTAGCTTTCCTATTATTTATTGAATCTACCCTACTTAAGAGCCTAACAATAAGTTTTCGAACCTTAACCTACTCACTTAATTTACACCCTACATGGGTGATTATTTTTTTAAACTGGGCCTAAGATATATCACGTCTGGGCTGGTAAGTCGTTTCTACGTAATCTTGAGCTCCTGTTCACACGCAATAGCGATCTTGCTAGTTGGTTTGGGTGAACCGAAAGTTTCAATGCATACTTCGCGCTTCGTTGCTCTATTTCAGTTCGTACGTCTGGAATTCTTAAGTCGCGTTGGATGTTCTCATTTCGGATATACCACGGTGCTCCGGTGATTGTACGAAGAATTTTTGATTGCGCACGACGAAGAATTTCGATGTTGCTGCTACTCGCGTTGCCCCACAGCTCACACCCATAGGTCCAGATTGGTTTTAAAACAGTGTTGTATATAATAATTTTATACTCCTGACTGAGCGAGAGTTAATAAGCCAATGCAAAGAACGTGCCTTTAACTTAAGGTAAGTCCTTTTAGCCTCTATGTGGTTTCGCCAAGTAAGTCGCCTATCCAGATGGACCCCTAGGTAAGTAACATGATTGCTTTGTGGTATTTGTACGTTGTTCAGTGTCAAAGGCGAACAGCTGCTCTTGTTTAGGGTAAATGTAACGTGCTTACATTTTTGCTCGTTAAACTTTATCCTCCAGTTTGCGAGCCAGTTGGCCACAGCTACGATATGATTTCCTAGCAGCGCATTTGCATGAATTGGGCACTTGGAGCGGCTGATTATTGCAGTGTCATCGGCAAAAGTAGACATAGTCAAGCGGTCGCTTACTGGGATATCTGAAGTGTATAAAACATATAGCATTGGGCCAAGAACACTGCCTTGTGGTACACCAGCTTCAATCGTTTGGGCTTCAGATGTAGTGGTGTTACATCGAACTACAAAATTTCGATCATAAAGGTAGGACTTAAACAGTTCGTGGGTGTTTTGCGGGAGTAGCGTTTTTATTTTGTACATAAGACCATCTAACCATACTCGATCAAAAGCCTGCGCGACATCAAGAAATATTGCAGAACAATATTCCCCTTTTTCAAAAGCTGTTCGAATTTCAGATGTGATCCTATGTACTTGCTCGATCGTTCCATGCTTTTCCCTGAAGCCAAATCGGTGAGATGGTACTATGTTGTGGGTTTCAAGATGTGGCTTAATGCGGAGCATAAGAAGTCTTTCAAATAATTTCGACATGCACGATAACAAGCTGATGGGCCTATAGGAGGATGGCTGCGTTTTGTCCTTTCCAGGCTTAGGTATCATCACTATAGTTGACTTTTTCCATTGTTGCGGAAAGTGAGCTTGTTTTATGATTGCATTGAAAAACATACATATACAGATATAGCACAATTTGGTAGCTCAATAATCATTTTTGGAGTAATTAAGGCGTGCCCAGGAGCTTTTCTTGGATTTAATTTCTCCATAATTATTTTTGATATCTCTTCAGGTACGAATTTCACTGGCTCAGATTCCATCAAATAGGGTACGGTTGGAAGTGTAAAGTCATTAGTTTCTGGGTTTGGTTGGAAGACATTTTTTAGATGAGCAGCGAAAGTTGCTGACTTTTCTGCATCACTCCGAGCCCATTTGCCATTATTGTCACGTATTGGCATTTCACACTCTATTGGCGCACTTAGAGTTTGATGTGCTTTCCACAATGGGTGCTTTGTACTAGTCGGTGACAGCTTTTGAATATACTGGTACTGCGCACGCTGTTCCTCACTTCTGAGGGCTCTCGTCAGTGCATGTGTGGCCGCTTTCAACAGTTGTTTTGAGGCTGGTGATCTATGAACCTGCCACTCCCTTCGTAGGCGTCGTTTTTGTAATACGAGTATTTCAATTTCCCTATTAGTTAAGCTATGCTTTTTGTTTTCCAGGTAACCTTTTTGAGGAGTTGAAATTTTGGCGGCTGTTATAATGGTTGATTCGAATGCTGCGATGGTATTTTCAATATCGACCGGTGTATCTAACTTTGGTTCGAGTTCTATGTGTGTGCTGATGTATTTTTTGTACTTTAACCAGTTTGTAGCTTTTGACGTGAGCATATAAGGTAGCTCTTTATAGTGTGACTGATGCCGCAAAGTGAAGAGAACTGGTGAGTGGTCTGATGAGAGGTCTGCTCTTGTTTCTGCAGTAAGAAGGCTGTGAGGAATTTTCCTAGTTACTGCGAAGTCAATTAAATCTGGCAGCTTATTCGGGTCTGTCGGCCAATATGTAGGCTTTCCAGGAGATACGTAGTCCAGTTTGTTTCTTTTACATATAAGGGCGTTATATAATTGCTTGCCTTTAGGATTACATAACCGGGAACCCCAGTGAGGGTGTTTCGCGTTATAATCACCTGCAGCAAGAAAGCACTCTCCCAGCGAGCTGAAGAAATCTATAAATTGCTTTTCTGTAATCGGGAAACATGGGAGACAATAAACGGCGGACAAAGTAATATCACCTTGCTTTGTCTGCACGCATATTGATGTTGCTTGCAGATAATTTTCAGCAGTTCCAGTTAAAGAATGGTGTTTAATGCGACTTCTGATGAAGATACCAGTTCCACCATGCGCCTTTCCATCTGGATGATTCGTACAATAGAAGGTATACCCCGATACATTAAAGTTGTATTTATTGGTTAGGTGAGTTTCTGCAAGAAGCATTATATCTATTTCCTTGTCTTTGAGAAATTTTGCCAGCTCCAGTTTATGGCGAGGTATACCATTTGCATTCCATAAAACAATTTTAAGCGAGCTCATTATTTTGAGCTTTGGTTAGCAAGCAGTTGCAGCAATGTGTTTTGATTTCGCATGAGTTCTTGCATTGTGTTCTGCATGAATGTTATGAAGTTCATCATGCTATTTTGCATTGACGCTATCATTGCTTCGATATTCGATTGACTACCAGATTGAACGTGGGGCTGCTGTTCTTGCGGCTCAATAAGACTCGCTGTTGCTGTAGTTATGGGTTTTCCTAGGCCTGATTTTAGGACGTTTGCAAACGATACGCCCGTGACGGTTTTTGATGGAGCTGTCAGCGGATTCATATTGGAGGATACAACGTTCGGTACATTATGATTGCGTTCGGAGACTACGCGTTGGTTGATCCGATTTTTTAGCTCCTTGTAGACTGGACATCCTCTGTAGTTTGCTGTGTGGTTTCCACCGCAGTTTCCACACTTTTTTGCATTTGGGTCTTTTTTGTTTGACGTGCAGGTGGCAGAATCATGCAACTCTCCACAAGCTACACATACTGCGCGAAGTGTGCAGTAAGACCTGGTGTGACCATACTCTTGGCAATTGGTGCATTGTACAGGACCGTTTCTTTTATGCGGTTCCTCCACCGTGATCCTACGATGTAGCAAATATTGTAGTTTGTAAATGGGGTGCACACAATTTTTTCCAAGTTGTTTGTTTTCTGGTTCTAACTCAACTTTGAACATAGGCTGTGGGATTTTCTTTTTATTAAAAATATTTGCAACATTTTTGGGGTTAAAACCGTGATCCTTAAGTGCTTCGTGAATTTCCATGGGTTCTACACTTGGCTCAATACCTTTAATAACAACTTGCAGGCCTCTCGCACTTTTAAGTTGATAAGTGTAGAATTTAATCTTTTTCTCATTTAGGTATTTTGACAATGTACGAAAGTTATGTTCGGAGTATATTTGCACTTTCGTTTCTCGAATGTTTCCCTTCGACAGCGGAACTATATGAAAGTTATTATTGCCGATAAGTTTTGTAAATATTTTAACGAGAGCGCCAGAGTTTTCCTCTCTTACGTATATTGGCGGAGGTTTGGTGACTTTTGTGGGACTTTCAGGAGTTTTGTTACTCTCACCGTCAACGTTGTCACCTAAAAGCGCAAATCGATTTGAGTTTAATGGCTCAGATGCATTTCCTCGGCTTATTTTTTGCTTAGACTAAAATGATATAATAATCGTTTATTTTATATAATTTGTACTGTGTTATTCATTATTATTTTAGGAAGTTTTATGAACTGAGATATTATAGCTTACGTTGTTGATGGCTAAATAGTATTTTCGAAGAAAACTTTATACATATATGGAGTAGTTTTGCAAATAATGCATTAAAAATATAATTATATATTATATATGTACATATAAAAATTAATTGGAAAATGTATTGCTAAGCGCATAACTCATCAACGTCTGGACCAATTTTGCCAATTATTTTTTTTTTAATTGAAGTTCAAAGATGGTTTTTACGGCGAGAAAAATTTAAATTATTGCCGGAAAACGTCTAAAAACAGCGCTTTTCTTTTTCCCATACAAACGTTGTATAAAAATGAATGTTTGTTTGTTAGTAACGATAAGAGAACGGCTGAGCCAATCCTGATGAAATTTTCAGAGGTTGTTTGTTGTGGATCGGAAAAGGTTCAAACAAAATACCTTACACTTTTCATGAGGAGAATTTTGAAAATTGGACAATTCAAAAAGTAACTTTTTTCCATACACATTTTTTTAATTTTTGTGTGTTTTGTTTTTCAATATTTTAGTTTGTAAATTATTTGAATCGTTCAATTTCGGTCTTTTCTATTCCGGCTATTCGAAAAAAAATTATTGAAACTTATTCAATGAAAACTTTATGTGTGTTTCACACAATATGTTCAATTACAGATTGAAATTAGTTACGGAGCCGTGAAGAAGTCGCGTTAATATCGGTCGGCGTTCTTTTTGTCGTCAACGTATGGCAGTCCAAGGCAAGGCAAGGCAAGAAGTACAAATACGTGTGGAATTGTAGATCGCGGTCAATCAGTTCGATCGTAAAGATGTCACAAGCCGACTTTTCAAACAACAGATGCGATGTTTGATGGACTTTATCTTGAAGTAATGTAGGTATATATGGTGCTGTTAGATGATGGATGTAATCTGTTGAGTAGTAAAAAAGAAGTTTGCCGCACGTAAACTTTCTTCTTTGGATGCTGATGGTGGTTACACTAGATCAAATTGATGAAATCATTTCAGCGGAAATTTCTGATCCAGAGATAGATCCAGAATTACACGAAGTGGTGAAAACCAATGTGGTTCATGGACCTTGCGGACATTACAATCCCACTTTGGTTTGTATGTCTGTCAATAAATGCATGAAACACTATACACGTGCTTTTCCTTCAGAAACGCAAACTGGAAATGATGGATATCCACTGTATCGGCGTTGCTCACCAGACGACAATGGCAGAACATTTAGCATTCAATTTAGAGGCGTGAATATCGAAGTTAACAACACATGGATCTTACCATATTCGCCACTGTTATCTAATTCACATTCAAAACTCATATCAATGTTGAGTATTTAAGGTTGGTGAAACCGATCAAATACTTTTGAAAATACGTCACCAAAGAAAGCAACATGGCGGTTATTGGCCTCGATCGAGATGAGATCAGCAGTATCAAATGGGTCAATACGTGAACTGCAATAAAGCGCTTTGTAGGATATTTACTTTTGCAATTCATGGAAGTTTTCCGACTGTTGTGCGTCTCGCGGTTCAACTTCCTTTGAGTCATTGCATATTGTAAACGGTATGGTGTGTGCAACTTTTTGAGAAGCATGCCAGCAATTGCAATTGCTGGAACACAATAACCACTGGAAACAAACGATGGACAATGCGATAGCTCTTTCGCATGCCACTGAAGTTCGCAAACTTTTCGCGAAGATCATTTCAACATATCAGCCTTCAAGCTCGCGTCAAAAAATGAAATATCCGATGACATTTTACATTGAATTCCCTAAGAGGGCAAATTTCGGTTGATACTTCCAGTGGTTTGATATCAATTTCTCCTGCCTTTTGTCAATACACTTCGACGGAAGATGAATTCATCACGAATATTTATCCGAACATTGGCCAAATTATCGTAACTGCGATTTCTTGAGTGCACGCGCAATTTTAGCTGCCAAAAATACCGATGCTAATGACTTAAACTGGAAGATTCAAAGTGGAATTCCGGGAGGTTTGCGCTAATACAAATTGATCGATCGTCTTGACAAGAAAGACGAAGCCATGAATTATCCAGTAGAATTTTCAAATTCTTTGGAGAGGCTTGGTATGCCACAGCATCATTTGCGTCTTAAAGTTGGATCTGTCATTATTGTGTTTCTCAATCTTCATGCGCCGAAACTGTGTAATGGAACCTGACTGATTATGATGCAGTTATCGAATACAGGGGACAGCAATTTCAGTTCAAACGTATTCAGTTCCCAGTGAAAATTGCATTTGCGATGCCGATCAACAGGACACAAGGATAGCGCTGGAAGAGTGTGGCATAAATCTGGAAATGGTAAGTTTTTCACACGACCCCTCTTCTCTGCACATTTACGCACCCGAACAGAAACCAAAAAATTTTGTTTATTAAGCTGCGCTACATCAAAAAAAAAATGTAGAAAAATCACAAATAAATAATTTTCAACACAATAAAAATTCAAGTTTCTTTTCATATCCAAACAAATAAATTCACGCAGGACAATGGCTGCGAGGTCAGATAGTTTTAAGTAAAAGCAATAGGTAACAAGTAAGAAAGGGCTAAGTTCAGGTGGCACCGAACATTCTATACTCTTGCAACTTTCAGGAATCAAAGCAAGGGAATGATGTGAAACGTCAACATAAGGATCGAAATCCAAGCAATTTTATATACATACGTAGGTACATTTTATATATAACTCATACGCTGACAGATACATAAGGTTTGTTAGAAAAACGAAAATCTTTATCTGTAGTATACTCTTAACATTTCACATACTAAAAATCTAATCATATAGTGTAAAGTAAGACGGATGTTCGAAAATCCTGATATTAGTTGTATTGAGGGTAAGTCTACTTTTAGCTCAAATTTATCTATTTTAGATACACTTTTAGCTCATTTTCATTGATATAACTCACATATTGGTCGATATATTCGGTATAAAGTCACCCGGAAGTTCGATAATCGTTATATTAGATATATGGGGACTAAGAGGAGTAATGGTCCGATTCAACCTATGTTTGCCATACAGACATACCATTCTCAGATAAGTACTATCTCTGAATTTCAATTATATATCTTAGACATTGACCGATATTTTCTAATAAAAGTCAGCTATAGATACCGGAGTCCACATATGCGATACCAAGGGGCTTGAATAATTTTTGTTCGATTTTTGGTCATAAGGTGGCATACACTAAGGGCATGATTTGTGCAAAGTTTAATTCCGTTATTATTAATTGCTTCTTGATTTGCGTACTGGAAACTGAACAAATCAAATGGAATCTTAAATTGTGCTACATGGAAAGTAGGCGTGGTTATTGTCAGGTTTCGCTCATTTTCAAATGCCACATACCAAATTTTTTCGAAATCGGTCAGTCGGGTACGAGGTACCAAAAAGTGGGCGGTGCCACGCCCATCGTCCAATTATCACCCCGGCTCCCATAAAACTTTGTCATACCATCTAGGCGGCAAATTTATTGATTTATCGCGCTTTTAGAAGTTTTTAATAGTACCGTTATATAGGAAGTGAACGGGATTTTCATTCGATTTCGTTCATTTTCAAGCAAAAATAAACATTAAACTTTTTAGAGGGCGAGGCTACTCCCACTTTTCAAAGGTTTTCGGTTAATAGCGATTTGTGGGCGTAGCAGTGGTCAAATTACGCCCATCTACGAACTCGAACTGGTTTTTGTAATAAGAAACCTGCATACCAAGGTACATCAATATATCTCAAGTTTTATTAATTTTTTTATTTTATTTTTTATTATGAAATATGCTTCATTATTAGAAAAACACACGCTGATAATTTTATTAAGATAAGCCGCATATTGGCCGATGTACAAATGTATGGGATAAAAATGCACTCGGAAGTTCGAAGGTTATATTAAACGCTTCTTAATTTGAGTGAAATTTATAATTGTTTTATATGGGAAAGCTAGGTGTGCTTGTAGTTCGATTCCAGTCATTTTCACAATGTAACATACATAGATTTGATTGAAATGGGTCGTTGGAGCCTCGAAATATGTGATTTCACTTAGTAGAGGGCGGTGCCAAGCCAATTGTTCAAATTTTTTAACCCAAAGCCTAAGCTAATTTAAGGAAACTATAACTGAAGCAGTTATCTTAACAACACCTAAAGAAAACAATAAGCCTCATGTCTGAAGGAACAAATAAATGGATGAATAGAAAAGCTAGGAGCTAAAAACAATGAGATGAACATGAATGGCAAGCGAAACCATATCCTTATACTCAGCTGCAGTTGAAGAATACTGTAAGAAAAGTTCTTGAGTGTGCGGAAGAATTTAGCACTAAATATAATATAATAATTTTGGATTAGAGCCTAGGGAATGTATTGCTGCCTAATTTTCTAAAATACGATTTTGAGCTATCAACTTTGCGCGTTACTACTATTAGGTTCAACTTTTGAATATTAAATATCATATTTGCTGATAAATATTGGAGTTTTATAAGTTTATAACAACAAAATAGATCTTACATTATCACGATCTAGATATTATAAATACACGTCGCAGTTACTTTGTGCCAAGTTCTCATACTTTCAGTATCTTCTATACTCACAATACTACACTTATCCTACTCTTATTTGTCTTAAAAGTCTTTTCATATATGCCCTCGAAATTGCTAATGGATTTTATAAGAAACTTTTTCATAAAAGAAATAAATTTGGGGTTTGCTTTTACCTATTAAAGGACAGTTAGTTGCTTCTTGAAATTGAAAACTTTCTAAAGTAGGTTAGAAACTGTGATCGAGTCTAAATCCTCTCAAAAGAAACACTTAACAAATTTGAATGAGTAGCATTTAACCGAAAAACTTTTGATACAGTTTGTCAAGTAAGAGCGTAGTCGACTTTACCGACAGTTAATGAAAGATTTCGTTCTAATTCCTTCGCGAGCCAATAGAAATAAGCTTTGTCCTTCATGCATTGTCAACAAAGGTTCAGTCGTTGTTGATCTTTTGAAAGAGAATCACGTTAAACGCCATGAGTGTTAAGTACGCGTCACGCTACGAAGCTGTGTTCCTTTGCATCCACTGGAACGATCCCAAAATGTCGCAATCATCGGCTGCTAAATATACGAGAAAGTCGAAGGCATTTGTACAGAAGTGGATACAGCGATATAAAGTGGCTAAAAATGTCGATGATTTACCAGAACCAGGTTCGATAGGAAAAGTGAACAAAAAAGATGAAAAAAGAATAGTGAAACTGTTTTCGCGGAATCCTGCTTTAACACTGCGGCAAGGACAAGCAAAATTAATGGCAAAAGGTTCAGATATATCTACAAAACTATCCCAACCTTTCTTCATACTCATGATCTGAAATGGTTCAACACAATGAAGAAGCCTCTGTTGACTGAAAAACTTATGACAAAGCGACACGCTTGGGCACATGAAAATATTGACAGAGATTTTGAAAATGTCATTTATACTGATGAATGTTATATATGGGCACATTCTATTCTCAAGCAAGCCTGGACCGTAAAACATAGAATAAAGGTGCATCTTTGGGGCTTCTTCTCAAAGCAGCGATTCGGCACTTTGTACCTCTTTACTGACAACCTTAATGCCGAGGAAATGATAAAAATCTATAAAAAGGATTTACTGCTATCTGCAAACGATGGTTCATCAGAAAAATTGAAAATTGGATTCTGCAGGAGGACAACGATCTTAAACACCGCAGCAAGCTGTGTACTCAGTGGAAACTCAATCTGGCATCGTTACATTGGATTGGCTGTAACAGTCGCGCGATGCAAACTCTATTGAAAATGTGTGGGCATATATTACACAGAAGCTTCGTGGAAGACGCACATAAGCAGTGTCTTACGAAATTCGTCGGAACTGGAGATCTTTGCCACTAGAATACGCCGTCAAATTAGTGGAAAGCATGCCTCAGAGATGCCAGGCAATTATCGATGCCGCTGGTGACTGGACATACATATATGCGTGTCAAAAAAAAAAAAACATAAATAAATAAATAAAAATAATAATAAAAAAAAATTAAAAAAAAAATAAAAAATTGATTTTTTAAAACCTAAGCCCCCTTTTCGTAGACCAGGTCACATATGTATATAAATATGAAAGTTTCATAAAATAATTTTTTTTATAAATTAACACGACCACGCTCTTACTTGACATACTGTAAATTCATCTAAGAAAGTTTGCGATTTTTCAAACAAGTAAATAAAATACAATTCAAACCAATTCGAAAATTTGTACAAAGTCGGTTAATTGAAAATATACTTGATTATGAATATATACACGAATCGAACATACTTATCAAAAGCAACTAATTACCGGTATGAATTTTCCGACCACCTCAAAGCACGTAAAATACATTAGTATCAAACATTTTCCTTATTGTTTCCTTTCTTTAAGCATTTGCTTTGACAACAGTATATGTTTAAATATTACAATTCCCATAAAGAAGATGTTTGGGTTGAAAAGTAGCCTGTGGGCAAGAAAGTCAGTCAAGCTTAGTACATCTGCACCCCTTCCTCCTATTCTAAGCTATTATTTTTTTGTAATGAAAATTGGGTCCAAAGAAAGAAATGTTATTCGCAATTTTAACTGCCACATTTAAGGCAATTTTCAGGCAATCACTGCGCTGTGTCTAAAAGTAGATGACTCCGAAAGCATTATTCGGCATTTAAGTCGCATAAACGATAAAGCAGCAATGAAATTTCATGTTAAATGCTGGCTAATAGAATTTGCCATAGTAGAGTGCGCAGCAGACGTGGAGGGAGAGAGAATACAGAGAGGTAAGCTAAAATTAGTTTAAAAGCCAATAAAATTTCGGTTTAAGGTGTTTTTTTATAATGGGTGATATTAGACCATTTGGGCAGCGTTCTAGTAGCTTCTTGTTGTTGGTGTAAAAGAAAACAACTCAGTGGCAGGTGTGTAGAGAACGCAGCACTTAAGTAAGCTCGCGCGTGGCAACGAGCTGTCAGATTTTGTTGTTGCAACCTTTTGTGATTTTCTCCCCACCTGCCTTTCGCATATTTAGCACGCTAATGCATCATTAATATTTGAATTAAGCGGCAGTAATGAACCAACCCACAATTTGTGGCACAAGAATATAGCTGAATTCAAAAGCACACACATGGGCGGCATATTACATACACACTAAAATACATTTAGAAAAACAAAACCCCTAACTTCAACTCAGTTTAGATAACCTTACAGTGCACCCTGCGCCAACCGGCACGCTGCGATCCCCAGTGCGTATGATGAACCTGTTGTTGCTCACACACAGCCCAAAGTAGCACAAAAATCGGAAAACAAAGCTAAAACAACAACAAAAAACTTTAGCTCATCTCTTTCGGTTGCATAAATTTCCATTCTACACATATCCTTCGCAGCTTATCTCTGCACCTACCGAAATTTAGACACACATGTATGCGTGTGTAACTTAATAAATTCCATTTCCAACAGCTTCATAAATTTCCATTAAAATTTAATAAATACAACCACAAAATGGTGCTAAGGAATAAATGAAGGCAAGGCTTTGCCAGGCGGCAGCTGGCGAGAGATAAGCCGTAGAGTGCTGGAGAAGCTTGAAATCTTTATTTACATGCATTATACATACATACGAGTATATAGGTGGCTCTTGTGTATGTGTGTGTTTGTTAGATAGTTATTATGTGCGTGCATGCGAATGTGTGTGACTTAGGGCACATGTGCCTTAATTTATTTCCGCTTTTGTTATTCTAATTTTTCTCATTTAGTCTGTACAATTCCTTGCATTTGCCGTTGTTGTTGTTGTTTTCTTAATTGTTTATGTAAGCAGCAGTTAAATTAAGCAGCCATATGTCACTTGCTGACAGATTTCGAAAAAAATGTGGATAAAGAAAATCTGTATATACTGAGGTTCACATAGATATACGTACCCTAAGCGGGGCATATTAAATTTGCCACGAAGTTTGTTACAACCAAAAAAAAACAAAAAACGACGGAGATACCACAAAGTATATATCTAAATGATGAGCGTGATAAGCTGAGTCGATTTTTAATATCAGTCCGTCTGCCTTTGCGTATGTACGCGAACTAGTCTCTTAATTAGATATCGTACTGAAATTTTCATTACATCATTTTCCTAAGCAGCTGTTCATATATGAGAATATACATAGACGATCAATCGAGTTCTTCTATGGAATTTTTTTTTTGAAGGGTTTTACAGCTTCCTGTATAACCGAATTTCATATATTTTATTTTTTTTTTTTCGTATAATGTGATTTTAATATATTTTCAAAAGGCATAAATATTAATTCAAAAATTTTCGGGTTCAGTTTCAGAGATTTTGATCAAAAAGTAAAGATATAAAATCTAAAATTTACATTTAATATTACTACCTAATCAAACTTGGCAAAATAGTAAGAAAAGCAAATATCACGGCTGTTTAGAGGCAATACTTTTTTCGGAGTTAGTCTTTCTTTCGGTTCGAGCACCGCATTTAGCGCTGAGTCGGTAATTCGAGCAACCATGGACCTTTTTTGCGACATGTTTTCTTTAGTAGACGAAGCTGATTTCGATAAATTGTCACTGGCCTGACCACTGTTGCACATTCCTACAAAAAATGAAGCTGGCTATATTGTTATAATCAATGGGGAATTGACTTTTTCGTGTCGGAGTTGGAGAATGTTGATGTGGACGACCTTGGGTTGAAACAAGGTAGGGTGACATGTTATAAAGTGAATAAAATAATCAATTTATTGAATGAAATTTCCAGTGAGCGCATTATCTCGCGACGTGTGCTTGCCGCGTGACCTCTAAGATTATGCGATTTACCACCTTTGGATTATGTCAAGTCGCTTCTACTAAGCTTAGCACAAGAAGAGAATATATGGTTAGACTGAAATTTACTCAACCCCTCTACGGCGATCACTTTCTATATAATGGTAAACACTTATCTTTATAAAAAACTTAAATTATGTGATTAAATAATATGCGTTTTTGAAAACCACATGTCTTAAACAACACCCTTTTTTAATACAATTAATTTAGAAGCACGTCTGTAAACTAAACATGATCCCAAACAGATTTTTAAAATGCCAAGATCCATCATTTCCCGAATTACACCTTTGACCTTTTCTCGCTGTTAAATTTCTTATTATTTAGTGTTTATACAATATTAACTTACCCAGCCCGCTTCGCCGGGCTAGATTTTGCTTTATCTACATATACTATATATGTACATATGTTTTGTCTACTCTTATCACAACCTTATAATCATTTGTCGACATCTGGTCTAGAGCTATTTTGAATGAACGTATGAGGCTGTTGTGTTCATAAAACACAGTTTGAAGTTCTAAGACGATTTCCGATCAGTTCCTGCAGCTGCATTACCCGTGAAATATATTTGTAAAAACTTGGGATCTTCATCTTGAACTTTAAATATATTTTTTCGTAATTTAGCTATTCGGTTACGATTGGCATCAAGTCTTTGCGTACGTTTTTGGATTGTCTCTTTAGGTCGCAATGAAGATTTTTTTCACTATCTTGTTGAAGCCGTAGTTCATACTCTTCTTTAGTTTCCATATATTTTCTTGTAAATATTCTGTTACGATTTTTCTCAAGGCGTAAATCACGTTCATCAGCTGTTTCATTTGCTCTTTTTGCATTTTTCCTTAACAGTCTTTCATTTGGAGGTTTTTACCAATACTTGCTTTTTTGGGGGCCATTTTTTATTTATTACAATGATTCTGTGAAGAAACATGATTGGTGAAGAAAAATACAATTTTCTGTTGTAACAATCGATTGAAAACGCATCAGTAAACGGATACATTCGCGGCGCTACAACTTACCTGGACTTCCTAAAAATCCTTAATTATTTTCTTTAATATACTTCAGTATACTTCAATATACTCCATTGTACATAAATATATTTCATATTGACATATATATACACAACACATATGTCAACAGAAATTTGGGTTATAAAACAACAGAATATCATCATAGTAAATAAAAACTGTATTTGACAGTTCGGAAAAAAAAATTCTCCGATCGTCACCAAACTTTACAGGATTACTCGTCAGGTCAATCTAAAGATTTTCTAAAAGTTTCTTTGAAATTGGTCTAGCCGTTTCGGAGCCTACCCAGAACTTACAGACGTACTTTTCATTTATTTATATATTTATCAATAGATAAATAAATTCTTATAACTTACTTAATTCTTATAATATAATTTCACAGAATATAAAAATAGTCATTACAAGTAAGTCCTTGCAACGACCAAGGCTAGGAAAGTACCTTCAGGGACATAAGGCTTGTCAGTACTTCATATAGGACGAGTTTTCAGCCGATTTTATTCATTCTAAGCACAAATATACAGCCTTAACACCATTAAGAAAATACATGTAACTATAAAATCAGCGTGACAAGCTGGGTCGATTGAGTCATGTCCATCTGTCTTACTCTCCGTATATACGCGAATTACTCCTTCAGGTTTTGAGAAAGCGTCCTGAAAATTTTCACACATCTCTTTTTCCTTAAGTAACCGCTTAATTGTCGGAACCGCCAATATCAGATCGCTTTAGCATATTACTGCCATACAAATTGACCGATCAAGCATAAGTTCTTTTATGAAAAACTCTTTCCTATTTGACAAAGTTACTATCGTCACGAGATTTGGCTCAGATTATTATCCATACCGTCCTTAAAATCTCCGAATAAATTGTTCATATCGGACTACTACAGAATATAGAAATAGGATTTTGGAAAAGTGTATTTCACAGCAATCTAAATTACGTTGAGTAGTAGCAGTAAGGAGTTAATTTTGTCTGGTAAATAGATATCAAGCTATTCATGAAATAGTAAAAGAAATATTAATCAAGATCTTCGTAAAATTGAAACCTGAGTACTAAACTTATAGAAATGCTGAATTTGTTCAAACATTTTCTCTTTTATTTTGAGATCATTTTATTTTTTTGGCGGAGCGAACCTCAAAAATATAATATAACAAAGGAATGTAAGAACAAAACATCACGATTAAGAGGTAATTAGTATATAAAATTATTAAATTAAATACTGAAAATGAGTATGGTAATTTTAAATTTGTATAAAAACTGTATATTTACTTCAGATTTTATCAAATTACCAGTTGCGGTCAACGACATAAATTGGAAAATTAGCAAGCTTCCGCCTTAAAGCGGCGCATATACAAACGCACATCTGCATGTGCATGCTCTGTGTTTGTATTGAAGTAACCACAACTCACTCACAACTATATGGCTCATAAATTCATGATAGTTAACACTTTATTATCAGGCGATGGCAATAAAAAAATTAAAAAAAAAATCAGAATAATAAAATTGTAATAAGCGTGAAATAAATGAAATTACATTACATTTTGCAACGCCTAAAAGTGCGCAACAAAACACGCATTGTGTGGCTGTCACAAACGTTTTAACCGCACTTTTTCACACATTAAAATTTGTTGCTTTTTTTCGAAGCGTGTTGGCGGCGGCAAACGGATGTGGCTTTTTGGCGGCTTGAGCCGTGCGTGGTCATAAGCCATTAAAAATGATTTTTAAACAGGAAGGAAGAGAGTTTCAAAAAACAAAAAAAAAAATAAAATAAAAATTAAACAAGAAAAAAACAACTTCGGCTGCACCGAAGCTAGAATACCCTACACAAAGAAAAAAGTTCCGTATCAAATACTTGATTTTGATCGTTTTGGTTATGCGGCAGCTATGTGATGTAGTTGCCCGATCTGAACAATTTGTTCAGAGATGTTACCGTTACTTTAGAAAATAACCCAAACCAAATTTAACGAAGATGTCTTGTCAAATAAAAAAATTTGCTATACAAGCACTTGGCATGGGTCCTTCAGTTTGTATGGCAGCTCTATGTGATAGTGGTTCGACATCGACAATCCTACAAATGAGAAACTTATGTGGGAGAAAAAAATTTGTGCAACATTTAAGATGGATATCTCTTATATGCAGGCAGGCGGCCATGGCTAAAACGTTTTATTCTGGGTGTTGCAAACTTCAAATAAATCCCAAAAAATAAGGTGACATTGTATTTATTTTGAAAATTCTTTATTTATTCTTCCAAATCAATTTCATCCCCTCCAAAGTAATCCCCTCTCGTTGCAATGCACTTATGCCAACGAATTTTCCAATCTTCGAAACACTGGTTGTAGTCACTTTTCGGGATGGCCTTCAGTTCCGTCTTCGCTGTGGCTTGAATCTCCTCTATCGTATAAAAACGGTGTCCCCGGAGCGGTCTTTTGAGCTTGGTGAACAGTCAGAAGTCGAACGGCGCCAGACCAGGTGAATACGGTGGTTGCAAAACGATATGGGTTGTGTTTTTGGCGAAATGATCACGAATTACGAGGGCAGTTTGGGATGGTGCATTATCGTGGTGTAAAAACCAGGATTGTCTTTCCACACTTCCGGCCTTTTTAGGCAGATAGCGTTACGCAAACGACGCATAACGTTCAAATAATATTCCTTGTTGACTGTTTGACCGGTTGGAAGGAATTCATAATGCACAACACCACGAAGAAAACATGACCTTGATTTTTGAGCGACTTTGGCGCGATTTTTTTGGTCTCGGCTCTTTTTTGGCACGATATTCGCTCGATTGATCGGTTGTTTCGCGGTCGTAAGCATAGATCCAAGTCTCATCGCCACTTATAATTAATTTCATGACACCCTGCTAGTCGGAAAGCATCGTTTGCTACACTTCAACGCGACGCCTTTTTTCCAAAAAATTCAATGTTTTCGATACCAGTCGAGATTTGACGCGCTTGAGGCCAAAAACATCCTTGTGGTATTGGCTGAGCCTTTCGATATGCCAACTTCATCAGCAAGGTCTCTAATTGTTAATCGATGGTTTTTCAAGACCAAATCTTTGATTTGTTGAACGTGAGCTTCGTCGGTTGAGGTTGATGGTCGCCCTGGAGGCTCTTCGTCTTCGACACGTTCACTGCCGGCTTGGAACTCACTATACCTCTTGTACACATTTTTTTTTAGACATAGCCTCATCACAAAATTATTTCTGCACCATCCTCAACGTATCCGCAGCAGAAAATTGATTCCGTAAACAAAATTTAACGCAAATTCTTTGCTCAACAAATTTCGACATCGCAAAAAAACGAAAAATTCACTTTTATCAGCTCACAAAACGACACGTATCTCAAACACTAATCAATATTTTGACATGAAATTTGACATAAATGTGACTGACAGTACTACCAAAATAAAAAAAAAAATTCTCCAAATCATTCGAGGCGCGCAGTTTAAATTCACCTTATTTTTGGACACAGTAATATACCTTGTTCAGGGTATAAAAAACAACAATAAAAAGTACGTGGCAAGCAAATCACAGGCATTGGAGCTGATGTATCTGCGTGTAAGTAAATAACAATAAAATACAACAACAATAACGACCCCCACAAGTATGCATAATTGCTGTGTGGTTGTTATAATTTAATTTTTTCTGTGATTATCGCTGATTTACATACACATAGTAATATGCGCATGTATGTATGTATGTATATAAACGCGTAGGTGTGGCTTGACAAATTAATAAATAAAAACTGATTTAACACTATCAGCTCAGCGGCAAGAGCGCAAAAAACCCACGCAAAAAAAATGAAAAATAAATATTTCAACTGAAATTTCAACAACTGACAGCTGCTGCCGCCCACCAGCGCGCACAAGCACCCAAACACACGTATGTACAGTCCACACTCACACCAACACAAGCACGACAAATTGAAATGTCCGCCGGACACCGCTGATTTATGTGCTCATGCCGGCGCAGCTGCAAGGACCTTTGACTTTTGATAAGCAAAAACAATGCATTTGCTCGGCGAAAGGCGTGCAAATAAAAATGGGGAACTGCAAACAATGAGATTGCAAAAAAACAAAATAACAAAACGACAAAAAAAAAACGTGGAAAATACATGACAGTAAGTGCGAACAATGAAATTATTAAAAATAGTAACAATAAAAATGCGCAACAATAAACACAACGGTAAATAAAGCGCTGCATAAATGAAAACAAAAACAACAACATAATTGTATACCAAAAACAATAAATCAATTGACGCTACAGTTTGTTGGTGAAAAGGCGCAACACTCGCCGCACGCATCAGCGCTTTCATGACAACAAAAAAACAACAACCACAAAAGCAACAAGGAAAGTCATTGATGGTTAGTGAAGCCTATGTGATCAGGGGTGCGGTTAAAATATTTAATTTACTTATAATTTAAAATTAATATGCCTTATCTGCACAAGTCCATTTTGCTTTTGCGACTTTTCACGTGTTGTCCGAACATAAGCAAGGGTGAGTGCACTGCAAAAACCTACTTTTTTACATTTTTTGAAACTTTTTTGAATAATTAAGTGGTTAAGCGACCTTTCGTCTTCTTAAAAATTTCAAAATGAATTGTCGTGCCTTTTTTACTGTGACATTCTACAAAACAGGTGTAGCGCGATGTGGGGAGACAGAAGAGAATAAATGATGCCTTGAACAATCACATAGTTTTACATCGCACACTTGGTTCATGGAAAGATAAAGTTATTGGTTTTTACTCCTTCTGTATTATATGTGACCTGGTCTACGAAAAGGTGTCAAAAAATCATTTTTTTTATTTTTTTTTCAATTTTTTTCTATTTTTTTTTTATATTTATTTTTATTATTATTTTTTTTTTTTGACACCTAAGCCCCCTTTCGTAGAGCAGATCACATACATTGACAGTTCTAGTCATACGAAAGCTAAAAGAACTGTGACCTCTTAACGATCCCGAGAATTATTAACAGCAATATCTGTTCTCTTAATCGAGAACTGAGCCCTTTTGTCTACTCTAACCGTCATTTCTGAAAAAAAATTTGCTTTACCACTGACACTGTGGTCACTGAAGCTTCACTGTTTGAAAATTCGTCGGCCAGTATATTATACGAAATATGTCTATATACACAGATCTGCTTAAGGATCTTAATACGAGGTTAGACCCACACCAGGAGAAAATTTTTTATTTTATAAATTTGAAAAAAAAAATTGAAATTTTTCTGAAATCAACGGAATTTTACTCCGAAAATGTTTATATATGCGCGCGTATAAAAACCATTAGACTCCACTTCAGGAGGAAATTTTATATTTTTCGCAATCTTCAATGCCACTTTAGGGGTTACGTGGGTTTCACAGTTTCAAACATTTTTTTTATCTTATTAAATTATATAACATCTCTAGAATATTGTCCTAAATTTTCAAGTTGATCCGACTAATAGTTTCGGAGATACAGCCTTGAGAACCTGTGCGCTCGAGGCTAGCTAGGCTAGGTGGCGCCGTCTTTAAACGCGTTTTTCTCAAAACTATGTTTTCAAAGTCGGTTGTTCAGATTTCTCGCGAACTACTCATCCAATCTTGATGAAATTTTACACAGTTCTTTGAGATACCGTTTATAAGGTCTTGAACGAAGGGTTTTTTTAATTACAACAATTAAAAAAAAAAAAATATGTTAACTAATTTTCATCGAAATTTGCATTTTTTTTATAAAAACGTCTGCCAAAACTTCAATTTTCATTTTTTCCTTCGTCCAATGCCTAGTTTATTGTCTTTCCTAAAACACGTATTTTTTATTTTTATTTCAGATGATCCTGAAAGAAGTTCTGCTGACAACGCGGATGCACCTTTTTTCCGAGGGACTGCCGGAAATGGCGTCGTAATGACTGCCATTTTGATATATTTTTTTTTTTTGAAAATTTTACAAAATGTTTATTAAATACGAGTCTTTTAAGTAAAAAAAAAATTATTAAAACATTTCATTTTTTATTTGTAAAAAAAAAAATATTGAAAAAAGGCCGTTTTTTGCCCGAGGAAACCCATGTAACCCCTTTAGTTACCTGGTCTCCGATTTTGAATTCCTCTTTCATGCACCTATACTTTTACCCAGCAGAAGTTTCATCCAGCACTGGCGCTTTCGAAACTCCAAACATCAAAACAAGGACTGGAGTCTAAAAAAAATTTCACCTGTGAAACCTGCACCGTGACCTTCATTTAAAAATGGTTCGGGAAGTCATTCACGAAACAGCATCGAAACATGCAGAAAGGTTACAAAATCATATAAACAGTGAAGCCCGAAAACTAGGAGAGGCTAGAAATAGCAGGCGCAGACTGAAAAGAACAACGTTTCATGATCTATTACCAATCTGAGAAAGTAACAAATATCATTATATTTAGTTATAAAATTTAGTTTAAAAAAGGAAAGCTTGCTATTACAGCTTTTATTGTTTTGTTCATACATTGCGAAAAATATTGCTTGTTAGTTTAAATTTATCACAAGTTGCAATTTCAATGAAATGTAAACCCCTCATTTATTACGTTTCAATAAAAAAAAAAAAAAAAAAAAAAAAAACCTGTGAAGAGTTTTGCAAGATTTTACTACGTATCAAATGTAATAAAGTTCTGAATTAAAAAATATAGAAAGATATCTATATCTTGCTTTCAATCTACATTCTATAGAGATCCGATCTAAATAATATCATCGGAGAATGTGGCGATGCCTTGGACAATAATATGTGCTAATTTCGAGATGATACCTAGTCAAATAAAATGTTTTCCAAACAAAGTCTTGAGTTTGATTGATCAGTGTTTGTGTGGCAGTCAGCCAGTCATCCAATATCAGCGACAAATGAAGGAACAGTGGGAGTATAAACAGACGAATAGACGGATGGATTGGGCTAAAACGACACGGCTCGTCACGCTGATAATTTAACGATGCTCGAAGTAGAGGTACTTTTTTGACAGATGAAGCGTGAGTCGCGTCAAGCTGTCATGTTATTTTTTTCTTCATTATTGTTTAGCATTTCATCAAAAACTTACAACTGAACAACGTTTACAAATCGTTCAAATTTATATCGAAAATTCACGTTATGGAAGAAATTCGCTTAATTTATGGTCAACATAATCGGCTTACTGAGCGTACTATTCGCAACACCACTAACCATCTTGAGACTTCATTATAGGATAATATTCAACCGAATGGACCACGTCCAGCACGCACAAAATATAATAGCCGTAGCTGAGAGTGTACCAGAAGACCATGGAAAGTCGATTCGATTTCGCGTACTTTACATTGAGATCTTGAAATTGAAAGCCTTAAAAATACAACTAGTAAGAAGAACTGAGACCGCTCGGCATTCCCAAAACTGTTATCGCGCCCTGATAACCGACTATTTGATGTTTGAAAATGAAGCTAATGATGTAAGCGACATTTGGTTTCAACAAGACGGCGAGCAGATGATATCACGTTTGGGCCGGTCGGTTAGCCACAATGATCGTGTGATATCACATCGTTGGACTTTTTTCTGTGGGGATATGTAAAGTCTAAAGCCTATACATACAATCTCGCTTCGATTCAGGTTTTGAAGCAAAACAGTCATCGAAAATTGGGCTCAACGGGTGGACCATCTGAAACGTAGCCAAAAGAAATAATCTTCAAATAAATAAAATATACTATTCAGGGTATAGAAATTAAATAGCTTAGTCAAAAGACTTCTTTCTAATGTCGAATGTGAGTACAGTCTTCTATGCCGCCGTACACCCACGATCGCAAATATGATTAAAGCACAGATCGGACTGCAAAGGGAAATGGTTAAAATGACAAACTAAGGGAATAAATCGTTAAAGCAGCGCTTTACTAAATAACAACAAGACGACCCGCGGGAAATATCTGGACGTAGAAACTTTAAACCTATAATAAATATATAAATAAGGGCAGTAACCAGGCCTTTTTCATCGTGAGAAGGGAGAATAACGCTACGATCGACCGAAAGAATGATGTCCAGACTATTCGAGCTGGCCGATATGTAAGCAGTTAATAACGAAGCGGCTTACCGATACTCGAAAGGCACCCAACAATGACCCATGCTATGCACATGCCAAACGGCAAAAGCGTATATTTTACAGAGACAAATCTGCGAGACCGACTTGCAACACCGCCTATTGCCTCACTCACCGCATTTTTCCGAGTGTAGCACGAAGACTAGTTTGTTCTTTGTAGAAGTCTTAAAGGTAGCTATTATTATTATTATTATTTACTTACTTTTGATGATATTATAAGCGTTGTAGTCCAAAAGGTAAAAGATGAATGGACTTTTTAAAAATATTCCGATGTAGCGCTCGTTTTTCATTTTCTATTTCGGTTTCGTTTACTTTTTTCGCAATAAATATAGCCTGGTTTAAAATTTTTTAATCCACTTATTTAATTAAAAAGATTCAAAAGATTACTTACTTAAGTTCCCATTAATACTTTGATATAGAATTTTGCTACTTTTGAACCCATCATCAGTTTTTGAAAAAAGGAAAATATCTCATTTTCACATTTGCTTACTTAGAAAACTAAGAATTTTACTTAATGGTCTGCTAGTGCAATCTAGAATGAAAACTAACAGATATCCAAACAAAGCAGAAGTAAACTATTTATGCCATTTAAAACGGACACCTGCAGTGCGAAAATGTGTTTTTCAAACAATTCCAGATTCTATTGGTTTGTTTTGAAGTTTTGGCGCGCATAAATTTCAAAAGAATGGCGCAGACTCGTGGCGCTTAATGGTGCGCCGCAAAGCCAATGCAGCGGTGTGCCCGCGGCAAATCTGCAGATGAAGTGTCGGAAAACAGCTCGCTGTGGTTACACAGTGGGACAAAAGATGCGTCACGCACTTTGGCGCTACTGGTCCAAGGCTGCTGGCACTATCGGTCGCCGTCAAAAGTGTGAAGCAAATGTAGTGAGAGCAGAAATAACACATCAATGGCTTTTATCAAAAGGAAATAAAATACTAAGTAGTAGGCAATATCAAGTTTGGTTGAGTTCTATATCTGTTTTGCTTTGGTAATTAATGCACTCCAGGCGGTAGAAGCCTCGAAGTGTGAATGCGATTTTATGGTCTCCGTTGACGGCTGCGCTAAATACTGTGGTGAGTTCGGTGCACACAAATAGTTTGCCGAAATACCAAGCAGTCTCTAGCAGGTTGATGATCGCCAGCGTGACTGTGAAGTGGTCTGTCTGCCTGCCTGCCTGTGGGTCGGCCAGCTGTGCTCATTGATTGACCGCCTGCTTGCCTGTTGCCACATTACACCGCGGCCTGTGGTGACTTTAATGGCGTTATATGTATGATTGCTGGAAGTTGATCGGCATAAATTCAAAATATAATGATTTCCAAAAATCTTTTCACAATTCGTCGATGAAATTACTTTATAAACAAAGATCTTTCAATTTCATAATTTATGATAGTTTTCTGGTTTACTTGCGTCAATGCAACTGCGCCGCAGTAACTTTTAGTTTATGAACATTAAATTAATATTTTGAATTTGAAAATTGAATTATTCGTGTAATTGATTTCGTAAATTTGTTGAAGTAAAAATATACTGTGTTCAATATTTAATACATATTAAATTTTTCTTATTCGTGAGAGCTTCGCTGATATATCGCAAATATAGGAAAAATATATTGTAATAATTAATTGAAGTCTCCTCCCCGAAGAAACTAACTGAGAAGAGTTCCCTTATTTCGTCAATGTATTGTGTCATGGGACGGCACAAAACACGACAAGCGAAAACCTTAGTAATCGAAAATTCCAAGATCCTGACTCGGCCCTGATTCAAAATTAAAAATATATTTTAGATTTCTTTGGCTTCCTTAATCTTTAGCGATTTGTAATTGATTAAAGTCATACTTTTTCATTTCTTTGTGTTAAGAAACACATCGATTCGATATCTATGCCGGTAAGCTTTTCACTGAAAATTTTCACTTTCGACAATAAACTGAGGGTTCTCAAGTGGGAAAGTGGTCCCCACCTAACAGATTTTTCCCAACAAGTGTGTCAAAAGCTACCGAAAATCAAATACGTTCAAAGAATTAGCCAGGAAACTCATATGGCCTCTACGAAGAAAGGGATGAAATTACATGTGCACAATTAATTGTGCCTTAAGGTACTCACAGAACCTTTAATAAATATCTCTGGTACCGCTGTTGGGTAATTAACCGGTGATTTAACCGATAGGTGGCTTGCAGGATTATTTTCAAGCAGAGAATTAATGTTAGGGATGTTTTTCAAGAGTGAATCTGTTTTGAGATAGGAAAACTCTCTGGCTGGTGATTCCATTCTCATCAAGCTACGGTGTTTATACTCAACATTCAATGCATCTAATAGCTGCGAATGGGCTTAAGAAGATCATTTCCATATTTATTTTCAAGATAAATTTGTACACACCGTCAACTATACATCAACTCAGTGAGACAACAGCCACTAAAGAGAGTCTTTAAACTCATTTAAGATCATTATCAAGGAACGGTGGTAATGGGAAATACAGCAGAATAACTCTTCATCACGAGAAGCATCAAGCGGACATAAGAAGTCTCAGAAAAGCAATCAAGCCTAAATTACAAGAAGAATTTTTGGAGTATATGACTATATGAGAATTTGTTTATCCCTAAAAACACTAAACAAATACTCGTACTCTTGAGTCTTATTATATCTGATTATGCTTGAACTGTACTCTGTGTTCAACCAGAGATTCATACATACAGCTGAGATCGCTTAAATAATATGTATGTGTACAGTTATTTCCTTCGTCTCATCAACTCTTCGTTTAAACCAATTACTCATCACGCGCAATAATGTCTGCTTAATGAAGTTATCAACACCCGACACTGCATGCTCATTTAGTCAAATTCTATCTTCACCCTTGCCGCAAAATTGTCAACGAAATATTTGTCGTTCGTCATTCTCTGGCACACACACACACATGAACTACACTTATGCGCTCTCAATTAATGACTTTGACATTTTCAAGTGTGTCAAAAGTCACTTGCATTTCACGCGTCGCTCTGCTGTCAGTGTACTTAAGCATAACATTCAGACAAACTTGTAAACTTAATTCTCAAAACATATCATGTCTGTCATCTATTTCATCATTTATATTATGGCGCGGTCCCAACCAAGTGTGCGCTCTCACTTAACAGCTGTTGCGACAATAAATGGTAATGTGTTATGCCCGTTATGGCTTTTCAATTTTTATTTTTTTTTATATTTTTTAAACCGCACTTCACACCCTACACCCACCTCCTAGCTCCCCTCCATACAACAGATAGCCGCCGCATGTGACTAATTGTTTCGAGTGGGCGACAACAGCACTCATGCATGTCGGCATTACACTATTCAATCGCCATCACCACTCAGCCGCTGAGTGAAGCTTTGCTTTGTGTATGGTGCCTTCTAGGCGCGGTATACAGTTAATCGCTGCATTACTTGGTTAATCGCTCGAAACGTTGCTGCATTTAGTGATCTTTTTGGTTGCTTCACACATTGGCGTTGACGAAGTTTATTGAATTGTCAACACTTAATATTAATTTGACGCAAGTCAAAAGCGAAATCACACATGTTCAATTCTATTAATGATGCTGATGGGGTCGCCAACACTCAGCCGCTTAATTGAGTAAACAGTTGTAGTGCTTTTCCGCTAGTCTACGAGTAAATTACATTTGAAAAAAACGATTTTTGGAACAACTAAATTATGTTGATTGCTGACAGTAGTGTGAGTTTTGGCAGCAAGTTTTTTCACTAGTAAAAAAATGATATGTTAGAAATAAAGAATATAGCCATAGTTATAATCTGAAAGCGTTTTCCCTTCTTAACATATTTTAACTAGAGTAACAATTTTTCATAGGGCTACAATTACGGCCTCAAGTTATGAGTCAAGCCTCTAAACATAATAATTTGATGACACTCTTAACTCGAATTATTTTTGAAGAAGTCGCACGATAGGAAGTCGCCTTGTTCGAAACCTCTTTTGGTATCGAACGGTTCGGAGAGGTCCTTCCCGATTTTGACGGAGCTTTTGGTATTGCTCAATGTCAGTTTACAATATCTAGTCTGTTGTTGATTTTTCAGTCCAAAAGCCACACTGAAAAGGTACAATCAGTTTGTTGACGGTGGGCTTTAATCATTCATTAAGTACGCTCGCACACTTAAATTCGAATCGTCAGGCATGCTTTCGTCCGACCATATTATACATCGGCCACGGGCGCTTTGTTATTCTTCAGACGGGTAATTACTATTCAAACTTCTTCATGGTCGGCCAGTGGAACGTCTGCTCCATCGTCATTGATTGGGGAATCGGTTCACCATCTCCATGTGTTATATTTTCACTGCTATTCAGCAGGCTGGAGAAGTATTTCTTGTATAATTTCAGTATGATCTGAGCATCAGTCTCTAGATCAACTCTAGAAGTTCTACTTCTTTTCGTAGAAATTTCTCACCTATTTTGGTCTCTCTCTTTTTTTTTTTTACATAAAAACTATTTTTTGCAGTCAAATCACGTTTAAGGAATCGTTGATAATGTTTAAGAGGTGGTTTGGGTAGTCTAATATATCACGAAAACAAATTGTTATTTAAGTGCAATTAAGCATTTGGTTCACTCCGCATTTAGTGAAGATCGTCGAAAACTTTCCACATGCTAGTCGTACATCAATCCCTCTTAATGACAATAACATCGAAAAAGTTAAAGGAACTGTGCTTAAATAATATCGTGTTGGCATCAAAGAGATAGCAGAGGATCTCAAAAACTCTTGTAGTTCGACTGAAAACGTACTGGTTAAAGTTTTGATAATAAAACTGTCAATGCTAGACTTTTATGAAAATTCCAGAATATTTTGTAAAAATGAAGTCAATGCTTCACAATGCATGTGAGTATCCGTCAGTAAAACACAAGTAAAACTTGTGACGTAACGACGGCTTATAAATATGACATCGAAACTGTCCAATAGTTGCGTTCCAAAAATAATAAAACCCAAAATTTGCTAAAGGCACTAAAGAGCATCCCATTTGAGGCTTATTTCAATTGTGTGGATAATTTTATTAAGCGTTGGCATGCTTGTGTAGGGTCAGGAGCCTGTTTTTCAGTCGGGGTCAAATATGATCAAATGGTAGAATAAGCCTGACGAGTTAAGGGGGGTAGAAATCAAATTTTGGGCAGTTTTTTGAATTTTATTAAAAAAAAAAAAACTATTTTTACTATTCATTTTTTATGGTGTTTTTATTGATATCTTAAGAATATGGAAAAAAAAATTTTCAAAAAAAAATGTTAAAA
This sequence comes from Bactrocera correcta, assembly GCA_027475135.1. Lineage (NCBI taxonomy): Eukaryota > Metazoa > Arthropoda > Insecta > Diptera > Tephritidae > Bactrocera > Bactrocera correcta. Next base: position 166,150,140 of record CM050325.1, read on the forward strand.
ATAAAAATAATTAGAGGAGGGGGGAGAGACAGGTGTAAAAAAATGGCGAATCCTGGTGACATTGATCCTAACTCTGCTGGTGGTCTGAAAAAAAGGATAAAAGAAATTCTTAATCAGTAAGGATGCTGTTATAGTCCCTACCTCAGAGAACATGGCAACTGCCAGAAAATAAAAATCATTTTTTACGTTATTTTGAAATTCCTGATTTTTTTTTTAATATTAAAAACAAAATTTTGACACGATGCTGGTAGGAACGATAAAAGATTATATAACGTAGGTTCACACAAAATTTCAAGTAAATCGGTTATATAGAACTTGAGATAACCGGTACCGGTACCGTGTGGAAAAAAGTAGTTTCGAGAAAAACGCGTTTAAAAAATTCGATATGGTCGAACCGGGATAGGTACTGCGTCACTAAAGTAACTGTAGCTCTTAAAATAATTTTAATTTTTAAAAATCCTTTGGAGGATATGTTTTTAAGGGTTTAAATATATGAAAAAAATCGAATTTTTCAAAATTTTAGAGTAGAATACCACCTTAAATTAAAGTGTACATTTTGCACAAGGAATTCGATATCTCAATCCGAATGGATCAGTTTTATATATACTCACTATAACTGTCGAGTGTAGTGTAGAACGTTCTATTTAAATCATGAATAAATCAAAATGATTAAATTTTATATTCATTAATAAAAAAAAAATTATAATTTGACTGACTTCTATTTGCCAACAAAGTTATGGTAACAGATAATTGCACTTTCTTAATCTATAAGTACCGAGTAACAGTTAAACTTTAATACGATAGTAAGCTGTTGACAGCCACGATAAACATCTGAGCATTATGTTCATTAAGATTACAACCAATCCGTTGATATTTAACGGTTCCATTCAGAAGGCTCTGTTCAAAATATTCGTATTTAAATGCTGAATTCGTTCCATACTATCACATCGTAGATATTTGAATAAGGTAAATTTTAATTAGTTTAGCAATAAAATATGTATGTCGGGCTGTGAAGAGGAGTCTTTCAATACTAACAATTTTAGCTACTCGTTTTTGCTCAAATTTATTTATGGTATCATATTCTTCAACGTTTTAAAGACATGGCAAGGTTATATAAATTCGGTTGATCGATGGTATTCATTATGTTTTTGACTTTAAATTCGGTCTCAAACGTGGCTCGATGTGATGGTGAATACATGAATTGTTCTTCCACAATTCCGTCTGTTTTCGACGGATACTCTCACGCAAACGCATCAATACGGTCAAGTAGAACTCTTGCACCAAAGCACGAATATCAAAAAAAAAAAAAAAACGACAGGCATTACCTTGATTTTTTAGCAGTTTTGGAGTGTTTTTTTGGTTTCGGCTCGATCCGATAATTGTTGACTTGTTTGTATGTCAAATACATCGGCTGTTATAATTCTTTCCATGAATGTGGGATCAGAATTCGCACGATCAAGCATGTCCAAAAAGACCTGTTTACGGTACTCTTTTTGAAAATATAATATAATAAATATCCACCATCTCTCTAACACTTGCCCGATGATTTTCAAGCACCATATCCTTCACTTTTTTTGAAGAGGTCAAAGGTCGTCCGGAACGAATCATGTCTTCAACGACTTCTCGACAAGCTTTGGAGGTTTTGTACTACTCGTAGGCTTGTGTTTTTGATAAAATTTAATCAAAGTAAGCCTCTTCCAACATTCACAACGATTCCGCACACGAAATTAAGTTACAAATTAAAACTTTGAGACAAATTATTTGTTTGATTTTTTTATCCAATGTAAAAATCGTAACGCACTACTGAGGTGTACCGACTTAAACAGCTGCTGTAAACAAACTGGCGCACAATACATACATATGTACATGTATTTGGCATAGTAATTAAAGATAGTCCTTCCAACTTGGCAAAATACATTTTTTAAAATATCATTTACCAGGGAAATTTAATTAAAATTTCTCGCTGCTTTTTAGTCAGAAAGTATAAAGACGAAATCGGTGAAAGAAAAATTTCAAATTGTTTAATGTAAACTTTGGTGTATATTTGAAATTTGATTTCAAAATAATTCCCGTATTGGAAAGGAAAACCAGTAACCCTTATTGCCGCAAAAGTTAATAAGAATATTTTTTTTTTTCAATTTTACAGTGCAGCACACTTATAAAAAATACTTTGTAGAGTTGCATGTTGTTCTTGTTACCCGAATGCATTCGTTTGTATACCACCCTCAAAAATTTTTATCGCATGCGATAAATTTGTACAGTCTCAAAAGAGTTTTATGAAATAAGTGCATCCTAAAAGTATGCAACAGCAAAGCATGTAGCACAAAGGTACACATGTGTGCACTTATTACTTATGTATTCGTTAGCGGTTGGTCAAAGATCAAAGCGATCGTTTGGCTTATTGTTTCTCAGTGGATACGGAAAGTTGGTTACGCAAAGCCTTGATGTCAAAGGATGTGAAGTGGAAGGACATATGGTAGGTCAGAAAGAACAAGTATGCAGCTGATGAAAGGAAAATAAAATGATTACTTTAGATGAATGAAAGGAAAAATGACAATAAAGGAACTAGTAAAAACTGAACTGATTCAAAGGATTAACGCAGAGGAGAGTTAAAGACTAAGGATAGAAAAATATACATAAAAGGAAAATCTGTGACTTTCCAAGGACTACTGGCGAAAATCTCGTAGATTCTAGTGCAAAGAGGAAAAAGTTAGAGCGAATATTAAAATTTTTGAATTTTAATGATGAAAGGAGATTTATTAATATTTTTCTATTATTTTTTATTATAAAAATTTTCCAATATTCGGAAAACTTAACTGTTTGACATGAAAATATAGCTGATTTGTTAAAACTTGCATATGCTTTGTATACTTAATTAAAATATGAGTCCAAAAATGTTTGATCTCAAGTATACAACTGTTTGTAGGCAAATCTTTACATTCTTCACTCTCCCCACTACATCAGCACATCAAAAATGCGAGTTAACCTGCCATATGCTCTGATTGCGGTTGTTTGGCCCATTAAGAAGAGTCATTAGTTCATGTCGTACATAAAGCAAGGACACTCCAAAAGCACAAATCAAAGGACTTGTTTGTAGAAATATAAAAACAAACTTATTTTATTTGCATTGATGACAATTTACAAAAAAAAGTTTTTTGCAACTTTGACACAAAGCCATATGGTGAGAGTCAAAGCAGTCAAAGTAGGCGAAAAAGCTAACAACAACAGCAACAAAAATATAGGTAAGCAAATACTAAGCAAGTATAGCGTCCATTGTTTCTTCAACTTGTTGTACTTCATTCCCCCCTTTTGCGATTTTTTCGCTTTACAACCGTTATACTTTCATCTTGTGCAACTTATTGTCGCAAATGCAACGCAACGCACAATGATTGGTTGCAAACACTAGTAGACATATTTTTGTGCTAATTACTTTTTCAAACTGCGCCCCTCTTGTATTTTATATTTCTATCTAATAGATGCTCTTAAAAGTAGAAAATGCACTCGAGTGCAGCAGCTCACCTTTCATGTTTGTGGCACGACAGCGGTAGTGGCGGGTGGCTGCCGCAACCGTTTGACTTGCAAGTACAGTTGCATGCACACTTTCGGTTGCAGCGTCGGTGCACACACTATTCGCTTTATTGCCGTTAAGCGTGCAGTGGTAGCCGCAACAGCGCCTGCCGCAGCTTTTAAGTGTTGCACAACTGCATTGCGGTGCTAAGGATGGTTTTTGTTTTTTTGTTGCATGTAGTTGATTTTCACTTGGCTTTCACTCGCCAGCTCCCACCACTTTCACTTGCGCAGGCGACGCTGGCATCTTTGCCGCAGCACTCTTCGCTTTGCAACCGCATTCAACCGCACGTTTTGCTGTCCTTCATGCGCGCTTGTGTGGCATGTGGCGGCAGCGCATCCTTCAAGCCGCTGTTGCACTCAGTGCACACATACACTATTATATATATCGAAGGAATATATATGTATGAGGACCAACTTAGCGCCGCTTTTCGCCTGCTTGCAACAGCCTTGTTGGCGTTTGCTTTTTGTGCAATTTTTATTTTCATTTTAATTTTTTGTTTTTATTTTTGCTTTATTTACTTATTTCATTTTATTTCTTCTCCACACACGAACACATACTTTTGTCCCTATTCTTGCTTGCACTTTCGCATTTTGCTGCAGAAATTTCACCGCACCTTGCTCTTTCCCATCTCCAACAACCGCCAATCCCAGCTGCGTTCTTTTGTGCTGCTTTCATTAATATTCTACGCTTTTGTTGTGTTTGTTGTTGCTTTGTTTTCGTTGTGTATGCACATCCAGCTAGTTGAGTCTATTAATTGTGCTGCACTTGCTTTGATCTTGCGCTCAGCCTACGCCTCTTGTTCGATTCTTTTTTTTTTTTTGCGCTGCAAACCGCTGCTATTGACTTCCTTTCGCATTCAGCGCAAGCGAGTTCCTTTTGCAGGGTTTCTTCCCCCTTTTGTGTCCGCCAAAAATCATATCATGTGGGTTATAAAGTGACTTGCATATAACACTTAAGCTCAACGAGTTTTATATATTGGCCTCATTGAAGTTTAATTGGTGAAAAACAGATTTTTATTTAATTAAAATTATACGTTGCATATGGTAATCTTGGGAAAGAGCGAACAATAATGACGGAAGTATGCATATCCATTTGGTTTCGCCTGCAGGGAGTTTATCACTGGAAACTGAAAATTAAAAAAAACATAAGTTAATATATGAAGATAACATCACCAAATGGTTAGATTAGGTTAGGTTAGGTCGTATATCTAATTTTCGTACCAAAGCTAACGCAGGATCTTACTCGTACTGCTGTGAGCGTGTTTCCTAAAACTTCTAGATATGGATTACCAGACCCTTATGCAACGACAGAGCGCTTTAAGTCTACCTACACCCAGCCTGAACTGAGAAAAAGTGTCCTCCATGTCAGAAGAATCGCTTAGCTGCATAAGTTTTGATTGTTTATTTCAAGCTTAAGTGAGATTGTTTGTTGCAAGTTTAAGTGAGGTTCATGCATCTAACGGTAGAAAGGAAAAAGGTAGCCAATTGCATGAACCCTTACCGCCTTTGCAGTTTTAAACGAATCCTAACAATCAGGTCACATTAAACTTATCGGCCTACTAAGCGTTACCACACGCAACATCATCACCCATCTTGTGACCCAGCATTCACTATTGGATAATATTCGACCGAATAGACCATATCTACCACGCGGTGAAGAAAATATAGCAGCTTTAGCTGAGAGTGTACACAAAGACTGTGCAGAGTCCAATCGGCGCCGCTCGCAGTAGCACGGACTGTCGCATTGAATGATTCGGCTTAAATTGAATACAAAATACAGCTTGTGTAAGAACTGAAGCCGCTTGACCTTCTCCGATTATGACCTCTTAATTGTAACGGAAAGGTCCTTATCATAACGGATTTCTATATCTTATTACCGGATACAAAAATTTATTATCCAAGAAGACTTTTTGATAATCACTAAATATATATATATATTTTCCCGTAGTTCCTAGGTGGAACATCACTAAAGCTTTGTGAGTATTGTTTCTTTGTGAGAATACTAGTTTTCACAAATATTAGTAAATAAATTTGAAATCCCAATAAAGTGATTTAGTCCATACTTATAAGATTTAATCCAGTTTGCAAAAAAATGGTGTAATTTGGGGTGATGATGGCGAACAAGTTTTGAGAGGCTCCAACGTAAGCGCAGCATAAATTTCAAAGGTGGAAATGTTTAAGTTTAGGATTCCTTTAGCTACAGTTGTTTATAAAATCTGGTAATGGTCGAAGGGAAAATGACGAGAGAATTCTACGTAGAGATGCTGAAGACAAATTTACCCGCAGTTCAAAAATGAGCTTACAAGATAATATTATATAAAGCAAGACAAATGTCCCCAAACATACAAAAATCCGTAGAGGGCCACCCTTCGTCAATAAAATAAAGGAATTAGTGTTTGAGAATCGACGATTATCAGTCAGAAATCTTACTGGCATCGTTGGTATATCAGAAGCATCAGTTAAAACTATTTTTAAAGATCATTTGGGGAAAGTGAAGGCACGATTTGGTAACAAACCCTATTCGAAAAGAGAAAAAAAACACCGTCGTTTAAACGTCTGTGAAACAATGCTTTCTCAGTACACGAATGTCACGAAACATATTGTATTATTACCGGCGATGAGTCTTGGATCTATGCTAACGACCCAGGAAACAGGCGATCAATCGGATCATCAATAGGAATATTATTATTGTGGTTTAGGTTGTTTGTGTGAAGCTATTCGTAATAAGGGTCGGTTTTTGCACCATGATAATGAACCATCTTCTTCTTTACTGGCATAGATACCGCTTACGCGATTATAGCCGAGTCAGCAACAGCGCGCCAGTCGTTTCTTCTCTTCATTATGTGGCGCCAATTGGATATTCCAAACGATGCCAGGGCCTTCTCCACTTGGTCGTTCGAACGAAGTGGAGGTCTTCCTCTTCCTCTGCTTCCCGCTGTGGGTACTGCATCGAATGCTTTCAGAGCTGGAGTGTTTTCATCCATCCGGACAACATGACATAGCCAGCGTAGCCGCTGTCTTTTAATTCGCTGAACTATGTCAATGTCGTCGTATATCTCGTACAGCTCATCGTTCCATCGAATGCGATATTCGCCGTGGCCAACGCGCAAAGGACCATAAATCTTTCGCAGAACCTTTCTCTCAAAAACTCGCAACGTCGACTCATCCGTTGTTGACATCGTCCAGGCCTCTGCACCATATAGCAGGACGGGAATTATGAGCGACTTATAGAGTTTAGTTTTTGTTCGTCGAGAGAGGACTTTACTTTTCAATTGCCTACTCAGTCCGAAGTAGCACCTGTTGGCAAGAGTAATCCTGCGTTGGATTTCCAGGCTGGCATTGTTGGTGTTGTTGATGCTGGTTCCTAAATAGACGAAATTATCTACCACTTCAAAGTTATGACTGTCAACAGTGACGTGAGAACCAAGTCGCGAGTGCGACGACTGTTTGTTTGATGACAGGAGATATTTCGTCTTGCCCTCGTTCACTGCCAGACCCATTTGCGTTGCTTCCTTGTTCAGTCTGGAGAAAGCAGAACTAACGGCGCGGATGTTGAGGCCGATGATATCAATATCATCGGCATACGCCAGCAGCTGTACACTCTTATAAAAGATTGTACCTGCTCGATTAAGTTCTGCAGCTCGAATAATTTTCTCCAGCAGCAAATTGAAGAAGTCGCACTATAGGGAGTCGCCTAATGAACCATCGCACACTGCACTGATTCTTCGTGCGTTTTTCGCCAAATTTTCAGCCAATATCATGCCGCAACCACCCTATCCGTTTGACTAAGCTTCGTGTGACTTCTAGTTATTCAGCAAACTGTTTCGAGGCTTAGAAAAAACATTGGCACAAGCACATTGGGACCAATGGAATTATTTTGAGGAGGTGGTTGACACAGATTTTGTAAAATGAATTAAGCATTTAAACATCATGAAGTTTTACTATTTGTTGCAGTATTTGCATTTTAACAGCAATCGCTTCTTCAGAACATGGTAGCCAACATGTCTCGACATTTTTAACACTTAAGCGTCGCAAACATGGAACAAAATAAAGAGAAAATACGGCATATTTTACAGTACTACTACGATAAAGGCAAAAATGCATCTCAAGCCGCCAATAAAATTTGTGCAGTTTATGGACCCTATAAAGTTTCCATTTCCATCGCACAACGATGGTTTCAACGTTTTCGTTCTGGCGTAGAGGTGGTCGAAGATGCGCCACGCTCCGAAAAGCCTGTCGTCGAAAATTGCGAAAAAATTGGTCGAAAGAGACCGGCATAGTAGTCATCAAACCGTTATAAACCATTTGAGGAAGCTTGGAGTCACTAAGAAGCTCGATGTATGGGTGCCACACGAATTGATTCAATAAAAATACCGCAAAACTTTTTTGACAAACCATTATCCATCGTTCTACAAAATTTTAATTATAAAAATTCGTTCAGAGAGAAACAGCGCTTAAAACTCTCCATTGATGTCATTGCTCTCATTAGAGTTTCAATTGATTGCAACAAACACAGTTGGACGAGCTGGTAGCTGTAATGAGATACCTAAAATATTGCAAAGTGGCAAGAATGAGTGGCAAGTTAACAGTGCTGCATTTTAAATATGAATGTAACCTTTGATCATAACGGTAGGCGAAAACTCATCCCCACAAATTTACGCAAATTTCAATAAAAAAGGTGTGTGTTTGGGAAAAAATGATAATTTTGCCAAAGCAAAAAGTGCGGCAAAAGCCAAAGAGAAAGTTGAGTTCAACGCATTCTAAAGTGCCGCGCGCAATTCCAACTCCCTACTGATTTGTTGCACAACGCTTTGGGGGGCAAGACAAGCGCACAAACATAAAAGCCGTTACATTTCTGTGTGCAAATATGAAAGCTCTGTGCAAATCTGGAGAACTGTGAATGCAGCAGAATGCAGAATGCAACGGAATGCACGCAATGGCTTTTGCAAATAAAAATAAATAAAGGCAAACGCACAGGAATGAGTTGAAGAAAGCTGAAAGCTGGAAAGAAAGTCAGCAGGCAATGGAAAGCGTAGCAAAGATATGCGAAAGAAAGGTAGAAAGAAAACTTTAGCGGCAAAGTAACCTTTCAAGCAGAACACAAGAGTAATGCGAAGAAAGTGAGTGCACAGTCATACACACGCATACATATATGCATGTAAGTATGTGTGTATGTGTGATATCAAAGGATTTTGTGCGCATTTAGCATGCGTCTTATTATGGATTGTAAACGACGGCCGCGTTACATCTATAATGCCAAACACACATGCATAGTATATTGCATGCAATGCGCTGCGGTGGAATGTCAAAATGCATTACATCGGTTGCAAATGCAATCGTTAAGCGCATTTTGTTGCATGTGACATGCGGCATGCAGCAGGTGCTTAGCTATGCAGCTTGGCGATTACTTCTCTCGTTGTTGTTGTTTTTGTTGTTAGTGTTGTAGAGGGAACAAAATGGCAGCACACAAAAGTCAACTATAAATGCATGTTGCCTTCCGCCACACATACATACTTGTATACGTGCAACACCGTTGCCAGCATAGCGCTGCGCGCGAAAATCCTTTTTGATGCATGCCGCAGCATACGCTTTGACAGACCAAAGTGAATGGTAACGAAGCTGCGTGGTAGGAGTTTAGGTGGTTGCTTCCCTATTCTGCCATGCTGGTTGTTGGCGTTGCACTGAACAAAGCCGCTTGACATATACTCAAGTGGTTATCATCTGCATGCATAGTTCTTCTGACTCTGACTCGGCGAAATAACGGCAAAATACGATCCACAAAAATGTTAGACTTGCAAAAGTATTCTTATTTTTTCTTTTACTGGATTTCGTAATTCATCCAAATTATTTATCAATCACCATTTACTAGATGATTTTGATAAGTTACAGCAACAATTCACTTGCGTGTGTCATTGCTAGCATATTTCTTTCAAGATGGAAAAAGTGTAGTTCGCTACTGACATATGAAAAATTATAATGTCTCTGTTTTGAAAGACAACTATTTAATCTACCATACGGTCTGACTTAATGAAAATCTTGTCCTTTCAACCGTTTATCAAATTTTACTAGAATAAACTCGCCAATTTGAAGTACCTAGGAAATATGGTAAATGTTTTTTATCTTTAAATTAAAGACGACCTTCTTCTACCTCCTTAACTTGATTATCTGCATCCATTTGACAGAAAAATACATGGATTCGAGACGTCATAAACTAAAGGAGATTGATGCGATGTCTGGAAAGTGTCGCCGTCTCTCTCTATTAAGGGGTTAGGGGTAGACAGAATTTTGAAAAAACTATTTTTTTTTTGCAATTTCGTTAAGTGTAATATCTTAAAAATATTCGCTGGAAATTTCACGTTGATCCGATAATTAGTTTTTGAGTTATTCGACAAATAACAAAGAGAGCTCGGGCACTTCATAGCGCTAGTGTAAAACTTTAAACGAGTTTTTCTCAAAACTATGTTTTTTGAACTGGTGACATATGTAACTCGGAAACCGCTCAGTAGATTTTAATGAAATTTATACAGTTTTTGGAATACATAATAAACTCGGGCTTGATCGAAGGATTTTTTTTTTCAAAAGTTTTCATTTTGTAAGACCAATTAACTATTGACTATTACGCAAAAATTTAAAAAAAAAATTTCTGAGGCCGCCATTTTGTTAATTAAAAAAAAATCCTTCGATCCGGAACAGGATTATTTATTTATAAAAAACAAAAATTTTTGCCCGATGGATTTTAAATGAATCTCCAAAGACTTATACTTGTCACCGCAAGTACCTTTTTTTGAACAGGGTCAACACAAACAACTATAACTTTGGTAATTAATTTTTTTTTTTTTTGAAAAATTCGTTTCAAGTCAACACATTCTATAATAATGCAATATTAATACTTTTGTGAAATAACACGATTTAATGTAAAAAAAAATACTGAAAATTCTAATTTTTTCGTGCCTCTGACTACCCCTAACCCCATAAGGCCTCAAATAGTCGATTAACGATCGCGATTGACAGTTACGTTCTCACCGGCATCATTTTTGAAGAATTCCACCAGCTCACAAATCACACCAAACCATTGTTTTTATGGATGAAATAGCAGATCTTAAATCCCTTCAGGTTGCTCGTCATTCCAAATGTGGCAATTTTGATTATCACAATCCAAGTTGCTGCGAAGGGCGCCAAATCTACTCTCACGGTCTTCGTTTACCTCTCAGTTACAGCTGCTATATTTTCTTCGACATGATATATTCCGTCGAATTTTATCTAATGATAAATGCTGGGCTCAGTGGGCCGATTATGTTGATTGTAAGCTGAGCGAAGCGCGCGAAACACATCCTCTACAGAACAATTTGTAAACGTTGTTTAGGCGTAAATCTTTGCATCATGAAATGCCACACAATAATTAATAAAAATAACACGACAACTTGGAAATAATAAAGGATATTGAAAAAGTACCTTCAACTTTTTCTGTCCCTGATTTATTCAGCAAATTCTAAATATACTTCTTATAATTTTACCTCACTTTCACTTGCTGTTGCTAGTAAAAGGATCCAAAAAACTATAGACTCGTCAACCTTTATACAAATCCAATAAATTCCAAAAAATTACGTAAACCTGTTAGGCATTATTTCCCCAAAATCTTTTAAATAAAATATTGGGCAGATACTAGATCAATATTCCATAAGGAATACTTACACTTTGGTCTAAATACGAAATCCTTGAATCTTTTTTGAGATTTCAAGTTTCCTAACGAAACTATTAATCTCAGCATGCCGCCATGGGTATCTTTTAAAGTTAGATATTGCTGAAGTTATACCAATATTCTAATATGAATTAACCTTAAATCAAAGCGATAGCCAAAAAAAATTTTGGGGTTACTTATGATCTTTGCGAGTCTGTTACTATCTGAAACATGTCGGGGGTCTCTTATATCTCTTTGGCATTAGACATTATTCCGGCGAGTTTGTTACTCTTATAATCCTACGAGAGGTCCCTACGATCTCTCTTGGACTATTCAGAAGCTCCGTGATTTTCATAATTCAGTCAGTGTTTTCTTACATATTTTATGGAGTATCAGAAATCTCCGTAGATCTGGTATGTTCATAATCGTGGAGGGATTGCTAGTGCCTTCAGATATTAAAAAAAAAAAATGTTTGTCTATCAAAAAATTTCCTCAGAAAGACTTAGTAGTTTATGGTAAAGACTAGTATATTTCTTTATTGACGTAGCTGGCCTGACTACAAAACCCCAAAAATGCTTTTGAGTTTAAGTAAATTAGCAGCCAAGGATAAAAATGGTATAGGGCAGAGGATTTTATAAAAAACAAAAAACTATGATGCTTCTATTCTCAGAACTCTCAAGTGAAAGTAAGTAAAGGAGAGATGCTATAACTTTTCTATAGGATGCTGAGTCATTAGGAAGTCGATTTGAGAACTTGAGAACAGAGTTTCAGTCGAGTTAATGAACTTTTATGGCACATATAAAGTAAATATTCTTCCTTACTGATACTAGAGTCTAAATAAGTTAAAGTAGGTAAAACAAAGGTGTACTTGCCAAATAACTTATAGGAATATAGGTGCTGCATTCAGTATTAAATGGAAAATTTAATTCGTAACATATTATAGGACTTCAAAACCCCTATTTCAAGATGGAGAACTTTGACTAGAAAACCAGATGAAGTTATTTCGAAAATCGAATTGTTTAAACTGCTTCTGTTGAGATAATGTTACCATAACCATTTTCTGTTTGCTAAAAGAATACCTACCGATGAGCTATAGAACACCGTCGTCACCATGCAGATTCCAAATCTCAGCATAAAAAACCTGTTTCTGTAAAGCAACAAAGCCTCTGTAAACAGTTCATTAGCCCAGGAAATCGCTTTTCGGCCGCTGTTACTTTGGGATTTTCGGTGTCTCCAGCCCCTAAGGATACTGCACCGCTTCCATTAACCTTTGGCGACGTTTGCTTTTTTTTTGCTTTTGCTTTGTCAACATCAAAAAGTTTGTGCCGACAAACAACAAAAGTCAAAAGTAAATGTTTAATGAGTGCGACTTTCTTGCAACACGGTTTGTGCATGTGTGTGTCTGTGAGCGCGGTTTGCATGTTAGTTACATAGGTATACAATATAACAGCAGCCGCTCAGGGCAGTTTTTTTTGCTTTTTGTTAGCGTTGCTGCACACGCGACGCAGAAAAAAGCCAATTAAAGCAAAAGACTCAAAGGCGACCAAAGCAAAGAAGTGAAGAGCGCAGCTCGGGTGTGAGCGAGAATGGAGTGGCGCTTAAGTGCCAGCAAAGTGGGTAACTTGTCGTCGTTGCGGGAGTGTGGGTGCGCGAAGAGCTTGAAGAGCTCTGCGCGACGAAGTGAAGCTGTGGTCGGAGAGGGGCTTCGCGAAAGCGGCAAAGATTTGTATGCCGTCCTTTAGCAAGTATAACGAAAATGTTTTCAATGCAATTAAAACAAAGCTAAATTATGACAAACTCTAAAACAATAAAAAATACATACCTACGTATTAGGGCGAGAGTAAGAGCACCACCATCGCTCTAACACAACAATTGCAACAACATCAAAGACGTTGAGGTAACAAAACGTGAGTGGCGGTTTGTTGAGATTCTTGCTTTTACTCAGTGACTTTTAGCTCATAGAAGCTTAGGCATAACCTCTATTTGTTAGTTAAAGATTTTTTAAGTTTCGAATGAAATCCATATTTAGATCGTGTTAAATTTTTGCTCTTCAATCTATATTTTGTTGTAATGTTGTAAATAATATATATGTGACCTGGTCTACGGAAAGGGGGCTTAGGTGTCAAAAAATCAATTTTCACTTTTTAGTTGATTCGGATGGAAGATGAGATGCTTTTTCTCGTTTTCAGCTGTTTCGCAGAAAAATAGTTTTCACACGTTAGCTCCCTTTTCGTAGACCAGGTCACATATTATTTTCCTACTTTTTAGTATCAATTTACTTATCGACAAAGAATATCAACTCTACAGTATAAAAAGAAATAAAGACCTTAGACGAGTTCAAGCTACTTTTTTTACCTATGAATCCTTTGAGCTAGAACAAAAAAGTTGGGACAGTCGATTTTCACCAGCAAAATCATGTACAGTAGGCAGTAAGAGGTAATGCCCACTTGGGGTCCAGTCCGGACTATAAGGTGGATGCAAAAGAACAAAGCTGCAAGGACCGCTGCCGTAAAGGAACACAATTCCTTCAGAGGGCGCAATTGTTAAGGGAGGAGCCTGCCTTAGTGGCGTCAAAAAATCTATATTTTCAAGGATTTTTTTGTAAAGGAAAGAAATGTTTCCTTAAAATGAAACTTTTAGGATCTTTTGTATATACTTGTAGAGTCTTCTCAAATTTTTTTTATTATTTTATATGAGATATTCTTCATGTTTGACGATATTTACGGAGGCGCCTCGAGTGTGCAGTTTGTGTGTGGCGGGCAAGATGCAGGTCGCAATTTTCATCTGAAACAAAAAAAAAAAACAAAAAGTGAATAATTCAACAATTTTTCGCAGATTGAAAAAAAAAATGAATTTTTAAACCAAAAAAAAATTGACTTTAAATCGTTTAAAAACCGGATTAATGTTAACTTTCTTGAGGTATTTTTGGTTCACCTAGAAGAGAATTTAATTCCAAATACAACGCATTTTGATTCGTTTCGATAGGACGTTTACTTTTTTTCTATCCTGCCCGCCAATTAAAAAAATCGTAAAAATGAAAAACCGAGAAATCGCGCGCCAAAGTTTCGCTCATATATCCGCTGGACGCTCGGTCACTACATATTTCCCTTTTAGCTTCGCAAATATTTCGAATTCCACTTTAAAACTTTGGGGGCATATTCTTAGATTATTTTTAAAGAGATTTAAGCAAAAAAAAATAATCGATTTTTTGAAGCTTCTAAAGCAGGCTCCCCCTTAAGATAGAGGAAGAGTTCAATGTAGGTGATTTCTTGCCACCAACTCGACGACAAATATCGTAAACCTTTACTGATCGTCAATCCTGTTTTGAACACGTTTTGGCGGCTATCTGCGACTCGACTAAGACTACTTTTACTTGATCTTGTTGTAAGTGACTAACTTTTCATCACCAGTAAGCATCCGCTTCAGAAATATTATGTATCGGTTTTGTTACGGTTCACCAGCGTGAAGATGGGTATGGGTATTCGGGTTTCTTGCGTTAACTCGTGGGGCACCCATAAATCGAGCTTCTTTGTATAACCAATCTCCGTATAAGAAGTTAGGTTAGGTTAGGTAACATGGCTGATCAGAGAGATCGCACAGGGACTAATAGATGTAGTCCTTTGTGAAGTAAGAAGTTCTAAACGACGCTTTTTTACCGGTTGGATTGAACGACTATCGATTTTTTCGACAACTGTGCTGCCAGAACTATCAAACCAAAATTTCATCTGATACGCTGTTACAGTATCACGAACATAAACACTATTGATATTGCTAGTCGCTGGTTTGCGCTTTTGCCTTTAACGTGCAAAACGGTAAAATATGGAGTATTTTCTTCCCAAAGAACATCTAGACAAATCACAAAATAGTCTGAGAAGTTTTATTAGTAATAGTTGTTATCTTTCTAACACCCTTAAGCTTTTACATATAGAACGTGAATTCCCAATTACTAAAGCCATCGATTGGAATGGTAATGACATTTTTCAATACTATTTGTAACTGTTGCCAACAGGTGCTACTTCGGACTGAGTAGGCAATTGAGAACTAAAGACCTCTGTCAATGAACAAAGACCATATTATGTAGAGGATGACTTTGAAATAGTTAAGCGACTTACGAGATAATGGCTACAGTGGTTAGGTCATGTTGACCATATGGATGAAAACACTTCAGCTCTGAAAGCATTCGGCGCAGTACCTGCCGGGGGAAGCATAAGAAAAGGAAGACATCCACTCCGCACTTTGTACTATGGGTTCCGTATTTTACGTTATAAATCCAATAGCCGTACAAAATTTTATTCGAGGAAGTCAAAAATTATTTGTTAGAGTTCTTTAACCTTGATTATAATTGAACAAATTCATCGAGACGATAAAATGTTAAATATATACTATATACAATTTTTATCAAACATGATTTGGAAGTTTGGTCAAATTTGGATCACCGATAATATCGGTACTTCGATGGATCGTATTTTATGCACCGAAGCTAAATATTGCAATCAGAAATAAGGCAGCGAATGCAACGAAAGTCTCAGGACCCTGTTTTTTGTCAATAAATAACGGCTATGAATGCTGACTGAGGTGAAAGCAAACCCAAAGAGGGATCGGTCCACTCTTTTCCGAAAGATTAGAACTTTCGATACCTTATATATATATATATATATATATATAAGACTATTCAGTGCTGTAGGTTAGGATAGAAACGTCAATGAATTTCAAAATTTAAACAAAACTCTTAAAAAAAGATAAACTGACTCTAAAGGTACTGGGATCTCATAAATATTAATATGAAATCATTTTCCAAAGCAGTGCCTTAATAAAACTTATGCGAAACGTACCACTAAGTAAATGCTGCTTCCTAAACAAACAACAAAACAACATTGCTCTACCAAGAAACTCTCATGTATACAAAATTAATAGGAATATTACAAGGAGTCAATATAAAAACATGTTTACAACAAACTACTACGCTAATTTAGCCCTTTCTTTCGCTATCAGGTATACAATAAACCTGCTTTTCCTCGGAGCCCACACCAATAACCTATCCACTCCGATCATTGATTGCCTACATTCAGCCACAAAATTTAATTTATCTAACATTCACTGATGTCCTTTATGTTGTGGTTTTTCAATTCACAGCGCATCACAGGCGAATTAAATGGAATGGGTTGAAAGAAATGAACCTCACACAGAAAGTCACACAAACACAGCCACACTCACGTGGCCGATTGGTGAACCAGCAAGGGACAACACAGGCACAAGTGTCACATACGAGCACTCCGTGGTGTTGGTGGTGGCGGCGGTTATGGTGCTGGAGATGGTGTCAGTGACAGCGCGGCAATTGTTACAAGGCGTACATGGTGCATTCAAAATGTGGCACGTGGGGTAGCAACAACATGTTTGGTTGGGAGCACGTACCCTTGTCAAAATTTCGCACGTCGCGCTGATAAAACTTTACGCTGTTGCAACAACAGCAGCAGCTATCGTTTGTTGTTAGTTGTGAAGTAGTTGTTTTTGTTTCTTGTTTTGGGGCAAGTTCACACCACGTTGACTTGGTTTAGTTTTCAAGTGTGTGTGTGCGTGTGTGTTTATGATACTTGTACTCATCGCAGTATAAGCGCTTCTTGTTGTTATTTGCTGCTATTTGAGCTGATATCATCTGCGTGTGACATTGATAACAACAACTACAACAACGCCAACATTAACCACAATAGAAGCATCAGGTACTGTATTAGTGAATACACAGAATCGCAGTTTACTATAGGAATAACTCACACCCACATCGCAGTGCTTTATAGAGTGCCGAGCTTCGTTTTAGGTTGTACCCGAGGTTTATTCCGGCAAACGAAAACAATATACATTTTCAGTTTATAAAAATTATTATTTTGCAAAATTCTGTCCAAAAATGCTTGGTATGCCGTTACTGTTCTCTTTTTGGTTCTGTTTGGCATTTAACGAACGGACTTTGATCTAAACATCTAAATTATAAAAAGAAATGCCGAAAAAACAAGAGAAAGGCACTGCCATGCAGGTAGTAGCTGTCTCAAGTTTGCCTCGAAGTGTTAGAAGACCCTATTAAATACCAACAAAGCAATCCCCCTCTCATTTTTCAATAAGAGACTACGAAAACCATCTAAATCCAGCTTACATTAAACAGAAGATCACAGCTCGTACCTCATAACTCATAACTTGAAAACATCGAGAACTGAAGCTTGGTCTGTTAAAAAATACTGACGCAGCTTTTTCAGAGCATATCAACACTATTTAGTGACTAAAAAATCCCTACTACAAGTACATAGTACCAGGTTTTTCAAAAGGGATGATATGATTTCTAAGTATCTTAGGGCCATTTTAATATGATTTGTAATTTTTTCATTCTTCTTCTTTACTGGCGCCACTCTCATAGAAGATGGTACCTTTCCTGTTTTGTTCCGCAGCTCGAATTATTCACTCCAGAAGTAGTTTGAAGAAGTCGCATGAAAGGAAGTCGCCTTGTCTAAAACCTCGTTTGGTATCGAATGGCTCGTTCACGATCCTGACCTGACGGAGCTTTTGGTATTGCTCAACATCAGTTCATACAGCCGTATTAGTTTTGCGAGGATACCAAATTCAGACATCGCGGCATAAAGACAGTTCCTTTTCGTGCTATCGAAAGAAGCTTTAAAATCGACAAAGAGATGGTGCATGTTGATTCTCTTTTCACGGGTCTTTTCCAAGATTTGGCGCATGGTGAATACCTGGTCAGCTATTGATTTGCCAGGTCTAAAGCCACACTGATAAGGTCCAATCAGTTTGTTGACGCTAGGCTTTAATCTTTCAGACAATACGCTCGATAGAACCTTATATGCGATGTTGAGGAGACTTGCCCCACGGCAGTTGACGCAGATTGTGGGGTCTCTCTTATAGTGGATTGGGCAGAGCACGCTTGAATTCGAATCGTTAGGCATGCTTCCGTCCCATCATATTCTACAAAGAAGCTGATACTTGCTCCTTATTAGTCTCCGCCGCCGTGTTTGAATAGCTTGGCCGGCAATCCATCGACCCTCGTCGCTGTATTGTTCTTCAGACGGGTAATTGCTATTCGAACTTCTTAATGGTCGGGCAATAGAATGTATGTTCCATCGTCATCGATTGAAGATTCCTTTTCGTCTTCTCCGGGCGTTATATTTTTACTGCCATTCAGCAGGCTGGACAAATGTTCCCTCCATAATTTCATTATGCTCAGTCACTAGATCACCTCGGAGGGTTCTACAACAGTAATTTTTTCTTTTTTATTCAGCAATTTCATCATGGAAGGACAGACGCATGAAAAACGTTTACAAATTATTAAATTTTATTTTAAAAATCGTTCTCCAATTGAAACTTTTTTGCTTCATTATTCATCTTCTCTGATGTGCCTCACTTTCAACTAAGTGGTACAGTAAATAAACAAATCTGTCGATTCTGGTGCGAAGAAAATCCACAAATTATTCATGGACGATCATTACATTCACCTAACTTGACAGTTTGATGTGGTTTTTGGTCTGATGGAATCATCGGTGCGTACTTCTTTCGAAATGAAGCTGATGATACCGTTACTGTCAATGGTGAGCTGTATAGATCGATGATAACCAATTTTTTATGTCCACAATTAGAAGACGTTAATCTTGACAATGTGTGGTTCCAACAAGACGGTGCTGCGTGCCACAAAGCCGAATTTTTACTAGAACAGTTTGCTTATTTGATTATTTCAAGAAATTGTGACATTGAATGACCCCCAATAAGTTGTGATTTAACTCCATTAGACTGATTCTTGTCAGGTTATTTGAAGTCACTGGCTTGACTCTCTTCAAGCTTTAGAATTCAATATTGAACTTGCTATTCATGACTTACGATTCAGTGGAAAAAATACTCGAAAATTGAGTTCCTCGAAATTGTTCCTGCAAAAGAAGTCTTAAAGGCGCTTTGAATGATATTATATTCTGAACTTAATTTTATCGATTGTACTTCACATTAAATATAAAATATTTTATTTTTCTTAACAATTAGTGTGTGTTGAAATGATATCACACTTGCGAAAGCCTTTGTAAAAGTACAATTACTTTTAAGGAGCTGCGTGAACAGCTTTTCGGATATTCTCAGCTCCGCAGTATTACATTTTTTCTTGGAACCTTGCAGCTGCGTAATAAGAGAATGCCATCACTGTTTACACTTGTGAAATACGTTATTCTCCAGCTTTTTATACTCCTGGTGCCACCTTACTTCGTAAATAATACCATCGCCTTTCGTATTGTATGCACCACTGAAGCATAGCAGCTGTTCCTCCCTGAGCTACTCACCGCGCTCACTAGTTCTAACTCCAACATCTAAAGCAATTGTTGTGCCAAAGCCACTAAGCTGATGACAATATTTCTACACAACAAGGCAAGCGATCGCGCGAATTACTCGTAATAATGCTCCCTGCAGATATTTATGAATATATTTATGTACATACATATATATGAGTGCATTGTTTCCATAATCTAATACTCGAAATTCGCTTTGCGATGCAGATTAAGAGAATCGGAGAATTTGGCAGTGGTACTGGTTACATTTGCTCCTTCGTTTGGGAATCACTTAACGGATCTGGATGTTCGTGGCTTACATTTGAATGTATACTAATGGTAGATATACTATGTATGTATATATCTATATATATATATATAACGATATAGAGAGTTATTTCTGATATTATATGGTAAGTATAATATGTAAGCACAGTGAATGATTCAATGAAGGGCACCGCTGTGCATCTACATATGACACTGTTGAAACTTTATTTCTTTGAACAAAAAAGTACAAAAAAGTGGTTTCACTTATGTTGTCAAATTTGAGGTTGAATTCAAAGGTTGATATTAAAAAATTGAATTACGAAGAAAAGATTGCCGATACCTAAGAAATTTTAACCTAACATCTTACCAAATGGATCGTGCTGGCAATAAGATTGGGTGCAAACAGCTTTGTTCCATTTATGAATGCTCAAGATATTCATTAAGAATTGAAATTCTGAAAAACACTATTGATCAGCGAGATATATGTAGGTCTTCGCTTGATTCCTACCGCATTAAAGTGACCATTTTCAAAAAATTTCAAACAGACAGCACAATTTTAGGACTTAGCAGAAAATATTCTAAGGGTTGTCATCTTAAAAAAAAATAAACTAAAAAGATTGGCACGATTCCTCCGAAAAGTCTACTAGAAACTGTCATATTAAAAGAGTTGCCACTAATCGCAAAAGTAAAATTTCAAATGTCGAAAAATAATTGTCAAATAAAGAGAAAGTAACAAAGCAAAGTGTCTTGGAAAGCATTCGTGAAGTTTTGTTTTAGATATATCAATTATTTTTTAATAGAGTTGCCATATAACGACAAATATAATTCAAAGTATCATAATAAGTATTTTCCAAACTATGTAAATTTTCTAGAAAAAATTCAGAAAGTCTAAGATTTAGAGTTTTTCGAAGCAGAGTTGCCAATGAAAGAAAAAGTACGCTGTTAAATGCCCCAAAAAACATATACAAAGTACACACAGAGGAAACCTCTCAGAAGTTGTTAATTTAAACATATTTCCACCCATGGGAAAAGTGAAATTAAGAAGTTTGAAAAATACCTGCCCAACGAAAGGTGCAGAAGAAATTCTTTTGGAGAGTTTTCCATAAATTAGTCTTATGTGTCTTTAATAAAAAATTCGCGGAGCCGTTCATTTATAATTTTTTGGAGTTGCCACTGCTAAAAAAATGTTATATAAGTAAGTAATATAGTATTTATAAGTGTAAATATCAATAATACCAAATGTAGGTGCCACGGTGCTTTAAGAAAAATATATTTAAAATCATTAATAAATACAATTTTTTAACAGGGTTACCACCTCTTCAAGTTATGAAATAGAAATGAATTTAGCTTAAAACTTTTACAGAAAAAATTAGATATCTATAAAAGCTTTCCGGAAAGAATACGGCCTTTCATTAGAATTTTTTGAACCAGGGTTGCCACTAATAAAAAAAAGTAAGCTAATAAATATCACAAGGACACTGTCGTTCCGGAAACCTTGTAAATATTTGTAATTTCTAGACATTTTATAACAGGGTTACCATCTATTGAAATAGTGTAATAGAAATTATTTTAGTCTCGAGTTTTTAAAGAGGAAATTAGATATCTATGAAAGCCTTCTGGAAATTTTTAGAAACAGAGTTGCCACTGATAGAAATAATAAAATGATATATGTATGTATGTTTATCAGTAGAAAAACATATGTGCCATGTGTTAGACAATTTGCTTCCGGAAGGTATTTGGAAAATCTTTAATAAAAAAGTATTGTGTAACAGGGTTGCCACCTATCAAAAAATAAATGAAAATTTTTGAATATGTGTACCAAACATAATTCTTTTCAGAAAGCTTTCCAGGATATATTCGATACGTTTTCTCAACCGGCACCCTCTGAAGTAGAGTTGTCATCTAAAAATATAAGATAAAAGAAATAAAATAAAGAAACGGAATTAGTTTATATTCTTTTTTTTGGATTTTACTCACTTCCTGCACCATCGCCTTTTGCTATAGCTTACTGGTATTTATTGACACGCTCTAGTGTTACATGCTTCCAAATCTTCTACAATTCTTTTAACAATATCTCATTTTCGAATATTTAGTACTTATACCAAAAGAAATACATAAACGCATTTGCACACTTAATTACTTTTTGAAGTATTGCAATATATTTATCCACACTTCCATTAGTAACTCTAAATAAAAATTTGAAATTTTCCAACTTCATCAACTCAACACGTTCACCACATTGTTTATCCAACACACCACCTGCAAATGCCAACCGCAACAAGCTAAAGTCTCTGCGATGAGCCACAGGCAACACTTAAGGAACTCGATGATAGGAATCGCCACAAAGCAGAAAGCACAACTACGGTACACACACATGACCATACATGACATGACATATGTATGTGCCTATGTGCAACATTTATTGGTGTTTATACTGCATCTTGACTGCCAGACACTTCTAGCTGCAAGTCAAAGATTACATTTTCATTTACTTTGCACTTTGATGCCACCAAAATAAATACACGCACACAAACACACACACACACACCTATTTATATGTACCATATGTTGTATGTATGTATATAACAAAATACTCAATCATACAACTTTCATACAAATATTGACACTGCAACCCCATGTGTGCAGCTAGTGACTCCTCACAACAATAGTTTCATTTTGTGGCAGAGTATCCCCAAAAACTTCAACTTTACCTTGAAGGGCTCTTCCGTTAGCCACCGATGCTCATGCAACTTTGACACCTACACTTTGGTTTGCCATTGATGTTGTGGTTTATTGTAGTGGCCTTTCACCTTAACTATGCTGAACCTTGCAGCTATATACATATACCGTTATAAAGTGGCGAAGAAAAAGTTTACCCCCGAAGCATTGACCAAACTAACGATAAACACTTGAAACTTTATTAAATTCGTTGTATTTACTTAGGATCAGTTCGGTAGTATGGTAACCACATAAGTTGCATGCCACAAGCACAGGTAAATAAACGTTCCACACACACATACACATTCACAATAAAAATCTACGGCCAACTTGAATTTTGTGGGCGAAATAAAACGATTTCGAGTACACTTAGTAATACGAACTTGTATGCTGCACTTGATTGCACCTAAATTTATTTAAATGAAACTATTTTTAGGAAATAATCTTACAACAAACGTTATTCCTTGCTTGCCTTCATTCCTTTGTTGGCTGCGCTTCTGTTTTTCGTTGGTTCCATCGCCGCTAAAGCGGACTTTGCGAAGGGACCAATATCGGCTGCATACGCCATCAGTGCGGGTATATTTGTTTGTTCATAATTTCCCGAGAAGTAGTGAGCGTATGGACCGGAAGCGAAGATGCCTACATCATCACCACCATGTGTTTCTGAGTCCAAGGGTACGGTGGCCATATATCTATATTTCGGGTCATCCAAATCAGCGTCGCTCAAATCGCGACGACCTTTCTTTGTAGAGTAGGTCTTCGAGAAACCGGGACCATTGGCGTAGGAGAGTATGGTGTATGGTAGGTCGTCATCGGCTGTCATCGGCGCAAGACCGAAGATGTCTGAACCGCGTGTCTTGAAGTATGTAAAAATAGAAAGGGTTATAGAAAATATAAGCTAGTTAAGAATTAAATTAAGGAATTTAGAAGGAATTAGCGATAATTTAAATGATTTTGAAATGGAAAAGTTTAGGGAAGCACCGTTCTTCTAACCTGCTATGATTCGAGGTAAACTGTCTAAATTTCACTGGAAAGACTGTTTTTTAAAAATTCCTTGTAAATGTAGATAGCAAGTTGTAGATTGCTTTCAGTAAATAATAAGTCAGACCTAGTCAAATAAAGCAGTACAAAGCCAGCTTTCTTGAATAGATTTGAAAGACATTTCTAGGTGTTTGGGACTGAAGTGAATCAAATATATATGAAATAGCGAATGATATTGACCGTTGATATCCAACAGCAGTTCCAACAGCAGTCCCTTCATACTACAGATGGATATAAGCTGAACTGGATCAGAACTCTTATCCGGTCAAGATCTATCTTTACGTTAACATTCCTAAACAATATTTGGGTAATGTTTTTTTGGATTAGAATTACAAGTATTATCAACAGTTCTTTTCTTAAGTTACCCTTGGGATCTACACTTAACTTGGTCCTTTCAGGTTTCATATATGTAGGAATACCGTTGAAAAGAAGATTGATTTCACTCTTGGCAATTTTTACAGATTGACTTAAGCCTGTGTTGTCCGTAGTATGTATGAAAGAGCTTAATGGCGGGCTGGGCCTCACATACTTTCAGAAGTTGGGGTATATTTATCGAATCCGATATTATCACGCTTAATTTCAATACCCAACTAGAAAGCAGATATATAACTACGAGTATGGGATCTCGAAAATAGATTTTTACTCCACTTATTAAGTGCGCGGCCGAACAAGAGAATGCAATTCATATCTAAACCAAAGAATTTCGTCGTTCTGAATATTTGATAGATGTAACCCTATATACTCTTTTATTTTAAGGCGTTACGAACCATCGTTATATTTTATCATATTTTATGTTCTGTGCAACATGTTAAAAGAAAAGAAAAACTTACCGGATAACCGTTAATTGTCATAGTATGCGAATGGTCTGACGTCACCACAATCAGTGTGTCTTCTTCATTTGTCATTTTACGAGCCAATTCTACGACGCGCGCAAACTCCGCCGTATCCTCGATTGAGCGACGGGCACGGTTGCTATGATGAGCCATATCGATACGTGCGCCTTCGACAAATAAGAAGTAACCCTTATCATTATTACTCAATAGCTGTATGGCCGCTTCGGTCATTTCACTCAACGATGGCACTGTCTCTGTTAAGCCCTCACGCTCCAAGTCACCATGGTACGGACAATGCGAGGAGCTAAAAAGCCCCAGCAAATACTCAGTTTTATTGAGATTCACATTCAGCAGGCCATCCTTATTCCACACATATGCCGCGCTTGCGCCTTGTTCATATTTGTCCGCTAGCCACTCTTCGGTCAAATTGCGTCCATCGCTACGTTTTCCTTCAATACCCTCTTCATCAAGTTCCTCTTTACCGATGAAGTTACGTCGTCCACCTCCCATAATTACGCGCAAATTCTTACCAACTGGCCATTCAACTAGTTGACTTGCAATGTCCACATTATGCTCCGTGCCAGAAACACAACCGCTAGACTCGATCTTCGAATCAGTCTCCCAATCACGGTTGGCAGTATGCGCATACAAACCAGCTGGTGAAGCGTGTGTGACACGCGCTGTTGTCACCAAACCAGCCCATTTACCAGCGTCTTGCGCCCATTTCGCAATGCTTTCGGTATGTGTTCGATTATCGATGCCCGCTTCGCAATCATTCTTCGGCACTTCGGCTGTAACACCGATCGTACCATAATTAGCCTTAACGCCCGACAGGTAAGCGGTTGACGTGCAGGCGGAGTCTGGTACAAGCTTGTTGACTGAGTATGTTTTGGAGAGGCCTGTATAGGGAAATTGTTCAAATGAGACCTGTTCGGAGCTATCGCCGAGGAAGGCACGTGTTGCGGTTATTGTATGCACCGACATGCCATCGCCAAGAAAGAGTATGATATTTTTGGCACGATTCGTGTTGAGCCGCGATAACTGCTCTAGTTTGTCGGTGAGTATGCTTTGTGCTTTATCTACCCAATATTCCGTTGTTTGCTCTGCGGTGGCTCTCGCGGATTTCACGGAGCGTGGCACAAGTAATCTTGCATGATCTGTAAGTTTAGGTATAGACTGAATAACTGTATAAAGCATACACAAATGTCGAGAAAATAAACGACTGCATGAAAGTTGTTAGTGGAATCTCTTCTAGTAGATCTTGCGATAAATAGAAAAACTTTTAACATTTTTAGCGGCCTGCTTTGTAAAATGGCTTTTAAACTTTTTCGAGTTTGCCGAGTTTTCTTCCTTACACCATGAAACAAGAGCGAGTGGGAAAGAGATCGAATCGGGTAATTATAACCACAATAATAACTACTTTAAGTACGTTCAAACACTTATTTTAGAGTTAGGAATTTCCAAAAATAAATTACCTCTCGGCAATCAGAGCTGAGTACTATTTGAACACTGAACCGAATCGTTTATCAATTATCATATTATTTCGTTGGGAATTCTCTGCTCTACAAAAATGGTCACTCATAATTAAAAATATACATGATATGCATTGATAGTCATCTCGTAAACACTTAACTTTATCGAAAACAAGTAAGAAAGGGCTAAGTTCGGGTGCAACCGAACATTTTATACAGAAAGAAGCCAAACATCAATCGGAAGATCGGAATTCACGCAGCTATCTTCTTCTTTATTGCCGTAAGCATACACTGACCGACGCATTCGCCAAAAGTTTTGTTAGAAAAACGAAAATCATTATATACTACTGTGCCCAAAAAATAAGGTGACATTGTATTTATTTTGAAAATTCTTTATTTATTCTTCCAAATCAATTTCATCCCCTTCAAAGTAATCCCCTCCCGATGCAATGCACTTATGCCAACGGATTTTCCAATCTTCGAAACACTGGTTGTAGTCACTTTCCGGGATGGCCTTCAGTTCCGTCTTCGCTGCGGCTTGAATCTCCTCTATCGTATAAAAACGGTGTCCCCGGAGCGGTCTTTTGAGCTTGGTGAACAGCCAGAAGTCGCACGGCGCCAGATCAGGGAATACGGTGGTCGCGGAACGATATGGGTTGAGTTTTTGGGAAATGATCACTAATTACGAGGGAAGTATGGGATGGTGCATTATCGTGGTGTAAAAACCAAGAATTGTCTTTCCACAATTCCGGCCTTTTTAGGCGAAAGCGTTACGCAAACGACGCATAACGTTCAAATAATATTCCTTGTTGACTGTTTGACCGGTTGGAAGGAATTCATATGCACAACACCACGATAATCGAAGAAAACGTCAACATAACCTTGATTTTTGAGCGACTTTGGCGCATTTTTTTGGTCTCGGCTCTCTTTTGGCACGATATTCGCTCGATTGATCGGTTGTTTCGGGGTCGTAAGCATAGATCCAAGTCTCAGCGCCAGTTATAATGCATCTCATGACACCCTGGTAGTCGGAAAGCATTGTTTTACACACTTCAACGCGACGCCTTTTTTCCAAAAAATTCAATGTTTTCGGTACCAGTCGAGATTTGAGCGCTTGAGGCCCAAAACATCCTTCAAAATGGTATTGGCTGAGCCTTTCGATATGCCAACTTCATCAGCAAGGTCTCTAATTGTTAATCGACGGGTTTTCAACACCAAATCTTTGATTTGTTGAACGTGAGCTTCGTCGGTTGAGGTTGATGGTCGCCCTGGACGCTCTTCGTCTTCGACACGTTCACGGCCGGCTTGGAACTCACTATACCACTTGTAAACATTTTTTTTAGACATAGCCTCATCACCAAAGGCTTTCTGCACCATCTCAACGTATCCGCAGCAGAAAATTGATTCCGTAAACAAAATTTAATGCAAATTCTTTGCTCAACAAATTTCGACATCGCAAAAAACGAAAAACTCACTTTTAGCAGCTCACAAAACGACACGTATCTCAAACACTAATGAATATTTTGACATGAAATTTGACATAAATGTGACTGACAGTACTACCAACCTAAAAAAAAAATAATTCTCCAAATCCTTCGACGCGCGCAGTTTAAATTCAAATGACCTTAATTGTTGGACACAGTAGTATGTATATATTTAGTATATTCGAATATTTGTATTAAGTTTCATCAAGTTACAGCTTGGACGGACGGACAGCCAGACAGAAACGCGGAGTTCAACTGATGATACGAAACATATATATGTACAAGAAGCGTACCAAAGTAAACAAGACTTAAAAATAAAAAAAAAAAACAAAAAACAGAGCAAATGGTTTTTTCGAAAAAATCAATTAATTTTATTCAAAACAGTCTCCTGCTTCAATACAGCTTTTTGCACGGACCAAAAGCATGTTCAACGAGTCTTTTAGATCGTTGACCGTTATGGCCGCCAGTATGCCGGTGCAAGCCTTTTGAATGGCCTCTACGTCTGCATAATGCTTTCCTTTCATGGGCAAATGCATTTTTCCCATCGCACGGTGCTATATCAGCTGAAGATGGGGAGTGGTTAATGGTTAAAATGTGATTTTTGGTGAAATAATCGATCACAAGCGTCGATCGTATGCGGGATTCTGAGAAATTTTTGGTCGTCAGTCAATTTGTGCGGTCAATATGAGATAAATTGATGTTTGCAGATGTTTAATTCCATCTATGAATTTGAATTATGATTTCGGATGATTTTTGATGAATCCACGCACAGTTTCGAAGGAATTTCCAGTGATTGATCGTCATTTATGTCTGCACGACCACTTTGAAAACGTTGAAACCGATCGTGAACTCTGCTACGGAATAGGCAATCGTCGCCACTGTTTCATCAATTGAAACGTTTCGGTTAAAGTTTTATCAATTTTAAAACAAAATTTAATGTTGGCTCTTTGTTCGAAGCTCATTTTCGCATCGATAACACAAACATACTGACACTTAAAGTGCAATAACTTCACTTCTAATCAATGAAATTTCATGAAACCCTCACTGGCCAATTAATAAAGATAGCAGGTTCTAACGCACCAGTCGACAAAAGTTCTGTTTACTTTGGAACGCACCTTGTATATGGCTCCATATCAATCTCATAGTTTTAAGTGATACATACCTTTAGTTGAACAAAACTATTATACTCTGTAGCAACATATTGCAAGAGTATACATATAATTGTGGTCAGTTTCCTGCATAATCTATGAAACGCAATATTCTTTCAACTATTTGGAAGCAAGATATGATCTAACGATAATAAGAAAAGAAGAGAAAACTGTTAGGTGGAGAACCCGAATTAAAAGCTAGTTATTATTATTTACATTATATTAGTTTATATTAGTTATGAATGCACTGCATGCGAAAAAAGTACTTGAAATATTGAAAAGTCATTGTCACAAGCAATTGCTGAAATATTTTTAAGTTTTTAACTGTTGGAAAGATTTTGATTTATACTATCTTGCGACTGCTAATCTAATCGTTTAATACTAGCATATATGTATGTATGTCCCATTCATAGAAATTTATTGGTTTATAGTGATTTTTTCTCACCACTAATTTTATGATTCTCCATGAGCTAAGCATATCACGAGTAAGTCGCCTGCTACTCAAAGGTGCTTGAGTACCCGCGGTGGACTTGGGCAGCAACTGGGAGTGGTTCTATATTGTCACGTTTACCGTTTTGCACACGTTTTGTTTATTTTAAGTATTTCATAGGTTATTTATTAGCTGATTAAATAGCTGGTAAATAAGGTGATTACTTGCTTAAACAGATTATTGGCATAATTAATTGCCAAGGTTCATATAAATCTGCTTTTTATCTCAAAGTTATTCGTTTGTGATGTATTGCTTAATCATTGAATGCTTTGGTCCGCCACTTGAAATGTTTTGAAGACAATATTTGACTGTACTCGTAAACCAAATCGATTTTGTTATTGTTTGAACTAAGAAGTTTGCTAGCAATTGTTTGCTTAAGGTCAAATAGATCATCATCAAAGCTTTATAAAATTTAGCTGTTTTTAATCTAAAATATAAAAATTTTTATGAATTAAAAAAAAAATAATAAAACAAACTATTTGCAGAACTTTCGGCAATGCAGTACTGAAGCCATATAGTAAATTCAGCGACGCGCACTTTTTATCGTAAAATTCATGATTGCATAAATTTTTTATAGAGTTCTAATACTCAGCCTCAACGCTGCATACTAAAATAAAAATTCACAAAATTCATACTCTACACTTTTGGAGACTTTATTTGTTTAAGAATTAACAGTTACTAGCCGTTTTTTTTTACTATTTCAACGGTAAAATAAAGAAAACACCATAAACACATTTCTACATTTTTGTAGAATTGTAAAATTTTTAATTGCGCACATTTTTTACTTTTTTGCTTTTAACTTAAATTTTAATTTTCATAAAAAATAATAAGTCTCCACTTTTTGGAGAATCGTTAAAGCAAACGCACTTAAGCAAAATTAGACAAAATAATGCCGAAAATTTCAATTTTTCAATTTATAATAACTCTCCACTTTTAAGAACAATGTCATTATTGTACAAATCACTGATTATGCATAAGCTTGTCTGGCGCACGTCTGAAAACATATGTGTAACACGTTAAACACAGTGCAAATAAGTATAAGTTCAGCTAATGCCAACTCAATTTAAACAAACTCGCTTCATAACGTGCATGAGAGCTAAGCGTATCAGTTCAAGTTCAATGAAGTGCATTTACAACTGCCAATATATGATAAATAATAACAAGAACTGGATTTCGCATTAAACACGCTCTACTTTATAATCTACGCGCTTGTTTAAGCGACGAAAATAGCATTTCAACAATAAACGATTAATTACCTATTTCGTATATTGTTTAACCGCATTTATACTGTTTACTTTTTAATTAGATGCGCGCTATGAAAACCTCAACTAAGATATGCGATTTTAAGCACTAACACAGTAGACCGAGAGAAACCTTTCACTTTCATGTATTGATAATTTTCACGTCATTTGCTTTCTTTGTCATCGAATATTTATTATTGTTAATTCTATTTACTTACATTCATCGGCGGTTGTTACACTTGTGAAGCAGACCAAAAGGCCCAATAGAAACCAACGAAGATTGCACATGCTTTAAACGCTATGCGTACAAGGCGAAAAGAAGTGAGTCGAACTGAGTGAAGTGAACGTCACCCGCAAGCGAATGCTACTGTTGACTTTTTTTGCAAAGTGACGCAGTTTTTATTCAAATTTAACAGTCTAAACAAACACAACGAAGCGCAAACAATTCTTAATAGCTAAATCGAATGCCTAAATAAATTTAAATGTGGCGATAAGTATCAGCAACACTTAACTCTTCAAACGGCTTTGAAGTTACTGGACGTGAGCTACAGAGTTGAAAAGAGAAATGACTCGTGATAAAAGAGAGTTTCTGGCATAAAGCAGAAGTTGAAAGTCAAAAATGAGTGAAAAGAATATAAAATCGAAAATTTTTGAAAACACGTAAGGCAAGCTTTTAATTTATTGCAAACGCCAACAGCGCTTCCGAAAATCTCTACGACACAACGACGACTGTAGCGTGTTGTAGAGCGTCACTTGCCGACCTATATACGTACGTGACTCACGTGCGGGTTCTACTGGTTTCTACTGCATTAGTAATCTAATCAAGTTTGATTGTCGGGCAATAATGCGCCGATATCCCATTCGCAGCCAATCCGAAGACAGTAGCATTTCATTCAACGCCTTTGGAAATTTCGCCCGTTTAACGCTATCGGAGCACGTCGCCTATAAAAGACATATCTGCGTGCTCTCCAGAGCAGTCTGCTTAAACATGTCGCCATTGACACAAAAATTGCCGAAGTTCATAGCATTACTGCTATTGGTCGTCGCGCTCCCGAACTACAACACTGCCGAAGCGGGACTCACTGCCGCTTGCGATCTGGCAGCAGACAATGATGACTGCATGGAAAACGCTATGCACCCGAATTTTCTAACAAAAAGCATTCACACTAACCAGGCATACAGCGAACCAGAGTTTACTAGTGACTTTTGGCTGGAGCTGAGTAAAAAATTTGTGCACCAAAAAGCGTCTGCGCAGCGCAATAAGCATGTAGCTAAGAATGTTATACTCTTTTTGGGCGATGGCATGGGCTTGACGACGTTTACGGCGGCGCGCAAACTGCTCGGTGGTCCCGAGAAACAGTTGTCGTTTGAGAAATTTCCCTACACCGGTTTCTCGAAGACATACTCGGTGAATACGATGGTGCCCGATTCGGCGGTCACATCCACCGCTTACCTGTGCGGCGTTAAGGGTAATCACGGCACGATCGGCGTTAATGGACGCGTTGAACGCACCAATTGCGCGGGTATGGCCGATACGGATAATCACGTGCATTCGATTGCAAAGTGGGCGTTGGACGCTGGTAAATCTGCCGGTCTAGTGACGACAACACGCGTCACGCACGCCTCGCCGGCAGGTGTGTATGCGCATGTGGCGGATCGTGAGTGGGAGAATGATGCGGAGTTGGCGGATGATTGTGGCGCCGATTCGGGTCTAGCGGACATTGCGCAACAACTGATCCACGGTGAGGTTGGCAAGCGGTTGAAAGTGATCTTCGGCGGTGGCAAGCGTGAATTTTTAGATGCGCAGTTCTTTAAGAAGGGCAAACGCCAGGATGGACGCAATTTGATTGAGGAGTACCTGCAACAGTCCTCGGATAATGCTTATGTGGAGACGCGTGATGAGTTGCTCAACTTGAATTTGAGTTCTTATAAACGAGTGTTGGGTCTGTTCGAACGTTCGCACTTGGAATATCATTTGGATGCGGCCGATACGCAACCGACATTGAAGGAAATGACGGTGCGCGCTATTGAGATGCTACAAAAGGACGATAACGGTTTCTTTCTCTTCGTCGAAGGCGGTCGTATTGATACCGCGCATCATTCAAATAAGGCGGAATATGCTTTAGATGAGACTGTGAGTTTTCAAAAGCAATCGAAGCAGCACGTGAATTGACTTCGGAAGAGGATACGCTTATTGTTGTTACCGCAGATCATTCGCACAGCTTCAGTTATGCGGGCTATCAGGTGTGTATATCTAGAGGAAGATTGTGAAAATGCGGAGAAAGTTATGTGTGCTGACAGCGCTTAGTAAAAAAAAAGAGAGTATAGCATATGAGAGTAGATAAGAGAGAAATGTGTAGTATTTTAACCCTGATAAGCCGAAATTCTTTTACATTTAAGATTACTTATAACCAAAGAGTGGGAAGTTTAAATTAAATTTCTACAATTCCTTACTCTCTTTCTTTACAAGGATCGTGATAGCGATATTTTCGATGTCGCACCAACTGAAGGTACTGATGACCTACCCTATCTAACGCTGAGCTATGCCAATGGTCCCGGTTTCGAGGATTATTATAATACGAAGAAAAATAAACGTCGTAATCCAACAAAAGTGCGCCCTGGTGTGGACACCTTCCCCGCCACAGCACCATTGGAGAGCGCCACGCATAGTGGTGAAGATGTGGCCGTTTTTGCCTCCGGTCCGTGGTCTCATCTCTTCACAGGCGTTTACGAACAGAATACAATACCACATATGATGGCTTATGCGGCGTGTGTGGGCGATGGTTTGAAAGCATGCTAAAAGAATTTATTGAGTTAAGTTGGTTGTGAAAGCAATAAAGCAAAAATTTACCAACACTTATTAAAACTAAATTAACGGAGAATGTAAAATAATAATCATAAGTTGTTATTGTATTGAAAGATGCAAATTTTGATAACAATTGTTTAATGGCGTTTGACTCGCTTAATCCATTGCGTAGTAGACTTAGAATATTAACAGTGCTATCTACTACATATTAATACGTCTCATTGCGATTAATTATTTTCAGCTCTGATGCTTCTAGTGCTTATCAGTTGTAAGTTACGATTATGCTAAGAAATCATAACACTAAATAAATATTTATCAGTAAATTTAACCAGAAATTAATTAAAAATTTCTAAGTTATCTTTAAAAATTTCTAAATGATCGTTTCGTCGTTGTTGACCCTTAGAACTAAAAAATTATAAACTCTCCACTTTTTGGAGACTTTTAAAAAATATTATTTTCATTATAATTGCTGCTATTGTAGTTATTAAATTTGTTTTTAACTTCTGCTCTAAAAAAAATGCAACTCTCCACTTGCACAACTTTTTATATTTTAATATTTTCACCATTTTTTTTTTTGTGTTTCGTTAAAGTTATTAATATATATATTTATTTTAGTTTGTAGTTTTAGAATCTAAAACAGCACTTTTATGCGAATAATTATGTTACCAACATCATTTCTCTTGAATGCGTTTATACAGTAAAAGACAAAGGAATGAACGCCTACAATGTTAATTTCCAAAAATTAAAATCAACTTCTCCAGCTCACTGTCAAATAAATGCAATCATAAATCAATAAGGCCACACCACCAATGCCACAGTATATTAAATATAAATTTTACCATCAAATACACATCAATACACGTACATGAACCCAATATTGACCGCACTGCAACGACTGTTGAAAAATTGAAAATGGGGAAATGTATAATTAATAGAATTTTGCACAGTGCCGCTCTACGCATAAATCCATAAATTACATTGATTTCTCGTTTTATTATCACAAATATTCTTTCATCGTTATGCTGGGAGTGTTTTTATTTTGCATATTTTCTTTTGCTATTTGTGGTAACATACCGAATATGAGTGATAGCGAAGAAAAAATGCTATACGCTGTGACAGCAGCTGCTGTCAGCCGATAGCCAAGCCGCCAGGCAGACTGTTAAGTCAGCGGCAGGGCAGCATTGATTGCGCTTTCCTACACAACAACAACTCAGCAGACACTAATGAAGGCGCGTACGTAGTACATACAAATTATATTTACCATATATATAAGCATATGTATATGTATATGTGATTCACACTTCTTGAACAACCGCACCTTCATATTCATTCACACTTTAAGCTGCATATGAATGCCCGTAACCGTGTCCTTTCGACCTACACACACGCACACACTCTCCAGAAGTAACAACGCCCACTACGCTTGCACAACATTTTAATTAACCATTATCACAGCTGTCGCAGCGTTGGCGATGTGAGTGTTAAATTTGCATATCACAGAGCGTATGGGTTGGGTGTGAGTGAGGGCGACCAAGAGAGATGTACTGCGAACGGCAAAGCGAACTTATGAAGTGATAGGTGACATTTACATATGCATATGTGGACAAACACATATTCTCTTTTGTTATTTTCAAACAAACACTTATGTGTGGAAAGCTTAATAAATATTACTGAGTGAGACCAGTGAGCCAAAGGTATTATAGAGTCGGAATACCAGAAGCAACAAAATAATAAGAGTAAAAATAAATTCAATAAAGAAAAAGTTTGGAGAAAGTTGAATAGAATAGATTTCGTAAATATCTCTACATATGGAGAGTTGTATAAGTTTGATTATGACCTGCGCAACTGCTATTATATGAAAAATGTTTGGAAACTATTTCTAATTTTAACAAGAAAAAACTCTCCACTTTTGGAGAGTTATAAAAATTAGCAATTTTAGTACAAAAGTCTATGACAAAAGTTTTGACTGGAGATTTCTTGAAAGTTTAACTAAATAAAAGTCTCCACTTTTTTAAAGTGTTAACAAAGGTATACAACGTACATATTTCAGAAAGTTCAGTGAGTAATAAATCTAAGAGACGCTTTTGGAAAGTTATAATAACTAGCACTTTTAATTTAAAAGTTTATGGCATAACAATTTTAACTGGAGATTTTTTTAAATATTAACTAAATAAAAGTCTCCACTCCAAACGTTTAGAGCATCAACAAATGTTTGAAACATAATTCAGAAAGTTCAGTGAGTAATAATGCTAAAAGTCGGGCGAAATATTGGCATACTAAAGAAGTCTCCATTTATGTAGACTTTTAGTTTTAAATTGTAAAAAGAAAATACCTCGTTTTATTAAGATATTAAAGACTTTGGGGGAGACTTCTCTCATGAACTCTATAACGTACTGGGTTACCATAATAATTTATTACGTTTCCAGCGTTTTATTTCACACAATTGTATAGATACATATTAATTTACACATTTGTATACAAATGGACGCACAGACATATTTTCATACTCACCGACAGGATATGCAGCTTTAATACACATATGTATATATAGATATATACATACATGTATAGTATGTATATGTAATTGTGCAAGTACATATGTATGTATATGCAGACACTTGACATTCGAAAATGTCGAATCCCTGACAGTTGAATGCTGACAATTATGACAGCCACAGCATCCCGACCGAAACGCACTGCCACAACGGACAGCAGTTGTTGTTATATTTTATTATTATTGTTGTTGAATTTTTTTATTATTACTCTGGCGGCAATTGCAGTTGCATTTATTGGCAGTATTGTCATTTACATTATTGGCGTGGGTGTCGTTTGCGTTGAAATTAACGCCATTTTAATTGAATTTTAATATTTTACACATGAATGCACGATGCGAATGAGAATGTAGAGATTCGTTGCAACGAGGTGGTAGGAAAACCGTTAGCCGGCGTGTTTCTTGCTGTCTTGGTGGCTTATAAAAGACAAGTGGTAACATTTAATAAGCGTGCGGCTGACAGCTACATAGTTGGAAAAGTAAGCTGACAGTAAGCGCCGGAAACACTAAGGACTAAAAGCATTGCATGCATTAAAAAAGCATGAAAATTCAACACAAAGGGGTGAAAAATTTAATTTTCATTATATCATATCCGGTGGAAAGTCATTTTCTGCGTGTTAACGGTCATATTTGATATGTGGTTGAATTATTGCTTTATTAAAAATTATACAGATACGCGCAAAAATGTAAGGTAAGTTCATAGCTATGTGACTTTTAGACAATCGTATTTGCAAATTGTACATCTTTGGAGAGTTGTTTTGTCAATATACATAAATATATATTTTATTTTTTACCTGCTATAAATTATTTTATGCCATATTTAAATAAAGTATCGTAAAATAAAAAGTCTCCACTTTTGGATCTTTACTCAAAGCAGACTAAATGACGTAATAAAATAAATAAATTTAAATTAAGAGTGTAATATAAAAGGAAAACAACAGTTTCATGACTTGGAAAAATTTGTGATGATATTTATTATGAAATCGTATGTTGAATAAAAAAATTCTGCCGAAGTAGTATTGCTTGCAATACTTCTTAGTACAGATTTCCTCTTAAAACTGTGGCATAACAAGTGTTTAATATAAAATGTACACTTTTTGTGTATAACTTAATGAGAATCGTTTACCTCACAAAATTACAAAATCGACTCAAAAGTCTCCACTTTTGGAGAGTTGAAGATTTTCAGATAATTCTTTAAAACTTAAATATTTTCTGGGCTTACAGTAAAATATTTAACAAAATATATACGTGTTCTCTCCACATTTTTCGAAAGAATTAAATTGTATGATTTTATACAGAGAAAATACATATGTATGTATAAGGGTACGCGTTTTTATGTCCATTAAATGAGAAAACTAAAAAGTCTCCACTTTGTAGAGTTTCAAATTTTTCATGTGTTCGCATATAAAATCACCATTTAAAACATTTCGATTACTGTAATGCTTAAATGTTTAAAATTTCAAAATCTAAGTCTTTGACATTTAAATAAATTACATTTTACTAAAATTATTTTATCCGATAAATTAAATTTATACTATGTATGTATGTACGCATTTGGCGCTTAAGCGCCACTCTTCACTAACAGCCGGTTGGGTATGTTTTACACACCAACCAATTGAATGCATAAATTAAAACCATAATGCTATTAATATCAATTGCAATGCCTCGCTTGCCATTCGATTGGCGTGAAAATCAAAAATTCATTTAAATTGGCATACGCACAGATTGCACACTGGTGGCAATGCTTTGCTGCTTTGCAACAATGGTAATTTACGCAATTGCAAAATAATGATTGGTGCAAACTGTCTGTTTTGGCGCAAATCACAAAATCCCTCAAATGAAATAGTGAATAGTGCAGTTGACAGCTGACAGGCGAACACACAGACACATAGTCATTTATTGTATGGACCCAAATACCGTTGAATATGCAGCTAAAAATATGAGTTTAAAAAAGCATTTCAATTCGAAATAATCAAAGGGAAACGGGAAAAGGAAAAAGGAAAAAAATAAATAAGCATTTATTAAATCGCAGCTACGCATTGTGACAAGCGTTGACAATAAAAGTGTCAATGCATGACATGTTGAAGCTTTGTAGCGTCTACAATGTAGACACATAGACAAAAAGTGTGCACAGCAGACGGTTGGGTGCTGCCATTGACATGTCGGCCCTGTTGCTGTCATTAACTAGACACTCTAGCGGCAGCGGTAGCAGTTGCAGCAGTGGCTGCTTTTCCCAAACGCTTACTGGCAGCTGCTACTTACTCATCGCAGCGCTGTCGTTTATCAATTTTGTGCAATTTGCATGCGAATGCTGGCGCTACGCTGCTGTTGGTGATATCAACTCACACCTACACATGCTCATACATACTACATACAAATGTATTAGTACACATCTGCCATATATTCTGGTTTTGGCTTTCATTAATTTTTTCGACACTGCAATTGTTTTTGTTGCATTTGTTGATATGATTGCCATCATCTATACGCGTAAAAATGCAAATTTAAACGAATTTCAATCATTTTGCAATTGTTCTCAAAACAAAAAGAAAAACAACAAAAGCTTATGAGTGCATAGTATAAAATAATCAATGGTGATATGCATGTATGTACGTAAATTTAGATTTGTATGAAGCACAACATGTGCAATGTGTTAAACTATTCGCATTTTGACACTCTGCAGTTGATTTCTTCCACATACGGCTTAAATGCAGTGCTATTATAAACGTTTGGGTCAGAACTGCAATGACGCTAATGCCACTGCCACTTTGATTGAAACAAGCCAAGCTAAGTGCAGTCCCTGTAGAGATATACGATGAATTTTTCTTTTCAAAAAAGCAGAAAGCAAGTTACGCTTCTGAAGAGAGTTTTAGGTTGATACTAATTCGATAAATGTTCTTCTATTATTACATAAACACGTTTTTGAATATTCAAAACATATATGTACTGAAGTTTTCACCTTTCTGGTCCGTAATTTTTTTAAAAAATAAAAGTCTCCAATTTTTGGAGAACTGATATTTAAATTAAAAATTGATTCCATTTGAAATCCGCAGCAATTAGAAGAAAAATAAAATATTTTTACCTTGTGTCGAAAGTCTCCAATTTTGAACAGAACCAAATTTATTATGAAACTAGTTCCAATCACAAACGTCTCCAATTTCCTCTAATAAATTTGTATGTTATAGTTTTTATTATGTACATAAATTATTATATGTATCTTTGGTTTAGTCTATTAAATCTATGACGAATTATTCATTCCTAATATTAAAACTGAATTTTTTTTATTAAAAAAAAAAAAAATAGTCAAAATTCTAAATAAAAACAAAAAATTCCAAATATCCTTTATTCTGTCCACGGGTACATCCACACAGAATTACTCGTGCCAATGGATGCTACTTTGGATTGAGAAGCAGAAGTCCTCTCCCAACGAACAAAAACTAAACTCTACAAGCCCTCATCAGCATGGACAATGACATCATCTGATTAGTCGGTCTTAGGAGTTTGCGGTTGGGAACGGCGAGTAACGCAGTCGAAGAGATATACGACGACATTGATATAGGTCAGCATGCTTTCCGGGCTATTCAAGACCCTTCGGCGGAAGTAGAAAAAGATATACCTCCACTCCGTGGGAGAGATAAAGTGGAGAAGGACCTGGCTGCACTTGGTATCTCGAATTGGTGCTGTTGTTAATTCGGCTTTCACCGCGTATGCGGTGTCTACACCAGTAAAGAAGAAGAAATATATCCTCCCTGGTTTTTCATAAGCCTTCATATTCTATTCAGCACAGATTGTATTAGCTTTTGGCAGGTTTCCAATAGAGTATCATCTTTTGCCTTCCGCCATAATTGATCCTAATTCTATAATGAAAAGGCTGTCAATCTTCTCTTAAAATCACTCCACAAGTTCTCAATCGGGTTTAGATCAAAGTATGACTAAGCTATTGCATATAGATCACATTTGCCTCCTTGAAACGCACAAATACCAACCTCGATATATGCTTTGGGTGGTTATCTTGTTAATAATATCATCTCTGCGGCATGTTTTCAAATATCTCTTTACGCAAAGACGGTCATTTAATCTTTATCCAAAATAAAAGTCCAACACGCTTTATAAAAAGTTTCTAATTTTTAGATCGTTTTACATTTTTCCAATTGAAAGACCGTATGGGTATACATACATATATGAATAAAGGATGAAGATAAAGACATCGCTTGAACTAATTAAACGACGCTCTGTGCTTCAAGCAGCAAAACTTCTCTACACTATTTAATGTTATGTTGTTCTCGCTGGGTGTTCATGGAGCTTACGACATTACTCCCACTGAAAGCACTTAATCTCACCTCGTCAACTTGGCGCGCAATGAAAAAGTAATTAAATTTCATCACGCCGCATACGCGCCACTCAACTACCCCAACTGCCCGCTAAAGTAAAGAGATGCCAATCGCGTAGTGAATATCCCAACCTATGTACCCCGAATGTATGAAAAGCTGCGAAGGACTCACATTGTTGCGCTCCGAAAGTGTCGATGGTTGCAAGTGTCAAAAAAGTGTCGCTGACAGCCACCAACAGCAGACAATGGCAAAACATGGTGGCCATCAGCAGATCAGCGCCATCAACACAACCCGACCGTTTACCAAAACAAAAAAAAAAAAAAATACTGCAGAGAAAGAGCGGAAGGCCGCTATACTGTGTGACTTTGCCAACTAAATACTATAACTGTTGTCGCACTAAATACAAACATGCAAGTCATTTTCAAACAAACCTTCAATACCATAATACTGAGTATTGTTTTTGATGACATGTGAGTATTTGAGTTTCACTCGTAGCGCTCTAGCTCGGTTGAAGTGCCGCTTTTATTCTCAGTTACATACATACTATACATACATGATATGAGTGCGATAGTTGGAGAGTGTCATTATTAACGCATTCACAGCTGTGTAACAGCTGTGTTAGAGAAGTTGTAGTACAATAAATGCGGCAAACCCCATGCTTTGAGACCTGAAGTTTTTTATTTACTTTTTTATGCGAAAAGTTATAAAAAAAAAATAACAAGAAGAAACGTTAACATCGGTAGCCACAGCTACAATACCCCTCACATATACAATACATTCCCTAGAAATAGATTCCGATCGTACAGTTTGTATGTCAGCTATATCCTACAATTACATATGGGATTTGAACAATTCGTTCGGAGATTGTAGCTTTGCTTCAGATCATAATTTATGTCAAATTTCTTGAAGATATCACGTCAAACAAAAAAGTTTTCCATACAAGTACTTGACTGGGTCGCATATATACAGGCAGACAGACAGACATGGTTAAATCGACTCAGCTCTGTCCAATAATCAGTTAGATATATATATATTTTATAGCGTCTCCGCTTCTTCTGGGTGTAACAAACTTCATGGCAAACTTATTATACAAATACATTAGGGTGTTTTTTTTATCGAACTATTAATTTTTTTCAGTCCCGTCACGAAATTTCCTTGAAAATACCCTCAAAAAAATTCCCTGAAAGTTTTAGCTCTTAATATTTACATTAAGAACTGGACCAAGACCTGTAAAAATTTTCCATAGAAAATACACTACAATCGTAAGTTTTTATATTTAAATTTTTCGATTTTTTTTCTAGCTAGAGAATGGACATAGGGGTTCGTTTCTAACAATAATCGTTTGATTCGTTTACTCTAAAAAGGCATTAACCCTTATGTTAGTAACCGGGTACCCGGGTACCCACCGCGTTGTATTTGTGCGAATAGCTTAAAAAAAAAATCAATATTTCATTTTATGCTCTCAAAACTTCGTTTTTTAACTTAAAAGAAAGCTATTTTTTAGTTCATTTAATTGATTTATTTTTTTTTTTATTTAAATATGTTTAAACTCTTGCCTTCGCCCTATTAGCAACCGGGTACCCACAGTGGAAACATAGGAAATAAATTGTATATAATTTCTATTAATGCATGCAACTATTTTTTTTTTTTTTTTAATAAAGAAATATTGCACTTTTTTTATAATTAATGACATTGACCAAATGTACACGATTAACTGAGTGCTCGTCACAAACAGATTGGTGACAATTGGCACAGGCCTTCCGTGCTTTCGCCGTCTTCTTATTGCCAAAGCATTGCAGACATGACAAGATCCTATAACTTTTTTCTTTCTGGTTTTATCTTTTGGAGTCTCTGGACCAGGATTTATCACGACTGTTTCTGTCAATGTATTAGGCCAACAGCAATCTTTGTGTAGAAGTGGCGCATTACTTGTGTATTCGCCGTGCAATGTTCAGTCATCGGCAATGCTAATTCTTCACTTAGTTTACTCATAAATTGGTGGCGTTCTGTCGTTTTTTGACAATCATTTTATTATTTTCATAATAAATTATATTAAGAAATATGTAGCATATTGAAGAACATTGCCATTGGCCATCTCGAAGATCGTCGTTGATTGGTGTATCTCCGCACCATTTGGTCCATTGTGTCAATTCCAGATTTATGTTTATTATAAAAATTTATTATTTCTAGTTTTTGTTTAGCGTTATCACCAACTATAATATCTGAATGCATTGTCGATATCAGAATGACAGCTTTATTTTTTTAGGAACGTAGGAACACATGGTAACCTTTTCGTAAAATCCAAAAACTGTCGAATACTACTCCCGTGTCTTATTCGCTTCTATAACGCTAGGGATGTACTGTTTATGTTAGCATGGCAACAATAGCAATATTCCACGACAACAAATGTTTAGCAATTGGTACAGTAGTAAAGAAGTTATCCATGCAGATGTTTCTACCACTACCGCCAACGGAGCCGCCAACTCTATCACTACTCTTTCACCCTGATTCACGATTCTACGTTGTTATTTTTTTCTTTTTCTTTAAAGTCTCACCGACTATTAATATTAGAAGAAAACAATTTTTTAGAAAAAATTTAGAAACAATTTTTTTTAATAAAACCAACAAAATTTTTAATACTTAGATCGTGGGTACCCCGATACCCGGTTGCTAAAAGACGTCGGTAAAGTTGGTTACTAACGTAAGGATTAATAAAATCTTCAGTCCTTAGTCCTACATTCAATTACAAGTTTTCGTATACTCTTTTATAGCATGTCAAAACGACATGAACCTACTATGTTTCATTTGGTCGGGGTTAATAATATAGCTTTTTCCATAGATATAACTTTTTATTCGATGCTCTTACCAATTCTTACTGTCATCAGCTTTTTGATTGTATCATTCGAAGTTTTAGATTTTTTAGGATTTAACCATAAAACCGTAATTTTAACCAGAACGTATGTAAAAGTCTAAGTTTTCCAAAACAAATTTCTTTTAATTTTTTTTTTACGAAATGTGTAGGGTTTTAAAGGCAGAAACTTGTGTTTGCTTTGACAGCTGTCGCCTAGGAAAGTCAATGCTTCGGAAAACACTTGCTATACCTTGGCGTTACTAAAATTTGCTAAAGATTTAACTTGACTTTCGTCTTGAGTTCTAATTTGTTTTCTTGCCCTAAGCCGTGACTAAATGGTTGTTAGATTTTTAAAAGCTTTTTTATGTCATGTGTAAGCTCAAACAAAAAACTTTTTTTGTAATTTTATCCGCTTTCATGTTAGTTACCCACTTAATTCACTCGCTTACTACAGTATAATTACATTTAATCATAATAATAACGGTATAAGTTGCGCTCGCAATTTGACAGTTGAATGCGTACGAACAAGTAGTCTGGCAACACGTGCGCTTTACGCTGTCAACGCCAGAAATCAAACGGCACAATCTAATATGTAAACCACAATCTATATACAAATGTAGTTGGAGATGGTAGCTTAACAGTTATATCCAAGGAGATATCACAATAATAACAACAACGCATTACAACTCACTGAACAGCAAAATACAAATTTTGATGGAAGTCAAGGGAAAAGCACAAAAAACACAGATAATTTGCATAATTTTGCGGCAACACTTTTAATAAAAATTATCTAAAAGGAATGTCAGAGTGATGCGCGTGTGTCAACGGCAATACAATACCGTTATATGGTAACCGAAAATTTTGACAGTTCAACAGGGTTCAAATGACTGCATGCATTAAGTTCCTATATGTTCATATAAATTATATTTACATATTCGCCACCACCTTGCAGCACCCACTTAAAGGCCACATTTAGAAAATATGAAAAAATAACCGAAACAACCCTCAATAAATTTTGGTAGTAATTTACTGCGCAATTTATACATATAAATACATACATACAGAAATATCCATCACCCATCACACAATCCATCATAATCATCGCTCGCAGCCCCATTAAAATTGCAGTTTGGTAGATTTTGATCGATCTGTTTTGTTCATCCGTCCGACCAACGGCCTATCAGTGACCTGTCGTCACACCCCTAAGTGTGTCGGTTTTTTTTCGTAACCCCACAGAAGTGAAAACGG
This sequence comes from Bactrocera correcta, assembly GCA_027475135.1. Taxonomy (NCBI): domain Eukaryota; kingdom Metazoa; phylum Arthropoda; class Insecta; order Diptera; family Tephritidae; genus Bactrocera; species Bactrocera correcta. Next base: position 166,194,163 of record CM050325.1, read on the forward strand.
TAATAAGATTTTCACGCCCTTCTTTCACTAAAAGGTGTTATTGCAATGGGGAAAATGTTAATTTGAATTTTTCTACGCAATTGTTGATCTGCGCAACATAAATACTTTATCCGAAATATTCAACCACCGCCAACTTCAAGCTACACAAGTGTTTGCTAAAAGAACGCCTCTTTCTATTAACGTTATTTGACTGAAGAAGCTTGCAATTCCGATTACATTCTTTATTCGAAAAGTGTTAATGTTCATTTTGCATGCTTTTATATTATTTTTGTGTTTATTTTTCGGTTTTCCGTTACCAAAATTGACCGCCCGCTGGGAGTTATTCCACGTATTTAATATTTGTATTCGCAATTTTCTCATATTTGATATCTGATGCAAATGGCGAGGAAGTGAAGGAATCTTTAATCCTCCGTAAAGAAAATAATTATAATTTTTTCTTCCAAGTGATATATGATTTTCTCGTAAGTAATTTTTTTTTTCTCTGATCAACAAGCCTCGGATAAGTGATACGACGACATTGATATAGTTAAGCAAATTAAAAGACAGCGGCTACGCTGGCTAGGTCATGTTGTCCGGATGGATGAAAACACTCCAGCTCTGAAAGTATTCGGCGCAGTACCCGCCGCGGGAAGCAGAGGAAGAGGAAGACCTCCACTCCGTTGGAAGGACCAAGTGGCGAAGGACCTGGCTTCGCTTGGAATACCCAATTGGCGCCACGTAACGAAGAGACGAAACGACTGGCGCGCTGTTGTTGACTCGGCTATAATCGGGTAAGCGGTGTCTACGCCAGTAAAGAAGCGCTAATTAGAGGATTTAAGAGGATTGCTCAAAAATAATGAAAAAACTCTTCATCTTCATAGGCTTAGACACCGATTACGCCAGTTATAGCCGAGTTTACGGCAGCGCGCTAGTCGTTCTTCCTTTTTACTGTTGGCGGCAATTGTAGAATCCAATTGTAGCCAGAGCTTTCTCCACCTGGTGCGGAGAGAAAGTCTTCCTTTTCCTCTGCTTCCTCCGGCAGGTACTACATCGAACTTTTTCAGAGCTGGAGCGTTTTCATCCATTTGGAGAACATGACCTAGCCGGCGTTGCCACTGTCTCTTAATTCGCTGAACTAAGTATGTCAATGTCGCCCTATAACTGGTACAGCTCACCGTAACATCGAATGCGGTATTCGCCGTTGCCAATGCGCACAGGACCATAAATCTTCCGCAAAACCTTTCTCTCGAAAACTCGTAACGTCGGCTCTTTAGTTCATGTAGCGGGACGGCAATAATGAGTGACTTATAGAGTTTGGCCTTTGGTCATCGACATCGTTTTTACTTCTAAATTGCCTACTCAGTCCGAAGTAGCACCTGTTAGCAAGAGTTATTTTGAGTTGGATTGCGTGATTGACGTTTTTGTTGGTGTTAATATTGGTTCAAATATAGAACAAATGATCTACGACTTCGAATTTATGACTGTCAACAGTGAAGTGGGAGCCTAGTCGCGAGTGCGACGACTGTTTGTTTGATGACGGGAGATATTTCGTCTTGCCCTCGTTTACTACCATACCCATTTGCTTCGCTTCCTTATCCATTGTAGAGAAAGCAGAACTAAAAGCACGGTTTTTAAGGCCAATAATATCAATATCATCGGCGTACGCCAGCAGCCGTACACTGTTTTGAAAGATGGTGCCTTCTCTATTTAGTTCTGCGGCTCGAATTATTTTCTCCAGCAGCAGATTAAAGAAGTAGCACGATAGAGAGTCGCCTTGTCTGAAACCTATTAGTTTTGAGGGGATACAAAATTCACACATAGCGGCATAGAGGCAACTCCTTTTCGTGCTGTCGAAAGCAGCTTTGAAATCGACGAAGACTTTCACGGGTCTTTTCCAAAATTTGGCGGTTGTTGATTTGCCAGGTTTAAGGCGCACTAATTAGGTTCAATGAGTTGGTTGACTGTGGGCTTATACGCGATGTTAAGGAGGCTTATCCCACGGTAGTTGGCGGAGATTGTGGGGTCTGCCTTTTTATCGTCAGACATGGTCTCGAACGATTATATTCTACAAAGAAGCTAATGCATACTGCTTATTATTAGAAGTTGGCAGCCAATCCATTTGTCCATACCGCTTTGTTGTTCTTCAGGCGGGAAATTGCTATTCGACCTTTTTCGTGATCGAGCAATAGAACGTCTGCTCCATTGTCATCAGTTGGGAAAACGGGTTCACCATCTCCAAGTGTTAGCTCTCACTGCTATTTAGCAGGTTGGACAATGCTCCCTCTATAATTTCTGTATGCTCTGGGCATCAGTGACTTGATCACCTCTGGATGTTCTACAAGAGTTTGCTCCGGTCTTGAAACCTTCTGTAAGTCCCCGCATCTTTTCGTAGAATTTTCGAGTATTACCCCTGTCGCCCAGCTTGTCAAGCTATGCGTACTCACGCATTTCGGCCATACCCTTTTTTCTGCAAATGCGTTTCACCTCCCTGTTCAACTCCAATTTTATTATACAGAAAGGATCAACTCCAATTTTATTCAACTCCAATTTTATTATACAGAAAGGATCTGCTTATCTGAATACAAAATTCAAAGAGGATAGGATAGAATATTATAACTTTAACACTCAGTCGTAGATGAAGGTATTAAGAATATTAGTATGTATTCCGAGTTTAGTAAAGTACGATTATAATAAGTGATCTAACGCCATTATCGAACAATAAAGCGCTGATATGACTTCAAGTTTGATAAAATAAAATTGAAGATTAAATTATTCATAGTTTTATGCGACGAATATTTAAAGTCTAAGACGTAATTCCATTTCAGCTGGGAGCAACTTGTAGAAAAGTAGATGATACTATTCTTCCCAATTTTATAAGCAGATTCTAAACTATTAAGGAGCAAAACCTGGTACCATATTTTTCATATGTGACCTGGTCTACGAAAAGGGGCTTAGGTGTCAAAAACAAAAAAAAAAAAAAAAAAATTGGAAAAAAAATAACAAAAAAAAAATGATTTTTTGACACCTAAGCCCCATTTTCGTTGACCAGGTCACATATATGTATTACTATATTGTATTAAAAAATATTTGTTGTGAAACAACTGGAAATAAAATTGGAAACTACTTCGTTATAACAATTACTTTATCCTTAAGAAAATGCTTATCACGTGAAAATATTTTAAGTATTTACTTCTACTAGGGATCATTTCGATTCTATGCTCACCGATGTTAAATATTCGTAAAATTTCCCCAATTTCACCACACGTTTTATTGCAGAAAAACATTTTACCCTTTACCTCTCATCGGTTTTGTTTCTGCCTTTGTTTTTGAAAAATATCAAAGAACCAGGAATTCCAGTCGTTCATCGGACATTTTGAATATTCACTATTAAGCCTCTTACTTCATTTCCGTTATTTCAAATACATGCAGTTAATGAAACGTCAACTTTGGCATGTCCATGTCCACTCATACTACATATACTATGATATTTGTGAATTTGAAATGATGATGGATGAGTTATCGAATTCTTAAAGCATAACTATATTGTGATGGAAACATTTTAGGCTCAGTGACTAAGAGTGGAAAGTAGCTGCAAAATAAAACCATAGAACCTTATGACGAAGTTTTAATAAATTAAATTTTACTGCTTCGAAAACATTAGAGAGAAGGTAATTCCAACTTGTACAATAATTATTAAAGCGAATTTTGAATTATACCAAAAGTTATAGTTACACAAATAGAAAAAGTAAGTCTTGAAAGAAATTCATTCTTTTCCAAAAGTTGGCCTAAGTATCGCACATAATATAAATCAGATCTGATTACACTAAATGGGGAAAGATAAGATTTCGTACCAAACAAACTTCTCAAACAGTTTTGTTTCAGTATTGTTTGAGCGTGGGTAAAAATGAACATCAGTCATATATTTTTTATAGTCTTCTATAGCCTGTTCTGACCAAAATTTTTATGTGATTAGATGACATTGAACATATTCACTAATCTAGATTGTCCTCACTGCCGTTGGAGATTTATAAACATTGTAATGTCGTATTTTGTTATAAAAGTCGTCTTGTTTTAAACATTTTCCATTTAAATAAAAGTCACATTTTTTGATTTGAGGAAATGATTGCGAGGTTATCAGAATCATTGCTTTATATTTACTTGTTTGTTTAAATTCTTTTCTCTTTGTTGTGACTAAATCAGCTGAGACAACGATAAATTTCCCTACTGATAAAAAGATAGCGATAAGACAGAGTCTCACGGCTTGATTTAATGTAGATTAGCTTCAAATCTCTTGGACATTAACAAAGGTCTTTTCTTCGTGAAATTTTGCTAAATCTATTCGTTTAGTAAGATAGTCTACTCAACTGCCCAAATCCCGTTTAAGTGTTGATCGAAACATGATATTAGAGATCGGACAAAAAGCGTGCGGTTACTTGTGCTGAAAGAATCGAGATTAGCCGGCGCAAACAGTTTCAAAGCCAAGCCTGAAGGTCAGTAGGTTTTACTATGTGTTTGGTTGAATAAGAAAGAAGTCAACTTCTACCCCCAAACGGACAAACGCTCGTACCAGTACTATCAACAACTGAAGTGGAAGCTATCGCCAGTTTTGGCCAATAAGACAGTATTTATCAATACCTGTTCTTATCTGTTCCCAGCTTTTTGACAATAGAGACGAGAGTTTCCATGATAATAGGACATTGCTTTCAAAGAGGCAACAGTTTATCGTACTAAAAGGTGCATATTTCGTCTAAAACGGATTTCTTTTTACTAGAACTATGTTTGTTTTAACTGCTTAAAAGTTACTCTAATATAAGTGGCTTCTAAGGCGACTAATCAGAGGCATTTGCTAACCACCTATTTCCATTATTTGAATTCTTTATACATAACTGTAAAGTTTATTTTTAGAGTAATAAATATTTTAAATTAAATTCGTAATGCTTTGGAATGGATTTATCAATCTGTTTTATCACTGCGAATTAAATATTCTGATTTGTATATACAACCCTTTGCATTAAGACTCATCTTCATATGTAAAACTTTTTCATTTGAGGGTTTTTCTTCAGCGCACTCATTTGCATATGCACAGAGAAGGCATTAGCAATGTTTACATCTAAAAATATGCTTACACATAGAGGTGAAACTGTCAAACGCACAACGATTCACCGATTACTCCACACCGAAGAGATGTTGATGTTGCTGATGGTTTTCGCATAAATTTTCGTCATTTCAATTTCATGCCGACGCACAACCCTTGAATTGAGGTTAGGAGTGAGCGTGTGGCTACAAAGCAACAGGGTGGCATATAAAACAGGATGTTGCACGTACAGTGGTAAACATGTATGTACATATGTATGTTTATATGCATGAAATAATCATCTAACACTCACAGCCTTATCCTGCTGATTTTTGTCGCTTCTTACCTTATTTTTGGCCGCTTCCGCTGCTGCAATTTTAGCTCAAATGTATGCTGGCATAAATCTACATATAATTGTACATGTATGAGCGTGTATGTAGTTGTGTGCATTTGTAAGGTAAACTTTGTGCACGCTTCACTGGTCACTGCATCAATTTCCGCCTGTCATTTTGACAGCCACAAGCGTCTCACGTGATGCAACACCATGAGTGTCGAAAATCAAAATAACAATAACACAGCAACAACAATACGAGTAATACTGTGACAGACAACCACCGCAATGGCATAGCAGCAGCAACTTTAATAGAAGCAAACAAAAATGCCAAAGCCAAAGGCAAACAGCAAATAGGGCTCACTGTAAATGGCAAACACTGAGGCATGACATTTAATCAGTTTTGGGTATTAAAACGTGACAGCTGAGCAGCGATACAAATATGAACGGTTAGTGGAAGCCATCAAAATAGGCAGATATTTCTATTCCTGGGGACATCAAGCTTCGGCAACCAACAGATTCTGGTTGATTCAGAAAATTGTGATGTCCACTTGGTGGGTTGCTTTCATATTCGGTAGTGGCCAAACCTGGTTCTGCTTTATTTTTTTTGTTTGTATATAGAAGTACTTCAACGCCTATTATGGAAAGAACTAAAACGATTAATAAATTATTATATTCATTTTTCCAGTTTTAACCCTTAAAAGTTGTTACTGATCTGTGAGACCTTACTTTAAGCGTAAATTCAATTCACACTTCGTATATCTTCTGCAGAAACGATCCCGTGGTAGCTGGAGAGTAGAATTTGCTCAGTGTATAGCAAAAATTAATATTATTAATTTGGAAGTTCTCCCACTCTGAGATATTTTTTATGTATGTCGTCGAAATTCATTTGTTTGTGATCCAAGTAGAAGTACTTTTTTCAATAGCCTTTTTTCAGAGACCACGCGTAAGTCATGTCAAGCTATCTTGTTTTTTTTTCTCAGTAATGTTTGGCCAATTTATTCAGAAAAAACACAGTTTTTGGTTCGGTGGAATCATCGGTTCATATTTTTTGAAAAACGATGCCGGTGAAAACGTAACCGTCAACCGCGGCCGTTATGGCGACATGATAACCAGCTATTTTATACTTGAAATTGAACCTCGTGATCTCGGCGACATTTGGTTTCAACAAGAAGGGGCCAATTCTCACAAATTGTATCAATCAATGGATTTATGGAGAAAACACTTCGTTGAGCAGGTAATTTCACGTTTTGGGCCGGTGAATTGGCCACCAAATCTGTGTGATATCACACCATTAGAACTTTTCTTGGAGATGTGTAAAGTCTAAAGCCTTGGAGTAAAATATCACGCATGCCATTCCCCAGTTACCAGTCGAAATGTTCGAACGAGTCATCGAAAATTGGGCTCAACAGATGGACCAACATTTCAAAGTGATAATCTTCAAAAAATAAATGCCAAAGAATGTTCTTTCGAATGATGATAAACATTCCTCATTAAATTTGAAGATGCTGTGCTTTCTGTTATAAAAAAGCAGGGAATCTCCAAATGGATCATCCTTTAATATTTATATCAAAATACTGATATATTCTCAAAACATTAATTATGGAACAATAATTCCAGAGTGAAACATTATTCGTAGTCCACTGCCAACGATTATGTATGTACTTAACTCTGCTAAATTTGCAAATTTATCCTTTTTTTACATTTCAGTCGAAGTCCAAAACCAACATTTATGGTAAATCAAAGGTATAGTTTGTTCCCCGTATAGTTAGTGTAATGAGTACGAAATATTATGGTTCGCACTTTCCTCAAAAACTTCACTTTTATAAACACTCTCTCTCTCTCTGTTTGCTATAAATGGAGTAGCAGAAGAAATGGCGCATAGTGTGTTCCGTAGAAAGATTTTTCCTAAGATTTATGCATTGTTACGCGTTCAAAATGTGACATTTTGCAAAATATGGAAAACTATAGTATTTATATGAAAATTGTAGTATCAATTAATTTAGTTTAAAATACAGCCATTATGAATGTTAGCAAATTGATGTAAGCCTATCAACTCTGATAGTGTTCAAAGGAGTGCCAACTAGAAGCGGTAGACGGAAACCTAAACTGCCTTCCTAAAATCGACAGTTTACTAACTTGGGGTCTCTTTAAGAATGTTGGTATATTGGGAATTCGATCAAAGAAGAGATGGAAGCCTTAACTCCTAAGATGAGTAAAAAAGCACAATATATGTAACGTCGTTTTAGAGCTTTTTGATTTCGATTGTTTCACTTGGATCTAACGATATGAGGGTTAGAGATTGGAGAAGGAAATCGATTTATATTTAGCTTGCTCGACCAACTAAAATAAATACATAAGTTTTCTAAATTAAGATAATACAAAAAAACGTTTACCTAAGGAGCTTTAAGCTTTCGTCTTCCATAAAAAGTTCAACCTTTCCATTCAGAAAATTCAAACATAAGTTATAGCCATGTAGAATTCTTTAACAGTACGTATCTAAGTTTACAAACAAATAACGGGTGATCGAAGTGGAGGTACTTTTTTCAATAACCTCTTTTTGACAGATCATGCATGAGCCGTGCCAAACTCAAGTCAAGACATTTTTGTTCAGTATTGTTAGTTTATTTGTTTCAGTATTTCATAGAAAGACTTGCGTCAGAACAATTTTTACAAATCGTTAAACTTAACTACGAAAATTCACGTTCTGTAAATAATGTGTTTCGCGCGCTTGACTCAACTTATTGTCAACATAATCGGCTACTTCGCAACAACATCACCCATCTTGAGGCCCAGCATTCATTAGTGGACAATATTCGTCCGAATAAACCACTTCCAGCACGCAGTGAAGAAAATATAGCAGCCGCAGTTTAGAGTGCACACGAAGACCGTGAAGAATCGATACGGCGCCGGAATGACTTATGGAATGACTTGGTACATTTTTCGTCGAGATCTTAAATCGAAACTTGACCTTCACAAGCGACATCGCTTCGCTCCTTGAGTTCTTGAAAACTTCCAAGAAGATCCGACGTTTTCGAGCCAAATTTTGTTCAGCGATGAGGCACATTTCTGGCTCAGTGGGTATGTAAGGAGGCAGCAATGCCGAATTTGTCACGAAGAGCAATACAAAAATAGGAAACCTCGAAATGTATCACCCTTTATAAACACCGCTCTTATACAAAACTTCGAAATCACTAAAGGTGCTTAAAAGCTTTTCTTATGTCAGAGTTGCTTATGTGTGCGTGTGTGTGTGTGTATAAAGCGCTGACATAAAATACATAAAAGTGACAGGCAAAAGAAAGCGAAAAATATGACTATTAAATAGTGAAAAACCAATTGCACTTTCATCTTGATTCAATGACTGTCAACATCAAACTGCATCACAGAGAGAGTTCTTTTTTTGTTAGTTTGCTGGATAGTAAGGGGAGGCGAAGTATAGTTTTTTTTAGAGAGTTAAAGGCACGCAGTAAATGTTGACTGTTAAACTTTTAGTGTTTGCATTCATTTATCACATTGTTGTTGTTGTTGTTGCTGTCTAACCTACTTTGTGTGAAGTCATAATTTTAATGGCCACCTTTCAGCAACAATATCGCTGAATGCTGTCACTCGGAGCTACCACTGTTCCACTCCTGTTGTTGTTGTCAACTTTCATTAAATGCCAGTAGAAACATATCACCACAGCAACAACTACAACTATAACAGTGTAAATCAGAAGCGCGCCACCTCATTTGAAATGCTTTTCTTCACCAACAAATCACAGTCAACGAAGCAGAAACGCTCGCAAGCCACAGCATTTCACATTTTATTTTCCGCTTTTAGCAAGTTTTTCTTTTGCCAGTCATTCATAGATTTTAATGCTTAGCATTCAAACTGCAGCTGCGCGGTGCGGTGGCGTTACTTTGAACGCTTTCATTTGCGTGCAACACTTTCTTTATCAGCAGATGTAAGAAAGCGTTGAATGTTGATGTCGTTTGCTAAGGGCAACACCATGCGACGGCGATGGACAGCGCTGAAAGGCGCCGGCAGCCAAGCAGGGTGCCAGTCAGTCAGCCTGCTAAGGTTTGTTGTAGTTGTATGCGCCGTTTGCTCGGGTTAACAGTTCTACTTCTGCTTCACTTTGTGTCATATTTACTTAGAAAATGCTATATATTTTCTAAAGACTCAACTGCGCTGAGCGAATCTTTATATATATATATTACTACTATTTGTTTAGACCGAGTTGAGTAGGTTAGGCCACCAGTGAGTTGGAATTGAGTAAGACGTGGTCGTAGCAGCTGTAAAGGGGCGAGTTTCTGCGATATTAATAAGGAAGGACAGCGGTGTTATGAAAATAGAAATCACAAAAAGCAAGAAAGACAGCACCGAAGCTATATAAACCTTAAGAGTTTGATTAATTAGTTTGTTTGGCTGCTATATGATATAGTGGCTCAATATCGGTGGTTTCGACAAATGAACAGAAAAGGACTTGTTTCATATCGATAGATCAAAACCTGATGGTCTAATTAAAGAAATACACACATTTCTGAATTGATTCAGCTCGTCATACATCATTTACATAAATATTGCTGAAGTATACTGAGTAGTCCGCTTAATCATCGCCGGAATTCAACCCTTTTAATTTCAGCATAAAAATTAGCAAATGAAATCTCTTATAAATCCACTTATTACATACAATAGGTTGTAACTGGCAACGTAGCTAAAGACCCTGCATTCATCAAGCGTATCATTACTTTTCGAAACTATAAACAATTTATCGAATGATGCTCCAAAGCTCAGCCAAAACTAAAAAAAAATTACATCAAAGTCACCAAGAATTCAATCCATAGGTTCAAACTATCGTTAAGGAAGCCAATTGTCCGGTTTAAGGCGTCTACTTGAAGCAATGCGCCGTAAATGACAGGATATATGGACAGAAAACTCACGAATTTTTCACCACAATATTTCCCCGTCATATTCTTGGAGGATTGCGCTGAGCTTATAAGTACATATACTAAACATTCACAAAATATTTACTATAATACACACTTTCCCAAAAAAGTGCACAAATCAGAGTGCGATGCTGCACAATCAACAAGAACTTCACATTTACATAGAAATTTTCGAGTGATATTTCGCCCCACTTCAGGCAAATCACTTTAAATTATCCGCAGCAAAGTGAATTTAAAATGATTTTTATCACTTCTGCGTTGCCTGTTACTTTGCATTTTATACATTTGTATGTGTGTGCGTCCCCACAACACTCCACCAGCGCAAATTTCATATTTGGTTAAATAAATATTTGTAAACAAGACGTGCGACGTGTGGTATGAGCAACCTGCTGCTGGCATACCTACGAAATGATGACGCGCTTAATGTGAATGTGCGTTTGTATGTGTTTAGGTGGCAGCGTGCTGTGTTGCGCGAAAATCGCTAAATTGCAAGTAAATCTAATCAGTGTCTTATTTACTTTGCAGACATTGTGAGATAGGAAGGAGAACTATAATACATATACATACATACTTGTACATATATTTAAATATGATGAAATCTGGTTGGTTAAAAGATAATGAAATATACCACGTCTATTTTTTGTAAGAAATATAAATTCTTCAGACATTGAGAGACGCTTAAGGCTGACAAATTTATTATTGAAATATCTAAGATGACAGCCGAAAAGGCAGAAAGTTGAGAACACGAGTCTGAAGATACTTTGACAGGATTTTAATTTAATTGTTGTTCCACGAAGAAACACTTTTTTTGCCCAACTTAAAAGGATTTAGTTTTGGTTTTTTATAAAATAATTTTTAGCTGAGATCAGTTTTATTGGCGTATTTTTCATTGAAAACATCCAAATAGTACTCATAACTCTTTAAAAGTATGAAAGTTTGAGAATTTATTCATGTTTTATTGTCTGATTCGGTACAATAGACCTAAGGTCGCAGTGCATTCCTCATCATCATTCATTCATTGTCTGGTTCATATGATGGCTTTACCAATTATTATGACTATACTAATATTATATTCCAGTTGATTCCGATCGTTCAATTTGTATGGCGGCTATATACTAACGTGATGCGATATCAGCGGTTCCGGCCAATGGTCAGCTTATGGAAAGAATAGGAATCGACAAGGCTAAATCGACTCAGCTTATCATGAAAAAACCGATTTTTCTGCCAAATTTCCTTATTTTTATTCAAAACATTTCCCTTGAAGGGTGATATACCGATTGTAGCGACTCTCTAATATTTCTACATAATTTTTGTAGTACGACTTGTCACTTGCTTCAAAATAGGTCTCAGTTTTGACGATCACCTCTTCAATCGACGAAATTTTCTTCCCAACGAGCTTTCTTTTAAGATCTGAGAACAGAAAATAGTCGCTGCAGTATACATTGGATGCAAAAGCAATTCGAAACCCAATTCATGGGCTTTTACCATCCCCAGGACTAGGTTGAAGAAGTCGATTCTCGATCCTTACGGAGCTTTTGGTATTTCTCAGGGTCAGTTTACGCAGCCATATAAGTTTTGCGGGGATAACAAATTCAGACGTAGCTGAATAAAAGCAGCTCCTTTTGGTGTTGTCAAGAGCAGCTTTGAATCGACTAAGTGAGGTGGCGTGGCACCCATTTTGTACAGAGCTTTCTCATACCTATATATTGGGGAAAAACTTATTATACCCTATTGGGCAAAAAAATATTCCATCCAAATGATTGAATTTGAACAGACAGACGGAAATATCTAAATCTACATGCACGTGGTTGAGTTTACTTAGTTATACTGTATACTTTATAGAGTGTCCGACGTTTCCCTCTCTATGTTACAAACAAAATATTCCCCTTCAGAGTATAAATAACGGACGCAGCCACTAAATAATGGTAACGAAGAAAACAGCTGAATCTAACAGGGAAGAGTAGGAAACTATTTATTGTCAATATTGTGTCAACTAAATAATGTTTTTAGCATGATTGGGTATACTTAAGGCCAAAACAAATTTCAATTTTTTTAAATCCTACGCTGGTCTAATCCCTTAACTTTGAACGATTTTTTCCAATTTGAAAGCTAAAAGGGAAGATCAATAAATTTTTCATTTGTATTAGATGAAACATAAATTACGGTCTTTAGATGTGAAGCCAAATTTCCGCAGTTTGTCTCGATAGTCAACAGTCTATTGCCGACCTGTTTGCTGCTTACTATATTTTTCCACACTTCATGGAGTTAATTGATAACTTCTCGGCCATTTGATAACCAATACTTAACACTACCAAATCTTTAGAGGATAAAAAACCGCCAAATAGTTGGAACAAATAAGACAGCTTAGACTTTAAGCTTCCCATTTTATTTGAAGTAATAAAACTACTGTATTTTGAAGATCAGAACAAATATGGTCAATTCTTACCATTTACAGGGCTCAAATCTGGCTGATAAAAATGTTACAGATAAATAAAAGGCTTTCAAATTTCATTTGTAATTAAATACTCTTATATTACTTTCTATTACCCATAACAAACGTTACACACCAATAGATTAAAAGCCTTTCTTGAACTCAACAATATCACAGAATAATTAAGTGTTTTAAGCTGTTCCCACAACTCACTCCAACTGACGATTACAACTTTTCTCCGCAACTCCTCATTAGTTATAAAATAAAGTAAATCCGAATAAGTCAACTGAATTTTAAAAGGAGAGTTTATGACGTCAGCAATGGAATTTATCTGCGGTTAATAGACTCCCGTTGTGAGAAAACTAACATTTAGAGCACTGTAGTAATTCACCAAAATGAACGCCAGGACCAGTTGGAAAAGGACCTGGCTTCGCTTGGAATCTCCAATTGGCGCCACCTTGCGAAAAGAAGAAACGAAGAAGAAGTAATTCATCAAAATGAATGGCAGTAAGCCGAAGCTTGTAGTTCGAGCGCTGGCAATGTCTATGGGCGGCAAAGCTGAGTGATGGCAGTAATAGTAGAAAAGTAGTTACGATTTTGGCGATCGTGAGTATCAGCGCTATGAACGACTAATAATACAAAATCGCAAAGCTTAAACTTGAACGGTGCCCTTTAAAAATCATTAAATGAACGCGGCTTTGTCTTCGCTACGCCAAAAAAGTGTGGAAATGTAAATGACGGTTGTTTTATGTGCCATTTTTCGAAGTCCACAAACTAAAAATGCAGAGATATATCCAGTAGTTCAGCAACCATCGATTTCATTGGAATATGTTTCGGATATGGTGCCGTAAGCACAACTTCCTCAACGTGGCATTTTGCGCTTGAAAAAAAAAATACTAAAATAGATAATACATCACACCGACAGTTTTTCAAATGCAATTCTGGAAAAGATTTATAACTTATAAACCTTATTTGAGTATCGTTAACACTAATTATCGTATACAAGCTCATCCTGCGTGTATAACCCGTTTTCCACGCCCATTCAAATATAAAGTTGGCCTGCTGCGGTTAACTGAAATCACTGTCATTTCTCCGGTGATATAGTCTCTGATTTCCACTTCTTTTTGTTATAGACGAAAATATTGCTCTCTACTTCAGTTTGCTGGTTAATATACATTTCTGCTTTGTACTGATGAACCAGGCTTACTAGTTGCTACTCTGCGTACATTGTGATTTTTAAACCTTAGTTCCTGAAATATGGTGAATTTATATGTTTTAAAGCATTAATGCGCAATGCTATATAGGAGAGGAGTAATTAAATAAGTATTGTAGTGAAGAAAATAACGATTTATGCTTTGTCATTGGGTTAAATAGCTTTTCTAATTGTTTAGGCCGATTTCGTATGTGCTATCATTGTTAGTTTACAGTAATAATTTGGAAAATAATTAGATTTTTTGAAGTAAACAAGTCATACCGATAAGCATCATGAAGACAAAGTAATAATCATTTTTAAGGATATATGTACACATGTTTCGAAAATGTACAGGGTGTGCCATTTTGCAGTATGGATTCAGGAATTAAATAACTTAAAGAAAAATATGCTCTTTTAAATTTATTTCAACCATATATTATATGTTTTGAATACAATATTATTCATGAAGTTACCTATTAAATCAGCTGATCTGTTTGCGATCTTTTACTGCATTCTCCATAGTTTTTGTTTTCAAATATATAAGATTTACTATTGATTCTGCACGAGCATTTCACCTGGTCTCAACAGAGGTAATATTAGTATGATATGGTGTGATCACTAGGGTGATTCAAAAAAAAAATTTTTTTTTTCGATTGATACTCTGAAAAATAGGTTCCTAGACGCCTCTAAGAAAGCCTCGCCAAAAACCTGGGAGTTTCTTCATTCATAATAACTTTTTTCACTGAGTTATAAAATTCATAAGAAATAAAAAATTTTCCCAAACATAATCAAACTTTAACTGTTAATATCTTTTAGACGGTTGGGTTTACGAAAAAATTATAGGAGACCTTTTGTGTACAGCATTCAATTTCCCACAAAATGTAAGGAACAAGATACTTTTAAAGTAGTTGGAAGCGAGATATAATTTTTTCTATTTGGTAATAAGAAAAAATAAAAAACTGTATGTAGAAGGACCTTCCCGTTACAATTAAAAACTCATATTTGGCGAGGCTTTCTTAGAGGTGTCTAGGAACCTATTTTTCCGAATACCAATCGAAAAAAAAAACTTTTTTTGAATCATCCTAATGCTCACTAAATCTGTAGTACAAACAGTCAGAGGTGTAAGTCAAATCACTCAACGTCACCGCTTTTTGTTGAGGAAAGTGAATGATTTAACTCGCGCGCCTGGCATAAAGCAACGCCTAATTAAAAGCAGTAACCTTTAATATCTTTCTCAGTCCCAAAAATGTTAATTTTATTTCAAAAAATATGACGCGGTTCATTTTTTTGCCTGAATGGGAGTCAAAACAGGATCTTTAAAGAATTTTCTGTGTCCTAAATACGATTTTCGCATTTTGTTTAGTCACCAGAAAGTGTTAAACTGAATGGAACAGTTTTCAAAGTAGAACGTCACTATTTCTACATTTCTGTGATATTAGGGGTTAAAAATATTCTAAAAGAAGTTTTCGATCTAGCCAACTAATCTGCTCAGTAAATGCTGAACTCATTCAAAGTTAGTTAACATATGTGACATAAATGATGATGCACTCTGTAAATGAGCTTCACAGAGCCAGCGACCGAGAAATCTGTAACTAGAAACCCTTTTGAATGACTTTTATACCACAAATTATAGATTTTTGAACCATCAAGTGCAAATATAAAGAGCATAAAACTTTTTGATATTATTAGGAAAAAAAAGGACACAACATAAACGACAGTGTTCTTGTTTTGACATTGATGCTCTTTTTAGTT
Organism: Bactrocera correcta; assembly: GCA_027475135.1. NCBI lineage: Eukaryota > Metazoa > Arthropoda > Insecta > Diptera > Tephritidae > Bactrocera > Bactrocera correcta. The sequence continues at coordinate 166,209,850 of CM050325.1, forward strand.
TTATTAAAAACTTGAAACAAAGTAGGACTTAGTATAAAGGTCAGCGCGTTAAATTCAGATACCATAAGGAGACTGCCTACAGATAGTTACAAAAAAGTATCCGGAAATTGTAAAAGCTCCTTCAGCGAATTTTGTTTTATCTCTTCGATCGACTGAAAACCTGTTCCACAGGGCGGACATTTCAATTTGAAGAACAAAAAAAAAATCATAAATCGAGGAATCGGGGAATCGGGGGCAAATCTGGTGAATATGGTGGTTGATCGGTACTAATAGCATTTTTGGCTTTAAAATCGGTCGCAATCGTTGCTCGATGCGACTGGTGCATTATCATCGTGTAAAATCCATGAGTTGTTCTTTCACAACTTCGGCCGTTTTCGACGAATGTTCTCATGAAAATGACTCAATACGACAAAAAACAATTCCATATTGACCGTCTGCCCCTCCGGAACAAAGTCGTGATGCACCAAACTACGAATATCGAAAATACAATGAATCATCTTGACATTTGTTCGGCTTTGGCGTGGTTTTTTTTAGTTTCGGCTCGGTTTTTTCCACGAATGTGGGATTGGAATTCACACGATTAAGCTTGTGCAAAGAGATTTGTTTGTGATACTCTTTTAAAAAAACTTCAGCTTTATAGGGACGAATTGGGCAAGAACTTATTTCATAGGGTTATACCCACTTTTAAGTTCGGAAAAAATGTGTTTTTTTTTTTGTTAATTTTTTCTGAAGACGCTTTATATTGAATATATACTTAAAATATATGATCAATTAGCGAATTTAACGTATTCTAAGAATTCATATTTTATTAATAAAAATATTGGGTTTCGTCGTTCCTGTTAAAGATCTCCTGAAAGTCCAAGAAAAAAAGGAAAAGGTGTTTGGCGGTGAGAAAGATATCTGTAATCCAAATTTTCTGAAATAAAAAAAACAATTTGCACGAAAATTTACACTTTAAGGTACCTTAAAAAATTGAAATTTTTATTCTTTCGATCATTACCTGACAAAGTATCTAAGAAGATCTTGTGGAAATTTCAAGTCAATCGGTCAAGTCGTTTCGGAGAAATATTTCTCACCGACTTTGAAAACATCTTTTAGAGAAAAGCGCATTTTGACTATTCCGGGTTACAGTTTCGCCTACTTTCAAATGCTCGGAGACGTCTTTACAAATATGCTTGTTACACCTTCAACGATCTTTCCCGACATTTGCAACGATTCCGCACACAAAACTCGGTTAGAAATACAAAATTTGAGACAATTTTTTAAACTATATTACAATGTACAATGGAGTTCACATACTCCTGTGAGGGAATCAGATATTGGAAATATTCTGAATTAGTTTTATTCGGGAACTTGTCGCTAATTTCTATAAATGCGATATAAATTCCGTTAAAAGAACGAAATATAAATCAATTGAATCGGACTTAAGTCCATTAAAGCATCATGGATTTAGATCACGCCTTAAAGTAATTGAACTGAATAAATTGATGTAAATATGAGAATATTTAAGTGTTTTGACTTCATTTTACTAAGATGACTTAAATATTGACCAATACCTGTGTGATGTCACAAGATCTTGGTGGCCAATCGACCGACCCAAAACTTTCTGATCACCTAAGTGTTCCCTCGATATATTCATTGATTAACATGAAATCGTTTTTTTTTTTTTTATAAAAATTAAATGGTAGCTCTGGAATCTCTTCAGTTTCCTCTTCGTCCCAAATGCGGCAAAATATTTCGCAAATGCAAGAAGTGCGCATAAAACGATATCCAGCCTTTGGAACTTCTTCCTTAAAAAAATATGTGAGTTTTAAATTTTGCTTATTTATATATACTGTGAATGATTATGAGGTTAATAATACTTGAAACACGTCATTTATAGCCTCTGTTCTTACTAAGAAAGTGCATAAAGGAATAATATATAGTATGTAAACTTTTATTTCATTCACTGTTAAAATAAAGTATTGTTGATTGAATTACCGATTTAACGTAATGGGTTCGAGAGTGCAAAAATGTTTCCATGTCATAAACTTTGCGCCAGAAAAGTAAACATTCATAATGAACAGTTTAAGATAATTATCTCTTCCACTCTATAACTTCAGCTACAAACTCTTCAGTAAATGTGACGTAGTTTGGCTATTCTTTTTCAAAACTTCCCCTAGCTTGTTTCAATTGTTTTGAATCCAGGTTTGAAATTTTTGTTGGAAGAAATTCTTGAATGTCTGATCAACTAATTTTTTGTCTTCCAAAAATTCGTGTTATATTTATTCCAAAACCCACATTTTCTGCTATTTTTGTGGCTGTTTCCAAGATCATTTCAAATTAATCATTTCTTGATTGTCTTCAGGCAAATCATTTGCGTATTGAACGCACAGACCTAAATCGCATTATTCTTCTTGCAATTGTTGACTCAGCTGAAAGCAGCCATTAAATTTTGATTGAAACCAATAATGATTATGGATGAACTCTTTTTATTTTGGTCATAATTTGAGCACATTCTTCCAAAGTCAAACAAATACTCTCATACCTGAAACCCTCCTTTGCGTACGTCCTTAATTCTCATCGCGATATATTACAAATTTCCGTAACTTTAAAAACAATGTTAATTACTGAGAAATACATCAACTTAACGTTCCCAGACGACGGCTTTCAGATTTCCACAGTTTAAAGAAAATATGTATTCTAACGAAATGAATATCAAATAACTGGTAACTGAAAAGTTCTGAAAAAATTCATAACAAAGTTCGGCAATTACTAAGCGCATTGCTTACTATATATTTATTCAAACTAATATATTCCCAAATCAGATTTCTCGAGATTTCTTAGAGATATGTAACTTTTCACTTTGTCCTCTTATGCCAGAACTGCTCAAGAAGAAAGACACCAGCGCTCAGGATGTAACCAGCAAGGCACAACCACCATGCCCAATAAAAGTACTGAACATTCAGCGCAAAATCTGCTTCATAATCCCTCGGTAGTTTGTTTAAGATCCCAGCATCAAAAGCATCCCGACTTGAGTCGTATAATGCTTTATCAAAGAGACCCGTATTGAAAGACCACAATAACGTATCAGTCAGCATTTCAACATATGGTGAATTAAGAGGCATTATCATGCCGCACATTGCATCCCAAATGACTACCGAATCCAATAAGCGTACTCGTTTATGGTGTAAATGTTTCTGTTGGGAATTAAAAAACTCATAACCCCACCTTGTATTCAACAATATCACGGAATCATTGAGTGTTTTAAGCTGTTCAAGCGACTCACTATAACTGATGAGTACTGTTTTTCGCCGCAACTCCGCATCAGCTATACTATAAAGCATATCCGCATAAGACAATTGAACTTGGAATGGCGAGTTTATGACGTCAGCAACGGAATTAAGTTGCGGTTCGTATATTCCCGTCGTAAGGAAACCAATAATTAGCGCACTGTAGTAATTTACCAAAATGAACACCAGCAAACAGTGAAATATATATATTAAATTCAGCCGAAGTTTGTAGCTCGAACGCTGACAATGTCTATGGGAGGAAAAGCTGAATGATGGCAGTAATTGTAGAAAAGTGTCGATAAAGAAGTGTAGGTTTTCATATGCTTCGTGACGTAGCTGAGTATAGTAATTGTGTAAATATAGCATACGATGCAGCTTGTATTTGCTGGACCTCTCACTTCTTTGACTAGCAACTAGCGAAGTGATCACGCTACTAACTCTCCGAATATTCAACCGTTTCGGCGCCTTACGCAGCTGCTCTATACGAGTACATATGATTTTGATGATGGTGATTATCAGCGACATAAAAAGCAAATAATGCAATACCACATACCAAAGCTTACACTCAAACGGTGCCCATAAGAAGTCTTTAAAGGGAAGTGGCTTTGCATTCGGTACACGAAAATACAATTCAAATATAAATGGCGGCTGATTTATATGCCATTTGTCGTAGTCCACTTGATTAACATGCACAGATATATCCACTTTATTTCGCTGCACTGCTGCAACCACTGATTCCATTAATACACTTTCTGGATACGGTTTAGGTAGCATAACTTCCTCCAACGTGGCGTTGTGAACTTGAATAAAATGTTGGAGTATATAATACATCATACCGGAAGTCTTCTGGTGTCCATATCGATCTGTGTAACTAAACACAATTGGTGGGTTCTGTCCGAGGGGTGAGCGTATTGAATATCCTTGAAAATCTTTCAGTAATGTGCATCGAAAATAATCTTCTGGACGCTCAACTTTTACCAAATGCAACTCTGGGAAAGGTGTGTAACTCATAAGCCTTATTTGAGTATCGTTAACACTAGCTGAAGTATACAGGCTCATTATGTGTGTATAACCCGATTTCCACGCCCATTCAAACATCCTCAGTTGTGATTTTTCATCGCTCAGTATTGGTGGTAGTACGAGCAGTACTTTCAGATGTCGCAGTCGCGTTAAAAGCTCATTTAGTATGTCCAACAATTCATGAAATTTTGTATTTTCAATTAACACGATGGCTATCGCATTTTTATTAAGTTGATAAATTAGTTTGAAGTTGGTCTGCATGCGATTAACTACAATCACTGTCGTTTCTCCGGTGATATAGTCACTGATTTCCACTTCCTTGCTGTTATAGATGAAAATATTGGTCTCAACTTTAGTTTGCTGATTAAACTCCTTTAATTTTTCGCGTATTTCCGTAGTAGGCATTTGTGCTCGGCACTGATAAATGAAGTTAACAACAAAAATGAGGCTGACAAATTGTAACTCTGCGTACATTGCTATTCCTGATCCTTACTGCTTGAAATTTGGTGAATTTGTGAGCATTAAGGCATTAATGGGCGAAGCTTTATAGGCTCCGACACTTCATAAATGGTTACATATATGAGTAATTAAGTATTTAATTAAGTGAAGAAAAAGAACAACTTATGCTTTTTCATTGAAACAAATTGCATTACTAATTGTTTAAGCTTATTACATATGTCCTATTACGGTAAGTTCACTCTAATTAATTTGGCAAATAGTTAGATTTTTAAGATCTACAAATCATCCTGATAGCCATCGTGAAGTGTCAAAGTAATTATATTCATTATGGATATATAGTACACGGTATTTTGAACCCAACCTATCTAAGCTGCAAATACAAAGGTTAGGTTAGAGGTGCCGTCAAGTAGCTCATGAGTAGTAGTCGTCTTCTAACAATTTGTAAAGGTTTTTACACAAATTCATGAAGCGTTGACTTATCAATACAGTACATGTGCACAAGAAGTGCTCCATATTTTTCTTGATGCCTTTCTCTCGACATTTCCCGTAGTCATTTCGATCTACTAGACCCATTTGTAGACCTGCGTCTCATCAATAGTGAGTATTCCAATCATGTGCAAGTTCGCTTGTTCATCTACCGCTTTACACAGAACCTGTACAGTTTTGCACCCCGATAGCGCATTTTAACGCGATTTGTCCTTCCTTAGAATGCTGCTAACCAAATTTATGGCAGCTGTGTAAAAGTTTTGAAAATCTCTACCACTATTCTGTTACCCTGGAAACCTTTGTGAGCTGGAGCCCGGTAGAAGACACTTTTGGCCAATTTTCGAAACGGCATTACCGCTTTTACACCCACTATGGCTTTTCATGTGAGTTATATGCACAATTCTATACATAACAGTATCTACCAGGAGAGATCACAGTTTGTATCTCTTAAATTCCTCCGAACTTCGTGTCTAATTTTTGGTTCAAACCTAAGGGAGAAGGAGATCTACACTATGTCTAAGACGTTTTCAAAGCTATGCCCTATATAGATAGGTTCCTCATGCTGGTTGGAAGCCACTAGACAGACTATTTTTAAAAATGAAATTGAATTGGTGCTGACTGCCCCAAATCGTGTGATGGGCATTAGTATCAGCGAACACCATAAACGTTTGCTTCCTTCTGCTGGATGTAGCCGCCACCCCATTCTGCCACAACCATGAAATCATCTGTAATGAGACTGAGCGAGGGTGTAAATTTGATAGCTTTAAGACTTTAGACCAGCGACCACGTTACCCGATGCTACCCACGGTTCTTGGACTAAAACTTGACGGAGACAATAATCTTTTATGGGGGTTCACCGCGAATTACCTCAAAATCCTCTACTGAATCCCCAAAGGTGCCTTCTCCTTCTCCTGTATGACTAGTAAATTCAAAGTATCCCGAAATACTTCTCCACTTTATCTATATCTGGTTCGTGTTATAGTCGGCGGAGTGGCGCTTTTTGAGACAAAGTTACAAGCTTGCAACGTCTTACGGGGCCTTTCGCCGATTTTGTCACGATCAACACTTTTCAGTCGGCTAATTCGGATTATGTTCATTTAGTAGCACTTTGACTCTGCTAAAATATTTTGTTATATCCATTGCGCTTGCTTCGCCATGAAAGAACGAGAGTGAATAAATATGAAAAGTTGTACGCACAAAGTCTTAAAAACTATAGAAAGAAAAGCGCGATTAGGTGTGGCAGATGGATGAGCTACAAGTAAAATAAATTAACTCCAAATGCGCTTAAATACATTTATTCAAACTTATATATTCACAAATCATATTTCATTACATAGCGGGATCACTGATCCACTGGTCACGATTTTTACCAAGACATATATTTTCACTTTATCCTCTTATGCCAGAATCGCTCTAGGAGAAAGACACCAGCGCCCAGGATATAACCAACAACGCACAACCACCATGCCCAATAAAAGTACTGAACATTCAGCGCAAATCCCGCTTCATAATCCCTCGGTAGCTTTTGTAAGATCCCCGCATTATAAGCATCCCATCTCGAATCGTAATATGCTTTTACAAAGAGGCCTGTATTGAAAGACCACAATAACATATCGGTCAGCATTTCAACATATGGTGAATTAAGAGGCATTATCATGCCGCACATGGCATCCCAAATAATTTCCGATTTTAATAAGCGTACTCGTTTATGGTGTAAATTTTTCTGTTGGGAGCCAAAGAAATCATAAACCCAGCGTGTATTTAACAATATCACAGAATCATTAAGTGTTTTAAGCTGTTCCCACAACTCATTCCTACTGATGATTACCACTTTTCGCCGCATTTCCTCATCAGTTATAAAATAAAGTATATCCGAATATCCCATTTGAATTTTAAAAGGCGAGTTTATGACGTCAGCAATGGAATTTATCTGCGGTTGATAGACTCCCGTTGTGAGAAAACTAACAATTAGAGCACTGTAGTAATTCACCAATATGAATGCCAATATACAGTGAAATATATACATTAAACTCAGCCGAAGTCTGTAGCTTGAACGCTGACAACGCCTATTGGTGGCAAAACTGAGTGATGGCAGTAATTGTAGAAAGTTATCGATGAAAATATGTAGATTTTCCAACATCACGTGGCGTAGCCGAGTATAACAATCATGTGAATGTGAGTAGTCAATACGAGTACTTACATATTTGACGATGGTAAGCATCAGCGATGTAAAAAGTATATAATTAAAAATCGCTTGCCACAACTTAGGCTCAAACGGTGCCCACAAAAAATCTTTAAAAGGAAGAGGTTTTGCATTCGGCACACGAAAATAAAATGGAAATGAAAATGGCGGTTGATTTATCTGCCATTTTTCGTAGTCCGCAAAATAAAAATGCAAAGATATATCCAATTGATTTCGCTGCATTGCTGCAAGCACCGATTGTATTGCTACACTTTCTGGATACGGTTCAGGTAGCACAACTTCCTCCAACGTAGCGTTGTGCACCTGAATAAAGTGACGGAATATATAATACATCATACCGGCTGTCTTCTGGTGTCCATACTGATCTGTATAACTAAACACAATTGGTGGGCTTTGTCCGAGGGGTGTGCGTATTGGATGTCCTTGAAAATCTCGCGGTAGTGTATATCGAAAATAATCTTCTGGACACTCAACTGTTACCAACTGCAGCTCTGGGAAAGGTGTGTAACTCATAAGCCTTATTTGAGTATCGTTAACACTAGCTGAAGTATAAAGGCTCATTATGTGTGTATAACCCGATCGCCACGCCCATTTAAAAATCATCAATTGTGATTTTTCATCGCTCAATATTGGTGGTAGTACGAGCAGTACTTTCAGATGTCGCAGTCGTGTTAACAGCTCATCTAGCATGTCCAGCAAGTCATTGAATTTAGTCTCAGTAACTAATACGATAGCTAGCGCATTTTTATTAATTTGATAAATTAATTTGGAGTTGGTCTGCATGCGATTAACTAAAATCACTGTAGTTTCTCCGGTAATATAATCACTGATTTCCACTTCCTTGCTGTTGTAGATGAAAATATTGGTGTCCACTTTAGTTTGCTGATTGAATTCCTTTAATTTTTCACGTATTTCCGTAATAAGCATTTGTGCTTCGCACTGATAAATGAGGTTTACAACAAATATTAGGCTGGTAGCTTGAAAGCCTGCGTACATTGTGATTCCTGGTCCTTACTGCTTCAGACTCGATGATTTTTTGAGCAATAACGCATTAATGGGCGAAGCTATATAGGCTCCTCACAAATATTTAAATATACGAGTAATTAAGTATTGCAATCAAGAAAATGAACAACTTGTGCTTTGTCATTGTGTGAAATTGTGCTCTCGGCTTATTATCCTTGTTCTATCACTGTCAGTTCACGCTAATAAATTTTATATTTATTTGTGTGATTAGATTAGATTCAAAGTCAAAGCAATTATGTTCATTATGGATACACATGGTATTTTCAACCCATTCTGTCTGAGCTGTCTGAAGGACTACAGTCCTCCACACTACAGCCCCATAAAGAAGAATTGTTTTTAATGTTGCTGTGTAGCACCAGTGCATGAGAGAAAGACAATCCTCTCCTTCAACACTCGTATCTGCTAGCTTAGCCCAGTTGAAAACTTTTTCTACTCTACGTCTGCAAAACCCGAGCTCCTTATTCCACCAACGAAGATTCGTTTTGAACTCAAATCTCAGCGAAGGACCATCGGAATAAAAAGCTTTATCAAAAGCGTGAATAAATTACCGCCACTTTGCTTTTCAGGTCAGAATATCTTTCATAACGGTATTTTTGTTTTCTATTCCTTAGACTCCTCCCAACTTCGTGTCTTATTTTTGATTCAAATCTAAGGGAGAAGTAGATGAAGCTATGTTCTTAGCGTTCTAAGCTCCTTGGCACCCCATACTTCCACAACCGTGAAGTCATTTGTACTAAGAGTGGAGCCAATTCAGACTTTTTGTTCACCAATATTAACGATCGTACCTTATTTGTGAAGGAGTTTAACCCTCTAACAGGCAAAACTAAAATCGTGGACAGAAAAGATTGGGATTTTTTTTTGCAGGGTAATTAGGCTCCATAAACCTCAAAAATACGATGATATAATATTTTTTTTTAATTTTTTTGTGCTTACAGGTGAGAATAATCTGAAGCCCGCCTCAAGGTCAAAATAAAGAAATAGGAGTGGTTACAATTAAAAATTTATTTTATTTCAAAAGAAAAGAAAATAAGAAAAACAAAAGAAGAAATTCAATAACTAGGGGAATTCAAATGCCTAGTTTAATAATTTTTGTGATGATTGTCAAAAAAACAGTTTTACGTAGTTGAGTGGCATTAATTTGGTTTATGTTTGAAACAAAAACTCTGCGTTTCTGAACTTAAGCACAGTTTACATTTTCTTTTTCCACCATCTTTAAGAAAACAAATGGGAAAATGACCATACTGATCAAAGCAGACATGCGCGACTGGATGTTCTGCTCTTTTGCCTACATTTAGTTTCTGTGATGGTGTGAAACTTAGGCGACCAGCAGGAGATGTGATTAGCAAAATCAGGTATTGCTTGTGATAGTGGTTTAACGACTTTTGCAGTGCTTCCAAGATCCGGCTGAGCTGGTAAAAAGATGTTAACGCCAGCACCGTTATAGACTTCGAAGCGATACGCAAATCCTCACACGAGACGAAAAATTTTATTCTCCACTTGTGAGCATATACTGCCGAAGATGATATTTTAATTTTGGCCTACACATTTGCTCATCGACCCAAAGGCGAGCAGGGTTTGGATCAGAATCGAACCGTTTGTTGAGTTCATCTGACAATTTTCATATACCATTTCGGATCATATCCCGTTTTATCTTTTTCAATCCTCTCAATCGATTTCCATAAGTGTGTCAAGCTACGGGGTGGGCCAAAAAAAAAACCAAGAGGTGTAACCTTTTCGTTAATTAATTTTTTTTTTTCCTTTCAGATTATATAGACAACACTTGGAGAATTTATATTGGAGAGGTACACAATTGAACAGAGAACCAGAACAATAGAATTTTATTATTTAAACCAGAGATCAATTATTTTAACGTAAAGAGCATATCGTCGACATTTTAACGTCAGAATTTCGCCCTCTGAAGCAATGATTCGTTGCTTAGTTGATCGTCATCACCAACATGGCAGCGCAACAGATTTGTTTGGAACCGGTAGACCACGTTTAAGTCGCACTGCGGAAAATATTGAACGAGTACAGCAAAGTGTTAACGAAGCACCAGAAACATCTGCAAGAAGGCGTTCTGCTCAGCTAGAAATGTCTCGTACGTCGCTACGGCGCATTTTAAAAAAAGATCACCGCAGATCATTGGCAACGTTTAAATTTTGCAGTTAAATTTCAAGAGTTGGCCAGAAATGAAATCAACTTTATTAAAAACTAGCTGACCCCGCAGCCGTTGTCCTGCGTAAAATTCTGCATTTTGAAATGAAAAGAAAGTTAGATTTATCATTTCATTTTTTTTTTTTTCAATGTAACGCAGCTTTATAAAAAACATTTTTTGGTTTCTATTCCGGTGTACAGAAAAGATGGTTTTTCAGCTCGTGAGCACGCCACGGCCGTGTGAAGAACATAGCATTTCCAAATTTATGCCTCACACTATGTCCTTTAGGTCCTGTTGATTGTCATCCTAAATGCAATTTTCACTGGTAACGGAATACGTTTGAACTGAAATGGAAAATCGTTAGAACTCAAAGGAATTCGTAGAATCAAGCATTCTTCCCCTTGTATTCGATAGGTGCGTCACAATCAGTCGAGTTTCATTACACAGTTTCGGCGCATGAAGATTGCAAAACATAATAACGCTGGATCCTACTTTGAGATGCAAATGATGTGGTGGCATACCAAGCCTTTCCTGACGATCGATCGATTTGTATGAGCGCAAGTCTCCCGCAATTTATATCGAACCACCGGAAGTATCAACCGAAATTGTACCATTTCCAATTTTTAGCGAAGACGATGTAAAATGTCTTTGGCAATGTCGATGTTTATATCGAAAAGTATGCGAACATCATTTTCATTCCAGTGATTAACGTGTTCCAGCAATTGTAATTTCTGGTTTACTACTCCAAAAATTTGCACACATCGAACCATTCACAGTACGTAATGAAATTGAACCCCGTACATTTATCAATAGCAACTAAAGGTATAAGTAATCATCTTTTTCGGGTGGATTATGTAAATTCGTCCTAAAGAATTAGTTTAGAACTCACCTGGATGTCAATTTACTGGCCTTGCTTTCTGCGTAACAATTTTTTCGACGATGCATTCCATGTATAATATCAAGGTATTTCCGAATAGAGCAATGTTCTCACAAACGGATCACTGACGAAAGTTGAGAAAAAACTCGACAATGTTAATTTTGTTGCTGCCGATGTTTCCACTGGCTATACTGTATTCTCTGGGTTGAAAAACACTCTTTGCCCATTCTCCAAATTAACTGCGAGACGCACAACAGTCGGAAAACGTTCATGAATTGCAAAAGTAAATATCCTACAAAGCGCTTTATTGCAGTTCACGTATCGGCCGCATCGTTCAAGACCAATAATCGCCATGTTGCTTCTTTTGGTGACGTACTTACAAACGTATTTCATCGATTTCACCAAACTGCAATACTAAACACTGATATGAGTTTTGAATATGAATTAGACAATAATGGTGAATATAGTACGATCCATGTGTTGTCAACTTCGATATTCACTCTTCTAAGTTGAATGCTGTATGTTCTGTTATCTGGTGAGCGACACCGATAGAATTTATATCCATCATTTCCAATTTGTGTTTCCGAAAGAAAAGCACGTGGATAGTGTTTCGTGCATTTATTGTCAGACATACAAACCGAAAAGGGATTGCAGTGTCCGCAAAGTCCATGAACCATATTGGTTTCCACCACTTCATATAATACTGAATTTTTCTCTACATCAGAAATTTCCGGAGAAATGATTTCATCAATTTGAACTGGTGTAACCATCATCCACCATCCAAAGAAGAATGTGTGCGTGCGGAAAACCTCTATTTTGCCACTCAACAGAGTACATCTAGCATCCAACAGCACCATATATACGTTGCTTCAAGATAAAGTCAATCAAACATCGCAACTGTTGTTTGAAAAGTCGTGCTGTGACATCTTTACGATAGCTTGCTAATTGACCGCGAATTCCGCACGTATGTCACCGCATCCTGGGAGTACTTCTTGCCTTGCCTTGGGCTGCCATACTTTGATGGCAAAAAGAACAACGACCGATATTAGGGCAACCTCTTGGTGACTTCGTAACAAATTTCAATCTGCAATTGACATTTTTGTGTAAAACACACGTAAAGTTTTCTCTGAATAATTTTGAATAATTTTTCTTTTGAATAGCCAGAATAAAAAAGCAAGCGACCGAAATTGAACTATTCAAATTATTTGCAAATAAAAATATTGAAAAACAAAACAAACAAAAACTAAAAAAAAAAATTGTACATATGGAAAAAAGTTGATTTTTGGAATTATCCAATTTTATCGAGTTTTCATTGTTTTTAATATGTATTCTGCTATTCGGGGCGGAGACAAATCCAACGAATCAATAACCATGAAAATTGGTTCAGCAGATCTCGAGTTATAAGTGTTCGAACAAACCCGTCTTTGTTTTATATACATACTAGCTGACCCCGCAGCCGTTGTCATGCGTGAAATTATGTATTTTGAAATGAAAAGAAAGTTAAATTTATCATTTCATTTTTGATTATTTTTTTGTTCAATGTAACGCAGCTTTATAAAAAACATTTTTTGGTTACTGTTCCGGTGTCCAACTCGTGAGCACCGTGTAAAAAACATAGCATTTCCAAATTTATGCCTCATACTATTCGACTATCTTTAGGTCCTTTTGAACTGAAATGGGAAATCGCTAGAACTCAAAGGAATTCGTAAAATCAAGCATTCTCCCCCTTGTATTCGATAGGTGCGTCACAATCAGTCGGGTTCCATTACACAGTTTTGGCGCATGAAAATTGCGAAACATAATAACGACGGATCCTATTTTGAGATGAAAATGATGCGGTGGCACACCAAGCCTGTCCAAAGAATTTTAAAATACCACTGCATAATTCACGGCGTCGTCTTCATTGTCAAGACGAACGATCGATTTGTATGAGGGCAAGTCTCCCGGAATTTGACTTTGAATCTTCCAGATTAAGTCAACAACATCGGTATTTTTGGTAGCTATTGGAATCGTAAGTTACGATAATTTGGCCAATGTGCGAACATTTGTGATGAGTTCATCTTTCATGAATTGATAAAGGGAAGATGGAATTGATATCGAACCAACCGAAATTGAACCATTTCCAATTGTTATTGCTCTACTGTATTCTCTGGGTTGAAATATACCCTTTGTCCTTTTTCCAAATTAACTGCGAGACGCACAACAATCGGAAAACGTTCATGAATTGCAAAAGTAAATAGCCTACAAGGCGCTTTATTGCAGTTCACGTATCGACCGTATGGTACAAGACCAATAATCGCCATGTTGCTTCCTTCGGTGACGTACTTATAAAAGTATTTTCTCGATTTCACCAAACTGCAATACTAAATACTGATATGAGTTTTGAATATGAATTAGACAATAATGGTGAATATAGTACGATCCATGTGTTGTCAACTTCGATATTCACTCTTCTAAGTTGAATGCTGAATGTTCTGTTATCTGGTGAGCGATAGAGTTGGTATCCATCATTTCCAGTTTTCCAGATATCTATCATTTCCAGTTTGTGTTTCCGAAAGAAAAGCACGTGGAAAGTGTTTCGTGCATTTACTGTTAGACATACAAACCGAAGTGGGATTGTGGTGTCCACAAGGTCCATGAACCATATTGGTTTCCACCACTTCATATAATACTGGATCTTTCTCTATATCAGGAATTTCCGGAGAAATGATTTCATCAATTTGATCTGGTGTAACCATGATCCAAAGAAGAATGTCTTCGTGCGGAAAACCTCTATTTTGCCACTCAACAGAGTACATCTAGCATCCAACAGCACTACATATACGTTGCTTCAAGATAAATTCAATCAAACATCGTAACTGTTGTTTGAAAAGTCGTGTTGTGACATCGTGACTCATCTTGTGAGTACTTCTTGCCTTACCTTGCCTTGGGCTGCCATACTTTGATGGCAAAAAAAAACACCGGCCGATATTAGGGCGACCTCTTGGTGGCTTCGTAACGAATTTCAATCTGCAATTTACCTCTTTGTGTGAAACACACGTAAAGTTTTCACTGAATAATTTTCAATAATTTTTCTTTTGAATAGCCGGAATAAAAAAGCAAGCGACCGAAATTGAACTATTCAAATTATTTGCAAATAAAAATATTGAAAAACAAAACAAACAAAAACTAAAAAAAAAATTGTACATATGGAAAAAAGTTGATTTTTGGAATCATCCAATTTTCCGACTTTTCATGAAAAGTATAAGATATTTTTATTTCTAAATCTTCCTTGACCACAACGAACAACCTCTTAAAATTTAATCAATATTGGTTTAGCCGTTCTCTAGCGTTACTAACGAACAAACATATATTAGTTTGTATGAGAAAAAGAAAAGGGCTGTTTTTAGGGGTTTTCCGGCAATTATTTGAAATTTTCTCTCCGTAAAAACCATCCTTGAACCTCAACGAACATTTTAAAAAGAGAATTACCAAATTTGGTTCAGTCGTATGAAAGTTATGAGCGTACATACATTTTGACGATTCATTTTTATTTATATAGATACATATGTATGTACATATAGATTTGATTATGAGTGACGAAGCTCATTTTCATTTGAATGGCTTTGTTAATAAGCAGAACTGTAGGTTCTGGGGTTCTCAAAATCCAAGAGCCATTCATCAACGCCAATTACACCCCATCAGGTGTACAATATGGTGTGGGATCACATCTGAAAATGTCATTGGGCCTTACTTCTTCGAGAATGAAGATGGAAGTGCTGTAACCGTAAATGGAGAGCGGTATCGGTTTATGATAGACAATTTTTTACGTCCTGCTCTTGAAAACAGACCTGGTATGTGGTTTCAGCAGGACGGAGCTACTGCCCATACTGCCCGAGACACAATGGCACTTTTAAGTCAAATTTTTTGGGGGCGAAATTATTTGGTCAGCGCGATCGCCAGATTTGACAGCACCCGATTATTTTCTTTGGGGTTATTTGAAGGAGCGAGTGTATGTGAACAAGCCATAGACAATCCTTAAACTCAAGGCAAACATTGGTGCAGAAATTCGAACGCTACAGCCACAAGTTTTGAAAGATGTTATGGAAAATGCTCTAAAAAGAGCCCATCAGTGCGAAGCTGAAAACGGCGGTCATTTAAGAGACATCATTTTTTATACTTAGTGTAAAAAAATTTCCCTTTTGTATACTATATAATCTGGAAGGAAAAATAAAAAGAAATTAATAAACGAAAAAGTTATTAAACTTTTACACCCCTTGGTTTCTTTTGGCCCACCCTGTATGTGATAAGTGGAGGTAAGCGTGAGTTGCTGCGGAAAGTCACATCAAGCGCATATTTTGAATAAAAAACAAAAATCTGAACTTGTAAATCAACGAGAGAGAGATGACTAAGGGACCAGTAGTTTGCAGGGTTGGTAATGGAGATCGTTCTCTTTTTATTTTTAAATATATTGCTGTCAATGACCTTGCTGAGTAGAGAAAGATGATTGAGGTATTTTAGTAAGCATTGATGATCCTACACGTATAGTATTCATCAATTAAACTTATATTCAAAGGCATATCGGTGGTTTGTATAAATGAATCAGTTGCTTCATTCATTTTCCGAATACACGCTGTAATAGCTTATAAACACAATCATCCTCGCCTATTTCAACTGATTCTATTAATTGGAGCAGCTCTTCACTACTAGGTTTACTTAGATTGAATTTCATTAAAAACAAAAAAAAAAAAACAATAAAAATAAAAAAATACTTTCAAACAAAGAAATACCTAAGAAAAATTTCGCGTAAACAAGCAAGACCGCCTGTTAAATTGATAACTGGAGAATGAAGTCGTGTGTAGAAGTTCACGATAGTGAGGAAAATTCTCTGAGTGCTATTCACTTGGGAGTCTCCAGAGACGATCCTTTTACATATAGGTCAAGCAGTTCACGACTTCCGGTTTGAAGGCGAGCTAAAGTGAGAAGGCCAACCATCGCTCACCGTGAAAAGAGAATCGACACGCACCACCTCTCGTCGATTTTAAAGCTGCTTTTGACAGCACGAAAAGGAGCTGCCTTTACGCCATGACGTTTGAATTCTGTATCCCCGCAAAACTTTTACGGCTGTATAAACTGACGTTGAACAGCACCAAAAGTTCCGTCAGGATTGGGAAGAACTTCTTCGAGACGTTCAATACCAAACGTGGTTTCAGACAAGGCGACTCCTTATCGTGCGTCTTCTTCAAATAATTGGAGCTGCAGAACTTAATAGAGCAGATACAATTTTTTATAAGAGTGTACAGCTGCTGGGGAAGCCGACGATGGTGATCACACCAGCGCCGTTAGTTCTGCTCTCTACAGACTGGACGAGGAAGCAAAGCAATTGGTAGTGAACAAGGACAGACGAAATATCTCCTGTCATCAAACAAAGAGTCGTTGCTCTCGCGACTTGGCTCCCACGTCATTGTTGACAGTCATAACTTCGGAGTCGTCGATAATTTCGTCTATCTTAGAACCATTATTTACAGCAACAACAATGTCACGTTCAAAATGCAACGCATAATAACGCTTCGGACTGAGTTAGCAATTGAGAAGTAAAGTTCTCTTTCGGCAAACAAAGAACAAACTCTATAAATCACTCATTATTCCTATCCTGCTATATGATCTGATGAGTCGACGTTAGGAGTATTCGTGAGAAAAGTTCTTCGAATGATTTATGGTCCTTTGCGCATTGGTAACGGCATTCGATGAGCTGTATGAGATTTACGAAGATATGGACATAGTTGAGCGAATAATAGACAGCGGCTACGCTAACTAGGTCATGTCGCCCAAATAGACGAAAACACTTCAGATGTGAAAGTATTCGATTCAGTCAGCTCGGCTCGACTATAGCCGCGTAAACGGTGTCTACTGCAATAAAGAAGAATAAGAAGTCGGTTAACGTTGAAACTTTAGGCCAGCGACCACGTTACTCGATGCTACCCTTGGTGCTTGGTCTAAAACCGCTGGTATTTAAGTTAAGAAGAAACCTCTATTGAGAACACAAAATGCTGGGTAGGTAAGGCATCTCCTTCTCTTTTATGACTAGTAAAATCGAAGTATCCCGAAATCCTTCTCCGCTTTATCTTTAACTGGTTCGTTTGCGGGGTAGCGTACAAGCTCCCAGTGTTCTATTTTTCACCAATATCGCCACGATCAACACATTTCAGTCGTCATATTCGGATTCTATTCTTGTAGTAGTCGCGGTGCGCATTCCGGGTCTGCCACGCGAGTAAAATGAACTTCGCCTTAGGCACCAATGGAATATTACTGCGGTGTATCACATCTAGTGAAAAAGCGAGTGTGAATAAATATGAAAAGCTGAAAATACAAAGTCTTAAGAACTCTAGGAGGAAATCGCGATTAAGTATGAGAGATGAATAATCTACAATTAAAATAAATTAACTCCAAATGCGCTTAAATACATTTATTCAAACTTATATATTCACAAATCACATTTCATAACATAGCGGGATCACTGATCCACTGGTCACGATATTTGCCAAGACATAACTTTTCACTTTATCCTCTTATGCCAGAACTGCTCAAGGAGAAAGACACCAGCGCCCAGGATATAACCAACAACGCACAACCACCATGCCCAATAAAAGTACTGAACATTCAACGCAAATCCCGCTTCATAATCCCTCGGTAGCTTTTGTAAAATCCCCGCATTATAAGCATCCCATCTCGAATCGTAATAAGCTTTTAAAAAGAGGCCTGTATTGAAAGACCACAATAACATATCGGTCAGCATTTCAACATATGGTGAATTAAGAGGCATTATCATGCCGCACATGGCATCCCAAATAATTTCCGATTGTAATAAGCGTACACGTTTGAAGTGTAAGTTTGTTTGTTGGGAGTCAAAGAAATCATAAGCCCATTCTGTATTCATCACTATCACGGAATCATTGAGTGTTTTAAGCTGTTCCCACAACTCACTCCAACTGACGATTACCACTTTTCGTCGCATTTCCTCATCAGCTATAAAATATAGTAAATCCGAATAAGTCAAATGAATATTAAAAGGCGAGTTTATGACGTCAGCAATGGAATTTATCTGCCGTTGATAGACTCCCGTTGTGAGAAAACTAACAATTAGAGCACTGTAGTAATTCACCAATATGAATGCCAATATACAGTGAAATATATATATTAAATTCAGCCGAAGTTTGTAGCTTGAACGCTGACAACACTTTTTGGCGGTAAAACTGAGTGATGGCAGTAATTGTAGAAAGTTATCGATGAAAATATGTAGATTTTCCAACACCACGTGGTGTAGCCGAGGATAACAATCATGAGAATGTAAGTACTCAATACGAGTACTGACATACTTGACGATGGTAAGCACCAGCGATGTAAAAAGTATATAATACAAAATCGCTTGCCACAACTTAGACTCAAACGGTGCCCACAAAAAATCTTTGAAAGGAAGAGGTTTTGCATTCGGCACACGAAAATAAAATGGGCATGAAAATGGCGGTTGATTTATGTGCCATTTATCGTAGTCCGCAAAATAAAAATGCAAAGATATATCCAATCGATTTCGCTGCATTGCTGCAAGCACCGATTGTATTGCTACACTTTCCGGATACGGTTCAGGTAGCACAGCTTCCTCCAACGTAGCGTTGTGCACCTGAATAAAGTGACGGAATATATAATACATCATACCGGCTGTCTTCTGGTGTCCATACTGATCTGTATAACTAAACACAAATGGTGGGCTTTGTCCGAGAGGTGAGCGTATTGGATGTCCTTGAAAATCTCGCCTTAGTGTACATCGAAAATAATCTTCTGGTCGTTTAACTGTTACCAAATGCAGCTCAGGGAAAGGTGTGTAACTCATAAGCCTTATTTGAGTATCGTTAACACTAGCTGAAGTATACAGGCTCATTATGTGTGTATAACCCGATTGCCACGCCCATTTAAAAATCATCAATTGTGATTTTTCATCGCTCAGTATTGGTGGTAGTACGAGCAGTACTTTCAGATGTCGCAGTCGTGTTAGCAGCTCATTTAGGATGTCCAGCAAGTCATTAAATTTAGTCTCAGTAACTATTACGATGGCTAGCGCATTTTTGTTTATTTGATATATTAATTGAAAGTTGGTCTGCATGCTATTAACTAAAATCACTGTAGTTTCTCCGTCGATATATTCACTGATTTCCACTTCTTTGCTGTTATAGATGAAAATATTGGTGTCCACTTTAGTTTGCTGATTGAATTCCTTTAATTTTTCACGTACTATTTCCGTAATAGGCATTTGTGCTTCGCACTGATAAATAATGTTTACAACAAATATGAGGCTGAAAAAGCGCAACTCTGCGTACATTGTAATTCCTGGTCCTTACTGCTTGAAATTTGGTGAATTTATGAGTACTAACGCATTAAGGGGCTAAGCTTTATGGGCTCTGTCACTTCATAAATAGTTAAATATAGTAGTAATTAAGTATTATAATGAAGAAATGAACCACTTATGCTTTGTCATTGCTTATTATCTATCTTCTATCACTGTCATGTGTTGAACACATTGAGCGCGACGCGACATGGCAGCAAGACAGTGAACTGAAAATGGCGTTGTGAATCCTTCTGCATGAACATTTGTGAGAACAATATGCCGACATGTACACAAGACAACACAGCTGTCCATTTTACAGGTTCATAATTTTGTTGTGGCCATACTAATACCTTGCACTGCAATGAAATTTTAATATTTTGTTCAAAGTGAAATTTTTTATGCCAAAAATAAGTAAATAAGTAAATCTATTTGTTGTAAATTATCAGTTGTTATTACAAATGATATAAGAGAGCTATTTTATGCGTTTATTTGTAAAATAACGTCAAGTTTATTAGAGCTTTGAATAATTTTACATTTTATATATTAGTGGCATCACCACTCTACCTCATCTCTCTACTGTCAACTCTAGTGTCGTGGGCAAATATAAAAATATATTGAAGTTAGCGAGAGCGACTACTGTCGGCGTGCAGTCGTGCGGTCCTGTAGTGGTGCAGCTGTCAATATAACTGTGCCCATAAGAACGTGTGTATTTTAATATTTGACAGATGTCGCTTGCAGTCTGTTACGCTCAATGTGTTCAGTATTTGTATGATTAAATTTGTTTTAAATAATTTGATGATGTCATCCAGATAACCGTCGGGAAATTGTAAACGAAGCCATCTATTAAGACCTAAATACATATTTTCTATACCTTAAATCGATAATATTCTTCTTCAAATACTGCAATATTCTTTATCGATACTGGACGAGTGTTTCAACAAATTCTTCCATACTTCATTGCGGTCTGAAACGACATACAGTTGAAATTGTACTCATCTAAGTTTGGCTTTATTTGTCCTTATATCATTGAAACTGAACCTTTATAACCCTGTGCTTATCTGTACCGTGTGACTGCAATCAGGTCTTCGCCTTGCTCTTAATCATA
This sequence comes from Bactrocera correcta, assembly GCA_027475135.1. NCBI lineage: Eukaryota > Metazoa > Arthropoda > Insecta > Diptera > Tephritidae > Bactrocera > Bactrocera correcta. Next base: position 166,230,809 of record CM050325.1, read on the forward strand.
TCGAAATAAACATAACGTTCTACGAATCCGTCGACACTTAAGCCTAGAAACTTAAATTTCCTCCGGAGTTACAATGAAGAGAGGCATACATACTACCACAGTTTTAAATAAAAAAACAGGAAAATTATTGAGGTGTGCACTGGAACGTTTGGTCTATTTTGCCCTCCTGTCTTTCTCAACGACGCACTAGGCCGTGCACCCTTATGAATTCAAGCATTGAGTTATATGCTAAATAATTGAAATCAAGCTATAATTCTTTCCACTTAAACCTAACGCATTATTCTGTTCTAAGAATAATGCAAATCAGCTTAAAAGTTTCTAGCTATACTGAGTATAAGATTTTAGTTCATACGAAATCATTACATCTTTACTCAGATCGATGTAATTGGAATAAGCTATTCCAGCCATTCTGGCTCTATACTATACTGCCAGAAAGAGGGAAAAATGATACTTGTATATATCCTTTAAATCTTATTATTCATAATAATTTCTCTTCGCAAAGGAGGACTTTTAAATGTATTTTACTCTTCGAGGGTTAATCAAGAGTTTTTCCCTGTCACCACGAACTCAAATGAGAGAGTCTGACGTAATTGTAGTATGCGAGGACTCATTTTATGGCATATATTTGGATAAAATCTGACGGACACTTGTAAGCCAAAACCTAATTTTGAAAATGGTTACAATTCAGGCTTCACACTTCATAGATAAAAATCTGAAGTATTGCGACGAACTTTAAGCCAAAAATATAAATCGAGCATGAGTTACCACTATTTGTTTATCATAAGATAAAGTTCAGTGACTTAACTAATATATATAGATATAAATAATGACATTTCTTAGTAGTAAAAATTTTAGCTTTTAAACGAACGCTTTTGTAGTCTAATTTGGATCGGATTTGTATCCAACCAAGAATTGTCGGAAACACATAATTTCCAAACAAACTTTTCTTTGTTTTCAATTGCTCTGATCCCACTGAAGATCGTTCCAACATGGTCGAGCCTAAAAGTATGCAATTTTATAACAAACAATTGCCCTTAACACAACAAGCCATGCAACAGACAGGTAAGAAAAGCAAATAACCCAAAACAAAAAAGCAATGTGAATGAGAAAAGGCATTAACCAAAATAAAATCTAGACAACAACAATAGCAAAGCAATATATAATAACTGATTGTATGATTTTTTCGCTACCTGTGCATGGACCGGCGGCAACACAAGCCCTGAGAGCTGCTTACCCATATACATGGCCGAGGCACTGTGAGTGTTGGCGTTTGATCTGCAGGCAGAACCAAACTACAATTAGCGCATTGTGCCGCCGAATTGAAAGCAAATACGCTCAGTCGCAACGGATTCGCGAGAGTGAGCGCAACGTGCATTGATTCGTGTTGACGGCAAAACGCGAAAAAGTCCAAATAGTTTGGAATACATAAAGGGCCCGGCACACAAAGGAAGCACACTTGCATCGTATTGTGGTGTGTGGTAGGGAAGACAAAAACCAATTTGTGATATTGTGTGCCGTAGGAATTTGTGTAAAGTAAAAAATCTTGCTACGAAATTTCCTTTTCCAAGGCGCAGACAAGTGAGTGTGGCATATAATTTAGCGTTGGAAATCGATTTTTTGATTTTATAATTTGCGGTTTTTGTTAATTTTGCGGCATTTCTCGGTAGTTTTTGTGGTAGCAGTTCGCATGTTCGCTTGCTTTGTTGTTTTCTGTGTTTTTTTTTGGCTGATAATTGTGTGCTTGCGGTTGAGCTTTACTTTGAGAGCAACAAAATGCCGAAAACCAATGTGAAAACTGGTTTCTGAAATTTGCGCGTACGCATGCGCACGCCGCTTGTTGGCATTTCGGAGAGTGCTGGTGACGGTAGAGCGGTTTTGTTTACAAATTTTCAACTTAATGATGAGAAAAATCTGTTAACGTGTATAAAAGCGTGGAAATAAGAATAAAAATTTTTGGGAGATTCATAGAAACGGGAAATTTTCGTATAAACAAGTGCTTGCTAACAAATTGTTTGTGTGTAAATGATGCAAAATAAAAATATAATATGGAAAATTTTTAAATAATAATTATGAGGTTAAACAAATATTAATATTTAATAATACTATAGTGAAAGTTTTTCCATTTTTAATTCAACAAACACGTAATATCAATTTATGCCCTCAAATTAAGAATATTATGTTTCTTCAAGGCCATTACAGATTATCGGAAATAAAACTTCTTCTTTATTTGCGTAGACACCTCTCACGCGGTTATAACCGAGTTTACAACAGCTCAACAAACGTTCTTCCTTTTCACTGACTGGCTCCAATTAGAGAATCCAAGTGTAGCCAGGTTCTTCTCCTCCTGGTTTTTCCGACGGAGTGGAGGTTTTCCTCTCCCTTTGCTTCCCCCGCCGCGTACGTTCGAATACTTTTAGAGCTAGAGTGTTTTCATCTATTCGTACAACATGACCTAGCCAACGTAGCCGCTGTCTCTTAATTTGCTGAACTAAATATGTCAATGTCTTTGTATATCTCGTACAGCTCATCGTCCCATCGAATGCGATATTCGCCGTGGCCAACGCGCAAAAGACCATAAATCTTTAGCAGAACTTTTCTCTCGAAAACTCGCAACGTCGACTCATCCGTTGTTGATATCGTTCAAGCCTCTGCACCATATAGCAGGACGGGAATTATGAGTGACTTATAGAGTTTGGTTTTTGTTTGTTGAGAGAGGACTGTGCTTCTCAATTGCCTACTCAGTCTGAAGTAGCACCTGTTGACAAGAGTTATCCTGCGTTGGATTTCTTGGCTGACATTGTTGGTGGTGCTTACGCTGGTTCCAAGATAGACGAAATTATCTACAACTTCAAAGTTATGGCTGTCAACAGTGACGTGAGTGCCAAGTCGCGGGTGCGACGACTGTTTGTTTGATGACAGGAGATATTTCGTCTTGCCCTCGTTCACTGCCAGACCCATTTGTTTTGTTTCCTTGTCCAGTCTGAAGAAAGCAGAACTAACGGCGCGAGTGTTGAGGCCGATGACATCAATATCATCGGCATACGCCAGCAGTTGGACACTCTTATAAAAGATGGTACCTTCTCTATTCAGATCTGCAGCCTGAATTATTTTCTCCAGGAGTTTGTTGAAGAAGTCTTACGATAGGGAGTCGCCTTGCTTGAAACTTCGTTTGGTATCGAACGACTCGGAGAGGTCCTTCCTGACGAATCTTTTGGTGTTGCTCAACGTCAGTTTACACGGCCGTATTGTTTTGCGGGGATACGAAATTCAGACATCGCGGCAAAAAGGCTGCTCCTTTTCGTGCTGTCAAAAGCAGCTTTGAAATCGACGAGGAGGTGGTGTGTGTCGATTCGCCTTTCACAATTCTGTTCCAAAATTTGGCGCATGGTGAATATCTGGTCGGTTGTAGGTCTTCCAGACCTAATCTTTCACGCATTACGTTGGTTAGAACCCTATAGGTGATGTTGAAGAACCTTATTTCACGGTAGTTGGCGCAGATTGTGGGGTCTCCCTTTTTGGGGTCTCCCTTTTAACACACTTAAATTCCAATCGTCGTGCATGCTTTAGTTCGTCCATATTTTACAAAGAAGCTGATGCGTGCTCAGTTCTTCGTTGTCTTATTTGAATAGCCAAAAAGTAATCCATCGGCCCCTTCCGCTTTGTTTTTCTTCAGACGGGAAATTGCTATTTGAACTTCTTTTTGGTAACGCAATGGAACGTCCGCTCCATCGTCATCGGCTTATGCTTTCACTGCCACTTAGCAGGCTGGAGAAAAGTTTCCTCCATAATTTCAGTATGCTCTGGGCATCAGCCACTACATCACCTCTAGGGGTTCTACAAGAGTACGCTCTGGTCGTGAAACCTTCTGTTAGTCGCCGCTTCTTTTCGTAGAATTTTGAAGCATTCGTCCTTACGCATTTCGGTCTCTAACTTTTTTTGTCTGCAAATGCGTCTCGCTTCCCTCTGCAACTCTTCGCATCTATCCCATTCCACAAGTGTTGTGGTAGATTGTAACGTTGCGAGGTAGGCAGTCTGTTTCCTTCCCAATGCGACACGGCACTCCTCATCGTACCAACTGTTCTTTTGCATCTTCCAAAAACCAATGGTTTCGTTTGCAGCTGTACGTCTTATAGTTTCCTTATACCGAGTTGGTGATGAGTGCTCTCAGCGCGCGGGAGTGCAAGTCCGATAGAAAATCGTTCGGCTGTCTGTAGCAATTGCAGCTTCTCGACGCCGAACCTTCCTTGTGAAAAGCCCATTCGCAAAAAAGCTCATTGCGTCCTTCTCCAGTGGTCATCGACATTTGCTGCGTCGTACGAGTACTATAATGAAATTATTTTATATAATAAGATTAACTCTTATAATATCAAGTTCAATATATGTATGTATGTATATAATCCCAGCTATCACAGCGGTGAAGCTACAAGTGTCGTTCAATTAAAAACGGATCGATTGCCTATCGAATATAAAAAGCAACACTAAATACAACAACAAAAATTGAAAAAGCACGTGCTCCTAACTGCATTCACATAATACACAAAGGTACATATTTTTATCTACATTATATATCCACATGAAAGAGACTCAAGTGACAAACGTGAACGTGCAACAAATGATTAGTTGCCGCCGCTGTTGACAGCAACAATCAGACAGACGCATAAAAAAACTGAAACAAAATAAACAAACGAAAGAGTTTAGCGGCAAACGCGTGCAACGAAGAAAACAAAATAAAAAACAATTAAAACTACCAACCACTGTGTTGCAGAGCGCATAAGCGAACGCAGTGCGCAGCTAGTCAACTAGTTTGTTGCAACATTAATTAACAGACATAAATTTACAACAACAACAAGCAAAAGTACACAACTGAGAGCAATCGCTCAGTTTGTTTCCAACCTACGGTGCAACAACAATGGGCACACGTGTTCCACCACCTTGCCCCACACCATTACACTGCGATCAGGCTGCTATGGCTGGCCTGCCACAGCTCATCACCGACTTGCAACGTTTGTCCGAGGATCAGGAGAGCGCCGATTTGGTATTCATATGCGGACGTGAGGAGGAACGTATTTATGCTCATCGCATATTGTTGATGGCACGGTAAGTGGGCGTGTTGCACGTATACTTTGCTCAAACACGCAAATAAATATGTGTATTTGTACACAAATAACTAGATATGTATGTGCATGCATTTTATACCCCCAACAGCGGAGCGATTCAGCTATGTCTGTCTTTCTGTTTGTATTCCACACATTCTTTCTTTTTTTTTTCAAAAGAAAAAGAATTTGTCAGTACCGCCAATATCGGACTACTATAGCATACAAGGAGCGTTCCGAAGTAAACAGGACTTTGTGAATCTAGCGCCCGCTGGTGGCGCCATCTATATGCCAACTGGTGCGTTAGAATCTGCTATCTTTATCGATTGTCCAGTGAGGGTTTCATGACATTTCATTGATTGACAGTGAAGTTATGGCGTATTAAGTGTCAGTATGTTTGTGTTATCGGTGCGGAAATGTGCTTCGAACAAAAAGCCAAAATTACATATTGTTTTAAAATTGGTAAAACTTTAACCGAAATGTTTCAATTGATGAAAGAAGTTTATGGCGATGATTGCCTATCCCGTAGCAGAGTGCACGAGTGGTTCCAACGTTTTCAAAGTGGTCGTGAAGACATAAATGACGATCAACTTGTGGTCCAATCAAAATCCTTGATCACCGGAAATTCCATCGAAACTGTGCGTGAATTCATCAAAAATCTGCCGAAATCATCATTGAAATTCATGGAAATAGGATTGAATATGCCGAGAACATCGATTTATCGCATTTTGACTGAACATTTGGGTTTACAAAAGGTGTATGCACGGTTTGTTCCGCACAAATTGACTGACGACCAAAAATTTTTCAGAATCCAATATGTCCTTCGAATATTTGACCAAAAACCACATTTTAACCATTAACCACTCCCCATATTCACCTGATATGGCACCGTGCGACTTCTTACTTTTCGGAAAAATGCATTTGCCCATGAAAGGAAAGCGTTATGCAGACGTAGAGGCCATTCAAAAGGCTTGCACCGGCATATTGACAGCCATACCGGTCAACGAGCTAAAACACTCGTTCGGCATGCTTTTGGACCGTGCAAAAAGCTGTATTGAAACAGAAGAAGACTATTTTGAATAAAATAAATTGATTTTGCCGAAAAAACCATGTGTTCTGTTTTTTTTTTTTTTTTTGAAGTCCTGTTTACTTTGGAACGCACCTTGTATATGTCTACCATACAAACTGAAAATTCACGATCAATTTCTTGTATGTAAAACTTTTTTTATTGGAGAAAATATCTTCACGAAAGTCGCCATGGAATATTGCTCAAGGTACAGCATATAATTGCTATACAAACTGAAATTAAGTATTTTTATACCCTGAACAGGGTATATTAAGTTTGCCACGAAGTTTGTAACACCCAGAAAGAAGCGTCGGAGACCCTATACAATATACATATATAATATATAAATGAGCAGTATGTTGAGCTGAGTCGATTAGCCATGTCCGTCTGTCTGTCCGTCTGTACATATACGAACTAATCTCTCAGTTTTCAAGATATCCTTTTGAAATTTTTTAAACGTGTATCATTTATCGGAACGTTCGATATCGGCTCACTATAACATATAGCTGTCATACAAACTGAACGATCGGAATCAAGTTCTTGTATGGAAAACTTTCACATTTCACAATGTATCTTCACAAAAGTTGGCAGAAGTTATTTTCTAAGATAATTAGGTAATATACGAATAAATTCTTCAGATCGGAACACTATAGGATATACATATCTCCAATACAAACTGAAAGATCAATATCAAGTTCTTGTGTGGAAACCTTTTTTATTTTGTGACGGGTATTATAGCCTCGTTGCATCCAAAGTTAACGCTTTTTCTCTTGTCGGCTGCCATTGCAAAATGCTGTAATGTGATCACTTTTGTACAAAGCCGCACAGTGTTGCTTGCGGCAAGCAGTGTGATTCAGTTACGCAGGCAGTGCGTGTTGCAATTTTTTAATTATTCTTCAATATCCATAGTTGTTGTAATGCATTTATTGCATTCTATTTAATTATATTTCATTCAAACTTTTGTGGCACATGTTTAATTCATTTATTTTTACGCTTGTTGCAAGTTTTAATTGTTGAATGGCAATTCCTTTATGTATTTATTACATTTGGCAGAGATTGTGTGGCGTCCGTTGTTTCGCCGTAAGCAATGATGGCATTTAATAGTGAGCAGCGGCATTAATAAATATCAAACACACATACATACATACATAACATATGCACTCACACATTTACACTTTTGTTGCTTTTTTGCATTAAATGACTTAATTACATTTTTTATAGTTAATTAATTTTTCACATACTTGTTTTTTCATTTACACTTATCACGCCACTTTCGCAATGTATTAAATTACTTGCAACATGCAACTTGCTAATGATGTGAAAAAGCGCCAACTAATTGTGCATAAATATATTAACGTTACATTTGCATTAATCATATTATAGTTTAAATGAAATTATTAATATTTTTGCTTATTACAGCTGCAAGAGCTTTAAAACGGCCAAGCGCGGCGAAATCTGTCGCATACCCGGCTGTTCTGTGTCGCCAGCAGCGCCCGGTACACCCACGCCTGTGCGACTGCCGCATGTCAATCCGGATGTATTCCGCCAATTCATCGTTTATGTCTACACAGCGAAGGTAAATGTAAAAAAATTGTAATAATTTTGAGTAAAAGTTACAAAGATGTTGCTTAATATACGAAAAATTTCCAGATTATGCTGCAAGATTCACGTGTTTTCGAGATGATGACACTCGCGCAAGATATGGGCGTGGAAGAATTGCGTGCGGCATGTGAAGATCATGTAATTTCAACATTGTCAGTAGACAATGCATGCACATTTCTCACTTCGGTCATGGAAATACACGAAAAAGCAGGTATGACTTAAACATATATTAGCGTAAGATCTCAGAAGCAAAGGTACTTTTTCATAAACTGCACTTATTTAGTAGAAGCTTTTGCTGTTTTAGCTTTAAGAGTCACTGTTTTTTTTTTTGTTTTTGTTTGTTTGTTGCAACGCCATTAAACATTTTAATATACAGTTGAACTGCCATAACTCGAGCTCTATAACACAAAGTTCTCCAAAACTCCAATTTCTGAGTAGGGAATAGAGGCAATGGAAGTAAAATTTCACAAATTTCATTCCATTACACGCAGTCTCTTTAACTCGAAGTTTGCTTGGGGATTATGGTGATTCGAGTTAGAGAAGTTCAACTGTATAGAATTTATGTTGCACATTGCCCTGATTGTGGTTACTGAGGTGTGCTGCATTTGGAATGTACTTATGTTAGTATTAATAATAATAAAACTTATATATTTTCGCTTACCACACACACGTATAACAAGTTGGGGTATGTTGTTAATTGTAAACAAGTTGTTGTTGTTGTTTTCATTTGCTACAAATCCACAGAAGTTTTAAGTTCGCCACTTGTTGGCCAACCAATTGTTGCTGAATGTGCGTTGATGTCAAAGAGCTTAAAGATTTCCTCAAATTGCGCGGCAATCTTTAATGTATTAAGACAAGCTTTAGACAGACTTATATTCCGCACTTCCGACCTGCTCTGAGCGCTCAACAGAAAACATTTGCCTGCGCCTAGCCTAGTTGAATTTCACAATATAGCAGCTGTACTACACTTGCATACAAATAAGACTATTTACTACACACTTATCACATCTCATGCAAACTAAATAAATTACACATTTTATTAACGCAACATTTTTAACAAATACGAAATTTCAGCAAATGTTCTGATTAAACCGCACCGGAAAATGAAACTAATATTTGCGCCGTCGAATGAGGGTTGCCACACTTAGTTCATATTAACACCCTTTTAGATAATTCGCCCCAAAATAAAGTTTGAAAAATCTGTAAATAAATATATTTAGCAAAATAATACACAATCTTAAACATTTAAAAATATATTCATATTAAGAAATACTTTTACCTAATATTCGCCATAAATCCACTTCGTGTGGTAACGCAGAAACGTTTGTTAACTCGACTAGACGCTGCAGCTTGCTTGCACTATCTTTTGCGCCATCTGTCGAATATTTAAATCCAACGAAAGTAGTAGTGAAGAATGAAACAGGGTGCCGCTGACAACAAAGTTAATAAAACAAGAATAAATTGTAAATTAAAATCTCAAAATAATATACAAATATTATAAAAGTAAATAAATTTGTAAAACAAAATATATGGTACAAAGCTGATAAATTAATTAATAACTTTAATATCGTTATTATACTTTAGACACATATTTCTGGTTTCTTGCACTAAGGTATAAATTTCCTAATATATCACACATTTACAAAAATAGTCATTTTATATTATAATACAATAGGATGTAGTAGCAGTTTTCTTAATGTTTGGTTATCAACATAACTAAGACTTCTTCCAGATAACTAGAAAAATAACAAACGTTCTCTGCTCCTGCTTCGAAACATTGTCGTTTTTATTCAGAAATAAACTAACTGTCGGCTACAATGAGAAAACGGCCATAAATGATCTAAAAAGCAACTGTGTAGGGCGCGATTCCTCCCTTAGTTTTTGTTGGCATTACTTTCACCGCTAATTTGACATTTTGCATGTATCTGTCAAATAATTCAATGGTAAACGACGCCGGCAATCGTTTACGCTCAGAAATTATAAATTTTCTAAAATAACTCAAAAAAGTAAAAAGTTATTGGCTACAAAATGTCTTTCAAAGGCAATACAAAGGTCCAAAAGGTGATGGTTCAACCCATCAATCTGATCTTTCGTTATCTGCAGAATCGTTCGCGCGTACAAGTATGGCTTTATGAAAACGTTTCGCTACGCATTGAGGGACACATTGTTGGTTTCGATGAATATATGAATCTGGTGCTGGATGATGCCGAGGAAGTTTGGGTGAAGACGCGTACACGCAAGAATCTTGGACGCATCATGCTGAAGGGTGATAATATAACATTGATACAGAATGTAAGCCCGTCAAAAGACTAAGCGGCGCAGCAAAAGTGAGGTTATGTGCCACAGTAACCGAAAGAGCGCAATTCTGGGGAAAGTGGCGTTCCCAAATGTAGGCGACTAGTGGAACATCTAGACTTTAAAATTATGCATAAAATTAAACTAATACCGTAAACTCTTTACTACATTTACTTAAACTGTATTCAAAATGTGTATTTTCTATGATGCACCAATAAGAACTCAGGTTGCACAATGGTGGATAAACAAATGCATGGAACCATTGAACTAAAAATAAGTTAGTTTATAAACGATTGTAATTAAATTTAGGTTTGTTCCAATTGCAATGAATGTGAAAAAATAAAAGTGAGTTATGATAAAAGAAAAAAAATTGTCTTTATTGAAGGTTTTCGAAGCGATTTATAGTAGATTGGCTAATATAACAATAATGGAAAGATAAAGCCTCATGGCATATATATAATAACTGCTAATGTATTTACCCTAATCAATTTACAGGAGCAAAATGCGCCGCTTCATTTATGGAACGATGCATTATCTACATTGGCGAGAATGCCAGTGAGTGTGCTAAGACAAATGCTTTTCTCAATTTAACCAAGGATGCATTAGTAAAACTAATATCTTCTGATTATGTGAGTACTTTCATATAAATTATGTATTTTTAATATTAAATATTTGTTTATCTTTAAAAAGTTTTGCCTCGAAGAGGAGGATGTTTGGCGTTGCGTGCTCGCCTGGGCTAAGAATCAAGCTGGTGTCACACAACCTACCGCACATTGGACGGAAGAGGAACGTGCTCGCGTTTGTCAGCATCTATCTGGTGTAATGTGTCACGTGCGTTTGTTGCTAATCGATAGTCAAGTATTTGCCGAAGAGGTAGAACCCACCGGTGCTGTACCTATGGAATTGTCGTTGGAACGTTACCGTTATGCAGCTTTACACTCAAATAAGGGAGGTGGTGGTGTTGGCGGTGGACAAATGCTGCCCTCCATACCGGGTATGACCGAAGATGATAAACGTTTACAGCCACGCTTGACAGTCAACATGTTTCCCGGTTCGCAGTTGTTGCGCAATGATAAATTACATTTACAAAGTGTGCTAAATGGATGGTAAGGCGGTATGGGAAATAAGCATCATAATGATTCTACAAGTGCAACTATCTTCTTATATATGTAGGTATGGTATGCCCAAACAATCTTGGCGTTTGGTATTCCGCGCATCAACACATGGTTATTCTTCAAGCGCTTTTCATCGCTATTGTGATGGCGTAGCACCCTGTTTCGTTATTGGCATTGTAAGTGAAATATAAAATAATGCATTTACTTATATAAAGTGATGTACTTTTTTCAATGTAGGGCTCACGTGGTGAACTTAGCGGTGGCTACACTGATGTTGCTTGGGCAAAAACGAGTCGTAAAGGCGGTTACATACATTCGGAGCGCGCTTTTCTATTTGCGCTTAATCCAGCTGGCGGTGATCCGCCGGTGAAGTTTGATATTATCAAAAAACCCTATGCGATTTGCTATCATCCAGAGTAAGACACCGAATAGATTTCCAATAAAACAAATTTTATCTTTTTTTCACTCACTAGTTGCGGTCCAATTTTTGGTGCCGGCGCCGATTTACTTATTGCCAACAATTGCAATACTAATATGGATTCCTATTCGAATTTGCCGCACTCATATGATGGTCCAAATGCCGCCTATTTGACACTCTTTGGTGATTACAATTTTACGGTTGTCGACTATGAAGTTTACACTTTGGTCACAAATACAACAGCTGCTGGTGGTGTAATGGGCGGCGTTAGCACAGGAAATAATGGCAACAATAGCGTTTCGGGCAATAACGCTACCAACAACAATAATAATAACACATCTTACAGTAATACTGGCAATAACAATAACGCCGGCAATTTGTCAGCAAATGTTGTTGGCGGTGGCAATGCTACAGGTGTGGGAGGCAACAGCAGTGGTGGTGGCGGCGCTGTCAGCGGCGGCTTGCACAAACCAAAATATGAGAGATATTGATTGTCTCGTGTCTACGCAATTTTTTTGGTGTGTGTTTTTGTGTACTTATGTATGCTTTTATTAGTATTTCTTTATTTTTAAGTACCATTTGTGCCTTAAAATAATTTTGCTAACTTTTTTTTAGCGTATGGTATAATGCGTGATTTTGTATTAGTTAAGTAAATTTGCTATATTTAAATATTTGCTATAAAACATTTCCTAATGAACGTTTTTTATTTGCTACAATTTATTTCATTTAGTTATTTTAGCTTATTTTCAAACATTTTTAGCGCTATCAATTGTTTTAATATTTTTGACAACCTTAGCATGTTCCATATATTTTAATTTGGAATCCAATGTTACTCCCAGATACTTCAGATGAGACTGTGAAATAATGTCGTATTCCCCTATGGTTAGTGATATGTTTTCTTCCACCTTCCTTGTGCTTATGAGCATGAGCAAGACTTTAGTTTTTTGCTCTGCTAACTTTAAACTCAAGGTAGAAAACCATTGACGCAGACCATTTATGCTATTATTGCATTTGAGTTGGAGATCTGCATATGCGATTGTTTTCAAGTATTTTGTTTGATGTATTTTTAACATCCCAATGTACATCAAATTCCATAGTAGAGGTCCTAAGAGCGAAACTTGTGCTATTCCACTAGAGATAGTGTTGCTCTGAGTATTTCATATGGAGCCTTGATTATATTTGCCCATTTACCGAGCTGAACACATTGAACACATTCTTCACATCCAGGGTAATTAGCGTATAATATTTTTTTTTTGTGACACCTTCCTATCTTTTACCACTTACTGCACATTTCGCATTATCAACGACTTCTCTTAGTGCGCCATTGGTGGAAGTCTTTTTAATAAAGCCGTATTATCAGTGAGACATAATTCCACAGTTTTTGGATCGCTAACTCTAAGCGTTTTCTTACCATGCTTTCATACACTTTACCAATCGTATCGACCATTCTTCAGGTGGCTTCTTTGGAAGTAGAACCAAACGCTGTACCTTCCAAGGGTTAGAGAATACCTTTTCTATTATGCTCGCGTGAAAGTGAATATGGTACAATCTGCACACGTTTTGCACACGTTCCTTTCTCCCCAAGACGCTGCTCATTTGTCGGAACCCGACCACTATACCTTATACATAGCTGCAGTAAAAACTGAACGATCAAAATCAAGTTCTTGTATGAAAAACTTTTTTGGGATAACATCAAGATATTTGACATGGTTTATATTCTAAGGAAACTGTAAGATCTCGAAAAGTATTATTCAGATCAGTCCACTACAGCACATAAACTGACTGATTAAAACAAGTTCTAATATATTCATTTTAGTTGCGAAAGGCGTCAAAGTAAACGCTTTTTCTTGTTTTTAATAGTTCAAAAATATATATATATATTAAATTTATGAATTATTGTTATAAATTTAATATATCGCGTTAGCTTATCACTGCTGACACAAATTAATTCATCGCAAATGCTGAGAATAAACTGTGTAAATAAACGCAACGTTCTCTATGTGTCAGCAACAATGTCGCCGAAAGTTAGCAGCAACATGTGTTGACAGCATCAACAACACACCTCAACGCTGAATGTAGCTCAGTAAAAATAAGAAGAGCCGCCGCTGACGGACATACATACTAACAATAAAAAATTCCAAAAAACTGTCATGCCACATGCAACCAAGTGCAGATGTATATGCATGCATGCATCCACCTATATATTTATGCTTCCATTTAGTTGACTTGACTACTACAGCAGCAACTGTTGCTGCCGTGTTGAGACACAAATTCTCCATTTAAAGTTATGCGCAAAGGACACGCGACAACTGCGACTATAAGTATGCCTGCTGCACTTGTTTGCTGTAAGTCCTGCTGCTTCGTATTGTTGTAGTTATTGTTGCAGTGCAGTGGCGCACAAAAGCTAGCATTTCAGCTGCTTTGGTCGTCTGTAGTTGTTGTTTGTTGCCCGGTGATTTGTAACTTACAACTGAATCAGGTGTTAAATATGCGAAACACATAAAAATACACCGCAACACAAATGGTATGGTAATAATAACAACAGCAACAGTTTGCTATGTACACTTGTATGCAACAAATGGTTGCATGTTAAGTTAACAGTTACAGCAACGTATTTCTTCATAAAATGTTTTGCTAGTTGTTCGTCTGTTGACTGTCTGCCGCACGTTAGTTCTGGTTGTTGTTTGTGTTGTTGGTGACTTGCTTTAGTTGCAGTCGTCGAGCGGCAGGTGACAATTTACAGCTTAATTTAATTTGCTGCGCCTAGCAGCGAGTTGTTGGAGTGCAAAAATATTTTGGTTAATTTGGTTATGCCTCGCTAGTTTGTTGACGTGCTGTGCCAAGGCGAAGACTTAAGCAACAAACTTGATGAATGTGATTTTTTTGAAAAATATTAAAAAATTATAGATAATATATAGAAGTAAAATTTTAAATATAAAAACAATAAAATATCAATGCAAAGAAATAACATAAATAAACAACAACAAAATATTAAATTGATTTGATTTAAATTTAGTTGAAAAAATGATTTTGGATTAAAAATTCGAAATTTAATTTTCAATCCAAGATCCGTAGAAATAAAATTTTCAATCGTAATAAAAATTTCAGATTTTTTTTTTATTTAAAAATTGTTTTTGCTCCAAATTAAAAAGTATTTTTCAAAATAAATGCTGGAATGTAAATGATAAAAAATTTGAAATTGCAAGAATTAAAAAAAGATTACAATAAAAGATAATATAGTTTAAATGCTAACTCGTTGGCTAACAATGAATCACCGTAAATAAACGCCTCTATAATTAAAGGGCTGAAACCCTGAAGATAGTAAAATACAAATTTTAAAAGTAATGTTAAGTTAATTATTAGACCTTCAATTATTGTTCTCACAGTGCGATTATGACGATCATAAATTGGAAGAAACGCTCTTAAAATTGACTCCGAATTTCGTTAGCAAATTTTTATAACTTCGATTCGTTGCGCTTTTCCAAGAAGGAATTGTCGAAATCCTAAATGACCACATAAAGATAGAATACTTTCATCAGTTACCAGGTTTTTACCAGCTGCATTATTTCATTGAAAAATTATAATTGTTTTCTGCAAGAGTTTGTCAACTCCAAATGTTTTAGACCCTATTTCCGATGATTGCGCATTATCTGCGAAGTGAATAAATTTCATTAAAATCTGGAACCGGTTTCGAGATATAACGTTTGGGACGAATGGATTATTGAGCGAGGTGATTACTTTTCATATAAATGGCTATGGCAAGAAACTCCGTGATCTCCTTACGATCAGTATCATTCCACTGATTCATTCTACTGCTGCTGCGAGTTCGTATATCCAAAGCCCCGTTGGTCTAAAACTTTCTATAAAATTCAAAGGGCGAACCGGCATCATGTTTCAAAATAAGGGGTGGATTGAAACGTTCTTCAAAGTTCAGAAAATTCACCCCGGTGGCAGGCGAATTGCATTTTGTCGTAGTTCCCATCTAATAGTCATCGGTGCTGATACTCCGGCCTTCTTGTATCACTGCTGGATTCCGGGCTGTACGAATCCTCATCTAGACTAAAGTCTTCCGCATTAACTCTGGAATTTTCTGTTGATTCCAACATTGGAATTTACAGCTTCACTGCACTAAGTTATCACTGAACTTTTGCAACCAACTGCTCGCTATAAACTCTAGCTGACACTGATTTACATCTTTGAAGTGTTATCGTTGGTGATACACATTGCAAGCAAAACGACACAGTTTCAAATAAACAGTAAGTGTTTACCGGCGATCATAGCCTAAAAACGTGCTCAATCACGTCGAAAGCATGACAATTATTCTTGGTAATCCCGTTATAATTCAAAGCTAACATGTATTTTTTTGCTTGACACCTAGGAGTAGATTTTTGTTGTGGTCACCGGTGCTACACTGGCGGCCAACGCACACTGGTCGATTTCATAGGCCAAAAATAAAAAAATAAAAGTTTGGAATTTACCACGGTTTGTATCAAAGCTATTTCTTAAAACACCAATAAAACTAACGGTAAATACATTTTTGTTCTATCCCATTCGTAGGAGCTACGAAAAGCGCGAGAAGTGAGACAAAAGAAACACGCAGACTGTGCAATGAAAATAGCTTAAAAATTAGCTGTTATAATAAATTAAAAAGGGTGGCTGATGAATAATTAATAATATTTTTTTTTTCAGTGTATGGAATTCATTTTTCTTTTATTCATGTTAAAGCTCATTCAATTTTATTAAATATAGCTTAATTAGTTTTAAAAATAATGGAATTTAAATGCCCCCCCCCTGCTCGTTGATGCATGTGCGGTATCTTACCAAAAAGTTGTTCATTACTGCTTGGAGAGTTGAGACAGGTTTTGGTTGGTTTGGTTGGTTTTTCTTTGTAGACTTCCCGTTTGCAATAACCCCACAAGAAAAAGTCAGGAACCAACGGAATGTGGATATATACTTATTGGGAAATTTTTGTCGCAATTCTGTCATAACAGATTGGGCTATGTGAGGAGCTGCACCATCTTGCTGAAACCACACAGAGTTGAAAGAAATTCTCATTCGGCGTAATTCTGGATAGAAAAACTCTCTCAACATGCTCAAGTAACGGTCTCCAGTAACCGTAACGGTGTGACCGTTTTTTTCGAAGATGTAGGGCCCGACAATGCAGCGTGATAAACTGCACACCACACTGTGACACGAAGTGGATGCAATTCCGTCTCATGAGGTATCTGTGGGTTGGAAGCACTCCACATTCGACAATTTTGTTTGTTTACATATGTTGCCGTTTAAATCGAAATGGACTTCGTCAGACATGAAAAGACAGTACAACATTTTTCCATCCTCTTCCACCATTTGAAGCATCTTCTGGCAAATTCCAAGCGAATCGGCAAGTATGCAGCGTTCAGTTTATTGGTCATTTGAGTTTTATATTGGAATAAGTCCAAATCTTTGTGCATAATCCACTGTAATGACTGTCTGCTTACACCCATTTGAGCAGATAAGCTTCTTGTCGAAACACGTGGATTGTTTTGTATGGCAGCAGCTACAGCAGCGATTGTTTCCTCCGTTCGAACTGAAGGATTTCGATGGTAAGGTCTTCTGTTGACTGTCCCATGCTCGGCAAAATTGTTTACAAGTCTCATTATGGTCCATCTGCTCGGAGGATTGCCGCCGAACGCGCGCCTATACTCTCTTTGAACCGAAACTACGGACTCCAGTGCGTGATAGCGGCGGACAATCCAAATTCTTGTTTCAGTGTCCCAGTTATCCATTTTTGTTAAATGTAAAAGTCAATCTGCTTTCAGCAGCCACCCTGTATGATATAAAATCGTGTTTAATCACCATAAATCGAAATGAGTATTGATAACAAAGGTATATATTGTAAAACAAAGTGATTTTTATGTAATAATATGTTGTTTTATTATTTTAAAACAAAATTTTGAGCGGTGTGTTTTTCCTTATACATCGATTTAAGGTATACAAAAAGTTGTGATCTCTGTGTCGCCCTTAAACGAATCAATATTGTTTATATTAGCTAATATTTTCTAAGGCTATGCTTTTGATTTAAGCTGCAACCTTTTGCAACTTTGTTTGTTATTCATGTTGTTCTACCAGACATGCGATTTTTTGTGTGTTATTTTTTTTATAATTTTTTGTATTTACGTGTATGTATATTCGTGCATATTTTATTGTTTTTTTTCATCATACATATATATGAACAATATATATATATTTGTATTTGGATTTAATTTTATCATTTTCTCACTTTTATCAAATTTTTGTTTTAGACGTACTTTTATTTAGGCACGTCATATCATATCATATATTTGGTGTTTGAAAAATGTGTGAAAAAATATCATTTATCACCGAAGCAAATTTAATAAAGCTTCAGTATCTACTTATTAGAAGTTTCGTTAACAAAAAACTTGATAGGTATTAACTTTTTATAGTTTTCCTGAGCAAATAAAGGTCTCAGAATCTGATGTTGCAGCTGAGCTAAAAAAACTATTGCACCACATTGCCTCACAAATGTAATAAATGAACGGAATGAGCCTTCTAATTACCTATTATCAATAGGAATATGTGGCTTTGATGGCAATTCCGGTCAGAGCGAATATAAGCAGTTTAATAATTTATTTGTCACGACATTTGTTGTCCCTAGACAATTGATAATAAAATCACAAAATGATGAAGAGCGCAAACAAATTTAGAAAAACTGCAGACCTTCGTCCACCTGCTATTGCCATCCTGTTCGAAACCATTACAAAAGGAATTAAACCCTAAATGCACAAGATTTGTGCTAGATCCTGCAAAGGAATTAACTTCAAAATATTCCTGGTATTATTTTCCTTCATCAGTCATAACATCGCTCCCAATGATATTCAATATGCACCAGCTTCAATTGGAGAACTCTCATAAGAATCTGCTGAGTTAAGCAATAAGGAAGTGGAGATGTATCGAATCCATCATACACGAAAGAACTAACAGATTGGATTAGCAATTGCTCAGCCGATTGCCTTTGAGCTTAGATCCTTTCATCACCATTCAAAGAAACTATCATGCAAAAGTAGATCAATTTTAAAAAAATGAATTTTTGATTTAGTTGAATATTATTCAAAAAATTCTTTTCTTCGTTTATCAACTTTTTTAATTTAACATAAATAATTAGAATTTGTTGCCATCGGGGGGTGACGGAGTGGGACACGGGCGAGGGAGATTTTAAAAAGCTTTGGCAACGGTTTCATTTTAATATAGGCAGTGGAAGTATTTTTGGCCGCTGATTCCATACAAGACCGACCACTGTGCAATGTGTTAATTCAGTTAGTATTTTAATTCAATATTTGCAAATTTGGCATTTAAAACTTTAAAGAACAGAAAATAAGAACAAAATATAATTTTTGAAATAAAATTATATAATAATTAAGCATATACCAATTATCAAGCTTACATTTTCGTGTAACTAAATCGCTTTAAGCACGTGCCCAGGTTATATTTAAACCCAACAAAAAAGAAGAAACCCTTGTTAAGACTAACTTCCCGCTAAATTAGCAAACTTTTGTATATGCTCGCTAGAACGAATGAAAATTAATTCATTTTTTTTAATTAGTTATATAATTACAATATTATAAATTCCAAATCAGCCACAAAATGAATTTATGCCAACATTTCCGTTCAGTTAGCCAAAGTTTCGTGCTAAAAGTGAAACGCAGTCTTGTTTAATACCCCAAAAAAGCGATTTAACACAGTGCGTGAGCGATTAAAATGCCATCAACTAGCGCTAAATCAGAAAATTTACATATATTTGTAATTTATAATCACCAATGAAATCAATATGCCAAAAATTAGACGCATGCACGCAATAAAATTTAATTGCGGAGGAGTTTACGAAAACCAATTCACTTGAACTGTGTTAAATTTTCAAAACTGCTTCGAAAATGTCTGCTAAGCTGTTGATAATTTCGAGGGTTTAGCGCAGCACGTGCTTGCGTGTTAGAAGAAATGCCTACTGGCATTTAATTTTCATTTCAAGAATTTTAAGCAAATTGTTTTGCACATTTTTGTAAATTGGTTTTTAATTATATTTTCAATTTTTAATTTAAAAGTGTTTATAAATATTATATGAATAACATCCGGTTCTATTCTAGTTAAAAAAATGTAAATAAAAGAGCATAACGAGACGAAATTAGATGACCTTCCAGTCAAAGTAAGCCGTAAAAAACACAAGTTTCTTTGACTTCTTTAAACTTCCTAGATTTTCTAATAATTTTTCTTCTTCTTACTGCCGTTTACTGACCGCTTGCGCAGTTATAGCCGAGTTAACAACTGAGCGCCAGTCGTTTTTCTTTTCGCTATTAGGCGTCAATTCGAGATACCAAGTGCGGCCAGGTGCTTCTCCTTTTGATTTCTCTAACGGAGTGGAGGTTTTCCTCTTCCTCTGCTTCCTCAAGCAGACACTGAATCGAAAACCTTTAAAGCTGGAGGTTTCTCTTCCATTTGAACAACATGATCTAGCCAGCGCAGCCGCTGTCTCTTGATTCGTTCCATTGATTGCGGTACTCGAGGTTGCCGAAAAACTTTTGTCTTGAATACTCTCCTAAAAAGTCCATGGGAGCTGTGGGGCGTCTGCGGAAGCGTTGGTTAGGACCTGCTCACAAGAAAGTGAGCACTTTTGGGATCATCTTCGCGCACACCACATTTGCCCACTCATCAGCGACCTCTTCCCGGCCTTATGCCTCCGAAACACACAACTTCTTGCTAAAGCAAAATCTAAGCAAGTTTGCTTGATCATATCAAGCGTCTCTAACGCAGGTTTATCGAGTTTCACACATAATTTAATCGCGTACTTTTGCTCTAACTAACTCTGTATTTTCGGCTTGCAACTCTCACAGAAACTCGTCGCACGAAAATGTTTGTCCTGACTCTCCAAGTGCTCGGAAACAACTTACCAGCCACTCGTTCGTTAGCCAGGAACGTTCCCCACGGAATCCAGTCAGCGCGAACACGCTGCGAAGTACAGTCGCGGCGGAAGAAAATCATTCCTACGGCGAATTATTTAACAAATTCAACAACTTTCCACTCCCTTCCATGCGAGTCGAGTCATAGATAAAGAGCTCACATTGACTAGTGAAATCAGATTCATTACGACACTTGTTTTCTCTGAATTACAAGTTAAGACTCTCGAAAGTAGTACTCGTGTTGTTGTTGTTTTAGCGGAATATCTAATCCCCGTTAGGATGGTAAGGGTCAATTGTGTTGTCGTCGACGTCACCTAACGGGAGGCCCAGGGAACGTGCTGTTTCGACGGGGTCGAACCATAGGGAGGAGGGTGTTAGATGAGTAGGGTTCGTAGGGCTTGCAAAGAGGTGGTCAATATTATGCGGAGACTCGTTGCATGCAGGACATACATTAGGTATGTCAGGGTCTATTAGGGATAAGTGGGAGTTTAACTTGCTACAGTATCTACAACGAAGTTGCGCAAGGGTCACTCACGTTTCTCGCAGCAGCTGGAGCTCTTCGTCTGCTATGGGTGGTGATTTGACTCCAAGTACGCCATTCCGGGAAGGGAGTTGGTGAAGGTGTTGATGGCTCCCCTGTGAATGGCGGTCTGTGCCTGTCGAAAATCAGTTGCGTCCGAAGTCCGGTCGGCGTACTGTACGTAGTCAAGGAAGGACCTTTTGATGCTCCTAGGGGGTGGTTCCGCTCCAAGCAGATGGCTGCAGGGGTGATTTCTGCGAAAACATCCCAGCAGGAACTGCCTGGAGAGGAGCTCATTATGCCCCTTAACTGGGAGCATAAGCGTCTCACTGTGTAGGTGTTCTATAGGAGACATCAAAGGGCATCCCGTCGTGGTCCGGAGTGCAGTATTTTTACAGCGTACTACTGCATCCAGGCGACCATATTGGTGCTGCGTAGTTAAGGACCGGCCGGCCGATTGGCTTGTATGTTGCGAACAACGTTTCTTTATCTTTTCCCCATGTGCTGCCGGCTAGCGACTTGAGGATTTTGTAGTGTATCGAAAGTTACTTCTAAAATCTTAGGGTTATTCTCAGTTCGAGTCTATACTCCTTCGTCCAGTTTGTAAATATGGTCGCTGTGGATTTGGTGAGGGAAAGTGTGAGATTCCGTGCAGTGAGGAAACGAGAAAGGTCGTTGAGGTAGTTGTTTACCTTCGGTAAAGTAAATACAAGGGTACAAACAAGGGTAAAGTAGTACTCGTCAGGTGTAACGGTTGCGTGACTGGTTCAAGGCTTGCAATTTCGAATTTTTTTTTAATTAGTGCCATGGTCACATTTTATTGATAAATCTCTATATCACCTAAAAATAATGGCAGGTAGTTAACTTTCATATTTCTGTCAGACATTCTTAAGTTGTACTTAACACTGATTTTTGTTTTGAATTTTCAGTTATTTGTCAAAAGAAGAGTAATAAAAAATTATTTTTTATGAAAAAATATGGAATCAGATTGGAATTTCCACCAGTTCCAATAGGTGCTCCGACTCGCTAGCGATGAAATTTGGGGTGCTTTTCCTGTTTTCATTTATTTTCGATATGACGTTCCTAGCAAAATTATGTATTATCTGTTATAATTTAAAAATTTCAAACATATGAATATTTATGGATGACATTTGTAAAACATACTTGAATGTTGACCATTACGTTGCCATATATCATAATAAAATTTTATAGAAATTAAGCATTGACTGTGAAACGCAAACCACTACTCAGTCTGCAACAATGCTTAGCTAAGATTTTATTTGGGCTGAACTTAAATATGGACTGTGAAACAAGGCATAAGATTTTAATATTGTATATTCCTGGTGTTCTAACTTTGATAAGCGCAGCGTCCTTAAAGCCATAAGACATCCAAAAAGATTTATGCAAGACTATTGTTGGTATCCATACTTCCACTTGCATACAAATGAGGTATTTATGGCTCAACAACTTCCCTCAGCTTGCAGCCGACCTCAAATATATGAATAATTAACAAATATCAGCAATTAAGTAAAACATAAATAAATTATTATTAAAAAATCATCGAATAAATCCAGCCAATTAAACGCCTTAGCCACGCTAAAAGCCGCTTTCCCAACAGCTATTTCGCATTTATCATAACCAACCACACACACACGTACAACGGTGCGGATGATAGATGCTCAATTGGTCGCCGCGATCGCAGAAACATTTTTTCCTAACCAATATTTTGCGGCACTTTGCAAATTTGATTGCGTTGCCTAGTCAAATGCAGGTTTTAATGCGCGTAAATAAATCGTCACATATCGAAATGGTTGTAACGGTTTCTGTATTATGCCTACCAAACGGTAAATAATCGTTTTGAGGTGTGTACACGCCGGCACGAGGTGTGGAAGTGCCTATGCCCATGTTGTTGTTGTTGCTATTGCACTTATATTATATGCGCGTATCTACTGGCATATCATATAGCGGCTTAACGCATTCATTTCGCATATTGTCGGTCATATAATTGCGTATTTGTGCGAAAATTTCACCTGTTTGTGGGTAATAAATTTGAAAATGACCGCAAACAAAAGACTTAAGTCCCAACCGTGCGCGAGACGGTACCTTTGGGTGTGCAGCTTGAGAGAAGTCGTTGACACTAGAATTGATTGCGTGAATTTGTTATTGCTGTAGGTTGTCACCCTATATTAATAATAGAATTGATGGTGTAATGGAAAACTGATTTCTGATTTTTCCAATCAGGATTGAATAATTTTTGCATTAAATTGACGGTTTT
The DNA here is from genome assembly GCA_027475135.1 of Bactrocera correcta. Classification (NCBI taxonomy): domain Eukaryota; kingdom Metazoa; phylum Arthropoda; class Insecta; order Diptera; family Tephritidae; genus Bactrocera; species Bactrocera correcta. Next base: position 166,254,144 of record CM050325.1, read on the forward strand.
ATTTAGCTTTGTTAAAATGATCTGATTTAGGTAAAAAAGGCACGTTATAAATAGTTCTACAAGTACAACTCGCTGCCTATCCCAAGTCTCTTCCCTATTGGCAAAGAAACTGGGAGAATTGATTTAACAAGGATCTCTTGAGACAAGTTCATCAGTAGCGAAATCGTTCGCCATAGGCAGAAACAGGTAGTCAACATTTGGTGCCAGGTTCGGTATGTAATCGTTGAACAAGAACCTCCGAACCGATCTCCTGCAACTTCAAGCGAGTCACTATCGATATATGTGACCTTGCGTTGTCCTGAAGGACCACCATTCCACTCCTATAGGCCAAAGTTGCTTCCTTTTTGTGAGATTGCTTTTATCAAATGGTCCAATTATTCACATAATAGGATCGAATTCAGAGTTTATCTGTAGGAGGAAGGCTAGCAAAATGCTTTTGGCCTCTTTGTCCTCAGTAGGGCATGCATCTGCTTAGTTGTGAGGGTTTTAATAGGTTTTAGCATCCAGATGCCATCTGCAGAAGCGGTATAGAATAAGGTCTAAGGTAGAACCCAATACTTGTCCCGCCTTTGGGAGGTCAAGGCTTCAACACTTGGGAGTGCATACCTTTAGACATCCCAACGAACTTGGTGGAATGGAAATTAAACGTCTGCGCAAATTTGAATTGACTACTAAGCGTTTTGCTAATGTATAAGTTCCAATACAGGATTTCTCCTTTTCTAAGGCTTCACAAAAGATTATATATAGCAGTCCCCGTGTGATCTCTTTAGATCAGCCATTTATTCTAATCTAACCTAATTGTTCGCAGCGTCCCGTTCGACAGCTTTCTCATGTCCAATATTTTATGCAAGATATGATCAATGTGGTATTTTGATTTGATTGACCCATTTTGCTTTTCCTTCATGTTTTTTCAATCTATGACGGCATGATAAAGGTACCACCTGGTGCTAAGACTAATGGTAAGCTCTTATCAAATTGTCTAGCAGGAAACATACAAATAAGCACAATAGTACATCTAAATCGGGTTTCATATTTTACTGGAGTAGAGACCGACACTTGGACCCGCTCAAACAAATAAAACGTCCTCTATAACAGATGGATTGTACGTCCTTGGATCAGTTAACTGCACCCCTGTCGTAATTTCGAATAGTTTTGATGATCTTGGATCACAGGCTCGTGCAACAGCAGGATCCTTAAAAATTCCAAAACACTTTGGACGAGAAAAGGCTAGGTAATTTTCAAGCTCTGCTATTTTTAGACAGATATAAATTCTCAGTTCACCCAAATCCATGAAGATGGCATCGATTTAAAACGCATGCGCAGTCATTCGCTACACTGAATGTCAATTAAATACAAGGAATTGACAGCAAACTGCGAATCATTTGGAAAAATACTTTAATGCTTGTAAATATGTCTTGTGCGAGCACTTTTGTACCAATCGCCGACGAAGATGGTGCGAATGTATGCGAAAGCGCGCACAGCAATTAGCTGTTGGCACTAATTAACACTTGGGCTCCCAAATGGCAATGTATGGCACAAACAATGCACGACACTGCCAGCATAAGAAGCACCAACAACAAAAGCAAGCAGTACAACAGCATTAAAATCGCGAGAATTGGCTTTGCCAAAGCGGGCAATGCCGCTTGCCATTAACACATGCACACGCACGCACGCGCCTCGCTCACGTACATATATAGCCGTGACGCAAAAGTCAGCTGCTGCCACATCTAGATGCGTGTGGCGTGTTGCAAGGCAAGCGCGTGCCCCATAAATGGATAAAATGTAGCGTGGCGCAACAAAGATGTGCCACAATGGAGGCCGCAATGCTTTGCCATCGCTCTGCGTTTTGTTGTACTTGTTGTTGGCGTTGCGCCGGCGTGCGCTGTGTGCTTTTGGCATCCTTTTATGGCAGGTCGTTTCATGCAATTGGTCCGTGTTTTAATTGTGTGCGTGCGTGTGGCGCAAATGAAGATCTTTGCCAAGGCAATTGTACGCGCGCCGCTTGGCGTAATCAAAAGGCAGCGCTACATTATTTGGGTAGAGTGTCGGCGGTGCCGCAATGGGCACCGCTCGTTGATCTTTCGTGTTTTGGAATAACAAATTTTTCACACAAACACACACAGTCTCCTTTGCGCATTACAAGTTGTTGCATGTCTGTTGCCGAAATGTTTCTAAAGGCGCTCTCTTCTACTTTTTCTTCTTTCTTACTTTTCGTAGAATTTCTCGTTGGAATTCCCGTTCCTTTTTGGTGCGCCACTTAGCTGCCGCGTAACAAATCCTTTGGGTATACATACAATTCGCACCTGATATCATCGTGTTTTAAGTTTTCTTTTGGGGACAAGCTATTTGTTGTAGTTAATTTTTTTTGTTTTTTTGGTTTGTGGCTTAGTACTTCTAAGCTGGCTTAAAACCAGCCTTTTTTATAATATCCGAAGGTGATAGAAACTTTCAAGTTTACCGATCGCTGTTAGAAATAACGGCAGTAAATTACTGTAAAATTGAAATCTTTCCAAGAGATTTTACACGGAGACATAAAGAAAATCGCTGCCTTATAATGTAGATCGAGTTTTGAGGTACTATGTGGAACAAAGCTCCATTACAGATATATGTAAAACAATGATTTCCCACTACACACCGCCGTGAAATGAGTTATTATTGGAGATGAGTCTTGGATCTATGCTTACGACCTGAAAACAGACGATTTAATCGGTCGAATATCGTGGTAAAGGTGAGCATAAGCCGAAAAAACCATGCAAAATCAGATCAAACAGCAAGGATATGTTGACAGATTTCTTGTTTATCGAGCTTTGGTGCACTCCTAATTCTTTCAGACCATCCAAAATGTCAACAAAGAATACTACATATCTGAGTATGCGTTCTTTCCGTGAACCTATTCGTAAAAAGAGGACGGTATTATGGGCCAACAACTCTTGGTTTTTGCACCACGATAATGTACCGCCGTATACTGCATTGATTCATCAATATTGTGCCGCCACTACCGTAATCGCCAAATTTAGCTCCGTGTTACTCCTGGCTATTTAGTAAACTCTAGCGACTGCTCCGGGAAAGCCGTTTTGAAGTATTAAACGTGAATCGCTACGCGCATGGAAGCAATTTCGGAAATCGACTTTAACAACTGCTTCGAGGATTGTATGAGGACAATATGTTAGATATTTTGATATCTATTGTAGTAAAAATCTGAACGTGCCCTTGGCGCTCTTTAAGCTCTTTCGAGGGCTCTAAAAATCGTCTTCATATTCTCGAACGTAAAATAAGTTCCTTCAGCTGAGTCGTTGGGTTTTTTAGCATTTAATCAAGCTTCACGTTACTTTCTCATATAAATATAATTCTACACGTTTCATTCTGAATCATACGAGTACGTAAATATGTGGTTTGCATCATTTCTACCACCATTGATAAGTCGCTATTTGCCCGAAGCCTCAATTTTATCGGCAATATTACGAATTTTTCTGATTTGTATAAATATCCGGTATTACGGCTTGGTGTGGATGAGTTTGAATTCAGTAGCTTAATACGAGGTATGACAATTAAGTAATGAGACTGATTCCATAAAAACCGTATATTTGAAAATTATTCTACAACTCTGCCATCCCCTTCAAAGTAGTCCCCTTGCGTAACTATACAGCGATTCCAGCGCGTTTTCCATGCTTCGTAACATTTCTGGAACGCTTCGACTGGGATGTCGGCGAGTACCCTCGTCACGGCCGCCTGGACGTCCATAATCGACTCAAAATTGGTTCCTTTGACCACCGATTTTGTTTTAGGAAATAAAAAAAGTCACAGGGAGACATGTCGGGCGAATAAGGCTGCTGTTGAAACACGGCGATCCCTTTAGAGAGCAAATACTGGGACACGTTGAGGGCGGTGTGGCACGGCGTTTGTCGTGATGAAGGATCCAGTTATGAGCGATGTCTGGGCACACCCTGTTGACTCGTTTTCGCAATCTTTCGAGTACTTGGCAATAATAGACTTGATTCACAGTTTTCCCCGGTGGAACGTCACGGATTTATGCGCGAACACGCTGCGCATTCGCGTGAGCCTGCACCTCGACTGGTCTCCCACTTCGCGCCTCGTCTTCCACGCCCCTCCTTAAACTCTTTGTGCCATCGAAACACCTGGGCATGACTAAGAACACTATCACCATACAATCTTACAATTTTAGCGTACGTTTCGCCCAATCTGGCGCTAAATTTTATCACGACGCGTTGCTCTTGATTTCGTTTTTCCATTTTCGTGACGAGCACTACAAGCACACGTCTACTCTATTTGACGCAGCAGGCGAACTAAACAAGCTAGAGTGATGGTGCATATATCAGTGAAGAGGGGAGAGACGCCGAAAAAAGGGAAAGGAAATTTTAAGGTCACAGGTTTACCACAAGTGCGGCAATAAAATCAGTCTCACTACTTAATTGTCTAACCTCGTACCTTCAGACGGCTGGTCGGTAACTTTATTTATTTATTGATGCCAAAATCGACATCTGGAGGCTTTGTGAAGAAACCAAGAACATCCCATAAACATGTGAACTTCTTGCGATGCAGGAATTCAATTTAATACAACATATGGTACATTACATGGAATAAACAATTCCGGCCAATGGTTCTGCTAAGTCATAAAATGTTATTTTCAGTATCAGAGAGGAAGTATCCTTTTTAAAGAAAAGGAAGGGAGAGGCTGCTTCTTCTTCCTAAAAGGCAGACTTCGGATTTTTCTGGTTAATCGCCAGCACTTATCTCTACATCCAGTTGCCGATGTTAATTTATATTTTTTGAGATAGTCTATCGAAGTTCTTGGTTGAGTAAAGTGACGGACTCTCGTCAGTCCAACAGAATACTTTGCAATTCTATGGATGAAATATCTATTATAAGCGGATGATTCTGACACTGTAAGAGAAACGAGACTCCAACTCTTAGCGGAAAGAATTTTGTACCAAATATATCATCTTTAACCCTAAATCGATGACTCTATTTTGCATTGCTTCAAGATTCTTTCAACTTAAACTAACTTCTAATTATTCATACGGCCGACGGATTCAGATAATTGGAAGGGTGTCTGTTTATACAAGACAGCAGCAATTGGCGTGACTTTCAACTTCCACGCAAAATTAATACTTTTCGATGAGCTTATGCTTATGTCGGAGATCCTATGATATATATTTGACAACCTGTCTGCCTATATAGAAATTTTGCACAGGTCATCTCTACTTCCAAGAAGATGCTTAGTTGTTGGATCACTATTGGATATAGTTGCCATACAAAATGATCGATCAAAAACAAGTACTTGCTATATATGAAAATTTAGTTTAACTGATAAGATGTCTTCACGAAATTTGACATAGATTGTTGTCCAAAGCAAGGCTATATTCTGCAAACATATCGTTCAGATTAAACTACTATTGAAATTCTCCAAAGCATCTAGCTGCCGTATAGACTTACCGATTTAAATGAATACATTCGTAAATATCCTTTTATAGACTATTATGCAATAGAAAATACACATGTGAAGGGTATTACGCCAATGCAGCTGAAGGTACCATATTTTCTTATTTTTGTCTGATCTTATCGATTATTATCTGCTTTGCAACCACTTCAGCTTATTGTGCGAGTACTCATCCACCTGATGTCACACAAACAACAACATCACTTTAACCGTACGACGGAATGTTGCGCATGTCAATTCCATCCACCCAAAAATCTAATATGAAAATAACATATGAAAAGACAAGCAATATTGCACATATAACATGTTGCAACATAACAGCGACCAGCCCAAATGACCACAAACCACATTACATATAAACATATATAGTATATAAAGCATCGATAGCAAAGCAGCAAATTAATTGAAGCGAAAACAAAAAGTATTCGATGATTGGAAGTACAGTTAGGCAGAGAGGTGAGTTGGGCGAACAAGCGAGTGAGCCAGCGAGTTGGCGATCCAATGATCAATCGATCGATCAGCAGCACTGCAAAGCTTCTCACACAGTGTGGCGCATCTTCTGCTGGCTGGCCTAATGTGCAATAACCATTGCAAATAATAGCGGACGAAACGAAGAAATATCAACAACAACAAAAGCACCAATAAACCCCACTAATATTATGCTAAAACAACGAGGACGGTGAAGCGACAGCGCAATTTTCGCGTGTTTTCCCGCGTAGACACGCCAAGACCGCGCCGCTGTCGGTCGGCAAAGGGGCGGCAGCGCGCACATATTGACACGAGCAAGTGCATGCCCATACGAGTGCGCGTTCGTACTCATAAGAAGCCTGGCATGAATGTGTGATGTTGCGCACTACTCCGCACATTGGGTCACGTGTGGTTTGTGACCCCTATGACCATATTTTGCATTGCTCTGCGCTGCCTAGTGCGCGCAAGCGTCGGTGTGGCACGCCAAAAAGTGGCCGCGAACGCGCATTGTCGGCGTGGCTTGACTATGACTTGTATGCACTCGAATTGACCAGCCAAACTACGCGCTCACTATTGCCACTTGGTACTCACATTATTGTTGTTGTTGTCGCTTGTTAATTTTACTGTTGTGTCGTGTACTGAGTTGCGTGTATGCATACAGGGTGGCTCATATTCATATTACATATTTTTGCTTCATTCTTTTCCATTTAAGAAACTATTTTTTGCCTCAGCTGATATTGCTAGAGTTCATACTGTTAATAGTGTTTTCGTGGAGCTTTGTGTATAGTATTTTCGTGGAGCTTTGTGTAGACCTCTGTCTTCTTCTAACTACTGGTTCATCGATAGAACCCTTACAAGTTTCAATTATTATTGATTTTTTTTCTCAAAATATCCAACCTTTTTAAAACAGAAACCATCTACATATAATGTTGAAAAATCGCAAATTTAGTGTGGCCATTTTGTATGATAGAGATGATGGCAACGTGAAAGCTGAACTTGGAGCGCAAAAGACCGACTATTCTAAAAATTGTGTGGCATATCTTCTTATCTGCTGAAACCGAAGATCATGCAAGCCTATTTCTTTTTTCTTGCAATAAATAATTGTTCGTCATCCCTCTGAAGTTCTTATTCCTGATCAAAATGGCTTTTCATACAGTTTTCAGGGAAAACTTGAAAATGATGCCACTGTTGAATATGTGGTATTGGAATTGATGTTGTAAAATATACTCGTTTCTCGAGAACCAGTTGATCTAGATGAGCTAAATTCACGAGGTTAAGGGGAATTTTTTTTATCTTTAGTCGATCTAGTATAGTTCTACGGCTAAACAGATTGAGATAGACTATTTTTTCGAGAATCCCTTGGGAGTTCTTCGATATTTGATCGAACTTAGCAGCTCAGCAAAGCTGATTGAGTTGGACTGATTTTGAGATTCAAGGGGAGTTCTTCAATCTTCAGTAGAACCAGTTTAATTCACCAGCGAAACCGATTAATATGAAAAGCTGGTTTGACCACATTGTGTATCCCTTCAGTTTGAACTAAGTAGAAAAAACGGGGCGGAGTGTTGAATGTCTTCAATTCTTGAGCAAAGTGATTTTTTTAAGCGAATGGTATGCGAGATAAGGTGAATGATATGTTATGTACGGGTAATATGTCGTCTTTCCGCTATGATAAGGAATAATGTCTTCAGAAATATTCGGATAATGACAGGTGGAGAGGGTCGTTTTACTTATAGAACCATACTCGTAACGACATAAGGTGAAATATCTTCGACCTTTAGTTGACCTAATATCGTGCCTCAGAAAAATCGATTGAGATGAACTGTTGGGGGCATCTCTTGAAAGTTATTCCATATTTAGTAGATCGAATTTAGGTACTCAGCAAAACTGATTGAGATAAACTGGTTTCGAGGTTCACGGAGAGTTCTTCGATCTTATGTTGAACCAGTTTAGTTCACCAGCAAAACCCATTGATATGAAAAGGTGCTTTGACCACTTTGTGTACCTCAAAGCTCCGAACTGAGAAGCGAAAGCGAATGTCTTCAATTCCTTACAAAGTGATTTGTGTAAGCGAATAATGTATGAGGTCAGGTGAATGATATATTATATATCAATATATAGGCGGCTTTAGGCTAAAATAGGAATAATCGCTTCAGAGATATTCGGATAATAACTTGTGGCTCGTGGTACTTATGAAACTCATATCAAAATGAGTTAAAACTACAAATCCAGAAGAGTTTTCCAAATTTTGCGTTTGATTCGAGAATAATCTTTTTTCGATAAAATCATAAAAATACACAAAATTGAGATAAAAGCTTTAGGAAACATTTTCAGTCGGAAGGAACTGTCTCTCTAAAGGATCTGAATTGAAGTGGAGTCGTGAGTCTCTCGGAATTAATGTCAAAACGGGTGAAATGGGGTAGGTCCGACTTTAAAAATTTGGAGAAAGTTGGAACAAAAAGTTTTTTTACCGCCGGACATTTTTTTGGAAAAGGAGTATCTATTCTGAAAATCAAAACCCTTTCGCCAGTCAAAATTATTTCATACTTTTGATTAAAAAAAGTTTTTACACCAAAAATACGAACCACTCTTTACATGTGCGCAACCGTTGCCAATACAAAAATCGTTATGCCGCACAAAAATGGGCAAAAATTTAGTGGAATTCGCCGTTGCTGTTTTTCGAAAATTCTTCTTTTTTTCCCATACGTTTGCCATATTTTCCTGCTGCCGTTGCATGCATCTGCGTAAAATCGACGAAATTGTGCGACAGGTGAATTGCACTGATCGCCCTCACCTACTATGCATACACGCCGCACGTATGTATGTGTGTATGTATGTATGCCGGCTGAGTGTATGGTATTGTCGCTTTAGGCCAACGTCTGCGCTGCAGCTCTTCGTTTCAACGTTTTTGGCGCTGTCAATGCGAAACTCGCCAAAAAGCCATCAGTGGCCAACGATCAGCAAAGCAACGGTCAATTGAGCTGCAGTAAACAGTTTAAGCTTTATTATTGTTGTTATTATTGTGTATGTATTGTCGCTGTTAAAATGTTTGTCGTCAATGTGGGTATCGGTCGCTAGCATCAGCATCATCATCAGCGCATTCATCGCATCCATCGCTAGTCAACAGCATCGATATGTGTACAGCTCGCCGGAGAGAGAGTGTCCACCAAAGGCAGCAAGCGGGCCACCAGCCGTCATTGCAGTGCAGTCAACTGCGTTGGCTGTGAAGTTGGCATGCCCGGCTACGCTAGATTGGTCGGTATGGATCGCTAGATACTATTCGGTTTGTCGTTTTGTTTTTGTTGTTGTTTGTTTGTTGCCAATTTTTTCCAATTTTCACTGCTACGCCTGCTTTATTTGGCTGGTCATTTGATGACCAATTCGATTAGTTTTTCATGTGAAGTTGAGCCGCAGACAACACCTATTTTTTGTAGGACAACGAGTAGGAAAGCTACAGGCGAAGTAGGTGGGGAGAAGGTGTGTGCTGTGTTATATGATGGGGATATTTGGAAATGTAGCTTCTAAATAAATATTTTTTCTTATTTAACTTAAATATTTTCTATGCGCCTAACATTGCGAAGAAACGGTTTTGGGAGCTACGACTGATAAGAATTTCACACGAGACCGAAATTATTAAATAAGTGAGGTTAAGATGGGTTCTGTCAGCGTCGCTTATGCGAAACATATTTACGAACTCGAGGAATTGAAGTTCTTCTCTCTTGCGTTTCCCCGATTGTTTTTCTCAACCTTAAATAGGGCCTCAGCCAAAGACTTCGCAGTAAAGTTCAAAAGTCTTTGATATACAGAGTAAATCTTTTTTCGAGAAAGAATGAGAGGAAATAAGTATACTGTGCCCAAAAAATAAGGTGACATTGTATTTATTTTGAAAATTCTTTATTTATTCTTCCAAATCACTTTCATCCCCTTAAAAGTAATCCCCTCCCGATGCAATGCACTTATGTCAACGGTTTTTCCAATCTTCGAAACACTGGTTCCGTCTTCGCTGCGGCTTGAATCTCCTCTATCGTATAAAAACGGTGTCCCCGGAGCCGTCTTTTGAGCTTGGTGAACAGCCAGAAGTCGCACGGCGCCAGATCAGGTGAATACGGTGGTCGCGGAACGATATGGGTTGAGTTTTTGGCGACATGATCACGAATTACGAAGGCAGTGTGGGATGGTGCATTAACGTTGTGTAAAAATCAAGAATTGTCTTTCCACAATTCCGTCCTTTTTAGGCGGATAGTGTTACAAATAATATTCCTTGTTGACTGTTTGACCGGTTGGAAGGAATTCGAAATGCACAACACCACGATAATCGAAGAAAACAGTCAACATGACCTTGATTTTGAGCGACTTTGGCGCGATTTTTTTGGTCTCGACTCTCTTTTGGGTCGTAAGCGCAGTAGATTAAAGTCTCATCGCCAGTTATAATGCGTTTCATGACACCCTGGTAGTCGGAAAGCATCGTTTCACACACTTTAACGCGACGCCTTTTTTCCAAAAAATTTAATGTTTTCGGTACCAGTCGAGATTTGACGCACTTGAGGCCCAAAACATCCTTCATAATGGTATTGGCTGAACCTTTTGATATGCCAACTTCATCAGCATGGTCTCTAATTGTTAATAGACGGGTTTTCAACTCCGAATCTTTGATTTGTTGAACGTGAGCTTCGTCGGTTGAGGCTGGTGGTTGCCCTGGACGCTCTTCGTCACATTCACGGCCGGCTTGGAACTCACTATACCACTTGTAAACATTTTTTTTAGATATAGCCTCATCACCAAAGGCTTTCTGCATTATCCTCAACGTATTCGCAGCAGAAAATTGGTTCCGTAGACAAAATTTAATGCAAATTCTTTGCTCAACAAATTTCAACATCGCAAAAAACGAAAAACTCTTTTTTAGCAGTTCACAAAACGAAAGGTATCTCAAACACTAATGAATATTTTGACATGAAATTTGACATAAATGTGACTGACAGTACTTCCCCAAATCCTTCGGCACGCGCAGTTTAAATTCAAATGTCACCTTATTTTTTGGACACAGTAGTATATATGTATTGACGTTGATGAGGTGAATTGAACTTTTACTTAAGAATAAGGGGTAGAGTAGTTGAGCAGGCAGTATAAATAATTAAAAAGGAAATGGAAATATTAATGAATCTGGTTTGAGGCGATGATAATAAGAATTCAGGTCAAATGTCCGAAAGGTAGGATTGTAATGAGAACCTTCCACCTCAACCGAAACCTTGGAAATCGCTTCACCCCTAAAATAAATAAGTTGAGTGACAAACAGCGCTACGTAGGTTACGTTTTATAGTTCGGTATTCAAGAAAAAAAATAAAATGTACTTATCGAAAATCGCTTCATTGTTTGTCAAAATATTTTGCCACTCTAATTTAGGTATCTCAAAAACATGCATTCTGAACGCATCAATCATCTCATTGAGATTCGAAAAATATTTACCTATTTGCTTATCTTTGATGTACAGTAATAAAAAGAACTCATTCGGTACCAAGTCAAATAAAATCGATGTGCTCAAAAATTCAATTATTCGGCAGTTGGTTTTTCAGATTTCTTGAAATGAAATTTGCAAACAAATAGCTGTATTCCCCTCACAATTTAGAATTCTGCATTGTTTTAGTGGTATTGTTTGGACATGCCAAGTTTTTCCAAAAAAAGGCAACCATTTGCTAGGAAATGCTTCAGGTGCGAACAATTTCTTTTGGATTCAGCTTATCTTGAAACACCCATGCAGTAGACTACTCTCTACTTTTGGGCTTATACTCGTAAATTCGCGATTCCTTACCTGTCACAATGTCATAGACGTGTTTCGAAACTATCATATTTTGTGAATATTTTCTCTACCAAATGGCAAGACGTGAACAAATGTTTTCTTTTTGTTTTTTTTACATTCAAATATACATGCAAATTTGAATGTATGACAGTCCCACCAATGCCCATAATAGTCCCAATCTCACGTTATGTCATATGACGATATTGCAATATCAGTTTGCTCATAAAGTCAATAGTTTCCGGAGCAACAACTGATCGACATTTTCGAAATTTGCCTTGGAGTGATCTACGACTTCGATTGAATTCACCATACCATCGAAAAACATTACCTCTTCATCGATTTACACGAAAACATCGATGGATTTTCACGTTCTACATTACCGTATTATAACCGGCTAAGAGCTGTTTTTTCAGAGATCTAACCCCGTTTGAGGCCGCAAGTTTTAGATTGAATTTGTCACCACTGGAGCAACTAGCAACTCCTTGAACTAGGGTTGCCGGTATCCTCTTGGCTTGTGTTGGCATTGAGCCAAACCCGGGACCGTAGAAATTTTCTTACTGCGTCTTCATTAAAAGGCATCCAAACTTCACCTCGGTTAGGTGTAATATATGCAATGGATGGAGGCAGCTTAAAATCTGTAAAGACCTTAAGACGCACCGGGAGTATCATGGCTAATTGTGGTCTGATAAATAGTATAACCTGGTGACCTATGCTAACTTTTCCGAATTAGGGATCTCAATGTGGAGATTCGGCAAATGGTAAATCGACACAAGCAGACAAAGTGGACAGAACACCTGACAGAAAATGTAATTTGACCTGATTGCCTACAAAGGTAATTTATTACCTCAAAAACAATGCTCCATACGGTGCTCGGTTAATCTATGTATACCGTAATTGTGCATTAAAAAAATAAAGTGATATTTTTGAGTCATTAGGTACACAACTACATATTTAGCATATTGTATATATAAGTAACTTTATAGTAGAAAAATAGATATATGGATATAAGCAAACTTCAACTTGTGTGCGCACACTTTACCTAAGTACCCGTTTGCGCCCAATAAGAAATCATTAATTTATTTTACTGTTAAACGTATTAATTAAAAACTTCCGTATTTTATTCGAGTGTTACCACTTTGACTACTTTACGGCTTACAAGTAAGAAAAAAACTAAAAAAAAATTGGAAAAAAATACAAAAACGTTAACTGTAAATATAAAGTACGCGCAATATATGAACATTTAACCAACAATAACAACAAAAATGAAGAAAACATTGGAAAGCACCGGAAAAAAATTGACCGGTAAATTCAGCATCTAAGCTGTTGAGTGTGTAACTTGCGCTTGTACAGCTAATTAAGCTGAAATTGGAGGAAGTCAAGCGCCCGGCCGGTCGAACACCACGCACCTAAGGTGCGCACTTTAACACAGCAGCAGGAGCGGCTGGGCATGGTGGCAGTGCGCTATTGTTTATTACAGTTACAAGCTTGTAGGGCTAGGCGCCGACATTGCTAACTACCAAGCGCCCAGTATCTAAACGCGCAGAAAATGTTGCGGTAAACAAAAAAATACACGTTGCTTGTAGATCGTTTTGACCGCTCGAGTTAATGTAAGTGAATCCCAAACATAATTAACTCAAAGCCTAAATTGCTTAACGCACGCTGTTGGTTCAAATACAAGCTTATAAACACACTTATATGTATTTAGTTACAGGCGAGATTGCTCAGCAGCCCCTGCAGCCAGCTTACTTGCGTGTCGGCGTTTTACCTGATTTGCCCACCTGTTCGGCGCTGTAACAGGCACTCGCCATCAACGCCAGCAGAGCTTGGGTTTTTCTGCTTTACTTTTGCTACTTCGTTGCTTTTTTGTTTTTGCTCATTTTCGTATCGGCGCACACTTTAGTTTCGCTTTGAGCAACTCTGAAAAATTTAATTTTCAATAAATCACACGCATACGGCAGCGCCTTTGCTGTTTGTAAGAGAAGCTTGTGGCTTACTGGAAGCAGCGGTAGGTCTGTACGCACGCAAACTGCAACAACATGCTTGGTAATTACTTAAATATGTTATACTCGTATGTATGTATATGTATAAATATGCATGCGATCGGTAACGCGTTTCGGGATCCCGAAAAATATTTTTTTTTCGCTTATTTCGCTCTACTGGAGCATGCGTGTTTTTATATTTCATTATTGTTTGAGTTATCCTGCAAAATTTCGGGATCCCGAAATTAATGAATTTGCTAAAGTACTTGAGTTACTGCAGGATTTCATGTTTCATGGAATTACAGTATATTTTCGGGATCCCGAAAAATTAAATTTTTTTTGTCAATATGTATTAGTCTTGTATATATGTATATTCTCTTTATTATATTTTACTAGTTATCCCGAAACAATTTCTAAATTTAATTTACTATAGGATTTGATGCTTAATGTATTTTCAGTCTAATTGTGTACCAGTAACACTAAGGAAATTTGAAAAAAAAAAAAAATTGTCATCCAAAAAATTAAAAGAAATTATTCCCGAAATTAAGATTACAATTTTATTCTTTTCGCAAAGTGCCACCAATTTGAAATTTCAAGCGAAGTCAGGTCCTTCTCCACCTGTAATGTTTTCGCTCATTCGAATGATTTGACCTAGAACACGTAGCCGCCGTCTTTTAATTTGCTGAGCTATGTCAAAGTCGTATCGTTTCATCGAATATATAAAATTTATTAAAGGCCGAAGCTAACTTTAAAAATTGACATAAATTATTTAAAATAATATAAACTTATTTCAAATACATTAAATTTTATTTGAAAACTTTAAATAATTGAATATGCCCACACAGTCTTGCAATAAGTTCAATACTCAACTATATTTTTAAATAAAAATAAACCTTTTTTGATAATGTATTTGAGCGATGTACAGAGTTTATTTGATATCATCGTCTTTCGCTTTCACAAAGCCTTCAATCCATTCCGACATAGACCAAAGCAGCAAGTACGGTTTTTATTGGTGTTGACAATGCTGCTTGAACCAAAGGTTTTTGAGACTTTCCAAATTTCTATGGGGTATTTGACAGGTCATGTTCTCGTACTGGGGTCACTTATTGTATTTCATTCGATTCAAATCTGTAATTCCACATGGCCAATCATCTGCAGCAATACCTCCAGAATTATTGCTTTTAAGCTATTGCGGGGTGGTTTCTTCTTGTGAACTGAAATGGCACTAGCTGGATGATCTAATGCTCTAATGCTTTCGAAGAAAGTATTGCTTAATCCTTTTTGTAAAACCATTACAGAATACACACGCATACCATTGAAGAAGCCACTTGCATCTGTTGCCTATTGTCAAGATGACCAGTTGCCCGACAGAAGGCTATCAAGTGGAGATCATATCGAATAAGTGTTGATCTGGTTGATATATCCATTCTGTTTCACTTGTATTCTAAGTGAATGACAACTTACTTACAACAACTCCAGACGTTTAGGAAAAACGATCAAATGGTAAAAAAAAAACCATTCCAAATTATTAAGTCTTTTGAGAACCTCATAAATTTCACTTCCACTTCATCAACACTTATGTAAATCAATTTCTACAATACGATTTTGATTTAGCTTCTTATGTTAATAAGCCAGATCAAACACGGAATTGGTTAGTATATAGCTCTATAAAAAAATATATTTAATTTTTTGTCTAAAATTTGTAGTGAGAACCAGAGGGAGCGTTTCCATTAGAAACTAAAAGTAATGGATGAAATATATCAAGGATGATGATATGGTGCCGTTATGGCTGATACTTGTAAACTGGAAAATTATAAAGGAATAACTTTTAAAAAGCATTTTATTGAGCTATAACAAATGTTTTCCAAATTTGTCTCTCCGTTTACTTCAATGTATGAATATTTTTCAAAATAAAACTGATATTATAAGTATATCTTATATTTTGTCTATATTTTCTAATTTTTTTATTCGAAATAAAAAACCAAGACTTAAAATTAGATGAGAGCAAATATTAATAGTATCATGAAATGTAAGTACATATGGGGTATTCCATACCAAATCGACCACTTTCGAACCCGACCCCTTTAGATTTTGCTGAAACTTATCCATCCTTTTCTACCCTTTGAAAAACATTTTTGAGTTTTTTTTTCAAAATTTCATCTCAAACTTCAAAAAAGCTGTGAACTGTGCTATTTTTTTTTGCTAAAAAATGCCTTTTTTATTTTCAAATAGCGATAACTTTTGTAGAAACTGACTTTTGGGGACCTTTTTTTTAAATTTTTGTTTTTGAATGAACTTTTCGAAAAAATACATGAAAAAAATTTAACACGACCAATTATATAAAATAATCGGTTTTTTTGTTTTTTTTTTTTAAGTTCGCCATGTTTTTTTACCCCATATGTATATATCTAAAATCAAGGGCATCAAAAAGCACCAGAAGCCAGTGTTAGTTAGAAGATACAGCATATAAATTATAATAAAAAATAACGGCGCTTTTTCTGCGAATGTTTTCAAGCCAATGCATAATGTAAACAAAAGGCAAAACGAAGTAATTAATATTATTATGCGTACTTATTACGTAATGTTATTATGCGTACTGTTAACTCTTACCGAAGACTTAAGCGACGAACTTGATACTCAATTCGCTTAAATTACACTGAATCGATAGTATGAACGTTTATAATGAGCTTAAGCGCCATTAATCTAATAAAAAAACTAACACATACTGCACACGTGCAGCATTTACTGTTATAAACATAAATAAGCAAAATTTATTTAGAAACACATGTAAAAGTTCAGCACTCAATTTACGGCAAACCATAGAAATCATACGGGGTAAACAGATGGCGCCTGCGTTCGTTGAGCTAACAAACAATCCTTGCCGCCTTTGAGTGTATGCCTTTGTGCCTCAAATATTTGTGTACTCCATGCGCTAGTGTTAGTGTGTGCTATTGCACCGGCAAGTTCTGGTGCTGGCGTGTTTACTTTGCCAACTTCACCTTATTTTCACGTTATGTTCGAACTTAATTAGTTTTTAATTATTTACAACATGCGGCTCGTACTAATAAAATCATGTTAAATTATGGCCGCTTTAAAGTAAATTTCGTGCAGAGCAGAGCATTATATTTGTTTCATACTTTTTTGTATTTTTTGTTGTTTTTTATTTTATTTTTTGGTTTTTGTTCACTTTAAATGGCTTATGTTTGCATTAGAAATGGTTTATGTGGCTTGTGCGCACATACATACTATGCCGCTGCAGCAAATTGGCTTTGGTTCGGCTGGCGCTTGTTTAGTGCAGTTCACTGGCGCCCTAGTTGCACGCTGCTCCCACCCACTAGTTTAACACGACTCTTCCTGCTCTTTTTATTGTTGGCAGTTTGCTTATTACTGCTTTTATTTTATTTTTTTTTGTTGCTGATTTATTTTTCGTTCGCGGCTTGTTTGTTAACAAGCCATGACCCTGTCTCTCAGTTTATAGGTCTATTTAATGTCGTGCACCATACGGTTTTCGTTTCATTAATTTTCTTGCTGAGTATTTTTTCTGTTTTTTTGTTGTTAAATGTGTCTAGTTAAGTTTACTAATTTTTCCTTGTAAGCCATTTGCGTTGGTAAGTAATAAAAATTAAGTGATCTATGCGGAGAATGGTGCATGTTTACAAGCTTATAAATTTAAAGAGAGAAAGCCAGGAGTAGCTCATAGTTTTATGGGTACTTAGGTGGACTTTAAATGTTCGTGGGATTTTGCTTACTTTTTTAAGATAACGGTTTGAGTTATTTTTAAGGTGGAGTATATTGAAAAGAAGACAAAAATTATTAACACATATGTAAAAAATTCTTTTGTCAATGATTTAGGTGTCATTCCAAAGGTAAAAGCAACAGGTGTCACAGTTCAGACTTATAGTGCTTGTTTTTTTCAGGCTTATTTATGTCAAGAAATACTTTAAGAAAATGACATTGGTCCAAATTTCGGGTGGAGAAATATTTTTTTGTTACAGATCACAGATCTGCTCAATAAAATTTAGACAGAACTGCAATTAGTTTAGTTGATATATTGGTTACAAGAAGTTGTGACCTTTAAGGATATGTGTCCCTAATTTAGTATTTAAAGGTATTTAAAGGTTGGATTCAACTGTCGTTGAACAATTTAAAGAAAATAATGGTTACACAAAAATTGTGTATCCCATTTGATTGATTTCGTTAATGAAAAATGAATTGCATTTCATAATAATTACCTATGAATATCTCAGATTGCTTTATCGGAGCATAAGTGTACAAATTTTTGTTAAAGCCTTAACAGAGCCAGTCTTTAGCTTTTTGATAATATCAGCTGTGATTAGTCAATATTTTTTTCTTGAGTTGAAAAATTTCTGAATGTCCTGAACTAAATTTAAAGTAAGACTTTTACTTTGACACTAATGCCCTTTCCTCTACAAAAGTGTTTAAACTAGCCCCAGAACTTTATACAATTATTAGCTCTTATTTGAGGTGAGAGCGGTCTGTATACATACATACATACTACTGTGTGTTAAAAATAAGGTAAAATTTGAATTTAAACTGCGCGCGTCGAAGGATTTTATGGAATTATTTTTTTTTTTAGGTTGATAGTACTGTCAGTCACATTTACATATGTCAAATTTCATGTCAAAATATTCATTAGTGTTTGAGGTACGTGTCGTCTTGTGAGCTGCTAAAAGTGAGTTTTTCGTTTTTTGCGATGTCGAAATTTGTTGAGCACAGAGTTTGCATTAAATTTTGTTCACGGAATCAATTTTCTGCTGCGGATACGTTGAGGATGGTGCAGAAAGCCTTTGGTAATGAGGCTATGTCTAAAAAAAATGTTTAAAAGTGGTATAGTGAGTTCCCAGCCGGCCGTAAACGTGTCGAAGACGAAGAGCGTCCAGGGCGACCATCAACCTCAAGCGACGAAGCTCACGTTCAACAAATCAAAGATTTGGTGTTGAAAACCCGTCTATTAACAATAAGAGACCTTGCTGATGAAGTTGGCTTATCGAAAGGCTCAGCCAATATCATTTTGAAGTATGTTCTGGGCCTCAAGCGTGTCAAATCTCGACTGGTACCGAAAATATTGAATTTTTTGGAAAAAAAGCATCGCGTAGAAGTGTGTGAAATGATGCTTTCCCACTACCAGGTTGTCATGAAATGCATTATAACTGGCGATGAGACTTGAATCTATGCTTACGATTCAGAAGCAACCGATCAATCGGGCGAATATCGTGCCAAAAAAGAGCCGAGACCAAAAAAATCGTGCCAAAGTCGTCATGTTGACTGTCAATGTAAACTAAGAATGCGGCCACCACTGCTTCCAGATTCACTTTATAACAGAAATAAGATGCAAAAGTAAAGCAATTTTAGTATGAAATTGTTGCTAATAAAATCTGTTTGCCCGTCGAAGACGCCTTGCAATAGCTGAGATCTTCATTCGGTAATTTATTTTGTGTCTAAATGCATCTGTCAAAATGGAATGCTCTACAACGTTATATAAAGCATCATAACTAAAAATTATCTCGAAGACAAGGCTTCGAAAAACCTGCCAGCGAGAGTAAAAGTGATTATCTTTCCAGGTAAACGTTTGCAAGTTTTTTGGTATTAAAATATGCTGTTTTTGTCTACGAAGCCGACAGTTTCTTCAGTAAGAAATTCTTTTAAGTCCCTCAATCTACAATTGCTGATCGAAGGAAAGCAATTTATTGAGTTAGTTATATATTTCAGTGCTGATTGCATAATATTTTCAGACTAATAAAACCACAGTCATATTGCTTCTCTTTGGTGAGTATCTTAAAACAGAGTTATTATACATTTTCTTAAGCTTCTTCATTGGAGCAGAATGTAATTCTTTGTTTGTTAAAAACTCTAGATTTCTCAATTTATTTTGGCCCAAAAGTAATAGCCGCAGGTTGCAAGTAAAATAAAAAATTATAAACTTCAAAGCGTAGAAAGCAAAATGAAGAACCATAAAAATTAATTGCCAGCCTTTTTCTCATGAGCTGCATATACTAATTACAAGTAAGCTAACGGTAACACAAATATGGGCGACAAAAATGGTCAACATTTAATATATGAACTTGTATTCCGCCGCATGCAATTTCGTAAATTTATTTCACCACAAACACAAATATCGTCGCTTAACAACTCAATAAATGCACGACGATTGCGGCCAAGCGCGTTTGTGTCTTAAGTCTTTTGTGTAAATATGACAAGATTAATCGGGTGTTATTAATTTGCCAGCAACGGTACGCAGTGGATGGCATGACCGGATTTCTTACCAAAAACTAAAAAAGCGCACCAAAAATGCATAAATTTTGTGACGTTTTATAAATGCGTGTATGTGTGCGCTACAAATAATAAGAATGTGCCACATTAAATGCAGCGATAACTTTATTTCATTTGAGTGGCGATAATTTCATTGGCGAGTGGCTGAGATGCAAGGCAGTTTTAAGCACAAGTTAAGCGCAGGTCGAATGGTATGTAACAACAACAACAATTTGGGCGACAAATACCAAAAAGGCCATAAATAAAAGGCGGACAGTAAAAAAAGCAAAAGCAACCAGATGATAAACTATATGTGTGGAGTAAAAAATGGAGCACTTGTAAGAGCAGGTAAGCGCTGGCGAGCGTAAATGAGTTGTGGCGGGGGCTCACATGACTTAAGTAGACTTAAGTTGCATTTGGGCTGCCGAGAGCTCGCTTGCATTTCATTTCAGCCCAAACAAGCAACAATTAAACTAATCGACAGCAATTTGTTATGAACAAAATACTTAATGAAATTTAATTATGTTGTCGCGATTTAAAGGCGTACGCACGGTGGGGACTGTTGCACGTTGTACGGCGCACGCAAGAGAACAAGAGAAGAAATGTTGCAGTAAAATGCCTGTGTGAGGAGCTCAAGAAAAGGCGCAGACAACTAATTTACATATCAAACTGTGACGCTTGTATGCATACTTATTGCGCGCAGTGTATGGTAGTTGCCACTGCGGCAGCTTGTAAGTATGTACTATAGAGCAAATGCTTACTAGAATGCTTAGAGGCTAGAACTATTTCGCTTTAATTCAATTTATTTTTACTTTTTTGCTTTTGTTGTTGCCTTACAACGCAGAGGTGCTAATGAGTCAGTTATTTGCGAGTGGCTAGCACACGTGTTAACTAATGCCTTACATGTTTCTGCCACATGTTGCAATAAATATTTTCAAATTGCTTGCTATTTAGACTTAAATCAGCACTTATAAGTTAGGCGAAGTATATTTCTTTTTCAAAAAAAAAAAATATAACTATTTTTGCTAAGTTTTAGTTTGTGGTTAAAACATCTTGTATTGTATTTTGTGTACTTGTACTAACCACAGTTTTAGTTTCATATGCTTGCACCACTAATTACACTAAATTGTTTTCGTGCTTTTCTAGCGCTTGTCAAACATGCCACAAACTGTTGCTGCTGTTGTCTAAGCTACATCAAAAATGTTGTCACTTTTAAGTGCTTCCGCTTTAGTTTTGGTGAAATTGGGCGCTTTTGTGCAAAAAAAATAACAGATTGTTGCTACAAATTTCACCGCTTTTTTCAGGAATTTAAATTCACTCGCTTCTTCTCCATGAATTATTGTGTATCTTCGCGAAATACGAGTTGCGCTTTATTGTTATTTTTGTTCTTAGTTTGAAATTTCTGAGTAAATAGTTTAGTTAGATATATTTTGTTGTTTACGGAGATAAATGGTTTTCGCAGTTTCCGCTTTTCAACAAAAATCTGAGTGCAATGACCTGATTTTGATAAACATCGTCAGATTTATTTAGGAGAGATATTCGTGTGGGTAAAAAGGTTAAAGAAAAGAGTCTCGAAAGATAGAAGAATTAAATTAGTGGAATAAATCTTTTTGCAATATTTTCTGGATTGTTATATGGAGTTACAAAATGGTAACAAATACACTGGAACTAGCCTTACTGGTTACTTGTAAGAAAAAGCATACAAAAATATTATTTCTTCTGAAAAAGCAGCATAACCTTTATTAATATTAACCAAAAATAGATTTTAGCAACACTTCTTTTATTATGACTATAAGAGCTTAGAATATTTTGCGACCAAACAGGCTCAGTAGGTCTGAACTATTAAGCTGTCCATTTGCTCAAGACCAGGCAGAAAGGTACAATATAAATTTCTTATTTACGGACGCCATGTTTTTCATCGACATGTGTGGAAGCATTTCCAAGTTTCTTAACTTTTTCCCAGAGTCTAATCCAGAGTTGCCAAAGCATAGGAAAATACAACAGAAAAAGGGCCAAAGTAGGGTTAGTAGATTGGATACTTTCAGAAGCCAGACCACAACTGAATGGCAACCGGCGAAGAGTTTTTAGGCATACCAGTGCATACGTACCTCTTAAAGAGCTCCGAAAACCACACGGTGGTGTATACTTAGACAATGAAGTGTGAAGAGATTCCATTCCTGTAGATATTGTGTCAGAAAGTAAAGTATATTGGGCCATAAACAGTTTTAATTCCTCAAATCGTCGGAACCCGATGCTTTATTTCCGGCTCAAGTACAGCAGTTCCGTAAGCTGCGCAATTACCTGGTTCACACTCATTCTTAAAGAGGCGTTACTACTAAGCTGTGCTTTCCAAGCGGTGCTTACAACAATTAAAAAAAGTCTTCGTGTCCTGAAAAAGACATTGAGGAATAACATATATTTGTAGTATACGCATAGCTAGCCAGGTGGCTTTGAAATCACTAAAATCTAAACAGATAGTGAAAGAATGCCTTGAACGTTTAGTGCAACTAACATTTTGTATCACGATAAGTCTGCAATGGGTTCCAGGGCAATGTGATATCTCTGGGAACTGCGAAGCAGATAAACTAGCCAAAGCAAACGCCGCATTAAAATTTGACTCTAGAAAAGAGTGAACTTATATACCTCTGGCTGTTTCTATATATTTAATCGACAAACATGTTATAAATATAGCTGAGTCTCGATGGAATCCATCTCTGACTTACTCAACAAGTAGGCAAACTTGGCATGAATGGAATATGGGCCGTACATGCCGACTATCAAAATTTAGAATGAATGATATAAGAACTCTGGTACGTGTGCTAACCATCACAGTCTAATTGGCAGATATGCCAGCAGAATAAGAACGCCACATAACGACTATTTTAGTAACTGTCAGGAGGCATATTCTAGGCGAATGTGAAGCTCTATATATGAAAAGAATTGCAACTATCCGTCGACGATTTCTTGATAACATCTGGGAGATTGCAGAGGTATAACTTTTCATATCGTTGCGCTTCACAAGAAGCACGGTGTAGTGCAGAGACAATAAAGTGAGGAACTTAGATCCTGGTGTCATCACAATGGACCTCCTAAATGCCTAGGTGCGTTACTCTAGGTACCTACCTACCTACTTAGTGCAACTACATTTTGGCATATTTTAACTGAAACGATTTCAAGGACGAAAGTCGAAAGAAGAAAATTATATTTGAAGCCGCTTAGTCATCTTAACCTGCTGAGACATTAAAAACAATACCATTTTTCCCGATCGAATATCGGAAAGTGAAAAAAAAAAAAAATCAGTCCATCGTTGCCGAAAGCCACTATTTTGAAAAACTAATCGTTTTTGACTAAAATAATGCTTTGAAATTTTCAGTTTACCTGGTTTATTTATTATATATATATATATTATTGTATAAGTGCGGAATCTTTGTAGAAATTGCGGTCTATAAGAAGACTGCAATGTTAGGATTAACTATAACTCATGTTAAAACTCTTTTTCCACAGTAGTTATAACTAGAGTTAATACGAATATATCGAGACCCTCCAAAATGTTTAATAAATTCAGAAAATTTTATGTTATAGCAGTCATAGAAACTGAACGATCAATGTCAGGTTCTTGTGAAGAAACTTTTTTATTTGTACTATAAATAGTATTATAGCTTTGGAAAAATCAAAGGTAACGTTTTTTCTTGTTTTTGGTGCGAGTAAAGTGGGATTTTGATCTCTATAAAAAAATATTCCATGTGAAGATCGAACATTTAGACTCTTTTTACAAACTGATTTCTTTCCTTGCTCCTTTTTGCTAACATTACTAAGTATGGGTGATTATAAATCTTGTAATATTTTCTTTTGGGTTCTCTCAGGGCATAATAGACCTTAGGTCGCGGTGCATTACCTCATTAATAATCTATTTATCTATCTTTGGGTTCTCTCACTCGTATTATGGATTAAGAACATCTGTTATCGCGAGTGTAATAATGAATTTTCAGTTGCAATGCATTAATTTTTTCACAGGAATGCTCGTGAGTGCTTTGAGCGATTTTATAACTGTTATATATGATTATGTGATTTCATTTTAATTTCTAGCGTAAAGTGTAAGCATGCAAATAAACATTACTTTATATCAATTCTAAAGCTTTCTGACATTTCTTCCGCCCAAAAGAGTTAAAGATGTTAGAGTTAATTCAAATGTACCGTTAAACCAAGCGCTTTGCTAGTCAAACTACAAAGTCTTCAAGCGTTGCACAACAAATAATATTAATTTTATGCTTGAATTACATTTCGGAATTGTTTGCAAATCCAATGAACCAAAGTAACCTTAAACAATTTAAGAGATAGAAATAAAAAATGTCACTTTGGCAGCGTTTTTCACTTCCTTGCCGAAAGCTTAAAGCGTAAAACTAATTTCTACTCACTTCGAGCACGTGATTTCCAATAACGAGCCGGCAAAATCGCCTTTATCAACCAAAAGGGCATTACTAAAATTTTCACTCAACCAGAATGCAGTTAGTTTCCGGAGAGAACAAAAAACAAAATTCGGTGAAAAGAAATCTGAATTCTGCGCAAAGTCAACTGAGCCAAAGCCAATATAACTGTGCAATAAAAGCGTATAATTCGCAAATTGTCGCTGCATGTGAAAAATATGCAACATTAACAGCAACACAGCATCGCTAACTATACTTAGCGGCTGGTGCCTAGCGGCTAGCGGCAAGTCTACAAGTGTCAAGTGTAGCAAATAGTTTAAAGAGTTATTTTAATTGTTTTTTCCAGCTTAGTACCTTCGACGAATTGTTGAGACATAATTTTAAATACTTGCAGCATTTCCGTAAAAAAGCAATGTAAATACACAGAGGCTCCGACTCTCCGCTGAATACTCTTAAGGGTGTTCGCGAAAGCTCCATGTGTTCTCAAGCTATTTGCTGCCTTATAACTGGCTACTAGCTGTTGCCAGTGCACTTAGTTTTAGCACGTGTTACATATGGTTGTCATTGTTGTTGGTAACAACAAAGCCAGAGCGGCCTGCTAAATATGCAGAAGTCAGCTGCCACTGGCCTTTAGCTGCAGAGTTTTGAAATTCAACCTTAAATTTGGCCAGCAAACGTCTAATACATATATACTCAAACAAGAAACATTTATAAGATTTAGGAAGCGATCAAAAATCGCTAAAGAGGTATTTGCCCAGCTATTGATAGTGCCACCCAAGTGTGAAGGAGTGAGTAGTTTTGTTATTA
The DNA here is from genome assembly GCA_027475135.1 of Bactrocera correcta. Lineage (NCBI taxonomy): Eukaryota > Metazoa > Arthropoda > Insecta > Diptera > Tephritidae > Bactrocera > Bactrocera correcta. The sequence continues at coordinate 166,279,341 of CM050325.1, forward strand.
ATTTATGAACAGCAATAAATTTTAAGCCCCAATATTTTATTATGTTCAAAGATTTTTTTTAGCCATATACCCAGCGGAAAACAATCGATAAAGTCTTCATAATCCTTCAAATAATCTATTTAATCTATCCTCTAATCTTCGAAACTAGTTTCTTTGTTGTCATTTTGAATGGAATCTGCCTTCCCTAACAAGGTCAGTTTTTCTTACCTGCAAGTTGCACTCAAAAGAAGGTAACAGAACAACAAATTATCTCGAGATTACAGTAAATCATAAGAAATTTCTCAAGTGACCAAATAACTGTTTAAAGCTTTTTGAAAGCTAAAAGTTTTCACGATTGAAATTAAGGTTCTCTAAGTTTTGATGGAATAATAAAATTTATGTCGGTGTGACTTCATATTTGAACAAAAATTTATCTTTTCAAACTTCAAACTTTTTATCAAAAGTCTATTAAGTTTTTCTCAATTTTATATTTTTACAATATCTTTTAACTTTAACTACATTTTTGGCATTGAAAATTATCAAACTGTTCATACAAATTTTCCACATTCTAAAGCATATTAATTTCATTAAGGACATGAATAACCTTCAAAAAAGTTTCTCACGGAAAATATCAGCCATACCAAACACCCTAGATAAGATAATAAAAAAATGACAAAAAAAGTAAGGAAAGGCTAAGTTTGGGTGCAACCGAAAATTTTATATTCTTGCAGCATGCCAAAGCCAAAGCCAGGCAATTTCTTTAAAGTGGTAATGTGAGAATTGGGGTACTATCGACAAGATTTTATCTATTTTTCCCAATATCACATACTATTAACATGTCGCAAACTAAAAAACCTATTATATAGATTAAAGTCAGCCGGATGTTCGAAAATCCTGATATTAGTTATATAGGTCCTAGGTCAAGTTTTCACTCAAAATCAAAGTCAACTATAATTGGAGTCCGAATATTCGGCACCTTGGGGCCTGAACAGTTTCGGTTGGCAGTTTTCGGTCTAAAAAGTGTATACACTAAAGGCATTTTTCGTGCAAAGTTCTATTTGGTTATACAAGTATTACTTGCTACTCGATTCGTGTACTGGAAAGTGAAGAATCCACTGTAATTTAAAATTGTGTTATATGGGAAGTGGACGTGGTTGGTGTCCGATTTTGTCCATTTTCATATTGAGACACGAATGATGCCACGTACCACATACCAAGAAAACGGTCTGTCGAGTCCCGAAGTGTGCGCGGTGCCACGTTCATCGTACAATGAAGCCTTCTTATACCATCTTGGAGCTGAATTTTAAAGGCTCTGGCGTAGTTAGTTATCGATATTTTATGAGCTTTTAACCGTACCGTTATACATCCATTTTCACACGGTAAAAGCTCTTTTAGTATTTGTGCTGGGCGAATTTGGTTGTTATAGCTTTACATTAAACTTATTAAAGGTCGGGGCCGTGTCCATTTTTTCAATTTTTTTCTGGCAAGTTTCCCTTGCTAATGAGCTCACCTATGCGAACCTACAGTTTTATATCTCAACTTAGCATTTAGTTATGTCACTTTATAAGTTTCATTAAGATACCTTAACTTTTACTCCAGTTACAACTTGTAAGGACGGACGGACAGACAACCGGATTTCAACTTGTTTCGTCATCCTAATAATATATGTGACCTGGTCTACGAAAAGGGAGCTAACGTGCGAAAACTAGTTTTCTGGGAAACAGCTGTTAAAAATAAACAACTCGTTTCGTCGTTATCTCATTAATTGTTCTCCTTTTTTGACACCTAAGCCCCCTTTCCGTAGATCAGGTCACATATATGTATATAGTTAATTCACCTTTAGAAGTAATGCTGTTCGTTGTGGCATATGAACTTTGTAAATTTTTAATATTCATTATTTCCCCAGTTGCATATACGATTTGCTCTCGTAAAGTAGTAGTTCAAGTATTGTGCATATTTGACTACATTTTATAGCGGTACTTTTTGCGGTATAGAAATTTTTTTATTTAGAAATAAGTTAATAACACGTTATTAAGCAAAATATTAAAAATTAAAAACAAAATATATTCAGCTTTAGACAAAATCAATTGAAAGATAGTGAGCTTTACAAAATGAGCTAGAAATGTAAGAGACTGACATGCGATGAAAAAATAAAATTTTTCATTATTTTAATTTATTTTATTTTTTTTTTAATTGAAACACGAAGTTTAGTAGGTGTATCACTTTAAAAACAATAAAATTGGCGCTTTTGTATAAGCACAGAAAATCTAATTTGTGTTTTACTTATTAAACGGAATAAATTAAAAACTATAATTATAATTAGATAATATATTTTAGTTTAGTTATGCTTACTGCAAAAAAAAAACCAAAAAAAAAACTAATTTGAAGAAAATCAGGAACGAACGACAAAGTTGTTGCACACATGCACTCTAAATGAGTTTCAGGTAGCTTCTGGTTTTTATATACAAAGTGGTGTGGGGGTGCCCCATGAGCTAACTCGAAAACCCTGGTAGACTAAATTTACCATCTTTGAATCGATGCAGAATGTAGAAAAAGTGGACTATTTAGTGCAATTGGTTTTGCTCTGTGTTTGGTAGAATTGACGAAGAATCAGCTCATAGTAGCTGCTATCTTACGGATAAATTCTTAATACAGATCTATACTAACAATTTAATGCAAAAATATTGGATTTAGTTTTAAACAAAAAGGAAAACTTTTTTTGACACCTTTTCACATTTTCATAGGAAACCTCGATTATTGGAACTGTGCTGGGCCAACATGTTTAACTTAAGTATATATAACAGCATATTCGGAAACATGTTGCAATTGAGCACAGACGAAACTACTTAATTAATCAAATTATTATTTCTTTTGTCATGAATAAATATGAAAATTTATAGTAGGGTGAGACAAAAAACCTACAGTTTTTTCTTTACATACTGTAAAACTATCATTTGAAATTAAAGTTTTGGTAAAGTTTGAGATAAGAGCTGATATAAATAGCAATTGGTAGCGCATTGTGTTTTTCGATTTCGCATTTAAATAACATAGGGATATATTCATATTTTGACCAAAATATTGTATAGGGAAAATGAAAACTTATTTTGCTGGGAAATTCAATGAATAAAAAATGAATGTAAATGGAACTTGTTTAAAAATTAATCAAAGTTCAATCTTAAATCATAAAATATAATTTTTAAACATTATATATTCATTCACAAATTTTTGTTCGTATTTTTTTTATTTAGAATAACTAAAAGTGTTTGTAATCCACCCTAATATACAATTATCAGTAACCATTTATGCTGCTTTCAATATTTAAAACCAGCGAAAAGCTATCGTTTACGGCAAAATGAAACTGTATATACGAGTTAATTGCTTTTGATTAAGCTTTACAGTTTGAAAATCGCTTTGCGGAAAGCATTCAGGTGAGAATATATTGCAACTGCCACAATAGGTGCTGATTGCTGCACTTATAGTTGACGTTGCCACCAACAACGCGCGTGTGCTCAGTTGGGTACGGAGAGGGGTAGAAAGTGTGAACAAAATAGCTGCCGGCGTAATGGTTAATGTTAAACGGTAATACGAAGGATATGTAGCATCGTACAGAGTAGTGCAACGCAGCTCAGCATAGCATAGCAAGCCATACATTGTATGGTATGACAAAAAATAGCAAAGCACCACATAACGTAGCATATCATAACACAGCTTGGCATAGCATAGCAGACCGTATATATGTATGTACAGACCAGCTACATGTACCAGCCGCCGCTTTGATAAATGATTTCGATTAGTGCGTTCTTGTAATTCGATGCCTATAAATGAGCCTTTGATTGAGGAGTGCAGTCAGGCAACAGCAACAACAACAATATAGCATACGCTTAGTCAACAATACGTAAGCTGAGCATAAGAAATATGGTGTCGTGCCGCCGCTCCAGCTACGAGATGACAGTATCTGCGCTTAGCTCGCTTTTACTCCGCTTTTTATCAATATCGACTTTCCGTCGTCGGTGCTGGGCTGTCGCTGTCGTCGCTTGATTACGCATCGATGGTGGTGTTGGCTGTCAACTGCAGGCGGCCTTAAGCGCTGCTCTTCTCCTTCTTCATTGTGGCCGCCAGCGTTTTGACAAATTGTCTCTAATTGAAAGATTAGCTTTTGTTGTTATACTTGTAAGTTCTTGTTATCGCTGTTGTTGTTAATGCTGTTACATTTTTGCTTCGCCTTCTCCTTAGCTGTAGTGCTGTAGCCTCTTTAGCTGCATCCTTCGGTTGTCTTCCATTTGCTGTTGTTGTTTTTTACAGCGATTTTAACACATTCTTGTATTTTCCACTCGAACCGCTGCCGCTTATCAATTGCGTCGATCTTACACGTGTGAGGTTTTATTAATCAAAGCAAAATGGTTTCGGTGGGCTGGCATGAGGGCGGGGCATGTTTACATAAGCTCGACGTAGATGAGCCAAGCAGCTGCAGTAAAATACTCACACACATAAGCTGTAAAGAAAATAAAAATAAGATCAACGTTTTTTAAAAAACAACAACAATAGCTCACCTCACAAGCTGCGCATGCGCTGTGGCTGGCGAGGCGTCAACGCAGGCCGCCTCTTAACGAGACACTTCACATGCGAAGAGATGCATCTGCATACACATATGTACATATATATCACACAACATAGATACATGAACACTGTAGTTGTTGCTGCAAACCGCAGCTGTGAAAAGTCCGTAATTGCTTGTGGTGTGAAAAATAACAACTATTATAGGAGAAATATGTAAAAAATGTTGTAGAACATGTGAAATGTGGGTTTTTTTCAACGAAGCCTCTCTTTCATTATAATTCTAAGCGCTTGGGTGAAAAAACAGCAACAACAAATGCTCACACATACTCGTATGCGCTTAAATTGGTTATGGAGGTGTTGAGTGGCATACCAACGTAATTGTAGCGCGGCGCTTATGAAGCTATTAGGTCTGTGGGAATTTCTGGATATGAAATTAATTTTCAAACGAGCTTTTTGTTAATTGTATTTTGTGTATTTTAGTTCAGTATCTTAGTAGTTTCTGATAATACTTGGCTAAAAAATTTTGTCAATCTTATTGGAAATTAAAATAGACTACAAATTATTACTTATTGACATAGTATAGTTTAAGAGAGTGATTTGGAACGATATTGTTGGCATCAGCTAAAGGTTTGTCTGTCATGTCATAACAATCCACTAAAATTGATAATATTATGGACTGTTGCTAAAAATTGATAAAATAGCGTCAATATCTCCCCTTACACCCATATACCTGATATACAGATATTCTGACTTCCGGTTTACTTTATGCATTCAATATGTAATATACTTGTATCTTAGCAAGAGTGCAGTGAAAATTTAATCTTAGGTACATATATTATAGTTTGGTACTGAAAACTGGTGAAATGGGATTTAATATGAGGCTCTCATTTCCTTTGGCTAACTCTTTACCTATAATATTGACTAGTCTCTAAGTTATTTAAATGAAATTATGAGAACATTTTTCAAAAATGTTTAGGCTTACAGCCTAATACGTCATCTACTACCCATATAAATAGTAAAATGATTTTCGAATTTGCGGTTGGCTTTATGCTGTACTAGAGGGCAGGTCTTGGATTTTATAAACTCCTTTTTTAGGAAATAAAAACTAAATTATTTAATTATTTTAATGATTTTTTACTCTTCAGCTAAGAACCTAATTTGACGAACATGTCGACGCGATACTGCTGACATAATCCTTGAAATCGTTACAAATAATTGTCATCATTTTAACGAATCATCAAGTGATATTCGTTAGTCGAGTTAGCTGTTTTGGTATATTCTTCACAATAAAATAAAATAAAAAAGGGAATTTAATATTTCGTATTTATATTTTTAGCATATTTATAAAATGGTGGTACTTGGTATTTTGAATTGTCTTTACCTCAACAGCGACAAAGCTCATATCCGAGTCAAATATCAAATTAAATGCTGATTACCAAATGACCTCAAATTCATTTTCAATGTTGTCCACTTCTACTTTTATCGCTTCACTTTCTTTTATATATAGTTTGCGCACATTTTGAAAGTTGTCTTTTCCTCAAAGTGTTTAAAATAATCGGAAAAACATGGATATTCTAGATTCAAACCATATATATGCGTGCTGCAAAATATATTTAAAATACCCGGTAAACTGACCAGGCGGACTTTGTTTCGCCTGAGAGGTAATAAATGAGCACATTTTTAATTTAATTAAAAAAATGGATAGTAAAAATATTTTTTGGTTTTTTTTTTTTTTCATTCAAAAAACTGCTCAAAATTATGCCCCCTTAAGGGGGTAATCTAGTCTAGAAGCATGAATTTCAGTTAATTTTTAAAGTGTCGTAAAAAAGGCAATTAATATTTTTTCTATGAATTTTTTTATTAGTTATTTGTTAATTTTAGAAGAGTAGAGAAAAAAATTAAAAACTAAAAAAAGAAAAAAATTTCAAAAATTATGAGCTGACGAAGTGGGGGGTCTCCAAAAGTTTCTACGTGACAATATTCATGATTTCAACCCTCCTAGTTATCTGAAACCAAAAAGAAAAAAGTTATAAAGCTAGAATAATGTCGCAATGGCCGGAACTACGGAAAAATGGGAAAAAAATTTTCACAAAATGGCGAATGCCTAAAAAAAAGTTTTTTTTGGATCACTTTTTCTGACTATTTAAAATTTTTTAAAAATAATTAAAATAAAAATTTGGGGATGGGGCTGGTTCTAACTATAGATAAGCCTATAAAGAAGACTCTATAAAAATTTCAAATAAATCGGTCCAGTAGAACCTGAGAAATCGTGGGTATAGTTCCGAAAAAGTCAGTTTTGTAAAAACGCGTTTAAAGTTTCGCGTTCCGGCCGAACCAGTTTGGATGCCAGGTCAGAAAAATGTCTATATCTCCAAAGATAGCGTGAATTTTAAAAAATCGTCTTGTACGCATATTCTTGAATAATTAAACTTTGAAAATGTAAAAAAAAAAATTCAATTTCTTTAAATTTCTAGACTAGAATACCCCCTTTAATGTAGGTAAATTAAAAAATCAAGCATTTTAAGGATTGTATTTTAGTGCAAGGGTTGCACTTTTTAGTAAAGTACACGACATTTTTCGTTTTGTTATCAAGTGCAAAAGCAAAGAAATCAAATGGTCTCCGATCCGTGAATATAATTGGACATGGTGAAAACAATGAAACAAATGCAAGACGTATCAGAAATGGAAGTCGTTTAAACTCCAACGCCATGTCGGTTGGGATCGTTAAGATCCTTGGAATTAGAACTTCCTCATCTTCGAATTATTCTTTGAGTATCGTGGCATAAATTACATTATCCATCAATTTCCTTATAACCAAACCCTTTTTCACAGTTTTGGAGCCAACCTTTAGTCGTAAATTGTGCGCTGGTAAGCCTGGCACATTCAAAGCTTAAGTCATCTACATCCTTACTCTTAGCCGCCAAAATTGCTCGCTCACTCCAACAATTCATTATTTTTGCGGTTACTTATGATGTTTGGGAACACTTTGTTGATGGGTTACAGAAAAGTTACAAAAATTTGGTGAAAATGAAATCAATCCGCTATATTCGTCCACAAGTACTCGATCATTATTGATAGCCAATAATTACTCAAAGAAATCTTCAGCCGATGTATTGTTCAGCAGTGCAGCTCTCATATTTGTTGTCAGCTGAAGTTTCAGCACATAGATTCGATATGGCTAAAACTACTGACATGAGAAATGTCTTAAAACTGGTGGGCATGATTTCGGACGAACTACTCAAACGATTTGCTTAATTTTTCTTTTAAATGTTCACAAAACGCCTGGCTATCATCCCTACGTTTTTTTATAATTTATTGACAATGTAATGACAATATTTATAAATGAATGAATTTTTCATGATTCTAAGAGGGACGATAACCATTCACGTATATTTTAAGAATAAATTGGGATTTTGTGTTTCAGATGATCCTAACGTGAGAACTCGTGTCCGCCAGCAAAAAAACGCATCTTATTCACTCAGCCATTTCTCCGACAGATGCCATCAAAAAATTGCGAAAAAAATTGTTTATAGACTCCACGATGTACCTCTTGACATGTGAAAAAAGTTCCATTGTAGAATAAAAATTTCTATAACAAAATGGCAAAAATGAGGCCAGATTACCCTACTGACCCCTCAATGACTTTATCGAAACAATAAGGTGATGGGGTTAAAATTTCATACTTTCGAAAATTTAAGAAATCGGCTGACTTAGAAATGGGTAAGAAACGGCTGAATTGTGCCCTTTACATTGCACACTATAAACTTATGTCCATTTTCGTCCTCTGCTTGTAAAGTTGTCCTATAGAAAAAGTTCCAGAAAGGGTGTGGCAGACCAATTTTTGTTGTTTATGGTGGTACTGAATTGTAACCGAAAGCTTTGTCTCTCTTTCTGACTAAAAAATTCAGCAAGCTGCGACCAAATAGAAATAATTGTTATAGTGAGGTTTATTTAGATATATAATAACTATGAGGGAATTAAAATATATTCACGTAGCCACGTAGTTTTGTTAGATGTCCCACCCATTTTTTTTTTTTTTTTTGTTTTTGTTTTGCGGGTGAGGGGGTGGAAAATGCCTTCCGCATCATCGGTGCTATCGTCACATCAGCGGTATGTGTCACTTGCAGGTCACTAAAAACCCCCCCTCTAAGGAACCGTCCCCCACCCTGGGACCGCGTTTGCATTACTTCAGGGTGGCGTTCCATTTTTCTCATTGAGAGATTTACATCTACGCACCTGCGTCCAGGTCCCGCTTTTTGATGCGTAGCAAGATTGCTACGTACAGGGTAGGCCATTTAAAGTTGACCCATTTGTTTGTTTGCCAAAATTAAGGCGTCGCGGATAATCAGCTGGGTTTAGTTTTTGTGCCATTTGAATTTTATATGGAAACATCTTCAAATCTTTATGAATTATGCGTCGGAGAGTGGTGCGAGAGATGTCTAATTCCTGAGAGCGGCGATAACTCGATGTCGATGGAGTCTCCTCAATACTGGCTCGTACAGCTTCGATATTTTCATCAGAACGTCTTGTGCGTTGTCTGGATGCATGACTGGCATTACTGAGATTACCGGTGTTCACAAATTTTGCGTATAAAGACTTAATTGTGTGTTAACTGGAGCACTTTTCACTTTATTTTTTTTGCGAAACGCACGTTGAGTTAACACAATTGAAAAGTTATTTTGAATATAAAGCTGAACAATTTCAGCGCTTTCTTTTGGAGTGTACTGTTCCATGGTATAAATTGTCTTCGAATGACGCTTCTAACGCGGTATGACATTAGCCGATTTGTCAGCGCAGTTAAAAGTTACAGCGTTGCCAGATGGGTCAACTTTAAATGGCCTGTATGTATTTCTGGATAATCCTCCAGTGTGTTTCGCCCTCCAACATCACGCTGATTAAATCGTCAGCGTTTATTGGCCCGACCAGGTCCTCTACTGCGGTGCGTTCTCCTTGCCAGCGCTGACATGCAAAGAATGTGTGTTCAGCGTCGTCTTCTGTCGCGTCGTTGTATAGGCATGACGGCTCTTCGACTTTTCCCATTCTGTAGAGGTACTTTTTGAAGTATCCGTGGCCGGATAACAGCTGGATTGTGTAGAAGTCTACTTCTCCAAATTTACGACTTGTCCATAGATCTAGGTCTTTTATCAGCCTGGCCGTCCATCTGCCGCGACTTCCATTCTCCCATCTTTGTTGCCATGATGTTATCGTGTCTTTCCTTGTTTGTTGTATTGCGCTCTTGTTATTGCCGGGTGATTTCATTAGCTTCCACAGCTTTTTCCTTTCATCTGCTAGTAGGTCAATTGGAGCATTGCCGCTTATAACTAATATTGCGTCGCCTGATACTGTTCTGTAGGCTGATGCAACTCTGAGGGCTGCGGTGCGGTACACTCTGGCCACTGCCTTACGCCGGTTTTCTTTTTTAAGGGCATCTGCCCAGATTTCGGCTCCGTATAATAAGACGCTGATCGTCGTGGACATTAGTAGCTTTCTCTTTCCTTGGCAGGGTCCTCCTATGTTAGCCATTAATCGGCTCAGTTGAGACGTGATCTTCACTGCCTTACCTGCGGCGTGCTGGATTTGTACCCAGAAGGTTAGTCTGGGGTCCAGTCTTACGCCTAGGTAGTTAACGGCTTTTTTTGTTCTAAGGGTATCCGTAGTCGTCTGCATGTTTATCTCGAGAGGTATGTGCTTATTTGTTAGCATCAGTAGTTCAGTTTTCTCAGCTGGAGGCTGTGTGTGTCGAGCCATGCTTGCGTATCATGACCTGGTTCAGCTTTCTACGTGCTTCCTCTGTATCCCTAGCTGTGATTACTGCTGCAATGTTGTCCGCGTAGCCAATTAGATACGATTCATCTGGCAATTCTACTTTTAATATTTCGTTATAACTAATGTTCCACAGGTCTGGGCCTAGAATGGATCCTTGTGCTGCCCCTGACGTGACTGTTATTTCTCGTGATCCCTCTTTAGTATCGTACAGCAGTTTCCTTTCACTGAGATAGCTCCGCACTACCGCCCTAAGGTAGTCGGGTATCTTGAAGCTTTTCTCGAGGGCGTTGATCATATCTACCCATCTAGCGCTGTTGAAGGCGTTTCGGACATCTAGAGTCGCCAGCAATACTATTCTTTTCTTCTATTCTATTCTTTATTTCTATTTCTTTATTCTGAAGCCGTGCTGTCCCACCCATACAAGAATCATAAAAGTATCTCGCTAGAGGTTAAAACATTTCTTTTCAAAACACTGGTGGTGTTACTTTTCTATAAATCTCGACAGGAATTTTTTTCTCGCAAATTGAAATGACAGCTGTACAAAACTGAAGCATGAGGGATCACTGGGTAGCATAATAATAAATTTAGAACAATTGGGTTGAAGCTTTAACTCAACGGAGTCATTTCTAAACTGGTGAGTCTCCTCCATCTGCATCGAAAAAGCTCATGCTCGTATTCGTGCCTTAAACTCCTCAACACAATACCATTGATCCAAACATTTAATTTGTATTCAGTACTTCCTTTCGATATTGTTTCTTAATATCCGTCATTCGTTTAACCGCCGCGCGATGCGTTCATTTATCCATTCCATCCACTTGAGTTACACTAATGCGTTGAACAGTGTGCTCATTACTCTTGTAATGCGTGAAACATGTCAGCTCCGCTGATAGTCTTATCGCAGCAAATTACTCAAAACAAATGAATGAGCGTTTAAGAGCAATAAAGTGCAGCGATGGAGGATTGAAGAAGAACGAAGTGGATACTGGAGAGTAGTGAAGGCATGAGTGCATGACGCCGACGCAAAAAAGCAACTGCAAATGTAGGGAGAAGCTGTTACTGAAGTGACATGCTGTTATAATGAAACAAAAAAAAAAAAAACTTTTTGAGTCGATAAAAAACAGGAAAATAAGAATTATTCAAAAATATGTGTCTGAGTGTTTGTTTTTATTTGCTTTTATATTAGCCTTATAATACATTTCTTAGTCTTAAATTTCCCCCAACTTCATGTTACTTTCTGTACCTCATATTTCCTCACTCCTCACACATCACACCCATTTATTCTATTATTCACTCCTTCTCTACTTTGCTCTAGAACAAATGAGGCTCTTAAGTGTAACAAGGCAACTATGATAAAGAGAAAAATAGTAACAATAACTTAACATCATTACAAGAAAAACAAGAGCGGAAGACACAATCGACCAACAAAAAGTTCAAAAGAAACAACACATTAAAAAAATCAAAAGAAAAATGATCTTCACGGCGTTTTATCGTTACATATTGGTTTTGTTTTACTTGAGAAAACATGAGCGGAATATGAAAAATTATATTAAATAGGATGCTGGCTGAATGCATTATGTTATGTAAATTCGATCATTTGTCATTTGATTTGGGTATTGTGTTAAGGATAAAAGAAATTGTGTAAAGGCAAGAGCAAAGCGAGCGGCAATGGTTAACAGTGTAGTGAGCAACTAAAAAATGAGAGAAAGATGTTTTATATATGATACAAATTAAGTGGAAGTGAAGAGCTATCATGTTGCCAATGCATGAGATATTTCAAGTTATGTATGATTGACCCGAATTTCAGTTCTTCATATGCAAGTTATGAGAAGTGTTCGCTACTTGAATGTATTTAAAGCAGCTTCAAACTGAAAATTTCCGATGTTTTTACTAAAATAATGAAAGCTTAATTCTTATTTAATTTAAAATATATTCTTCAAAAAAAATTATCGAGAATCACTATAATGCTGACACGGTTCCTACTGTGGATCAGAATTTTAAAATTTTGTGGTTCAAAAGTAGTCTTCGTTTCAATGCATCACTGAAAAACTCTATAGTTTTTCTGTTCAGTAAAAAAGTTCTGTAAAAAAGGTATGAGAAGTCGAGTCTATGAGGGTTAGAAGAGTGTTTGGATTTTTTATAACCGTGAATGAATGAAGAATCTATCACAATACACTACACGTAAGGCGGTTATCAAAACTTAGAGACACAGAACTTACTTTCACAATTTATAATGAATGTAATAGAAGAGGAAACGAGTTCATTTAAGTGTATAAAATAAATTTAAATATAAAATTTGTACACAAAATGGGAGCTATTGAGCCCCAAACCAAAGTAATTTTCAACAGATTGACCAATGAAGGAATATTTTGAGTGGCCATAAAGCATAATAGCATAGTAGCTCCAAGAAAGCATTCTGTGTTATTTCTTACTGAAAGCATTGGTTTAATACTTTCTTTGAAAAGGAAGTGCTATTTTTTTAATTTATGGTACGGGGATGAGTCCAACTTCAAAAAAAGTCAAAGTAGTTGAGCAGTTTGTACTTTTCTTGGAAAGTCTAGACTCTCAAAAAATTTAAATAATATGCCTTGCGGAGCAGCCCGAACCAAATTAAAATACTTACTACATATATATGTGTATCTATCAGCTTCTTTTGAAGACGGCCAAATTTATTAATAAAACAAACATTGATTACAAATAAGAGTTCGGAGTGAAATACCCCTCTCTATTATGGAAATCATATATTTCTGGCTATCCCAAAAAAAAAAAAAAGAAAATGGTTAATACAGTCATGGACACAGAAATAGCATACTCCACTGACACATGACACCTTCTTTGGGGAATTGCGTACCATGCCTCCTTGATTCCAGTCAAAAGTTCTTCCACATTTTTGAAGTTTTTCTCGACAATCTGTATCTTAACTGTTTAGCTCAGGACGTCGGTACTTTTTGCAATGAGCCAGTTCTTCACACTTTTTGCTTCATGCTTTGGATCTTTGCCATGCATAAAAATTCAATCCTCTGGCATTGGTTCAAATGGGAACAGCTCCATTGTATTTTTGTGAACATTTAAGTATGCATATTGGTCCATGCTGCCCTCTATCCTTACCAATGATCCAACAACGTAACCCACACCCATACGCTTTATCTGCCGTACTAAAGAGTTTTTGTAGTGTATCTGGGGTTATATCCTGACACCTGATCCGATTTACAAAAAGTTATTCATCCGATCCTACGGGTCACCTTAGTTTCATCACTCCACAAAGCCCTTTGACGTCCTTTTCTAAATGTTCTTTGGCAAAGTCCAACCGTGCTCTTATGGTTTTTTTTTTGTTTGACAAAAGTCGTCACACAATTGACCACTTTCATCTTCGCACAAGTCTACGGGGTACGTTAAGTCCAAATTTGTTGTTTACTTCCGCCATAATCTCTCGGGATGATTTAAAAGCCTCAGCCTTTGCTGCCTTGCTTTTGTGATGATGACTCTGTCTACAAGTTCCCTTGTTTTACGAACAGGAAATTTGCAGATCTTTTTTTATTTTTAAATAAATTTTGATCACTTTTAACAAAATTGATGGCGTTGTATACCATTTTCCTCGAACAACTCATAATTTCAACAATCTGAGCTGGATTTTCGCCTTTTTTGTGAAGTTATAATATTATTCTCATTTTTTGCAGGGTACAATGTACATTTCTGCACATTTTGAAAATATGTTAACTGTTTTTTTATAGTTATAGGTAAAACAGTGCGTTTTTGCTCGATTGTTAATTAGTAATGAACATTTGTACAAATAACTGAAAGTGTGCTATTTCATTGCCCAAGCAAGTTTAGTTACTTTCCGATTGAAACGAGTAACAACAAAAAAGTTAGCATGATAACGGCATACGCTTACCGTTATAAGTTGTGAAAGTCAAGCCATGCACAAAAGTGGGAAAATTGTTGGGGTTTATTTACTTGATAAACCTAAAAACTTATTCCAATAACTTTGTTTGAAAGTGTGCTATTTTTCTGCCCATGACTGTAGCTCCATACTACTTAGAACGAAAAAATCAAAAATTATTATGACTTCTTGCTCTTTCCTAATTGTGAACCCACTCTAAACGCCCTTCGTAATTCTATGTTTCGCATCGATCTGAGAATTTTTGTATTTTATAGGGCAGAAATATAGCTTTTGGGTGAGCTCACTTTGTTTATGCACATATTTTTCTTCTTGTGTACTTCTTAATGCTGATATTTGCTTTCTTTTGTTATAGGAAATTATATCTAGTTGACTTAGCCTAGTTTAGGCTTAAAATTTCCGACTGAGAAAAGGTTAGCGTTTTCTATAAAATATTTTACTGAAGAAATATTATATAATGAAATTTTTTGACTACATTTCAATGAGTATTATACAACAAACTCAGTCCTGTAATTCGTCGTATACATATAGGCAACTGTGGAAGTTTAATTTTGCAATGAACCTTATGGTTTTACAATACATGTTGGCTACCTCTCCTTAGATATTCCCAAAAAATATTTCAAATGCCATTCAAAATAACCCCAAGAGTGTTTAAAGCTTGTAATATGTTTCTATTAACAGTTTCTCAGAAAAACACACTGATCCATTCCTGAACTGTGGAAGAAAAATTCAAGGATTTTACACGATGTTAATGCACTATCGCATCGAGCCACGATTGTGACCGAATTTCAAGCAAAAAAGGCAATGAATACCGCCGATCAACCTCCATATTTAACAGATTTTGCTCCATATGATTTCTTTGTTCCTCAAACAAAAATTACCATTCCGTGGAACCCGTTTTCATCTATCGAAAAGATAAAAAAAGCATATAAGTATTACATCAAGTGGTGATTATCTGGAAGGCGACAAAATAAATAATGAAATTGGATAAAACCAGATGATGACGACGAGTTTGGCACCGCTCACGCTTAGGAAACCACTTATCTCGGTACCAGCCCGACCGATTTCAACCAAATTCGATACGTGACACTCTTCTCTCATTCCAAATTAACGGTGAGAAAATGGGCGAAATCGGAAGACAACAACGCCTACTTTCCATATAGCATTATTTTACTCGTAAATTACATTCGATTATTTAGCTTTCCGAATATTTGGACCCTAGTATCTATAATTTTTGTACTGTGCCGTTAGATTTTTGAGTTATCTCCATGAGTATGAGAGAGGGTGTTTTACGAATGACGGCGTATCTTTGTGCCTAAAATGGATAAAATCGGGCGAAATTTTGGCCTGGTCCCCGCATAACCAAGATAAGGATTTTCGAACATCTGGCCTACTTTACTCCATATGAGTGTGGATGGTATGTAAAATACCTTAATGAATCTCAGGAAACATTTTACTTATATGTATCATGTTAATAGTATGTAATATTGGCAAAAATAAATCAAATCGTTAATATACTACATGTGTAAAATGATTTTTGAATTCCTAACAGACCATATATCTCAGCATATGAGTTGCATAAAGGTATTTCCCTGGCTTCGATTCTTGCAAATTAAAAGAGTATAAAACTTACATCGATCGCACCCCAACTTAGCTCTTTCTTAAATTTGCACATACACATTTTGAGGGAAATTTCTCTTCAACTTCCAATATATTCTCTCCGGCAACCAGTTAACTTCTAACAATCTTTTGTAGACACTTTCATTCAAATTAGTCATAATAATAACATTTCGCTTTCGAACGTTGTTATTGTACATATGTGTATGTATTTGTGACCACAAACTGCGCACAATTTCGCCAATAATTATTTAGTCACTAACTTGAAACTGATTGCACATTAACTTTCCACCCCAACAATTTGTAGCATACAACTAAATTTTCACACCAAAACGCCATGCTGCCACCTGTCGATTTCCATAAGCGCAGAAAAAGGCGAAAAGCATTACCAATCTAGTGCGAAATGTGCACACTTTAATTTTTTCTCTAGGAAAAATTATTTCAAAGCATAAATCTAAGCGTTGTCCTGCTGCGCAAGCGCGCTGTGTGGCGAAAACAACCGTAAAATCTGCGCCAGCTGCTGCGATACGCGCTGCTGAGAAAAATTTTCTCAGCCACTAATCGAAATGGTGTGTGCCAGGCAGAGCGCTGTGCAAGAATTTGTTGCTGCTGTTGTTGCCGATTTGTTGTAAGTGAAACTACGCGCCTATTCCTAGGCACTAATTGAATTATTTGTTGTAAAAGTTTGCTGGGGCGCTTGTAATTGAGAGCAATATGTGTTGTAGGCAGGAAATGCAAGTGGCTGGGCGCATTCAACGTAAAAATATTTTAGTTTATGGGAAGGAAGAAGGAAATGGGTGCAAAAATATATTTAAATGTATAAAGGTAACTGATTTAACCATATATTAATAGTATATAGAGGTTAAAAATTTACCAGACGAATAACGCTTAAGTTACCTGTGATTGTAAGCACTTGTATTTGACATATGCGTCAAAGCAGGAAGAATACCTAAAATTTATGAAAATTTGTTTCCAAAACTCTTCCTTCAAACGGAACACTTCTAATCAAATATGGTGAATTTTGACTTCAAGGGGAATATATGTAAATATAAACAAACGTAGACGCAGTTGCGAACAGTATTCAAGAAATTTTCAAATTCGATTCTGGGGCCATTGTTGATTTTTTGAAATTATTTTGATCTGAAAATATAGCACTACAAGCAACTGGTTCGTTACTGTTTGGTTCTCAAATATAATTTTAATCGTGTAAATGTTAAAAGAGAGAGAAATTCCCCGGTTAAATGATATTTCAAAAAAAAAATGTTCTTCGCTAATTTGGTAGGACTGTCCTTAATTATTATTCCAAATATGGGCGTTATCTGTCAACGAGTTTGTTTGCTTAAGTCGATACAACCCAGTTGTGCGTTGCATTTTTTACAATGGATAAAAATATCGAAGAAAGAAAATGTCAAAAATTTTGTGTTTCTTACCTAATTTCGAGTGCAAAATCTTTCTGAATGTTGGTAAAGGCTTTCGGTGATTCAGTTTTATCAATACACAAGTTTACGATAGGTGCAAAGCCTTCAACGACGGTCGAGAGATCGTAGAAAACATGCCTCGTTTTGGACGACTTTTGACCTCTTCAACTGATGAAAATATTAAAAAGGGAAGGATATGATTCTTGAAAATCGTAAGGGAATTGCTAAATGGATGGCAAGAAGCTCCGCATCTCTCACAAGTCCATTTTTGCTTTTGGTGGATAGTTTGGGTATGAAATGCGTTCTTGATCGACTCGTCCCGATAAAGCTGATTTTTTTTTTCAAAAGAGTGACCAAAAGCAAAGTGATCGATCAACCACTGTATATACCAGATTAGGCTTCGTGTGATTTTTTCTTGTTCCACAAACTGAAATTGCTGCTCCGTAGAACTCGTTTTCAGTCGATCGAAGAGCTAAACCTAAATTCGCTGAAGGAGGTGAAAGCCATCTCGAAAAGTGCTTATGAAAAGTGTTTCGATGACTGAAAACATAGTTGGCATAAGTGTATTGAATCTGGTGAAAAAATAAATTTTGATGAATAAATAAATATTTGACATTTTATTTACAATTTCCGGATACTTTTTTGGTATTGACTTCAGCCGCACCTTTGTTGAACAGACGCTACAATTAGACTTCAAAAATCTTTAAACCGATTGTGTTGGCTATCACATCACATCACAAGGGCAAGCCGAAATATTTCCTATCATAAAACAAACAGTCGCTGCATTCGCGACTTGGCTCCCACGTCAATGTTGACAGTTATAACTTCGAAGTGGTAGATATCTTGGAACCAGTTTACGCATAGTCACTCTTGCCAGCAGGTGCTACTTTAGACAGAGTAGGTAATTGAAAAAAAAGTCCTCTTTCGACGAACAAAGACAAAATTCTACAAGTCTCTTCGTTATGGTATAAGGCGCTGAGGCATGGACAATGACATCTTCTGATGAGTCGCCCTTTCGAGTTGTTGAGAGAAAGGTTTTGCGAAGATTTATGGTCTTTTGCATATTGCCAACAGTGAGTACAGTAATCGATGGAAGGATGAGCTACACAACATTTGTAGTGGCTACGCTGGCTATATCATGTTGCCCGGATGAAAGAGATCAGTCCAGCTTTGGAGGCTTTCAATACAGTGGCCGGCGTAAGCAGATGAAGAAGAAGACCTCCATTCCGTTGGAGAGATCAGGTAGAGAGGAACTTGCCTGCACTTGGAAGATTTCATTCAACGACCAAACATCTTGAGCGCAGGACAAGTTGCTAAGATCGGTAATTTGGATTTCAGACAGTTTCTTGGTTAGCTGGAGAGATGAGTGTGGAGAGTTTATAATATCTCATGTTTCAAGAATTGATAGTTGAGAAAGAAAGGTTGGTGCATATTTTTTACTTACTTCCAGAAAACTTCAACAAGTAGCAACCAGAAATCTAGTAAGATCTTTAGCCATTATAGACCGACAAGATCTCTGTACATGCCTCAAAAGATATCTAAATGATCTTATCGTGTGGGCAACATGCAAAGCTGACAGTTTGCCAGTATGAGTATCTTTTGGAAAAGAATTTAATTATAATACTTTTAAAAATTCATAAATTCTGCGATAAAGAATCAACTCAACTTTTTTGCAGTTTTTCAATATGTTTCATTTGATTATTTGTTTTTTTTTTTTAATTTTTATACCCTGAACAGGGTATATTAAGTTTGTCACGAAGTTTGTAACACCCAGAAGGAATCGTCGGAGACCCTATAAAGTATATATATATAAATGATCAGTATGTCAAGCTGAGTCGATTCAGCCATGTCCGTCTGTCTGCATATATACGAACTAGTCCCTCAGTTTTTAAGATATCGTTTTGAAATTTTACAAGCGTCATTTTCTCTTCAAGGAGCTGCTCATTTGTCGGAACGGCCGATATCGGACCACTATAACATATAGCGGCCATACAAACTGAACGATCGGAATCAAATGCTTGTAAGGAAAACTTTCACATTTGACAAGATATATTCACGAAATTTGGT
Source organism: Bactrocera correcta (assembly GCA_027475135.1). NCBI lineage: Eukaryota > Metazoa > Arthropoda > Insecta > Diptera > Tephritidae > Bactrocera > Bactrocera correcta. Next base: position 166,298,640 of record CM050325.1, read on the forward strand.
CTATATTTTTTTCTAAGACAAGAATGTAATTTCCGGAAAAATTGTTCAAATCGGTTAACTATAGCATATAGCTGCCATACAAACTGAACGATCAGAATCAAGTTGTTGTATGGACAACTTTCACATTTTACAAGATATATTCACGAAATTTGGTTTATATTATTTTCTAAGGCAACACTGTAATCTCCAAAGAAATTGTTCAGATTGGTTAACTATAGCATATAGCTTCCATATAAACTGAAGACGTAGTTACTAACAGAAATGCACTTGTGAAGGGTATTTAGCTTCGGTGTAACCGAATTACGTTTTTTCTTGTTTTGAATTTTTTAGAAAATTTCTCTTTCCAAAAAATAATAATGATTACTTATGTTTGGTAACTATTTTTAAACAGTCTCGATTATACAAAATGAAAAAAGAGGAAACCAAGCACTGAGACGAGGTCGTCATGCTACTCAGGTCTACATAACCGCAATGGACCCGGTTTTTTATCTGGTAAAAGTTTCGTATATCTGAAAAGTGTTTGAGAAGGGTTTTCTGCTGTCACGACAACAATAACGGCGGCTTTAAAATTAACTTTTTATCCATATACTATACATATGCATATATTATTAACTATATGAACATACATGTGTTTCAATCCAAGTGAAAATCAATTCAAACCTCTCAGTGAATTATATGAAAACAAATTAGGCGCCCCTTAAGCAGCAATAAAATATTAGTAGCATTTATTTAAATATAATTATGGCAATAAATCGTTTATAAGCTGGCAATTAAGTGCACGTGTTGCATAATTTTCCAGCAACAAATCATAAATGCACAAAATGACTGGCGGAGTTGCCACAGTGAAAACTTGAGGCGTTAAAATTTCCATTAATTGTTATTGTTGCTTTTGTTGCACAATGCCCTAAGCATAGCGCCGAATTGCTGTCAGTTGCACAGAAATCGTTATATAAGTGCATTACAATTGATAAATTCCGAGACTACATAATTAACGCTTAGCGTTTGCTACAAAAGCCACCCATTAAGTGCATAGGTGTTTGTATGCGCGCGTGAGTGTGTGTATGTATGCAAGTTTGCGCCAAAACACGCAAATCCAATTAACGCATTTTTCAAAGCATTAAATTACTCTATCAAGGCGCTTCGAGCACAATATAAATATGTGTGCAACAAATTGTGTTAATGCAACAACATTAGCAACAAAAAATATATTTAATTGCTAGGCAAGAAATAGCCCAGCGCATCAATAATGTATAAAGTGGGCGGCTGAAACGCCTCACTTTATGCTAAATATTATTTATTGCCAGCTCATGTGCGTTTGTATGTGTGTTGACATATGTGCGTTTACGCCTGGTGTTTAATTTCTTTGTAGCTGCCAGTGCCTTGTGCCGCGAGTGCTTTGCGCTTGCTTTTGACTTGCTGGGGTTCATGGTGAATGCGCGCTTGGATGTCGTTAAGTACTGTTTTCTTGATAATATTATATCATATCTGATATAAAAGATTTTATTAGCACTTTAAATATTCTTTAACATCAAATGAGATGGAATTTTAATAACAAACACATAAAACTCTTATAACGAGCTAGTAACAGCTGATTGGCTATGCACAATTAGCTAGTTCGAGGAGTAGCAGGTGCCAGCTGAGGTGACTAAATTGTATGCAATTAAATTGTTTTTTTTTTATTATAGTTAATTTATTAATTTTTAGTAGTTATGCCGTTTAGTCCATTTCGTTCTTCGTATTTTTTATTTTGTAATTTGCTGTGAAGCTCAGCAATGGTGGGCGTTGTTGAAGGCTATTTATTGAACTTCATATTAAGTACAAGTGGTGACTTCACTAATACAAATTTTATTTTTTAATATAAAATCATGTTAAGATCATATGATATATTTTTTGTCCAAAAATGTTTTTTCTAACATCGAATGCACAGAAGCCCTCACTCATCTTAATTGCTTTAAATTTTTCTTCTCAAATTGCGGTAGAATTCACGTAAATTTTATATTATTAATAGTTCACAGCATGTTTCAGAATAGTAAGATGCGTTCTGAGTAATGCTTTTAATCTTATAAAATACACTCTTATTGTCTACTAGTATATCTAGTAGCTACTAAAGCTGTTTAAATGATTTTTCATAAATTCACATATCAAAATTAAGAAAAGCTTAAACGCCGCCTTTTATCAAAATAATTTTACCCAAAATTTATGTAAATTTTGTATGGAAAACTGCAAGGTATGTCTATCCTTAAAAATCATTATTCCTTATCTTTAAACGCATCTAAATTCATGTAATTAGAATTACAGACGCTAAACACAGCCATTTCAATGAAAGTATAAATTTGACAATGGATTTTGAAAAGAGCTAATGTGAAATTTTGTATTAAACTTAAAAAGTGAAGAGTGATCCTAAGACATAGGAATTTCTGATAAAAATTTATGGATTATGAATACTACTCCAGTTCATACGTGGCTTATGGAGTTTTAAAAATGATTGTAAAGATTTAAATGATAAGCACAGGCCAGTTCGTCCAGAAGCTTTTGATCGGGCTTAATTGTAGAAAATTCGATGAAATTATTGCGATCGGTGCAAATTTTACTACGAGAACCTCAACTGAGGTATTAAATACGGTTAAAACGCTATTTGGAAAATGTAGCGGAGGATTTGTTTAAAAGAAAACACGTTTTGTTCTATATGAATTAAATTTGATAATCAAGTTAATTTCCTTATAAACCATCTTCAGTAATCGCTTGATATACCACTCTATGAACATAATTTATTAAATAACATCCAAAGATATCATATGGTAATTTGCATTTTATTCTTTAGCCAAAAAGTTTGGTTATTTTTAAAAAACATCTTGTAAAGGGTGCTCTTTTCCGAGGTCCTCTACTTTTTTAAAGAAAAAACACAGAAACTTAAAATTATATGGAGAATGTTTATAAACATTCGAAAGAACATTATTTAGGATTTAAGTATTTGTTGAAGATTACCTCTTTCAAATGGTGGCCGCGGTTACGTATCAGATGGTGCAAATGAAATTGCAACTCTTAAAGATAGTTATATTTAAAATCCCTAAATTGATATATTAAAGCAGCCATGATTAAAGAAATAATTATTATATAACTTAAAGTTAGTTTACTTAACTACTACATAGGAATTTTAACGCTGAAAATGTTGTCCAGAACTTATAGTAAAGTTTGTTTTTTTTTCGAAATTTTCTAAAAACTTAAAAACATTTCAAATTAAATGGAGAATATTTATTATCATTCAAAAGAACATTCCTTGGACATTTTTTTTTGAGGACCGCTCAGATGGTCAATTCGTTGAGTTCAATTTCCCATGACTCGTTGGAGCTTTACGAATGGTACATAACTGACGACTGACAAGCGTGATGTTTGGCTTCAGGTCTGAATCGAAGCAGTATTATCCGCATAGATTTTGAACTTAACATACTATCCACACAGGAAAAATTTGAACGGTGCGATATCAAACGATCGTAGGGGCCAATCGATCGGCCCAAAACGACAAATTATCTGCTCACCGAAGTGTTCCATCAATAAATCCATTGATTCAGGTGATGTGTAGGAAGTGTTGCCGCTTTTCCATTGATTCTTGTAAAGTGTAGGAAGTGTTGCCGCTTTTCCATTCATTCATGTGATGGGTTGGAAATGATGCCGCCTTTTTGAAACCGAATGTCGCCGAGCTCAAGAGTTTCAATTTCAGGCATCAAATAGTCGGTTATCATCGCACAATAAGGGTCGCCATTGACGGTTACGTTCTCACCGGCATCATGTTTGAAGAAATATGGACCGAAAATTGTAACGGCCCACAAATCACTCAAAACCGTAGTTTTTTATGGATGGCAACTCTGGAATCTCTTCAGTTTGCTATTCTTTCAAAAGCGGCAATTTTGCTTGTTTACGCACACATTGAGAAAGAAATGGGCCCCATCTCTTAACAAAGTTTGGCTAGAAAAATCGGATCTTCTTGGGACTTTTCAAGAGCCCATGGAGCGAAGCGATATCGCTTGGGCAAGTCAAGTGGTTTCAGATCTTGCGCAAGCTGCATTTTGTATGCTTGCAATTTAAGATTTCGACGTTGGACGTGGTTGATTTGATTGAGTGTTATCGAATAATCAATGTTAGATATCAAGTTGCGTGATTGTGCTACGTAGGCTTATTATGATGACTATAAGTTGTGCGAAGCGGGCGAAACAAATTCTTTACAATAATTAACAAAAAAAAAAAAAATATGACAGCTTGACACGCTGCAAGCGTTATCTGCCAAAAAAAGGCAATTGAAAAAAGTATTTCTGCTTAGATCCTCCGTTGTATATCGACACCGTTCTGTAAGTAGTTTTTTAGCCTAAATCGTAAGGCGAATAGGTATTTAATATATAAGCGTAACGTCGTCCTTTCATGGGCCTCTTCAGTTTAGGGAACAAGAAAAAGTCACAGAGGGCCAGATCTGGGGAATACGGTGGCTGCGGCATCATTAGTTTGTTGTTTTTGGCCAAAAAGTCGCACACAAGCAACGATGTGTGAACAGGGGCGTTATCGTGGTGCAAAAGCCAATTTTTGTTCTTCCACAAATCTGGGCGTTTCTGGCGGATTGCTCCGCGCAAATGGCGCATAACTTGCAGGTAATATTCCTTATTGACCGTTCTTCCCCGTGGCAAGAACTCATGATGCACCACGCCCCTGCAATCGAAGAAAACTGTCACCAAAACGTCAACATTCGACCAAACTTGGCGTGCTTTTTTCGTTCTTGGTTCGTGCGGCAGCTGCCATTGAGATGATTGAGCTTTGGTTTCCACGTCATAACCATAAACCCACGATTCGTCACCAGTTATGAACCTCTGGAGCAAATTTGGGTCGTCGCGGACATCTAATTAGCAATGTTTATGCGATGCTGTTTTTGGTCACAATTGAGCAATTTTGGTACGAATTTCGCGGCGACCCGTCTCATGCCCAAATCATTGATAAAAATCGAATGGCACGAGCCAATCGATATGATTAGGTCCTCAGCAACTTCTCTAACGGTGATTCGACGATTGGGCAATACCATTTTCTCCACTTCATTAATTTTTTCGTCTGCTGTTGAAGTGCTCGGGCGTCCGGCACGCTCTTCGTCGTTCACATCTTCTCGGCCTTCTGAGAACATTTTGTACCACCGATTAACGTTGCTTCGGTCCAAGGTAGCTTCTCCGTATGCCACAGTCAACATTCGGAATGCATCCGCGCACTTAATTTCGTTTTTCACACAAAATTTGATACAGGTTCTTTGATCCATTTTTTTGAATAGGTAAAAATCGAAGACGATCCAAAACACGTGCAAGCAAAGCAGCTGTCAAAAATTAAATGAACATTCAAAATGGCCGAGCTTGTCGGCATAAGTGAGAGACATAAATACCAACATAACGCCACAAAAAATTTGAAATTCGAATATACCTAACCCGCGAAAATTCAAAATTCGCGATATTTTTTGAACACACCTCGTAAAGCGAACATAAATGCCTCCCTAAATAAAAATATCATGGTATCCTCTGCTAAGAGTGAATTAATCTTCAAACTATTGTATACCTAAATTAAAATGTTCTCTTTGTGCAATGTGGTGAAACCAGTAGTACTGGAACGCTTTAATATACAAAATAAAAGTATATCGCTTAAACTTAAGTATATTTGAGGTATGTTCTGAAACCTATAGAAAAAACCAATATCTTAGTTTCCTGTCTTCTCTGGTTGAATATATGGTATTTTTTATTATTTAGTATTTTTATGACAGAGTTAGGGACTGAACGGGTGAATTTGATTAGATAAAGAAATTTGAAGATGCAGTTTGTAGGCCAGACGGAATGTCATTTAAATGGATTCACATTTCAGCAAGAGATAGGAAAATAGTCAAAGATATATATTTTTTATTGAACACTAATTATATAGAATCTAATAGAAAGCGTCTTCAACACAGCTTCCTATATTTTTGATTAATTAAAATGTAATTATAATTTTACGGTAATTTGTATTTTGTAAGCAATAAGCTGAAAAATTTATGCTTATTACTTTGTGAAGCTGATCCATCTCATTTTTATTACCACCAACTAGAGACTGACCTTGAAGGCAATTAAATGAGCAACTACTTCCGCAACATATTTAGGCTCAGCTAAAATAAACAAACTAATTAATCACAACAGGGTGCGTCTCAATTTAATGTAGAAGACTAATTTGCTTACAACATTAAACATTTATGGCTAATTTGATGTAGCAGACATGGCAGCAGCTGTTAATAGTAGATCTATTGCGGCAATGATGTTAATTAAGGCAACAAATGTGCAGTAAATTTAAATAAGTTAAAAGTGTATTAAAGTGTTTTCTTGAATGTGTGTGAAGAATGGCAAAAATTAAAGAAAAATAAATGCTGAAAAGCTCCAATTTAATATTCAGTAGTTTTTATGTGATTTAAATTAAGCAGGAAATAGTTCACGCTTGTAATTTAGCGCCTAAGTGAGCATATAAATTTTAATTAAGCGAGATAGATTATCGAAAAGTGCCCACAAAATATTGTTGTTGATTGCAGTGTTAATGAGAAAAATTAATTCTACAAATGTAATACATATGTAAACAAAAACAACAAAAACTATTTATTTTATAAATTTATGTTAACTCATTTGATTGTACCTTCTTAATTGCTCTGATTTAATCAGCGCTCTCCATCTTAGCCCACACAACTCTTACCCCTATCAAATGGTGCGTTGTTAGTTGTCCGCTTAAGGCGCCTATTGTTATTGTTATTGCTGTGGTAGCGCCAATGTTGTTGTTGTATGTTGCACTAATTGAGTTGAAATGATGACCAAATGTCGGCTGCACTTGCCCTTCACCTCGTCGTCACCCTTGAACTGCTTTGGCTCACCTCACGCGCTGCACGTCATGTGCTCATGTTTCGCTGCAAGTTTGCATGATTTCTCGAAAATATGTTTTTTTTTATTTTTTTTTTCAACTCACTACGTCAAACTGACATTTTTGCTCTTCATTGCATCAAGTCGAGCAGCGTGAACGTCACTTGACTGGCGGTTGTCATGGCAGCGCATACAAAACGCTACAGTTGCAGGCCGAATATCAGTGGTAGGGCATGTGCTACAACTTGCTTTTGAGTTTCTTGTTGTTTTTGTATTTTTTTTTGTGGTAGACAGCTGAGCAGCGCTTACCGTCACTCGAGTCAGGTTGAGCTCATTTGTGGTGATCTGATCTGATATCGTGCGCATTCCGCTGCATGTGTTTAAATGTGTGTGAGTTGGTGCCTATATATGTTTCAATGTGTACGTGTGCCGATATCCCGCGGTGTGAAATATATTTTTTATGAAAATTTATCATACGCCTTTGTTTTTATTAGTGATGTAGCTTTGATAAACTTGCTCTTGTTGTTTTTATACGTGCACACTATAGCGCAAAAGTCATGTCGATCATAAATTGGTGCAACATGCAGTCCCTTTCGCGTGGTGGTAACATTTTTTGTGATGTTTATCAGCGGCTGGCATTGGCTTGAATGTTGTCGCCAGGTTGATTGCTGATGGGCTGTGAAGCGCAGAGAAGACGACACATTTTCATTTGTGTGTGTGTATAAATATGTATTTGAAGTTTTGAATTTTTTTGTAGTGGTAAAATATCGTGGTAGATAAAAATCTGACAATTAAAAAAATATTCAAAAATCATTCAAAAAATATATGTTATTGAATTAAATAATTTGCGGCAGTGCTTGTTTCAGTTAAATTAATTTCGTTCAGCATGCATTCGCTTTTAATTAGCCGAAATTCGCCAGAAATTCGGCGTAAAACATCAAAATGCGGTCACAGCGTTACGGCAATGAATAAGCGAAAATTCGACGAAAGACTTAAGACACAAACTTAATTGAAGTGGTCATTGTGGTTGACAGCTTGTAAGGCTTTCTTTCGTTCCTAATTACATTTTTACTCATAAAAATACCAATTTTGCAAGAGAAATTAGCAAAATCAAAAGAGTAAAGCGACAAACTTGGCAGCGAAAGTTTCCTAATTGAGTGCAAATCAGTGCAGATTACATGCAACTATTTGTTTATTTGTAAAATGGGTCTTAGGAAAGGGTATGGAAAACATGTTACGGCCAAAAACTGAAATAAAATAACAAGTTACTTTTTGCTGGTGAAGGGGTGGAAAATTACTTCCATATCAGCATTATGTCGTTACAGAAACGGTATTTGTCCCTTGCACGTCACTAGAAACTTCCTTATAAGAGATCGTTGGCACACATTCGAACCAAGTTTGCACTACTCTAGGTGCGGTTTGTATTTCAGGAAAATACCCCAGTTTGCTTCACTCTCCAACTAAGGTTCCTGTGAGTTGCTGTTGCCACCGTATAAATATTATACAAAGAATCGTTTTCTATCGCGTGGTTGGTTAGGTATCACGAATCTTCGACTTTTCCCTTTCTGTTGAGCTATATTTAGAAATATCCATAACCGGATATCATTTGTATTGTGTAAAAGCCGATTTTCTAAATTTACGGCTTGTTGTCCACTTAAATCTAATATTGCATCACTTGTCACTGTTCGGTATGACTCTGAGAGCTGCGGTGCGGACTTCCTTTTTAAGCACATCTGCTCAAATCTCTGCTCCGTATTATAGAACGCTGGTGGTAGTCACCATTAGGAGCTTACTATTTTCTGAGTTGGGAGGGGATGTTCGCTACCTGTACTGCGGCGTGCTAATTTGGACTCAAAAAGTTCATCCATAGTCCACTCCTACGTCGAGATAACTTATTGCATTTTCCGAAGAAGAATATTCGATTACAAGTACTTTTTTAAGTTTTTTAAATTTTTGTATTGTTGCCTTCATCCAATAATGCAATTTATCTATCTATTTGTATGTACTACCGAAATATTTTTCGTGAACTGATTTTACATGAACCAACAGTATTAAAAAATAGTAAAAATAGCATATTTGAACCTGCGAGGTCCTAACCATTTAAATAGCCTATTGTAGAAAAATTTTAAAATTTATTTTATGATTTGTGTGGGGTAATTGCTAGCAGAAACATTTTTATTGATATAACTCAACGATTACTCTTTTCTTACCCAACCGCTACAAAAACAAAAACTTCAACAGCTAAGAATTAAAATATGTTATAAACAATTGTTACGATTTTATTTATTGAGAGAAAGTAATATGGTATTTATAATTTTGAAAAGTGAATCGGATAAATCGAACGTGTAGGAATGAAAATTAAAACCATGACAAGCGACGGAATGGTTTGTTAAGTTCCGAATTGATCAAGAAGATTTTAACAGTAAAGATCTAAACATCGTAAATGGAAAGTGAACCGGGCTATTAAATTTAATTTCAGACAGGAGAAAAGAACTGTAAACTGTTCCATTCAGAATTTTTACTAAGAATATAATACTAAGAATTTCTCTAGGATTCGAAAGTGTAGGTAAATTTATAGGTATTAAACTACTAGTGTGTGGAGACTTAGCCTAGAATTCCATTGGGAATGCCCTAAAGTGAAAAGTAAAAAATGGTTTTGTGCCGACTCTGAAATATTAGTACTGATTTGATAACTAAGGTTCAAGAAAACATAGTCATATTCTAATATATGTACATACGTAGGTCTAACCAAAGTTGTAAAAAGAGTGTTTTAGTAAGATCTTTAAGTTCTGGGAAAACCTTTTGCTTTCAAATTTATGCTATCAGTATAAAGATTAAAATTAAGCTAAGAGTACATAGTAACTCTCAAATCAATTAAGTTAAAAACTTGCTTTTGTAAATAATGTTTTATTACGTAAAACAGGATAACCTAGACCTACGAGAAAAACACATGCTTTACATTTTTTGGTATTCAATGGCAAATGAATTCTATCACACCATCAATTGTTTAAAGCTGTTTGCAAAATACACCTTTTTCTATTGAAGTATATGATTTAAAATGCTTTAGGTCGTCGGCATGTAATAAAATATTTGAAAATTCTATGATAGAAGAGATATCGTTAATAAATAATAATAACAGAATACGGGCAAGATGGAAAATCTGAAGAGGCAATAATTGAATCTGAAAGAGTATTCCCAAATATTACTCATTATATTCTATTATAAAGATAAGAAGATATCCATTGACGAAATCTTGGTTAAAAACACAGAAGGCCTAGTTTACGAACGAGAGCCTGAAAATGTATTTTATGGAAAGCTTTGCTAAAGTCAGTGTATATAACATCCGTATGACTGTGTTCTCTAAAATCCAATGATGCATGGTTTAAAGATCCAAATAAATTTATTAGAGTAGATTTCTCTTTACGAAATCCATGCTGATTTGAAGAAATTAACAAGGACATCGAAAAAGTTATACGGTTTGCAATGATAGCTTAAAAAAGTTTAGGTATAACTGATAGTTGTGCAATATCCCTATAGTTTGCATTCTATAAGCTAATTCAACTTTTATGGAACTAGATTATAAATTTCTGTTTCTATACTGGGGGAAATATACCTAGTTTAAGAGAGGAACTAAAAATATTTGTCAAAGGCAATAATATATTTGGCACTATTTTTCAGGAAGCAAGAGAGTATCATATCTGGGCTGGAATTAGAAGATGGTTTCAATTTATTTTAATTAAGTAAGATGTCTTCTTGAGAATTAATTATGGTGTTAATTGAAGTACTTAGACAGAGCACGTGCTGATAGAAAAACATTTTAGGAGAATTAGTGGACTAGCTCGTAAAAATTCTGCCAGCATATTCGAAATAATGTGATGTGAATTCTTATAGGAAATTGTTGCCTAACGGTTCCACGAGCTATTTGGGATTTTAATAAAATATTAACCATACAAGAGTACCTCATCTGCAGATAATTGATTTTGGAAAACATTAATATTACTATAATAATATCACATTCAACTTAAACATTAACTTAATGACAAAACAAGTTTCTGTTTGCCAAGACAGAAATCATCAAAAATCAACAAAATATTTTAATTGTGCACAATTAAGTAGCACGCGTCAAAATTTTCAGCTCATTGCCACAATTTTGTATAATCTACGCTCATTTGCATTTACGGTGTTGAAATTCAATATGAAAAATACCAACAAAATGTTCAAATACTTTGCTTCAAATACATTTATAATAGTAGGCACGAGAGCTCATAATTTCTGTAGGCGATTTTAGATCGAGCCCATTATAAACATAATTCATATATTTTATGCGTGTGAGTTCATGCTACCTGTTCGAACACATTACTTCAAAAATCAAGTTGATTTGGGTTAATTTACATATTTAATTAATGTAGCGTTGGCCGAAACAGTGTTAGGCATAACTAGGCTGTAAAGAAATATGAATTTGAAATGATACTGTTTACTGATTTGTTATGTGAAACGCAAATTATATTAGCCATAAATGAACAAGGAAATTTAATATTTTATGATAATGTTTTGTTGTTTTAAGTAATAAAATGTGAGCTTGTACTCATTTGTTTTGTGCACACGGTTTTTATGGAAAAATTCGCTACATAATCCTTCCCTCAAATGCAGGTCACTCATTTGTTTCACTCTGCAAACATGCAACGCCACGGCGCCATCATCAATTACAACATAATCAAGTTAATGCAATCAGCCCACCGCCAGCATTCTTTCTTGGGTAACTTCATTCGCTGATAATGCGCTGATTAACAACGCCACAGGAGCAAACGACAAACTCAATTAAGCCCCAAAAGAAGCTAAACAAAAAAGTTAAAATAAAGAAAGAAGAAAAAATCAAATTGCGATCCTTTTGCCTTCTTGCCAAATTCTTTGCGCACATTTCACTGTCAACCCCCCACAGTGGCACCAAAATTGTAAGAAATTGCCGCCAATAAAATTGTTGTATGAAAATATTTCAAAAATCTTCTGTTGGCGCATAATTTGTGAAATTCTGAAATTCCATGGCGATCGGCGTGACACATTTTAGTTTGGCACTCCAAATGCTTATCATCAATCGACTTACTTGTGGAGCGGCTGGCGTTGAATTTCTTCGCTGTAACTGTTCCAGCTTACGTGATCACGTATTAATTAATCTCATTTAATTTGGAAATGCAAATACATTATTTACTTGTGAATTTGCGGTGTCAGAGATATGATGTTATATTGAGAGAAGTGGCACGCACGCGTGCATATTAAATAAATGTTCATAATATAAATAAATAATGTGTATACAAAGTTATAAGCATAAAATGTATTATAAGGTTAATGAAGAATATCGGTTATCTGTTTTATGGCTATGGGGAAATAATTATTTATTTCATTGGTTGCATTAGATTTTTAAATTTATTATAATTAATTTAATTTTCTTCCATTTAATTTATTTTAATGTAATTTAATTATTTTTTCATTAAAACTATATGTATTTTGTTTAAATTATTATTTTTAAAAAAATTTACATAAATTTGATAAAATTTAACTTAAACTATTTTGACTAAAACTCATTTGTATTTTTTGTGTTAATTTTATATTATTATAATTAAGTAGTGTGCGGTAATATTTATTTATTTTACGCGCTGTTTCTAAATTAATATTTAATTTTAATTATAATTTTAATTTTTAGTTTTAATTATTGATTTTAGTTTTAGTTTTCAATTTAATTTTAAATTTTAATTTCATTTTAATTTTAGTTTTTATTTTAATTTTAAATTTAATTTTAGTTTTAATTTTAATTTCAATTCTAATTTTAATTTTTTCTTTAATTTTAATTACAAATCTAATTTTAATTTAAGCTTTAATTTAAATTTAATTTTAATTTTAATTTCAATTCTAATTTTAATTTTAATTTTAATTTTAATTTTAATTTTACTTTTAATTTTAGTTTTTATTTTAATTTTAAATTTAATTTTAGTTTTAATTTTAATTTCAATTTCAACTCTAATTTTAATGTTTTCTTTAATTTTAATTACAATTCTAATTTTAATTTTAATTTTAATTTTAACTTTAATTTTAATCTTAATTTTAATTTCAATTCTAATTTTAATTTTTTTTAATTTTAATTTTACATTTAAATAATTTCAATTTTAATTTTAACTTTAATTTTAATTTCAATTCTAATTGTAATTCTAATTTAAATTTTTATTTCAATTTTGATTTTAATCTTAATTTTAATTTCAATTCTAGTTTAATTCCAATAATTCAATAATTTCAATTTTAATTTTAAATTTAATTTTAGTTTTAATTTTAATTTCAATTTCAATTCTAATTTTAATTTTTTTTAATTTTAATTTTAAATTTAATTTTTTTTAATTTTAATTTTAATTTAATTTTAATTTCAATTCTAATTTTAATTTTTTTTTTCAATTTTAATTTTAAATTTAATTTTAATTTCAATTTTAATTTTAATTTAATTTTAATTTCAATGTAATTTTAATTTTATTTTTAATGCTTTAGCATTTAAATACATTTTAATTTTTGTGTTAATATTAATTTTAATTCTTTTAAATTTTATTTTTTATATTTATTTTAATTTTAATTGTATTGACAGTTTTTAATCGAGATCTGTTGGCAATTTTAATTTAAAATTTTAGTTAAAAATTGATTAAAATTTAGTTATGTTCTCAATTTTTATGTTAGCGTTAACTTTTTTTAATTTTAGTTTTAGGTTTCAAATTTTAAAATATTATTATAACTTTAATTTAATTACTTTTTATTTAATATTTAATTGTTTTGAAGAAATTTTTTTCTTCATTTCATTGCCAACATAAATCTATATTTAAATAAAAATAATCTTCAAATCAAAATAAGTCTCACAAATTAGCCAAACATAATCATTTAAGCGTATTTTTATAGTTGTTACTTAATTATTTCCGTTGTGGTATTTTATCTCCTACAAAAACATATAAATAAATTCTCAATAATACACTTCTTTTGACAAGCTGGCATCTTCCGCTAAAAAAACGTGTCTGTTTTGACTGCTCCACCACTGAAACGGCGAACAATTCATTATTGATTTTCGTAATAAATTCCTTCTTATCTGCTTGTTGTTATAATTTGCAGCTTGTTGTTGTTGTCGCATATTTTGGCAGCAGTTAATATACAACAAATGTGAGTAAATTAATAAAATCATTAATCAAAATGTGGGTCGTTAAATTAATGTTTCCACTATACAAGAGACATAAGAATAAGGCAAAGATAAAATGTGAAAAAAATGAACGGGTTGAATAAATTCTTGAAATTTAAGCTTACACGTGCAAGTAAAGACTATGTTGCAGTGTTGTTTTATATATTTATCTGTGTGCATTGCATATGCGATATTGATTTTAATAGTAGTCGGAGTAATATGTATTAAGATCGTTCGAATTGAAATTATTTATTAACAACTTCTTCAAAATATTTCAATAGCATAGACAGATTCGGGTGTTGCTAACAGAGTAGCAGAAAAGAGTGCCGGAGGTATAAGATATTGAAGTTTTGAAAGGCAAATTGATACAGTTTAGATATTATTTGATTTTTTCCAATCGATAAATCTATCTCAGATTGAAAATTTTAGGATATTTTTTTTGTAGATTGTCCAAAAACCATTATATGTTTACTTTATCCCATCTAAAAGTGTATGAATATTGCCTGATACGGATACATAAATAATGACGATTTTAACTAACTTTCCGAATGGTGTGTATTCTTATAACGGGCGTGCCATCTAACGTTTTAAATTTGAATTATCTATATTTCGACATCGGAAATACCATTCGGAAAGTGACAGATATTCAGTAAAAAGTCTAAAATTTACGAAATGGGTCGCTATTCACTAGAAGAAAACTGGGAAATATTGAAAAAAAAACTGAGGATAGTCAATTTTACCGAAAAATCATCTTTTCGGACGAGGCTCATTTCCATCTCGATGGTTACGTCAACAAGCAAACATGTCGCGTTTAGGGCACAGGACGGCGCTACGTGACATACAGCAAACGCCACACTCAATCTTTTACGCCCTATCTTCGAAAATCGCATAATGAGCAAAAGAGGTGATGTGAATTGGCCTCCCAGAAGCTGCGATTTAACTCCGTTGGACTATTTTCTGTGGGGAGCTGTTAAAGACGAATGTTACGCAAACCATCCAGAAATAACTCAAAATCAAAAGTGTGAGATTCAAGCTACTGTTGCTGCCATAAAGCCTGAAACCATCGAGAAAGTACTCCAAAATTGGGTGGATCGGATAAGCTACTGTAAGCTCAGCCGTGATGGTCATTTGTCCGAAATCATTTTTCACAAATAAATTTCATAAAACAACATTTTAAATAACTATTAGACCTTTGAAAAATATCAAGCCTTTCTTTTTATTAACTTTTTAAATTTAAAAATTTATATGGCCCACCCTTTATCTTACAACCGTAAATAGAAATACTAATATAGTATGTCTTGCTTACAATAAAGCTTAGGTTTATATAAACTAAGTAGCTGTCGTCTGTGGAAAAACTGTTGTGGACCTCTGTCCTGACAAATTCGGTGATCACTAAATTTAGTTAAATCGGCTTCTCACAAGAACACATGACTGAGGATTTACGCAACTGTTTTGCTGTTTGGGAAGAGACCCTTAAGAACATATCCTCCAAAGGATTTTTAAAAATTAAAATTATTTTAGGAGTTACAGTTACTTTAGTGACGCAGTACCTAGTCCGGTTCGGCCGGACTCACTTTTTTAAACGCGTTTTTCTCGAAACTACTTTTTTTCACACGGTACCGGCATTATCTCAAGTTCTATACAACCGATTTACTTGAAATTTTGTTTGAACCTTCTCTATATAATCCTTTATCGTTCCTACCAGCATTGTGTCAAAATTTCTGTTTTTAATGTTTTAAAAAAATTCAGAAATTTCAAAAACAAACGTAAAAAATGATTTTTATTTTCAGGCAGTCGGCATTTTTCAAAAAAATCAATGTCACCAGGATGCGCCATTTTTTTACACCTGTCTCTCCCCCCCTCTAATTTTTTTAATTTTTAATATTTTTTTGTAAAGTTTTTTTCTGTATTCTTAAGATATCAATAAAACTACCCTAAAAAAATGGACACTAAAAATATTTTCGCTTTTTTTTTTGTTTAAATAAAATACAAAAAACTGCCCAAAATTTGATTTCTGAACTAGAATACCCCGTTAAATATGAGGGCTTTTGAATTGAAAAACAAAAAATACAAATACCTCTCAAATAACCTATTAAGAAAATTTTATGTTCTAAAAGAATCCACAAATTTATATTTGATGTATTAAATTCTGAAAGATTCAAAAGTTATAATATTTTTAATGACAACAAAGTTTTGAGGTGCTAAGTATTTATATTGGAACCTTTGAGTGCTTACTGAAACTTTTTTAATTTGGGTTAAAAATCCTGTTTTATTGGGAACTTAAGTTCTAATGATCCTAAACATGTGCTTAGCAATGCCAACCGCTAAATAAATGTGCCTTAAACAGGCTTACAGATATCCTGGAGAGAGAGAGAGAGAGAGAGGAGCACATATTTAAAGCTTCTCCGAAAGTTGTTGTTGTTATATTATTAAATTAAAGAGGAAGTATAAACGATAAAGTTTGCATTACTTTAAGGCCAATAACGTGAAAAAAAAATCTGTAAAAATGTTATGAATAATCTGACAATATTCTATTATTAAGGCTAGTACTCTAAGGAAACGATAGGCATGTTTTGTTCATACCGATTTTTTGGTCGGAACAAAGGTATATCAGCTCATGAAATATTAATAAAACGGAGGAGAGTAACTATTCTTCACTCATCAAGTTTTACTTTCAACCTTTTATCAAGAATTTTCAATATAAAGCTTATATAGAATTTCATAGAGATGAGCATGATTTCTTAATTAAAACAAAATTTTTTCACAAGAGTCCAGTAAATTTGAGAAGCATGCAACAACATTGGTACACTTTCAAAATAATCCATATTTATTTGATAAAGTTTACCCAAAAATTTATCGCTTAATTCGAAACAACTATATTACCACAACCGCGCTGCTCCTCCCACTCTGCAAGCCGCGTCTGAGCCTTCAGAAAATTCCACGTACTGCTGCAGACTTACAAAGCAAACGCAAATTGAGGCCAAGTTGCGACGAAATTTACGATATTAACAGCAATAAATACGCATTTCCAGCGGGTCAATGAGACAAAAAACATGCAATTATATGCACAATACGTATATACAACAGTAAAAACAACTACAAGTGGCACAAAAATAAATATCCTTTATGTGCGTGTGCAAAAGAGTGCAAAAATTGAGTTGATTATCGCTGCAACGCCGCTTGTCTGGGCAGCGTGAGCCCAGCGCGAAGGAATTCTGCTGATTTACAACATTGGCGCATAATTTTTGCCCTCACTGTGTGCTGCGCTGTTTGCCAACTAACAACACTTTGCTTTTATTACATACGGCGAATATCGATGTTTATTGTTCAGCCCGAATTTCCATAATTTTCGAGCTTAAGCAATACGCCGCCTATGAGAGCCTTTGTGGTACGAAAGACTTAAGGCACGAACTCGCTGCGACATTTGTGGAAAATAATGCAAATTTTTAAGCAGCATTTGTACTGAAATGCAGTTGAGTTGAATGCGTTAAGGCGCTAACATGCCTGCTAAACGCACATGCATACATATAGAACATACACACTTATAGTTCTATGCAGGCAAATGCGCGCATAAATAAAAACTACACCCGATTACGATTACGAAAGTGGTGGAGCGCGTAAAATTTTACGATAATTGTTATTGGCCTGACAAATGCCCTCCATTTGGGAGTTGGCAATATAAATTCTGCGTACGGTTGCGCTCAGGTGGTCAAAGTGACCACTGGTGGTATGTGACAGCGAAAACTCTGCTGGAAGAAATGGAGTGATAGGGCGACTACGAGCGCGAGGGTGCCAAGAGCGAATAGTGTGCTAGGTAGCAGTGGAGATTCTCAAGCTCCTTACATAATACCTCTAGTTGCTTGTGTATGTGTTTGTGGACGTTTGATTTGATTGCTGGCATTTGCTTTGGTGTCGATATTTGTGGGCACTCACTCACCAATTGATGGCCTTAATGGAGCGAAGGCAATAAGCCACCTACCTATTTGAAGTAATAAAAACAAAAACAAATGCAAAGACAAGAGCAACAATAATATATAAAACAACAACAACAGTAAGTCCAACGGCAACAACGCATAGGCAACAAAATCAAAAAAACACAACAAAAACAAAACACAACAAGAATAAAAGCAGCAACAGGAATAAATACTAGAACAAAAGCAGAAAGCCAGCAACAACAACAAATATTCACTGTGTGACACAACGTTCTGGCATGTGTTACCTCACTTGCATTTATAAGCAAAATTTGTGCGCTAAAATGAATTAGTGGCCTTACTAAATTGTTTCTACTTTTGCTATTTGTTTGTTGCTCATAAATAGTATTGACATTTTGATTACATTTATCAGCGGTTTATATTATGAACACGCACTCAAAAGTTTTTGACGCCATAATTCGCTTTCTGGTGTTAATTTGAGAGCTTTCTGGTGTTCTACAAATATGTTGTTGATTTGAATGGTTGATTGGGGAATGTTGTTTACTAACCCATTTTCAATTTCGAAAATTTATGTTGAATTATGTTCGAAACTTATGTGGTTAATTTTTGTGAATCTCCTTGTGATACACATTAACAATACTGAAATATTGAGAGACCTCTAGGATGCCACATAAAGGTCATATCAGCTCTTAAATCTCTATCTCTATGCAGTTAGATCTTTTATAGTTCTTTGAAATTGAAATAACTTATTTTTAAAAGCCATGCTAGTTGGACCGAAAATTCTTAAATAACCTCATCTATATTCAGTTTAGCTTAAGCATGTCATCGATGAGAGCAAAAAGAAAAAATGCGAAGAAAGCGAAGCTTGAGGATGTTAAACAAAAATTTTGAAGACTTGTTTACCAAATGGTAATGAAGAAACTCGGATCCTGAGCAAATCTACCTAGCTCAATCGCAGCCAAACTGGAACGAATCATAAGCGCAGTCTGTCCCACACACGAAAAAGCGCTAGTGATCTAGAGCAAACAATAGGACTTCCGCAAATCCCTCAGTGTACCCCTGAAGAGCGGCAACAGGCTGCTAGGAAGCTCAAGTCTAACAAATTTCACTCAAAATTTCTTCAAATAATCGCTTCTAAATGACCTTTATTACTGTTGAATATATACGACGAGGGCGACGATATTTTAGAAGATCTACAAGTGACACACACACTTGTTGTGACAGCTATGATGATGCGGGTGGCATTTTCCATCCCCTCACTCGCTAAGAAAAATTCAGTTTATTGAGCACTAAAAAGCATTGGCTCAAAGAATATCTTAAGTTTTCCTCTGCGAGAAGGATCTAAATTAAAAATGTGACATTCTACTGTCTTACGGTTTAATTTTATGACATTATTTAGTGAGATAATATTTTTAAATATAGAAATATCGACAACCCTGTCAAAAAAATATATTGTTCAAGTATTAGAAAGAACCAAAATGAACTAGTACTATAATAATTGCTGAAAAAGATCTAAATATAATAAATTCACTAACTTTTAACAGGTCATTTCAGTCTTCATTTAGAAATCATAAAAATACCTAAAGTTCAGCACATCAGTTACTTTTCATTCATTCCGCAGAAATCCCAAATTTGCCCTATCGAATCGCATCAGTTTCTGAAATTCAACTCTATTAGCTCAATTTGCATGCCTTTGATTGGACTTGCCCAAAAAGTATTTCGGTGAAATCATGAAATGTTGCAATTAACAGCTAAGTGCCACCTGCCATTCATATACCTACAGACATATGTTTGCGGCATACCACTTGGCCGTCTATAATTACAGCAACAAAACATTTTAATTGGCGGCAATAAAAACATTTGATATTCATGTTATTAGAAATTCAAGAACACACACACACACATATGGCCCTGTATAGCGCTGGGTAGACGAAAATTAGGTATTACTAGCTGTAGGTAGCCGGCACACCCGCTGAGGCAGCAGCAAAGGTAATCAGCTTGTCCGCGAAATGGCCATCAGTCGAAATCAATCGCTCAAGCGGTTATTTAATTTGTGTAGCTGGACACTGGTGGGGCATCCAGCTGTTTAGCTAGTCATCAATCGGGCATCAAGCGATCAAGTGAGCTGCGGCCAACAGATAGCAGTTGTGGTTGTTGTAGTGGTAGCATATATTGTGGGTCAATGAATTTTTATCGTGAAACTGTAACCAAATACCGCGCTGAATGAGATTTTGGTTAAAAGGGAAAAAATTAAGCAAAATAAAATAATGGTTTGTATGTAGGTTTGTGTGATGGAGATTAAGAAACGCTACTTCACGCAATAATATAGAAAATATGCAAATTTAGAGATGCACAGTTGGAATAGAAATCTAAATTTAATTACAGTGAAGTAAAGCGAATTCGTTGAAGGGTTGGATATATGAAGAAACATCAAGCAAAAGATCGAATATCATTACATTACGAAAATGAGAGTTAGGCTAAAATATATCTCAAATATTAGTCCCTATCTATCATAAAAAGGATGGCCGCCGTATGCGGTATCAGGAAGAAAATAGTCATAAACCTCAGGGGTCGTTGTCTAGACTAAAATATCATTTATCGCAAAAAAGGTTGTTGTCCTTACTAAACATAGAAAGGGTTATTGGCTTTCGAAAGGTTCATTGGCCTCAAGGGTAATTCAGCTTGCGGGGAATGATTTTTCCGGAGTTCAATGACCCCATTTTACATTTAGCAAACTAGTAAGGACAACAACCTGTCTTATCTTCTTCTTTACTTGCGTAGATACCGCTTACGCGTTTATAGTTAAAAACAGCGCGCCAGTTGTTTCTCCTCTCATATGGTCAATAATAATTTTGTTTGTATTTAGCAAGGACAAGGACCACTGAGGTCAATGAATTTTTTTGAGGTCGATGACTCTTCTATTTGATCTATTAGTTTATTCTTGTAGCGAATATATCCAGACCTAAGATCAATGAATTATAGTGCGGGGATTGACCGTTCTGGCTACCTTTAGCGAGATAAAAAACGATTTCAGAGATCCATGTCCTTTTGTGTTGTTTAACGTTCCATTAGTTTACCTTTAGTGAGGGCAATTATCTTTTGTAAAGTCAATGACACTTTTTACATTTATCAAATTAAGCTTTAATGAGCTCAGTGATTCAGTGTCAGATTCTTGCTGAGGTCACTGACCTTCTTTGCTTCCCTTAGTAAAATTAACAACCTTTAACCACGTCAATGAGCCTTAGGGTTGTTGACTTCGCTAAGCCTAATTGACATTTGAAAATTTTTGACTTTTTTCGTATGTTTTTTACTGAGTGAAATTATTATAAATAACGGATTGTAGTCATTTGAGCAAATTTTCGGTAAAATAATTTAAATTTCAATATTTTATTTATTTAAAGTAAATATAAAAATAAGATTAAAGAGATTTTAAAATAAATAAATTAAACTGAATAAAATCATACAACTTCCTTCTTATTCGCTGAAGTTGCGCCTCATTATTTGTTGCCAACTCCATTGTACTTCCCATAAGCCTGAGAAAATATCGACAAGTGCAGACGGTCCGAAACAAATTTCGCACAATATTTAAACATATGTACAACCATAAAACTCACATATATATAATAGCTAAAATAGCTGCAGTGTTTACCACAAACATTTCGCCGCACGCTAGCCAACACGAGGCAGTCATAGCGACGATTTTGCCGCGGCAAATTCTAAAATCGCCAACGGTCTACGAGGTTTTCCCCTCGCTGCACCGCGCATTTCTGTTAATTCACCGCCTATGTATAAGCGACGTATCATACATATTTATAAGTATGTGTGTGTTTGTGTTTGTGCTTGTTTGTACTTTATGCTACATGCCACCTAGTACTCTATAGCCGTAGCGCATTTTCAATTAGACCTTTGATCCTTCTGCCTCATATTGTTGTTATTGCTATTGTTGTTGATGTTTCGGTTAGCTTTTGTTATACGTATTCTTTTACTTAAGTTATTACTACATACGGCTGTTATTGTTGTTATTGCTATGTTGTTTTGTGCTTATGTCACACACATGTAAACATACACAGGCCTAAGCGGCGACTGCCGCATACTCGCATTTGCCACACTACACTGTTTAGTTCTTGCTGAAACACACAAACATACACATATAAATAAATACATATAAACATACAAGTGTATGTATTAATAAATGCATCGCGGCTAGTGGCTGTCGGCTGATCGCTTGGCGGCTGTTGACTGTTTGGTTGGTGACCGCGCGACCGCCATCTCCGGTCAGCAGTGGCCGATTCGATCAACTGGCACTTATATGAGACCATGTGATGAGCTGTGGTACCACCATATGGATTTGCTAGGTGCAGATATTGCCGCAGTTACGGCTTTGTGCCGTCAATGGTCACCACGGCAAATGCGTTGCGAGCGTGTGAGCCGAAACGCAATTGTGGTGCCACATAAGTAGACACATTTTGCCATGCCACATCGGTGAAATGGCGGAAAATTAAGTAAACGGGAAAATTTTGTAATGGATTTGGTCAATTTAACTGTTTGTTTTCATAGCAAATGAGCGGTCTAACTTGCAACAAAAGTGGCTAGATTTTGCTGGTGCAAAAACTGTATGAAGGAAACTATTATATCTTGTATTTTTATTAAAATATATTATTTAATTCTAGTATATTTAAATTACAATTTCTATAATTAGAAAATCAAATATAGATAGAATATAAATATACAAAATTATTGAGTTCATATCTCATTTTTGATGCAATTGAGTTTGTATAAAGTAGAGTTTATGATACTTAAATCTTACTTAATTGGCAACAAATTCGTAAAAAATTCAAAGGCGGCCTGCAACGACCGCAAAAAATTGTATTCAGTTGAGGCAAGGTCTTGAGTATAGGCTTGGGTGAGGCACAACTTTCCAATCACTGTTTTTTAAATATTTATTAATATTTATTAACCAGTCTTATAACATGTGGCTGAGCGTTGTTATGATAAAAAAATTATTGCTTATTGTCTTTAAATTATTAGAAATGGCTTCTTGAGTGGTAAGTAGGTGTGTGTCAAACTATTTGCTGCCCCAAAGCGACAAATTCTATCCGATATGTTTTCCATGGTGCCTGATGGTGGTTACTAAGTCTGGTTTATGTTAGAGCTGAGCGTGAACAGAGAAAGTGGAAGCCGGTTTCCTTATCCCGTTCAAGCTTGCTGCTGCATTAAATATTTTAATGGTGCAGATCAATTTTTAGTGAATATTTTTTAAAAGGCCATTACATTAGTTACATTAGCTGTAAGTCTGTAAATACTGGACCTAAAAACTCTGTTAATCTTGGAACTATGTAATGAGTCTTCTTTTATAGTATTACATACTTGGGTCTTGTGCGTTGTTAGAGGATAGAGAGAGAAATTTCAAGATTTTTGGAATAAAAATCCGTCCTTACTCCCATGTCAATAGACGTCTCCACCTTACTAAACGTCTTCTCCACTCACACTTCTTGAAATCTACCCTGATACAATTTGATTTAGCTTGTTTAGTAGGAGATCCATAATCCTTATTGTTCCCATCTTTTAATTCATTTATTTTTATAGCCGAAGTTGCTGCTACTTTTCAAATAAAAACGTCAATGAGAAGAAATATATTGAGTTCGTCCTTCTGGCATGACTTTATAGCATCGGGATTCAGTTAGTTTTTTTATATTATATTATATTATATTAGTTTTTTATATTATATTGTTTTTTTTCAAAGTAAGCCAACAAACCAGTGTCCTATATATTCGAATTAGTATGAAGGCCGTTTATATTCACATAAATATATTTGGTTTAAGACTCCAGTTCTTGCCAAGTAATTTTTTGCACGTATAATACGCTAACTTTTGAATTTTCCAGAACAGTTTGGTATCGATCTCGATCTTTATATAATTTGCTATGGGAGATTGAGAAATTGTGGTATCACCGAGCGAGCGAAGCTTAGTTTGAAATATTTTGGGTTTATTTGTGAAAAGTACAAAAAGGCTGTTTGAATAATCCAACGGATTGTAGAAGGAAACATCCCCGATACCATCAAACGTATGTCGTCTGAATAAGCTGGTTTTCAACACCTTTCTTCTGCTTGAGGGACTTTTAATGATGCTGCGAGGACTTCTTGTGTTTATTACCAATCTTCAGCGAATAATGCTTCTACTTACTCATCTTCAAGGTTTCTTAACCGCCGAATACGTTCTACGGCTTCCATGCCAAGCTCACTAAATTTAAATCGGGCAAATGACTTTTGGCACATTTGGTCAGCTGGAGAATGATCATCCTAAACTTCCACCAAAATATGAGTTTTCACAAAAGTTTTTTCATATTAAATTAAGGAAGAAGAATCTTTTCACTCACAAAGTACATACTTCAGACAGAGCCTTACTGAGTCTATTAACGTATTAACAAAATTTTTTTAAACTACATTTCAGACAGCGTTCTTGTAGTTAATTAACAAATATTGCATAAAATGTTTTTTTTCTAATTTAAGAAATTGAAGTAATGTAATATTAATTGAGATTTATTTGACTCTATTTTATTTCTTATATCTTCCATTTCTTCGATATATCAGCAACTGAGGGACTAGTTCGCGCATGTACGGACAGGCAGTTGGACAAGCGATCACGGCTACGGGTATATTAGCTCGTCAATCAAATAATTTATAAATATATTTTATAGAGCTTCCGAAGCTTTCTTCTTTACTTTGTGGCAAACTAAATATACCCTATTCAGGCTATCAAATGTAATTTGCCTTACTTATTTTATATTGATTCTGCTTAAAAATATTATATTTTATTTAATTGGTTTTTCTTCTCTCTCTC
Source organism: Bactrocera correcta (assembly GCA_027475135.1). Lineage (NCBI taxonomy): Eukaryota > Metazoa > Arthropoda > Insecta > Diptera > Tephritidae > Bactrocera > Bactrocera correcta. The sequence continues at coordinate 166,323,496 of CM050325.1, forward strand.
TCTTCGATTTGGCTTACATGACTGACACTTTGCTCTTCAACTTGTTTAATTCTTAAGGGTGACACTTAAAAAAAGTTGTAAAATCGGCAAGGTAGTCTTAAAGAGGACCGCTTGAAGGTATAAACATATATATATATATGTAAGTGAAATTTTGAACGCGTTTTTCTCGAAGCGACATTTTTCAAACAGATTTTTTTTTCAAAACTACGCCATTTTCTTAATTTTTGATATTTTTCAAAAACCGTAAGCCATGGTCTATGAAATACATCCTAATTTAATAACTTTTTCGAATTTTTGTATTTCAGCTTCTCGTTCGCCCAGGATCATGTCAGTAGTTGGGATACTTTTTTATGGTTTTTTTCCAACATTAAATAAAATCTTAAAATATAGCTAAAAATATACCTTATTATATCCAAAGAAACTCGAAATATTCGAACTGGCACTTTTGTTTAAAAAAGTCTCGAAAATCGTCTAATTTTTCTTGGGTTACACTGGTAAAGCCTCTTAAATATTTCTTCTAAAATGTATTCCATAAATTGGATTACGTCAATTTTGGTACATTTGAAGTCTCTCTTCACTTATCTCTTCTTCTCTCTTGTGTTTAAGCCTTTGGACCCTATTTCACCTGTTTCATCATTCCTGTTGCTTTTTATTCTATGTATTTCAATAGTTTGCCTTTATCTTCAATATATGTATATCTTTCTATGAGTTAGTGCATGGGAAAATGCGATCATCCCAGTGGAAGTGGTACACACCCACGCTTTTGCGGTGGTATTAATTTATATTGAAATGCATATGTACTAACACCCAGTGGTTAGAGTCCCAGGGTAGTGTATGGATAAAAATTGACTAATTTTTATAACACATTGTATTAGTTGGCTAAATGTGCTTTAATTTTAGTTTAGTAAAAGCGGAGCGGTAAAATAAAAATTCTTAATCACATCATTTATTTAGTAAAACCTAGTCAGGTCTTTGGCTATTAAGCTTTCAGTCTTCTAGTTCTGATCGCAAGCACTTTACTCTTTTCATATCAAAATTTGCCACAGGGTTGCCTTCATACCACGCAGTGGTATGGTATACAGTGTGGATCTCTACAAACATGCCGATTGTTGACTCGAATTGTGCGAATACGCTTTGCAATTCTATTGCCCATATAGTTGCATGCTCCAGACACATTGCGTAAAGTTGTTATTAATGTTCCTCTTTGTATTGCAATTGAATTTTCTATGCTGACAACTAACAGATCAATTCATGATAATCGAATGGACCACCATCGCTAGCCGCCGGAAAGTTGTTAATACTGGCCAACTAACGGTGTAAGAAGTAAGGTATGTGCATAAGATAGAACTCTATATACAAAAAGTTACATATGTATATACATAGTGTTGTAAAGGTATCGTAAGTAATAAAGAAGAGAACTTTCAAAATGTGGTCTGCGTAGAGGCAAAATTTAGCAGAGAATATTGGAGCGATCGGAGAAGGAAATTAAACGTGAGAAACTTGTAAATATTTTAGTCAAAAATACTGGGATTTAGTTGAAAGTCACGAAAAGTTTGTTAATCTCTTAGTGCCTGAACTTTCATAATAAAAAAGAAGATATTGAATTTATTTAAGAAATGAGTTATATATCAACAGGTACAGATAAAATTTCTGGAAAACAATAACTTTAAAATGGCCTCTAATAATTCTGGTGCTAAAATGGAGTTTTATTTTAATTTATTGATTTGATATAATTTTTAACAAATTTCCAGATAGAAATAATAATAATTGAAAAGCCCTGGATAAAAGGCAACAATAAAACTTCAAAACTTTAGAGAGTGGAAGTCGCTTTTTTCCATACAACAATTATTCTATATTGATCTGAAAAACCATTTGAAAACACAGTACTTAACAGTCATATATGAAAACGAAAAATTTTTGTTATAATTAGGCGCTAATTTTAGCGTAGAACTGTTTTGTCGAAACCCATATGTCGTCTTATTTTGACGCTGATTCTTCCTTTTTGGCTTCTTCCTACCTTTCAGTGGCAGCGCTAGCAGCAGCATATGGACCAGAGTCAGCAGTAGCAGCAAAAATTTTGATGGGGTCCTACATGAACTCCGTTTACGAAGTAATATTTTGTAAAAACAAAAAAAAAATCAATTTCTAAAACAAAAAATTGATACTCCTATAAATTTGCTGTTGCTCGCTTTTATGAAATATGTAAAACTATATACAGTATGTGATCTGTATAAAAATTAACCATAGATGGAAAATTTTACTAAAAATTTTGATTGAGTCTTTCTTTCCAAATATTATATGCATAACTGGCCTCAAAATAAATTTGCACTAAAGACTTAAGCAACGAACTTGGTCGATTGCAAGAAACCTAACAACAACTACATCAGAAAGTAAGCCATACTTTCTTTCCACCTCATTCATATTACATTGCCACTACGCCAACATGTTGCATGCAACATACATGCGAATCTATACATGCGCTGAAACATTTAGTACACGCTACTGTGCTATTGATACGCTTGCAACACCGGTAGCTGTTGGCAAGAATGTGTCTGATTTTCGCACTTAAACTAGAGATGCGCCGGCATATCTCTAATTTCATTGACACACAAAAAGGAAAGAGTTGGAAAGAGCGGCGATAAAAATTGTGTTGTTGTTGCAATGTTGCAAGCTTTGCAATTGTTGTAGTTGTCAAAGTTGGGTGAGCATTACCCTGGTGGCATTCTAGCAGTTGTGCGCACTGACCTTTGCTGTCGAACAGTAGCCGATTGCTGGAATAAACACGCTTTCATATTGAGGTATGTGCACTGGTGTGTCTGGTGAAATTCGAGATACGCACTAAATGGCTTTCAGATAAATTGTGTTCAACAATGTGATTGCTACTAATGAGAAATATGTGTGCCGATCTGGGAAATGTAGCAGAAAGCTATGTAAGTTCACTATGTCGTGGAGAAAGACCGCAGATTTAATAGCGTGGGCTCTCATACATCCTTTGTAGACAAGAAACTTTCTTGAGTTAATGAAATACTAAGTAGTAGGCACAAGGTAGCGGATTTATATTGATATTTTAACTGTTATAAGTATATAATACAAAATAAGAATGCTTAACTAGAGATTAGCTCTATAGAAAGTAATTATTTCTTCAACTTTGCCATAGAAAACAAGCAAAGTTGTTGATTACTAACTTCGAGTTTTTATGTTGTGTTATATTCCTACATATTCCTACTGACATATCAAATATTTAGTCGTTTTGAATTCACATTTTTTGCATCCCACTTATTCTTCCCGAAGAAGTGAGGTAAGGGCAGGTTCAGGTTCGATGGTTCATTCAGATTGGACTACTATATACAGTCCTCAGTAAAGCCGTACAATTTATCTCCTGGATTATATCTTATAAGTCTGTTCAGTGGAATATCTGAAACTGTGAGCGCCCAAGTCTTTAAGTCTTAATTTTTGATTTCGCAAACGAAGGACAGTTCTGAAGTAATCATTCAAATTACTTTCCCTTCATCTTCTTCCATACAGCTCTTACAGTTAAGACTCCAATAGGGAACCCCACAACTGGGGAGAGGTCTGCCATACTAAAGGTAAAGAGCTCACCACATCTTTGCGATCGATCGTGCAATAGAGTTTGAACCGATGGTTGCCAACGCTGGCCTAACTGCTGCGAAGCCTAGCTATTCATTACAAGAACACATGGGTAGAGTGGACCCTTCACATTTTACTGATAGCGGCTTAGAATGCCTTTCATTGCATGCTCGTTAGGTTTACAGTTACTTTCGAATCCAATGTCGGCTGGTATACATATTAATTTAACCACAAAGTGGCTCTTTCATCACAAGGTAAAGCATTTCTTAACCAGCATTGATGCATGGTTTGTGAAATTTTTTTGAAAAAGGCTGCACTCCGGTGCATAAAATCTACCGCTTCTTTATGGCAGCAACCTGGCTAAAGACTACAATACTGAGAAAGTCTGAAACTGAAGTTTATAGAAAGTTCTTGACAATATACCTTTCCACTAACCTTCACTCCAAACTTTGACTCAGCCGTAAAGAAGCTCATTGCCTTTATCCTGTATCGGATTCTACCCACCCACAGCTAATTATTTGGGAAGAGCTTGGTTTGGTGTCTCCACAATTAAAAATATCCAGTATAAAGTCAAAGCGCGCGAAGACTTCTGAATATTTAGACGCGTGTTAATTTAGAAACTGAAATCTGTTAGTAATTTTCACGACCGTTCTTTCAGGCTATGGCAATGGGCACTATACTATATGAAAAATGGCATTAAGGGGGTATTCTACTCTAGAAATCAAATTTTGGGCAGTTTTTTGAATTTTATTAAAAAAAAAACCAAAAATATTTTTAATTTAAGTATTTTAATATTTTTTATTGATATCTTAAGAATACAAAAAAAAAAAATTTTACGAAAAAATATTAAAAATTAAAATAATTAGAGGGGGCGAGAGACAGGTGTGAAACAAAAATGGCGCATCGTGGTGACATTGATTCTGACTCTCCCGGTGGTCTGAATGAAAATCAAAAGAAATTCTTAATCAGCAGGGATACTGTTATGGTCTGGGAAGACGAAAATTTTTTTTTTGAAAAATGTGGACTGCCTGAAAATAAAAATCATTTTTTTACGCTGTTTTTTGAAATTCCTTCATTTTTTTTTTTAAGAAAAATTTTACACGACGCTGGTAAGAACAATAAAGGATTATATAAAGAAAGTTCACACAAAATTTCAAGTAAATCGGTTGTAAAGAACTTGAGATAATGCCGGTAACGTGTGGAAAAAAGTAGTTTCAAGAAAAACGCGTTTAAAGTTTAGGAAACAATTCTAGTGAACACGGACGCCACCTCACAGACTCGGCTGTATTTACGAAAATAAATCGAAATTTGAAAAGCCTTCCAAGGTCATATTTTTGAAAGTCTAAACTTTAAATAGATGAAATAAATCGAATTTTTTCAAAATTCTAGCGTAGAATACCTCCTTAAGCGCCATGGTTGGAATGAACATTCATGTACCACACAAGCTGATGACCCCTGCTCTTTGAATGAGCTTCCTTGCAAGTGTGATCTTTTCTAGGGCGCTGCACTACACAAAGACCACATAGAACCTAATGTGTTTGCCGATATTATCGTAGAGCCAGAGGACTACTTTCGCTGAGAAACCCAGATTTTTTGGCTGCTCTGCAGAAGTAAAAAGCTAGCAATGCCTTCCTTTCTCTTTTTTTGATATCATACTTCCATGAAAGCTTCCATTTTAAGATAAACCCTAAATACCTCGCAGTATCTGCTGGTTGTTCTTCCTGATCATATTTTTCGCTATTACTTTTCCTTAGGATTAATTCCTAAAAATTAAATTATTTGTGATACATGGTCTAGTAGATTTTTCCATGAAATTTAAATCTATATATCCTAAGAATTTTTAAAGATTTCGTAATATAATTTATTAGCTATCTGTATATAATTTAAGATAAGCAAATTTCCATTAACTACTTATATAAAAGTAAACACTATTTGAACTAAATTGGTAATTCATTAGTCGAACTAATTCGCATTTGCGCAGGATTCACACTCGATTTTCGTCAATTTGAGCATTTTAGGCGAATTTCCATGCGCAAACACACCCAAATTTTCAACTACTTGTATTTCAAGCGGCTACTCATTTCCTTCCAAGTACCTTGTGTTGCATACAAAACGGCTGCTGCCTACCGTTGCTACAAATTTCTGTTTTGGTTTTGCTAATTTTCCGCTTTAAATAAGAATTTAAGTGCCTCTCAGACATTCAACATGGCCAGGAGGCAACTTATATATTTGTAATACTTCTAAATGTGTGTGTAAGCGCATGCATATGTGTGTATGTAGTGTTTTCTACGATAGTAAAATTTATTTAAAAAATGCATCAAATTGGAAATGCATTGAATTTAATTACGTTTCTCTACAGCAATAATACAGCGACTAAAGAAAAGTGAAGCAAAGCTAGCGGAGGCAGTCACAACATTACCGGCAGCAGCGAGTGTTGGCCAGTACCAGCTATGTATGTTTTGTTGTATGTTTGCAGCAGCTGCTGGTGCTAGTCAGACGACACAAGCGCTGTACTGCGCGTTCGTGGCAGTCATAAAAATTCACTTTGCTGCGGCAACAACGAATATTGCTTAACCTGCTTGGGTGAACTATATATCTTCATACAAATGCAGTGAAATGCAATAAAAAATGCACAACAAAAGCAAAAACTTGTCAGAACTAAAGCAATAACCGCGCAACAGCAGCTGTTGAAGGACTACCAGCCTGCTAGGGCTCGTTGTTAGTTATGTACCGAAATGAACTAAAATTAAAAGGCAGCAACTGACAACTGGCAAAAGTAAATCATTTCACCGAAGGAGCAAAAATATGAAAAAACGAAATTGCTGACAAACTACAGCAATAAGTAGCAAGAAAAATCTGATAATTGCAAATAGTAAAGTATATACTGGGTGTGCCATCTTTATATTCGTAAGTGAATGGTCTAAGTACTAGATTACTGTATACCATACAATTCCTATTTAACTTTAAAAATATTTGTCACTGAGAATTTGGTCTGAAGTTTTTTGTATGATTTTAAAATTAGTTATTCACGCTTCAGAAACACAGTTAATTGTTTCACTGTGTGACATAAAGTCCAGCCTTAATATAGAAGTCAGTTTAACGGTGGAAAGTTTGACTGCACTTATGTGTCAGTCCTCTGAGAAGTGGAAAGCTGTTCGCAAATCATGACAATACTAAGACAGATGCAGCAGAATAGGCGTCAGTCCGTCTGTGTAATAGAGGAGACGTAAAATGTCTTGTCACTCACATGAACTAGTACCTTATCTGGTGGTTCGGCGGGAGAGTCTTGAGTTGGGAGTAGGTTAGGTTTAGCGGATTAAAGCCCCGCATTTCGACTTTCGATGCTTCCTCCTACTATAAAAATAATAAAATCAACATTCATCGACATCGATTGTTGCTGCGTGTTACGATGGCTCAATGATAGTTGTTTTGGAATCACGAATGGATTTTCTATGCAGAGAAATAATAATTGTTATTTTTGTGCAATATTGTTTGACATTTCATCGTGAAAAAACTAAGGTTTGAGCAACGTTTGCAGATCGTTCAACTGTATTACGAAAGTTCACGTTCTGTAAAGAATGTGTTTTGCGCGCAGCGCCAAATTTATGGTCAACAACATCGGCCTACCGAGCGTACTATTCGCAACACCATCACCCAATGACGTACGGAACGCCTTGGACGAGATATTAAATAGAAAGCGTACAAAATACAGCTTGTGCAAGAACTAAAATCGCTCGTCCCTCTCAAGTAAAATGGCTTCGCTCTACGGGCTCTTCAAAAGTTCCAAGAAGATCCGACGTTTTCGAGCCAAATTTTGTTTAGCGATTAGGTCCATTTTTGGCTCAATGAGTACGTTAACAAGTAAAATTGCCGAATTTAGGACGAAGAACAATCTGAAGAGATTCAAGAGCTGCCATTTCATCCAGAAAGAGTGACGGCTTTTTGTGGTTTTTAATGTTGGCCTACACGGCTTCTTTTGCAGTAAAGAATTCGATGAACGTAACTTTCGAGTACTTTTTCGACTAAATCAAGTCGCATGTCATGAATAGCACGTTCAATATTGACTTGGAAAGAAGAAGAGTCTGATTTATTTCTAAAGACCAATAACTTCAAACAACACCACAAAGAAGTAGTTTAATGGTATTAAGGCCAGGTTCCTCCACAAAATTTTGAAAAAATCAATTTTTTTTAATAAATTGGTACCGTATACTCGTAGAAATAGTATATAATTAGTCCCGAAGGTCAGCAAGACCGAGAAGCAGGCATAAAAAGGTGAGAAGTGCTGCAGGAAATCCGGCCGCTCGAACGCCTTCGGTAGCGGCAGCTACTGTGTGCCTTTGCTTTAAACTGATTTTTCTCCGAACCACGTTTTTTCGCATGGATGACACCCTCATATCAAAACTATTTCACTTATCGATATGAACTAAACGGTATTTTACTCTTTAGATGTCTGGCTATGGCCTGAAGCAGAACCAGAAATATTTATTATTATTTAAAAAAAGTTATAAACAATTAAAAGTGAAAAAAGGGTTAAAAAAATTCAAAAGTCCGCTATTTTTTTTTTTTTTTTGTTTTCATTGAAAATGTTTCATTCTGGTTCAGGCCATAGCTAATTCGATACAGAACATGAAACCGTTTTGTTTTTTGCTTTCCGATAATTCTTTTCCAAGAAATGATGTCATCCATCTACGAATCGGATGAGTTTCAGCAGCCATTTTCAGGACCGCCATTTTGAAAATAAAATAAAAAAAAATGTTTTCAAGTAATTTAATATATGTACTTTCATGTGTAAAAAAAAAATTGATTACTCAACATGTTTCGTAATAAAAATAAAATTTATTGAAAAACATTACGGTTTTTAAAGGAACCTGGCCGTAAATCACAAGTTTTTCCAAACCATTCAATGTCACAATTTCTTGAAATAATGGAATCTGCGAACTTTTCTCGCAATAATTCGGTTGTTGCGCGAGCTGTGTGTCACGTAACGTCGTCTTGTTGAAACCAGATGTTAGCAATTTCAACTTCTTCCAATTCCGACCACATGAGGATAAATAATGGAAAACCCCGTATTGCATCAGTAACGTTGGTGTAGTCAGCGAGCATTTTTTGATCAGTGATATAGTACCACATACATGACTGATATTTAATACCACGCGTAGAGTTACTCTATCATGGTCAATATCAAACTTAAGTGTACTTCTTAATTATTGAGTAGAATTTTAGCGGAAAATAAAGAATGAAAAACATCGATTGGTTGGGGATATTTTTAACTTACTTAATGAAAACTTTGAAGATGCAAAAACACAATGCTATAATTAGAAAAAATGACCAAGAACTTTGAGAAGTGTTTTAGAAAAATCGGCACAACTAACGAGTAGAAAAAAACCAAAACAACAACTAGCCATGAAATGTGCTGCATTCTAACGCAACGACAACGAACTCAGAAATTAAATAAATAAGACCACAGTTCTGAGCCCATCGAAGGCCATGCAAATGACTGCTGCCAAGAGGAGTGTAGTGCGGTAAAAATGTAGGGCTTTCACAGTCGTTGCACAGCTGTGCCCAGAAGGCTTTACTGCCAATACATTGCTCACACATTGAGCTGACGAAGAAGATGGAAATGATGTGCTGATCGTTTTAGACACTCCATCAATTCGTGATTTTTACGAGCATAATGTATTTTCGTATGTGGCAACTGCTGTTACTCCTATTGCAGTTGGTATGGCAGGCAGGAGCTGACATCAACAGTGGCATAGCAGAAATAGAGTATGTGAGTGGTGAGCTTTGGAGATGTCGTGGCTAACTTTACGCTTGAGTGTGATAAGTGTGCGCGCAGTAAAAATTTTGTTGTTCGAACAAATATTTCCATTTGTTGTTGCAGTGTAGTTGTTGCCCATCTCACTGACAGCTGCAGCGCGACGAAAGCAGCATTTAACATTTAGAACAAATCGTTGCTCATATAGGGTAAGAACTGCAACAACAGAAGTTTAACAGATATGTGTAAGTGTCACGTTTTCGGGGTGAATATCTTGTAGAAATGATTGCAATTTATAAGAGAAGAATTTGAATATTTTATTATAATTTATTTTGGAATTTTTTATATTTTCATAAGCTTTTAGATTCAAGTTTTGATAAGCTTGGACTTTTATGTATTTAAAAAAAATAACGTCATAACCGGCTGTGTCGGCAGTTTTTTCTAGTGTTATATTACTTTAGTAACATTTTCTCGATGCCTTTTCTTTTACACTAAAGACAAAGCAATTTTGCTTGTTTCATGACCCAGAAAGCCGAAGTAAATTTTGAACTGAATTGACTTCTATTTATTTCCGATTTTCTCTAGCTATAAAAGCTGATAAAACTCAAACCATCTAACAACCTGACACTGCGCTTCTTTGTTTCTTTGGCACTAAAATCGTGAGTAGGTCTGCGTCGAATACTCACACATTTCGCCATGACCTCTTTCAGTTATGCATCTCCAGTGCAGATAGGTCCTATGCATTTGGTTCTTCCAAGGACTTCGAATTGAAAGACCTTTTTGCTGAATCTCTGTCAACCATGCGTATGATATGGCTTAACGGTACTTCGGTAGAGAGTTGAATATGCTTCTGAAGCGCCTATCGATCCCATCGGAATACTTATTGGGAAGTATTAGTCTACGCTTTTTCAAGACTCACATCACTACTACTTTCGACTCATCAATCTTCCTTGCAGATGAGGAAATGCTTTGGAAATTGTAAATGATCTTTAGAAAGTGAAAACCAATTTCTTTAAACAAGAAGAAAAAATCGTTACTCACTCCTTGAAATCAAAAACTTATTTAACCAAATTAAATTGGAAATTATAAAAATAGTTGCAATCCTTACTATTGGTCTACCAGTTAGCTAGGCAATCTTCAAAATTATTTTCACTTAAGAATTTGTATCTGATTTAACAAAAAGAAAATATTAATTATTCTCTATCATGCCCGCGGTCCAAAGATGCTTAGCGAGTTAAAATAACAAAAAATAAATTAACGGAAAATTCGCTCGCTTTTTTTCTCACCCCAAGTCAAAAAATGTGTTCATTGCCTTTGAAAATTTATTCCAGCGCATTTTTCTCTACTCATACACCGCACCAAACACACTTCTCTCCCTACAACATTTACGCCGCCAGGCGCTGGTAAGTGAAGCAGCTACTGAAGTAGCCTGCATTCTTTGGTTTTTCTACGGCAAACACTTGAGTCGAGCAGCTGAGAAGAATAAAAATTGCAGTAGTCAGTCAAATGCACAGTTTGGCTGACAGTTAGTGTGGCAAACGAAACGCCAATCGGTCAGTCAACAAGAAAAAATCAGCAGCAACTGTCAGTGTGGCTGTTAAATGTGGCAACAAGTCAAAGCGTCGTAGTTCTTCGCTAACTCGATGGTTGGCTGGCTGGAGGGCAAGCAGCGCTGTGGCTGACTTAAGTAGACATTCCGCCTGCCAAAGCAGACTGCCAGACTTCAAAAACATACTTTTGCACATTATTCTGCAGCTTACAGCGCTGCACTTGAGCTATGCTCATCTGCTGCAGTGGCAGCGTAACCTTGCATATATTAGACAGAGCCACACACACCGTTGCAAAATTGTGAAATCACTCATCGTCAGCACTTGCAGTCGGCAGTCAGCTTCTCGTCTCTACTATATATTGTACTAAATATACATACATGTGTATGTATGTGCATGAACTCTTTGCACGGTCGTTGGTTTGTGCTTTATGTAAATCAGTTCAAAAAGTATGCGCGCAATTCACTCCACTTTTCTGAGGTCATTCTCGTGTTTCGCGTTGTTTATTGGCATTTTTGCAATTTTTTGCATCGATGTTTGCTAGCATTTTTTCTTTCTTCAGCTACTTTTTTCTGCTTACCGCATTCGACTCATACTTTGGTTTTGTTTTTGTAATTTTTTTTTGCTAGTCGCATCCCTTTAATTTTCTGCTACATATTTATCGTAAGTTATTACTTAGTATTCAGCGCTTACACATCCGTCCTCATATATATGTTTGAAGGCAGTTATCCACATACCAACGATTTGCATATTCACATGCTCGTTTGTCGATATGTTAGTTGCTCGGCTGTCGCATTCTACAAGCGCATGAAATATTTTCTTATTACTTTTGAAATGCATGAGAAATGGCATTGAGCATGGGTGAGTAGAGGTTAATACAGAATGCCAGAAGACTTCTAGAAATTTGCCATTCTAGAGTTTGTGGAATATAAATTATTTACTTTAAATTTACTGAAATTATTCAGACCGGGAAAATATTCTAGAAAAAATAATTTAATAGTTTAGAATTTTCAAAAATTTTTTTTCCCATTTTCGTTAAGTGTAATATCTTAAAAATATTCCCTGAATATTTCACGTTGATCCAATAATTAGTTTTTGAGTTATTCGACAAATAACAAAGAGAGCTAGAGCCCTTCAAAGCGGTAGTGTGAAACTTTAAACGCGTTTTTGTCAAAACTATATTTTTTGAATCGGTGGTAGATTTAATGAAATTTATACAGCTTTTAGAATACATAATAAACTCGGGCCTGATCGAGAGATTTTTATTTTTTCGAAAATTTCGATTTTTTAACACCAATTAACCGTTGATTTTTTCGCAAAAATTTTGAAAAAAATTTCTTGAGGCCGCCATTTTGTTAATTTTGAAAAAAAAAAAAAATAAAATATTTCGATCAGGCCTGGGATTATCTATTTATAAAAACTAATTTTTTTCTTCGATTGTTTTTAGATGAACCTCCAAGGACTTATGCTTGTCACCGCAAGTACAATATTTTGGAACAGGGTCAACACAAACAACTCAACTTTGGAAATCAAATTTTCGTGACTTCAAGTCAACACATCCTATAATAATTCCACATTACTGCTTTTGTAAAATAACATGATTTAGTAGCAAAAAAAAAAAAAAAACTGAAAACTCTCATTTTTTCGTGCCTCTGACTACCCTTAACCCCTTATTTCATAGAGTTGTTATTGAAATTCAGATATAAACATGTTGTGGGTTTTACTTCGGCTGCACCGCCGTATATCTTGTCTATATTTTGTTAAATTACCTTTAAGTTCCAGAACGAAGTTTGCTTATTGCCTTAAAAATCCCCTGGAAGTTTGGCAGAGAATGCTCGGTCAATTAATTTTTATCCGCAGCTTGGAAAGTTAGCACGACTTTGAACGCATTTAAAAATATAAAGAATTTGATAAATTTGAAAGGGTCTGAACCAGTAATAACTTCGAATATAACGCCCTTAGCACTTTAACGAAATGAAGGTGGCTGAGTACGGGAGCTCTTTAAAAACGATGCGAGGATTTTTTTGGATAAAAATTGAACTGACGACTTTAAAATAACAGAACTGTATTGTCACTCTTCGGAGAACCTTGAAGAAATTCTTAAGGAACTAAAATGAAGAGTTTTATTGTGATTGGTCAGTTTTATAGTAGCTATATGCTATAGTGACTCAATCTCAAAAATTTCTTGGGTTGCCTTGTATAATAAACCTTGCCAAATGTGGTGACCATATCTCGTTAAATGAAAGATTTTTCCATACAGCACTTGATTCCGGTCGCTTTATGGCAGCTGTTATATTCTATAGTGCTTTCCAATATCGGAGGTTCCGACAAATGAGCAGCTTTCTGGACCGACAGACAACCAGAAAATTAACGGCAGTGTCCGGTAGCTCATGTTTATCATTTACTTACATATAACGGGTGATTTTTTTGAGGTTAGGATTTTCATGCAGTAGTATTTGACAGATCACGTGGGATGTCAGACATGGTGTCAAAGAGAAAGATGCTCAGTATGCTTTGACATTTCATCATGAATAGACTTACTAACGAGCAACGCTTGCAAATCATTGAATTTTATTACCAAAATCAGTGTTCGGTTCGAAATGTGTTTCGCGTCCGTGTCCGATGAGCGATGAGGCTCATTTCTGGTTGAATGGCTACGTAAATAAGCAAAATTGCCGCATTTGGGGTGAAGAGCAACCAGAAGCCGTTCAAGAACTGCCCATGCATCCCGAAAAATGCACTGTTTGGTGTGGTTTGTACGCTGGTGGAATCATTGGACCGTATTTTTTCAAAGATGCTGTTGGACGCAACGTTACGGTGAATGGCGATCGCTATCGTTCGATGCTAACAAACTTTTTGTTGCCAAAAATGGAAGAACTGAACTTGGTTGACATGTGGTTTCAACAAGATGGCGCTACATGCCACACAGCTCGCGATTCTATGGCCATTTTGAGGGAAAACTTCGGACAACAATTCATCTCAAGAAATGGACCCGTAAGTTGGCCACCAAGATCATGCGATTTAACGCCTTTAGACTATTTTTTGTGGGGCTACGTCAAGTCTAAAGTCTACAGAAATAAGCCAGCAACTATTCCAGCTTTGGAAGACAACATTTCCGAAGAAATTCGGGCTATTCCGGCCGAAATGCTCGAAAAAGTTGCCCAAAATTGGACTTTCCGAATGGACCACCTAAGACGCAGCCGCGGTCAACATTTAAATGAAATTATCTTCAAAAAGTAAATGTCATGAACCAATCTAACGTTTCAAATAAAGAACCGATGAGATTTTGCAAATTTTATGCGTTTTTTTTTTTAAAAAAGTTATCAAGCTCTTAAAAAATCACCCGTTATATGTTTTTATAGGATATCCGAAGTTTTCTTCGGGTGGTACAAACTTCCTGGCAAACTTAATACGTTGTTCAAGATATAATAAGAATCAGGCTAGAAAATATGACAAGTAAGTTATTGCTTGAAATCAACTGATCTTCTCTTGTAAATAGTCTTTCGAATTTTATTAATTGATCAGCATGCCTACAGCAAAGGCGGGTCCGTCGGTCCATCTTGATATTGAGGGGGGCTTCAACAACGTACGGTCAAGTACATCATCTATAATCTTTTTTGTAACAAAACAGTAGAAGCGAATTGGGGAAGTGCACGGAACACCGTAAGGAGGCGTTCGTTCCCCTTAAGTCGGGATCATGAATGATGTACGAACTTTTAAAGGAACTTGAAAAATTATGTAGCTTTTTTGGTAAAAGGAGAATCATGGTTATCTAAGTCTGGTTAATAATTGGGCAGAGAAAGTTTAAATATTTTGTGGTAGATGTGCGATTCTACACTTTGAACTTGTAGTCATAGCTGGTAGGTGCATGGCGGCGAATGTGCTATTGGACTTAGAGAAACTGGGTATATGAGGAGGCCCTGGCAGCGATACATTAAAATTCTCCACTGCATTGATTGCATTTCCTATAATTAACCACCAGAACTTTCTCCTAGCGGTTCCGTCTCTGCTCACACAACCGCGGAAAGTTTGTTGGCGAGGCAAAGCCGTTGAAAAAGGATTTGAGGTTTCTCACGCATGGATGGAAGTTAATGGAGAGAGTGTAGGTGGAAAAATTTTCGGCCGGGAGCTCTCCATCAAACCTTGTTCCGCATTATAGAACCACTGCAGTTACTTTCAAGTGATGGTGGCTACCATCAAGATAACATCAGATGTACTGCTGCGAAGTTCAGCTCCCTTCAGAGAGGTGTGAATTCATTACGATAGACGCGCGGCTATATTAGCTTTGGTCCCGCCTACTGTGCGAGCTTCATGCTTCTTCCATATTACACTTATAAGGATATTCGGTCGCAGCACAAATGCCGGATGTTGCAAATCTGATAGCCTCGCTTAAGAGGACAGCCTATCAACAATTTAATTCCATTGGAAGCATGTTGGTTTCCCGATGTCTCCTTGCGTTCTGACTTTGGACTTTTTGATTTTTAGTTCGTTCAGCAAGCGCTGTGGCTCTTTTTACAAGATCTGCTTTAATTCTCAAAGATTGTGAAATATTTGAGTTTATTAAGGCTTTTATCTTCTCTCTTGATAATAAACATTGTCTTGGACTCCAGCAGAATAATTAAAAAATACCCCAGTAATGCTGCCGAAAAAGTTTTCTACAAAATTTTTAGTTATTCAAAATTTTTTTTCTTTCCGCCCACGATGCTACAGTATATTTTCTAGCTTTACAAACCTTTATCACTTTAATCTTTAACAAAACTACTCGCACTCCTACAAAAACCACACTGCCGTTAATTTCGCTCAATTGAAACGAAGTGCAGTCAAGTCCATTTGGCGTACATGCCGCAGTAATGGTAACGATAAACTAATAAAACGCTTAAAAGCAGAGCTTTTGCAATCATAAGAAATCCATTAATATTTTCACCATTTTCAGCTGCAAATTATTTTATGAGTTTTTAGTTGATTTTAATAGTATAATATCATAAAAATAAAGTAAACTCTGCGAAGAGGCAGATTTTTAGGCCAAATAGTTGGGCAAGTCAGCGAACACACATTTAAAGTAACATCCGTGTTTGCGCTCACATGACCAGGCTCACTTATATTAGCACTCGTAAAGGCACTTTAGCATTTATTTGAACTGGCTGAAATTGAATTAAACTGCTGCGGAAACTTAACTCAATTGTTTGGCGATAAGAGCAAAAGTGGGTGAAATTCATGGTGTAAATTTCACGATGAGTATATTCAATTTGGCGGCGATGACATGCGCGATAAGGTCATATACTTTTGAAGCGAAGTAAGGGAGAGAAAAGATATAGTACGAAATCCCCTGAAACTCAAACTAATGTAACTGGGAACAATTTTGGATAGAAAGCTGTTGTGGAAACTCAAAAGGGAAGAGAGAGTGAAAAGGGCACTGATGTACACTATACAAGTAAGAATATGCTAAGGTTAATATGTCCTCAGCGGTATTAAGTCAATCTCGTCAATCAATTATAGTTAGTCTGATGGACCGGCGTCAGCAAAATCTCATAGAAAAAACCATTGGAGCGGTTAGAGCAGCTCGTTGTTCCTTGCATAAGAACCACTTCAAGAGCTGCACTACTAAAGTTACTCAACCAACATTGCGGCGCAAATAAAGATTGGGGGCGGTAGGTCACTTCTTCACAAAATTAACTCAACAAGCAAAAGGCTGGTGGATGAAATATACCACATACCCCCCGTATTTATCTGGGAGATGTTTCAAGTCACATTATAAAAGGGAGCATGGCGCAGGAGCATGTGACTCGCCGGCTGAACTTTACACGTACGGACTAAAGCTGCCTTAACTGTTAGAAGCTGGATCCCATGCGACCCTTCAAGCTTCCGGCATGCTGCAGCATTTACCAGGAGAAATTCTTTGCGGTTGCGACGAAACGAAATAGCTGATAAGATTGCCAAAAGAAATGGGATGATAAGCGGATCAGGGTGATATGGAATATCTTAAAGTTGTTTAGGAAAGACGAGATCATGCGCAAAGCCGCTCAAGAAACTTTTTACTCACTTAGTCTCAAAAATACTGTAGGATAGTGGTTGACCTAAAGACCTGAATGGTCATTATTAACTACGACATATGCAATAGTGCAGGGAAGTAGGCTTGAGAGAGATGTTGGATTAGCTTCTCTTTTTTTATCTAGCCTTATCCACATCTACGTGTTAGGTATCTACGTGCTTAACAGTTCAAAGGACTAGTAGAGTTATGAAAATAAGTTATTAAGTCTCTATTCAAATTCGCAAAATGTTTTGATTTCCTGATTGACTTTATCTCGAAATCGACTGCATGTTCATATGGAACTATGTTGAAAACGTAGGCTTAAGTATGGCGCGACATGTGTTATCTAATATTTGTATCTACTTGCTGTGATATATTATCTACTATAGGTTTACTTTTTATCCATTACCGATCATCTGTTATCTATTAACCACCGTACTGCATTTTTATCTTTTATGCAAGTATGTCAATGCTATTTACTATATATTTTCTGAAAAGTTCTATTATCTACCATCTGATATCTCTTATCGCTCATCCAGAAACCGAATATCGCTTATAATCTGTCATATTTTGGCACAACAAAGCATCCGGATATTATACTTAAATTCTCCAGGTTAAAGATTTAAAAAAATAATAATTTTCCTTAGTTGGTAGGGTTGTTCAAAATTACTAGAAATTAACGCGATCTGATAATCAATTTGTTTACAGCTGCTGTTTAATTCGGTGCATGTCAGTCGTGCGGAGCGATTTTTACAATGGATAAAAAAATCGAACATAAAATTTGACCAGGTTTTGTATTTCTAACCAAATTTCGCGTGTGGTATCACTGCCAATTGATTCAAAAACACAAGCCTAAACAAAGCCTCCAAAGACGTTTGGTTTAAGGCATGCCTCGTTTTGGAAAATATTAAATTGTGAAGGACAGAAGGTTCTTGAAAATTGTCAGGCAAGTGTTAGAGAAAAGACAAAGGAGCTCGACATCACTCACGAGTCCGTTCGAATAATTTTGGTGGACATTCTAAATATGAAATGCGTTCTTGCTCGACTCGTCTCGGTTTTTTTCAAAAAGAGTACGAATATGACCGAGTTTACAGCCGAAAACGCGATGAACACCATCGATCAACCAACGTTTTCACCACATTTGACTTCTTGTGAAAACTGAAATTGCCTCTACGTGGAACACGTTTTCAGTATATCGAAGAAATAAAACAAAATTCGCTGAAAGAACTAGACAAATCGTTGTCATAAGTGTATTACATCTGGTGGAGATTATTTTCAAAGTGATAATATTGATGAATAATTAATTTTTTTATTTTTTATTTAAAATTTCTGGGTACTTTTTTCACAATATATAATTATACATTGTCTAATATCTATTATCTTTCATCTTTTATCAATAAAAAATGTATTATGTGTTATATATTTTCTTTTCGTATTATCTATTGTTTATTACCTTAAAAAAGTATTAATCATTATCTATCATCTATTCTTGATCATCCAATATCTAACACTTAATATCGATTATCTATTATGTTCCCTCTATTAATACCGTCTGAGCATTTTTTCTCATTTTCCTAATATAAATCTGCTTTAGTTTAATCACGCTCGTGCAATTACAGCTATGTAAACATACTTACTATATACACATGTACGAGTATGCTATACAAACACAAGTTCGTTTTAAAATCCTCGTGCGCTTCATTTCAACATGTGCTATTTTAATGCAATTTTTACAAGGTCAGTTGAGGTGCGGGTGTTTCAGTTTCAATTAAATTCAATTAGTTTCTAATTGCTTGCACGAAAGGCAATTACCGCCTGCAATTGCGCTGAGTACGTGATGCTGCTACACACAATATAATTATAATATACTTATAAAAATTAAGTAGAAATAAAAAAAAATGTTAATTGAGTCGTATAATATAGTCGATTTGGATTATGAAGTCAATGCATGCACTAAAATGTGAGTTAGTTTTTAAGTGGTAAATAATTGATATTTGATTGAAATAATTGCTTAATTAGTATGAGCTTTAATTGATATAAATGTAAATTTCAAATCTATGTTGCACATTTTATGTGAGGACATAAGTTTATGTTTCTGAAATCACAAACATAAACACAAACCGTCAATGGTGTAACATAAAAAAATTAAGAAATAGAAGATTCTTTCAGAATATTGGCAAGTATTGCTGAAATATAAGGCTTATAGTCTCATATCTGTCGAACAAATAATTTGAATAAAGTTTATTATTGCAAAAGTATTTAAAATTCAGTGTTTATTCATTAGATTATTCTTCAGATAGTCGCTTAATTTGGTCAATTATCGCACTGTAGCCTATTCGCATAGCTAAACTAATTAAGTACATTAAGATTATAAATGAGAAGCCAGATTTTGTCTTTCGCACCGCCGGCTACTGGAGCAGGGATAGGGTTGATTAACGATCAGCTGTTACATTTGTGTTCCTTATTTTTTTTGACGACTAAAACTCATCAGCTGATTGCTATTTGATCAGTACACACAACAAAAAATGCAGCCCAGACAACCACCGGTAGAATTAATTACAAGCAAATTTATACTGCGAACAAAAGCCCAAAAAATTGAATACAAGTTTCAACTCGATTTAAATTCGATTAATGCAGTAAATTAAGATCTTTATTTTGTATAGTTAATCGACTTAAATGCTTTAAACCAGCAAAGGTTAATTGATCAACTGACTGTTGTACGGCTATTATCTGCACTGGTATATATAGGAACCATGAGTGGCATATCATATTACTCAAATATTTCATTATATATTCAAAAATTATGAATTTTGTGTAAAGATTGCTGTTGAAATATTTTATAATGAAGTTGGTAGCTATTGAAAAATACTTTAGAAATTTAAATATTTTATAAAATGCACATAAAATTCTCTTTTCGCAACTAAGTGAAATGGATTAAAAAAGTTAAACAACTATCAAAATATCTCTTTTAACTCGAAACTAGGTATACACCTTAGTATATAAAACTAATAATACAGTTATCTACTTATAAAAATTACATACTATTATTATAATATAGCGGGTGATGCAAGTAGAGATATACTTTTCTGTTTGGGCAAGAACTAAAGCCGCTTGACCTTTTAAAGAATCATCGCTCCACTCTATGGGCTCTTGAAAAATTCTAAGAAGATCCGATGTTTTCGAGCCAAATTTTGTTCAGCGATAAGGCGCATTTCTGGTTCAATGGGCATGTAAACAAGCAAAATTTCCGCATTTAGATCGAAGAGCAACCAGAAGATATTCAAGAGCTGCCATTTCATTTATAAAAACACAGTTTAGTCTGGTTTGGCTTTGGTGAGCAGATAATTTGACGGCGGTTTATTAATTGGCCGGTCGATTGGCTACAAAGATCATATAATATCACAACGTTAGATTTTTTTCTGTGAGGAAATGTAAAGTTTAAAGTCTATGCGCACATACTGGCTTCGATTCAGGCCAGTTACCAGCCGAAATATTTGAACGAGCCATCGAAAATTGGACTCAACGGGTGAGCCATCTGAGACGTAGATAGAAAATCTTCAAAAAAGGAAAAACGAAATAATGTTCTTTCGAGTGATAGTAAACATTTCCCAATAAATTTGAAGTTTCTATATTTTTCTTTAAAAAAGTGCATACATAAGGATACTAATAAAAATATTGGCAACTATTACAAAAAGAATACGGAATCAATTACGAATATTTTAGTAAGAAATATTTACAAATATCTATGGGTACACCTTAATAAAGGGAATATTTTAGGAGGTTAAGTTAATAAAGTAAAAAAACTAATGTAAAAAACTAAAATAAGGTTGCCATTTATTTTCAAAAATTAAAACAAAGTCAGTTATGGGTATTTTAGTACATTGGATGTTATAAAAGTCGGCACACCCTATTTTTTCGAAGCTTCTAAGAAAGTGTTGCCACCTTCAAAAAAAAATTAATATTTGATTTGACATAAGTTGTTTTAAGGATATAAGGATACATAATTTAATTAGTGCTAAAAACAGTATCAGAGTATTGCCAAAAAATATTATATATTTGAGTCTATATATGTATAATATGTAGGTAGGTACATAGGAGTGCAGCCCTATGTGCATTTTGATATATATATAATATGTAAGTTGCTTCGGTTTATCACTTAATTATTTTTCAAAAATTATAAAAAGTCTTACAAACTAAAAAAAAATAAAAAAAAAACAATTTTGAATATCTGATGTATATAAGATATTTTAAAAATCGGTACCTCACTTAGCTTTTGTTAAATTTTTATTTAAGGACCACCAATTGACAGTAATATAGGTGTAAAAAAAATGGCGCATCCTGGTGACATTGATCCTGACTCTCCTGGTGGTCTGAAAAAAAAAAATCAAAAGAAATTCTTAAGCAGTAAGGATGCCGTTATAGTTCCTACCTCAAGGAACACAAAGAAAATTTAAAAAATGGCGACTGCCTGAAAATAAAAATAATTTTTTATTTTTTTTTTCAAATTCCTGAATTATTTTAAAATATTAAAAACAAAAATTTTGACAAGATGCTGGTTAGAACGATAAAGGATTATATAAAGAAGGTTCACACAAAACTTGTAGTAAATCGGTTGTATAGAACTTGAGATAATGCCGGTACGGTGTGGAAAAAAGTAGTTTCGAGGAAAGCGCGTTTAAAAAAGTGAGACAAACCGAACCGGGCTAGGTACTGCGTCACCAAAGTGACTTTAGCTCTTAAAATAATTTTAATTTTTAAAAATCTTTTGGAGGATATGTTCTTAAGGGTCTAAACTTTAAATATATGAAAAAATCGGATTTTTCAAAATTCTAGATTAGAATACCCCCTTAAAACTAAATATATATTTATTTTAATTGTTGATACCATTTTAAAATATTTTAAGAGATTTAAAGAGAAGTTCATACAAAAAGTTAAGGGCAGGATTGCCAACTAATGAAAATATTATGAAAATATAATTGAAGATTTTGCGAAAATGCGTTGCCACTATAATAGCACATAAAACTATTAGAAATATTTTAAAGAAAATAAAATAAAATTTTGGTTTTGTATTTATTGTCAATGTCTTAAAAAAAAAATTAAGTAGATTTTAAGGTAAAATTTATGTAAATAAGAATCAACGATATTCAAATGTACTTTCTACCTTTAACTTCGCATTTAACAAAAAAAATACCAAGTTCGTGTCTTAAGTCTTCTGTACTCACTAGAATGAACTGCTAGATCTTCATACCTTTTAGCTCCTTTTTCCACATCAGTCACTTAACTGACAGCCAATTCCACAACAAAACCCTTTGTTTCTTCTGCTCTTCACCAACATGCAATTGTTCTCACCCTTTGAACGGACCGAGCCAATCACATCATAATACTTGTCATTTTTCATACAAATAATTTCGTACGATTGCAACACAAACCAATTCTCACACATAGCAATGTGGACTTTCTCAAAGTGCACTGCAGCGCGCTAAAATTCAGGCAACGAAAAATATGAGTGAAATCTCAAGAATTCTAGCCGTTTTTCCAATTTCCAAACCAATAACAACAAATAAATCAGTCAGTGTAATATGTTGCATGCAACAAACAAAAGCATAGCCAACCAACCGACCAGCTAGCCACAGTGCCACAAAGTGTTAACAAGCAATTTCCAGCTCACCTCGACGCAACCTCGTATTAACCTTCAATGGAGCTGGCAGTCGCCACTCGAAGCGCATGCAAAGAACGTAAATATATATGAAATGATGCTATGAAAGTGCTGTTACTATGCGGCTAGTGTGCGGGTTGCATTTGTGACGGCGAAATGAACTGCGCGCGTTGAGTCCATTTCAACTTTCTCACGCACTTCAGATTTCAATTGGCAATAAATGTAATGCAAAGCAACACATTAAATCATCGCTGGCGCGCGCGTTGCACAAACACAAACACATACATGTTTACATATATGTTGATATTTGTGTTTGTGTGTCTTGTGGCCAGCCTGCTCGCTTGGTCGCGGAGAAAACTAAACGAAACTATTACCGATTGCATCGCCACAGCCGAATAGTTAACAATTTTTCTTCGAATGCGCACAGTGTTGTTGTTGTTGTTGCTAGTTGGACACTTGTTGCACACCAGCCACTAGCTGGCGGCTCACTTACCATACTTTCTGTTGTTGTATTTTGCATAAGCGCGCGCGCCTTGCATGTGGCACTGATCAGATCGCCGCGCTGTTGCTTAGTGTGCTTCTTTTCACTTTTGTTGTTGTTGTTTCTAGTGTAGGCGAGCACTAGTAAACCAGACTGCTTGACTCGCTTTTCCTGTTGGCTGCTAAGCCATGTTGTGGGCAACTATCGCCTACTACTTTCCAACGCCGGCAACAATTTGCAATTTCCATATGTTTGTTATTAATTTTATATGCCACACACACACACCAGCACAAATGTATGAATATGTGCATGTGGCACGCAGGCACTTTGAAATTTGCAAATGCGTAGCGAGAAATTATAGCGAAATAATCGAGGTGAAAATTTGTTTCTAACATGTTGCATATTCACACCGACTGCTTGGTTGCTTGCCACAAGCTGGTTGCAAGACGACAACTGCCACATTTGCTATCTGTCTACACTTGCTGTGCCAACTGGGCAGATCAGATTGCTATTGATTGGTGATTGTGAGGAATATGAAAGCGAAGCAATAATAAAAATAAAAACAAAGCTAATAATAAAAACAAAAAGTAACAACAACAAACACAAAAAGTGGTTGCGGTAATAGCATTGGTTCGTGGCAATGTTGCTGCTTTTGTTGACTTAAACAAGCAACATATGTACATATATACACTTGCCACAAGTGTGTTGCATGGTCGATTTTTACAAGGGAGGCAACATGTGGGTGCAACAACGTGCGGAAAAAAAAAAAAAAAATTCGGTGTCTTACAACAAATAACATTATACGTATTATATGAAAATACACATCCACACATACACACTCAGCCACATTTCAGCACACATTGCGCCGTAGGTGTTGCCGCATGTGAACATTTATTAGAGGTCAATATGCAACGTGCCTTGGGTCACTTTAATAATGCACTTGCGCCAATATACAATAAAAGGTGAAGCTAATAATCGAATGTGGCAAGCATACACCACCTGAAGCAAACAGAAAAAAAATGCATAAAAAAAACACCAAAAACAATGAAAGGCATAAAATGTTGCAAGCATGTAAGTAAACTAATGCCGACAATATTGTCCGCCACATAGAAAACAAAATGTATGCATGCATTCACACATACTTCATATGCGCCACATGCGGCTTCTCTCTATCGCTTTATGGGTGTTGTTGCACTATTTTCTATTTTTTACATTTTTTCATATTTTCTTTGTCTTGGCGCTCGCCAGCCTTGCTTGCAACATAGTTTTTTGCAATTTGTTGTTTTTGTTGTTGCTTCTTGTTCTGACTGCCGCCTTGGCCATCAAATCGCCGCTTCGTTACATATGTACTGTACACAAATGTAACTTAAAGTCACAGCGGGCCATCAGCACGATTCTCATAAGCTTCATTGTGTATTTGCTGTAATGGGCGCTGAGATTAAAAATGATTTTTTATGACGTTCGATAAGCAATTTGGTGTTACAAGAGCGTTGCTGCTAAACAGCCACGTGAATGAGGTGTGAGCGAATTTCGTTTATTTATTTTAGTACGATAGTGTATTTATTCGAAGACTTTTTGCATTATAAGAAAAATGTGTAGATGCAAAGCTTTGTCTTAGACAATGAGCTGTGCCGAATTTTGTGCGGATATCTTGTCAAATAAAAAATTCTTCAAACAAGAACATGAATTTGGCAAATATATCGTATAGTGGTATGATATCGATATTTCCGACAAAGGAGTAGCTTATTAAAAAAACATAATACGCTGAGTTGAGTATATATACAATCCAAAAAATAAGGTGACATTGTATTTATTTTGAAAATTCCTTACTTATTCTTCCAAATCAATTTCATGCCCTTCAAAGTAATCTCCACCCGATGCAATGCACTTATGCCAACGGATTTTCCAATCTTCGAAATACTGGTTGTAGTCACTTTCCGGGATGGCCTTCAGTTCCGTCTTCGCAGCAGCTTGAATCTCCTCTTTCGTATAAAAACGGTGTCCCCGGAGCGGTCTTTTGAGCTTGTTGAACAGGCAGAAGTCACACGGCGCCAGATCAGGTGAATACGGTGGTTGCGGAACGATATGGGTTGAGTTTTTGGCGAAATTATCACGAATTACGAGGGCAGTATGGGATGGTGCATTATCGTGGTGTAAAAACCAAGAATTGTCTTTCCACAATTCCGGTCTTTTTAGGCGGATAGCGTTACGCAAACGACGCATAACGTTCAAATAATATTCCTTGTTGACTGTTTGACCGGTTGGAAGGAATTCATAATTCACAACACCACGATAATCGAGGAAAACAGTCAACATGACCTTGATTTTTGAGCGACTTTGGCGCGATTTTTTTGGTCTTGGCTCTCTTTTGGCACGATATACGCTCGATTGATCGGTTGTTTCGGGGTCATAAGCATAGATCCAAGTCTCATCGCCAGTTATAATGCATTTCATGACACCCTGGTAGTCGGAAAGCATCATTTCCACACTTCAACGCGACGCCTTTTTTCCAAAAAATTCAATGTTTTCGGTACCAGTCGAGATTTGACGCGCTTGAGGCCCAAAACATCCTTCAAAATAGTATTGGCTGAGCCTTTCGATTTGCCAACTTCACCTAATTGTTAATCGACGGTTGTTTAACACCAAATCTTTGATTTGTTGAACGTGAGCTTCGTCGGTTGAGGTTGATGAACGCCCTGGACGCTCTTCATCTTCGACACGTTCACGGCCGGCTTGGAACTCACTATACTACTTGTAAACATTTTTTTTAGACATAGCCTCATCATCAAAGGCTTTCTGCACCATCCTCTACGTATCCGCAGCAGAAAATTGATTCCGTAAACAAAATTTAATGCAAATTCTTTGCTCAACAAATTTCGACATCACAAAAAACGAAAAACTCACTTTTAGCAGCTCACAAAACGACACGTGTCTCAAACACTAATGAATATTTTGACATGAAATTTGACATAAATGTGACTAACAGTACTACCAACCTAAAAAAAAAAAAAATAATTCTCCAAATCCTTCGACGCGCGCAGTTTAAATTCAAATGTTATCTTATTTTTTGGGCACAGTAGTAATGTATATATTGAGGTATTCCAAGATATAGCTTCAAACGTTTGTCCAATTTGCCTTTAAATTGGGATCAAGTATTATAAATTGCATCCTTTCTAGTCATACGACGTCGGAAAAACTTGGAAAATGGTGCTATAGTTTCGATTATACAAAAAATTGTGTTCTCCATTTGCAAATAAACTGGAATAAAATACATTGGTTGGTTTTAGTCGGCGTTTATTCAATACTTGCTCCAAACTCTCTCACTGTCTATCTTACCCTGACATCTTTGATCGCATATTCCACAGTTAGCAACCTCCAGGTCTGTTGGCTTAGCCGAATCTTTTGTTGACCTTATTTTGGCTTTTATTTAGCAAGCCAAGCATCTTCCATTAGATTGGGGGCACCAGCCTGGGATGGCCAATCAAAAGTAACAATACGTTTTTTTTGTTTCCATTGAGTACATAGTCTACTGCTTTGTTGCGGATCATTGTCTTCATGCAGTATGCTTAATATTAGTTTCTGTTAACTCGATACACTTGACACAGTGATGCTCCAACTTCATTACCATCTCTAAAAATATCCACGGATGTCATAAGCACCGCTTTCAACTTTCCCTGATTGACTGTTTCAAAGACGGTAGAAGAGAAGAAGTCGTATGAAGTTTATATGAAATGAAATTTACGATGAATAAATCCATTTTTGTAGTGTCGCACTGAAGTTGAGAGGCATTAAGTTTCGTGATGGAAAACCACAGTTTTTTTTATGAAATAAAACCGTTATTTTTGCCATTCGGTTTTGACACGGATCAGTAATTCATCATAGGCGAGCCGATGGTTTCACCGGTTTGCTCTTTTCCGTATAGCCGGCTTCGATCACGAATTGTGAGCCTTAGAAAGCTTTGGTTATTAACCCACTGATAGATAGGACAGTCTTTGGCTGAAGTTGGGTTTTCGTTTCTGAATTTATCTTTTGTTTATTTCAGTGAATTCATGTTTCGTTAGCGAACCCGAAAAGATGCAGAAACTACTTTCAGTTGCGCTTAAATAGCATCAGACGCTACCGTGAAGTCATCTCGTATCTTGTGAAATAAGCTAACTTGGCATCAATGGCGCTGACAGCTTCCTCATTCTTAATATCTCATACAGAATCTAGCTTTGTTAAAATGCTTATGATCTCAGCTATCTTTCATTGACAATCGGCGGCTTGTCAATAAAAGATTTTAGGCTTGCTCTTCATTTTCCTCCGATGTTGCAATTTTCAGGACACTAGGACGTAGTTTAGCAAAAATTGACGTCATTCAACATATCTTGAATGCGCTGGACACTTTCTTTTGGAAAAGCAAAGAATCGATTCACCGCCTGTTATTGATTTTTTCAACCTTCCCTGAAATCCACGAACGCGCAGTTTTCCAAAGGCAGTTAGGAAAAGGAGCTGCCTTTATGCCGCGATGTCTGAATTTGGTGTCCCCGCAAAACTAATACGGCTGTGTAAGCTGACGTTGAGCAACACGAAAAGCTCCGTCAGAATCGGGAAGGACCTCTCCGAGCCGTTCGATACCAAACGAGGTTTCACACAAGGCGATTCCCTATCGTGCGACTTTTTCAACCTACTTCTGGAGAAAATAGTTCGAGCTGCAAAACTCAACAGAGAAGGTACCATCTTCTATAAGAGTGTACAACTGCTGGCGTATGCCGATGATATTGATATCATCGGCCTCAACACCCGCGCCGTTAGTTCTGCTTTCTCCAGACTGGACAAGGAAGCAAAAGAAATGGGTCTGGCAGTGAACGAGGGCAAGACGAAATATCTCCTGTCATCAAACAAACAGTCATCGCACTCGCGACTTGGCACTCACGTCACTGTTGACAGTCATAACTTTGAAGTTGTCGATAATTTCGTCTATCTTGGAACCAGCGTAAACACCACCAACAATGTCAGTCTGAAAATCCAACGCAGGATAACTCTTGCCAACAGGTGCTACTTCGGACTAAGTAGGCAATTGAGAAGCAAAGTCCTCTCTCGACAAACAAAAACCAAACTCTATAAGTCACTCATAATTCCCGTCCTGCTATATGGTGCAGAGGCTTGGACGATGTCAACAGCGGATGAGTCGACGTTGCGAGTTTTCGAGAGAAAAGTTCTGCGAAAAATTTATGATCCTTTGCGCGTTGGCCACGGCGAATATCGCATTCGATGGAACGATGAGCTGTACGAGATATACGACGACATTGACATAGTTCAGCGCATTAAAAGACAGCGGCTACGCTGGCTAGGTCTTGTTGTCCGGATGGATGAAAACACTCCAGCTCTGAAAGTATTCGACGCAGTACCCGCCGCGGGAAGCAGAGGAAGAGGAAGACCACCACTCCGTTGGAAGGACCTGGCCTCGCTTGGAATATCCAATTGGCGCCACGTAGCGAAGAAAAGAAACGACTGGCGCGCTGTGGTTAGTGGCACTAACCACCGTGACTATTGATAGAAACAAAACTATTATGAGTTACTTTTATTGTTTGTTAACATTATATGATATAATGAAATTCTCCGGGACGAAACTAAGGTAAATTTTTTTTCATGAAAATCTGAAAAACATGCTTTTCCCTTGCGTAGACAAAGAGGCACTTTGCATGTACTACACTGCCAAATATTTTAGTGATGCATAGACAGCATCTTCTTGATGTGCTTCTTTCAGGTTGATGGCGACTGGATTCAAGACGAATTTCGGAAGGGACTGTTGGCTTGTGACGTTTTATAAATGCAGGGCCTGTAGAAGAAGCTCTAGAATTGCGGTTGCTGTTTACTGATTCGGGCCTTCGTTTGTCTCTGACATATGCCAATCAAAAATCAGACTTAAGAGCCTGTATATATTTGTGAACTTCAATAATTTTGCAGATATATCGAATGTGTAAGTTCATATATAATATAAGTATTTGAGATTATTGACCTAAATATATGTTGATCCAGAAAATAATTTCGGAGATATGAGCGTTTATAGAATAATTTTTTAAAGTAGTATATAATTAAACGGCTCCCACAACTTTCACGTCATTTTGTTCGAAACGCTGTGTTCAGAGTCATTAAGGAAATTTTCGCCAAAACGGCTAGTATATTTCCGTTAAAATTTTCACATAATCTTCTTTTGTATATTTGTCAGATATTGATCCAAAAATTTTATTTTTGCTAATAATTTCGATTTGAGACTACTCTGAAATATAATTTTTTTTTCACAAAAACCTCTTTTTGTTCATATTTAAGATGCTGGTTAGTCTTTCTTTTGTCTGAACTAACTTTTGACGCATTCAATGAATGATCGATTGACTCGGAAAAGTTTTGGTTTTTGCCAAAATGACGGTGGTCCATCTCAAGAAGTTAATACGGCTATTTTTTCATTACAATCCTATAGCAATCCTGCTCTATGTGTTGCTGGAATTTTTAGTCTTTCGGTGTTAACCGAGTTTACGTGTAGATCTCGCTCAATATTAGCATATTTGCGTTGGTATATCTCCAGAGTTGTGCACCATAGCTCCATATCGGTCGGAGTATTTGTTGCAAGTTATTTATTTTCGATGGGAAACATTGATTTGTTACCAATTAACCAATAAATATTCTTGAGTCGCATGTCTAGTTCTTCCGTTTGTTTTTTATATGAACT
This sequence comes from Bactrocera correcta, assembly GCA_027475135.1. Taxonomy (NCBI): domain Eukaryota; kingdom Metazoa; phylum Arthropoda; class Insecta; order Diptera; family Tephritidae; genus Bactrocera; species Bactrocera correcta. Next base: position 166,353,260 of record CM050325.1, read on the forward strand.
TTTCACCGTAGCATAAAGTCAAGTGTCATTCATAAATATTTAGCGGAGTTAAAATACGGTATTCGTGCATGGATGAAAATTGGTGAGTGCTGTATCTTGTTGTATGTGAAAGGAATGCGTTCAGTTTATCTGTCATTTATTTGCCCGCTGTACGACTTAATTCACAGTCTTTTGGCGATTAGTAGTGGACTCGTTTTCACTATTACCAACAGCAAGCAACGCGATATCCTCTGCCAATGTGGCTGTTGTATAATTACAGTCTATAAAAAGGTCATGCTTGAATAGAAAATAAAGAAGTTGACCCAACACATTACCTTGTGGAACTCCGAACTCGGCTAACATCTTCCAAGCAGAAGAACTAGACAAAGAAAAAGCCTGCGAAGTTCTATTAGAAAATTACGAGAATATATATAAATCAACAATATTTACGGATACTCCAACTGGACTTGATCTGGGTTCCCGGCCACAGGAACATTTTCGGGAACGAAAAAGCAGACGAGTTGGCAAAGGCAGGAGCTTTCCTTAACGAATCCGAGGCGGAGCTAATACAAAGCTCGTTACAATCGATCAAAAGAGAGATTAATAGACAATTTCAACAAATTGCGAATAACAGGTGGAAAAACACTGAAAAATGCATCATAACTAAACAATTATGGCCAACATATGACAGGAAAAGAACCAATGACTTATTAAATAGGTCAAGAAAAAGTATCTACTGAGTAACAGCTACCACAACAGAGCAATGGCCATTTGGGGAACATGCGTCCAAATTGGGTATGCCCTACAACGACATCTGCCGAGGCTACGGAGTAGCAAAGAAAAAGGAAACAATTTTCCCCTCCGTCTGCGAATGCCCAGCTCTAGCACAGATCAGACACAAAACACTTGGAATCCACCAAGCACTAAACCTTGAATGGATTTCTACTAAAAGCATATCAGACATAAGTAGTTTCATTGAAACCTCAAGATGGTTTGAGAGAGAAGGTGAAACGTAATAGCAGATACAGGAGGTTCTACGAATAGTGTATCAAAATGGAATATCAAGTGCTAATTGAACCCCATAGATAACAGGGCTGCACTCCTACCTACCTACCTGCCTGGTTTTATTTCCCTAAGAATATAATATTTGTCTAATTGTTTAACGTGGAAGTAGCGACCAGGCAAATATGATTTTATGACATCATAATGCTGTTTCGCAAAAATCAGTTTCAATTTCGAAAGCAGTGACTAAATTTATCGAACGATTTTGCAATATCCAAAAACACGGTAGAACAGTTTTTTTTTTCCTCAACGGTTTTCAATAATATGTGTAATTCTGGGGACTTGATCAGTCGTAGAATGACAAGCTAGAAGCCCAAATTGATGCGCTGAAATTATGGTTCTTCGTTCTTTAAGTTTATGAAAGTGGTTTTAAGAGATTTTTTGCAAAAGCCTTAGATGTTATGGGTAGAAATAATATGGGCTGTGGTTTTCTAAGGTTTTTAATCCCGACAACATCAGCAATTTCCTAAAAATTTGGTTTGCCGATTATTAAAGTACAATAAATTATGAGTTTAAATGAACATTTTAATATATTTATTAAAAAATGCTTATTCAGAAATCTCTAATGTGGTACAGCTATGAAACAAAAAATTTCGACCAGTTAGAAAATCTAATATAACACTGTTTTATTTGCTCTATTGTGCTGGTTTAGTACAGAGATTTAAAGTATTTAAAAGTATTTTTTGCGCTACCTGATATTTTAGTATAAATTCACTAAGCTATTTTTAGCAACTAGATTCGGGTACAACGACAGCGTATAATTTTAATTTAATTTGATACCCACATTTACTTATACAACATATTAAATTTATTTGCATGCACCAATAAAACGACAATTTAAGCGCTTAATATACAATAATAATTCGAACTGTTTAAATATAATTAAATAAAACAGTTGAGCTGGGCAATGAATATGCGAGAGCAAGTAATTAACTTTAAGTCCAAATCAATGGATGTAAAAACTTATAAATACACATTTATATACGAAAAGTATACATTAATAATAAATAAATACTCTAAGCCGCACAAGAAACGTAAAAAGTAAATCATAAGCAATGAAAAGCCGCTCTGGCAGTTCCAAGCAAGTTGACCGCCTTTTGGGAGTGGAACCAGCCAGTTTCATGCGAATGGCGTACGGAAAATCGCGCATCAAAGTTGTGAGTAGTATAATCACCATATACATACGTATATAATAGTATAAGCGCAATTAAGCAAACTGCATACCTGATTTGCGCCAATTGCTTCGATACTTTTCAAAGGCTGCCACAGCGCCAGTCGCCACACACCTGTTGAACGACACCCAGCGCGCGGCGACACACATCTGCGGTAATTTATTGCACGGCTCATGCCAACGGCTGCGGGTGTGTGTGTGTGTGTGTGCATGTGCGCCTACCGTTATTGTATAGCTATTATATATGCGCATGCGCATGTGTGCGATATCAAGCTGCAAGTTTATTGGTCAATCAAAATATTTGAGGCGCGCAATGCGACCGAGCGCAGGTGAGAAATGTGAGCGTAACGCAAAAACCGCAATCTGAAACCTGAACAACCATAACAAAAACAAATTAAAGCAAAAAACAAAAAGAGGAAAAAAACAAAAGCAAATGAATTGATTGCAAACAAAACAAATATGTCAGCCATATATTAGCGGCAACAACAAGAACAACAGCAAAGCAACAACAACAAGCAGCGTACAGCTTAGCAACAATCAGCTCGACTTACAGCAGTACAACAACAATCACAAAACAGTACAAACAAAAACAACGGCGCCAAACCGCAATATGGACGGCGGACGGACTTGCTTGGGCGAATGGCAATCAAAGCAAATGGATTAGAAAATATCGAATAACGTTAAAATGCGCGCACACACACATATACAAATACATATTTATATACATAAATGTATATAGTGTTTATATATAAGAGTATATTCATAAATATTATATATTATATATAAATGAAATATAATATATATAAATGAAAATATACACTCATATATGAGCAGCACTTTATCAAGCTGGGTGGGTTGCGACTCATTTGCTGATCTGGTTGGCTGTTCGAACGCTCGACCAGTTCGCCACGCTCGCCGCGGATTGGACCGCGCCGGACCGAAATTAACACAAACTAAGATGTTTGACGAGCTTGATATCTGATTGCATGCGGCTATGGGGTGAAATTAAGTGAAATATTTGTAGTATCTAGCGGCTGCAAAGCTGTGTTGCGCACTTGCGACTTCGATCGCATCAAAGCGGTTTTGAGCTAGATCGGTGTCGCTCATTTCGTATTTTTTTTTTCACTGAGCCTCTTGTCAACACGCTGCGCAATACACATTAGTTTTAGACTATTAGTTGTTGCTGTATATATTTTTTTTAATTTTTGTTGTGTATCTTGTCAGAGCTAGTTTTTGCCGCAGTTTCACGCCAGCGCAATGGCTGCCATGTCGCATCACCATTGGCCAAGCGTTCGGCGGTGGGTTAATGCAAATAATGTTGATGATTTATTTTTGTTGCCGTTTTTTTACTACGCCTATTTCGTTATTTGCACTGCAGTTAAGTCTAATCGCTGACATTTTGCTGCTAATATTGTTTATTAATTTTATTGTCGCAAAATGAGTTGGAAAAATAAAATGTGTGCAATGGACCAGTATGAAAGTTTTTGACTCCGGTTGTGATATATAGTACATATGCGAGCTGGTAATGAGTGAAGCAATTGGAAAGTGGTAAAATATTAAACTTTCGCAATATGAGTAGAACAAAGGCGGGGTAATATTTTCAATTTTTAATTATTGAAAGTAACGAAAACGATTATATGTAGTGTAATGAAGGCTAGTATGTTTCAAGGCGATTTATTCTTCATTTGGTTCCTGGAATATAACAAAATATTTTATGAAAGGAAAACAAAGAAAAGCATAATGAATGCTAATAAATAAAAGTAAAGCAATTATTATGTTATTGTTAATGTCCGGAATTTTAACTGACTTCGTCAGAAGGTTTCTCTAATAACAACTTATAAATATCACCTTCGGAAAATTAAAATAAACATTGATTGAAGATAATATGTGCATTTAGCAGTTCTAAGCTGTAATAACAAGTTTTTTGAAAGTCTCCAATTTTTGGAGCGTTGCCAAATTTCAAAAATTACTATTAATTGGTTGTAAATACAGTTAATCATATGCTTGAATTAGTTAATTTCCGTTTTTCGGAAGTCTCCAATCTATGATATTGAATATCGGAAAATTAAAATGAATTTTATGATTGATGATAATGTGTGCATTTAGCAGTTCTAAGCTGTAATAACAAGTTTTTTGTAAGTCTCCAATTTTGGAGAGTTGCCAAATTTCAAAAATTTCTATTAACTGGTTGTAAATACAGGTAAACATATGCTTGAATTAGTTAATTTCAGTTTTTAGGAAGTCTCCAATCTATGATATTGAATAAGATATTTAAATACTTAGTCAACCATTTTTGTTGGAATGTCAAATGTATATTATTTGGGTTAAATACAAAAATTAGAAAAGTCTCCAAAATTTGGAGAGCATTAATAATAATACGCAAATTTAATATAATGTGTAATAATTGCATTTTAAAAGTTACAATTGTAGTGCAAGTAAAAATTATGTACTGTGTTAATCGCCGACACCGACTTTCATTTAGCGCAGTACCCTCAACGTTATAAAGACCTTCAGATTTCAGAGTATATTTTTGAATCCTATTTACAGCATATTTCAGTTAATATATACTCTTAAGTTTGCTAATTCATCAATTATTATCAATTACGATGCATAATTAACAAGCAAGGAAGGCTTTAAAATTGTATCTAGTTATCTCACACATAGGATGGAAATTTTAGTAAAACAAAATTACTACCCAATTCAATCCATATATAGTCACTTAGTGGCCATAACCGTTTTAAGAAGAGTGGACGTGATGGATAACCGATATCATTCATTTTCACACATTACGAGGAAATACTAGAAAAATATATGTGCATTAAACTTATTAGAGATTGGAGTTACGTTTACTTTCTCAAATTGATATTTAAAAATGATCTTTTAATGCAACAAAATGTATAAATGGTTTATTGTTGCTTTGGGGAAATGGAATTAACACTAACTCTTGGTATCAAAGCCTCGGGTATTTTCGGATTTAAGATGAACGTCATTTCTCCGACGTTTTCGTGATCACCAACTGTAAAGGTCTATCTACTTTACTATACTCGTATATCTATATTCATAAAGTTATTGCTTTAATGGAAATGAAGCTATTTGCGTAACATAACATCAAGTTTCCATAGAGGCTACCGTCATCTCTATCTCCATCTTTATGTACATTTATATCTCCATTTCTGTCTCCATCTCTATCTCAACTTTATGGTTACATTGAGGTTGATGTCATGAGTTTATCTGGGTATTATAACCTCTGGTTTTTTAGCACCATATCTGTCAAACTCTTTATTTCCCCTCCTATCTCCGTATCTACCCATATTTCTGTACTTTCATCTCTATTTATAGTAGTCTCCTATGTGACAGACTACATAGCCTTCAAATTTCATCGCGGGCACGCTTGCTGAAGTCTAGACGCTGAACCCAATTTTCGACGGGTTTTAAGCATAAGCGACTGTTGCAGTTTCACGCTTGATATTCGTACGAAGTTCATCAATCGTCGCTGGCTTGTTGGCATAGACTATAAACTTGACGTAGCCTCATAGGAAATAGTTTTCAATAAATCGATTATGGGATGCGCTTTGTGGCTTGTGGTATCGTTCTGTTGAAACCATGTAGAAGTATTACCAAGTCCATATAATCTAATTCGGGAAAAAATATTCGGTTATCATTGGGCCGTACCGATTCCCATTCACAGTAGCGTGCCACTCTTGATCATCACAGAAAAATTAAGGCTCAATGCCGCCGCCGTCCCACAAACCGCAGTAAACCATAACCATGCTTTGTTGTCTGACCAATAACGCATATTTGGCTTACTGATGAAACCATTTAGCCATAAATGAGCCTTACCGCTGAAGATGATTTTTCGATGAACATCCGGATCATTTTCAAGTTGTTGCTCAACCCAATTCACAAACATATCACGATTCTGGTCGTCAAGCTGCTTTAGTTCATGCATCAATTTCATCGTGTAAGGCTGTAGGCCAAAATTTTTTGGTAAAAAATCTCTATATTCTCTACAGAGATGCCCAACGGTTGCGAAAGACGTATGAGATACTGATTTGGGTCTTCCTCATTTGATGCGCTAGCGGCAGCATTATTCTTCTCAATACGGGCACTTCTTTTGTATTATGCCTGTGGATTAAAACTCTCCTACAAGACGCTCAAATGTTGATCTGATAGGACGACCATAAATTGGGCGTAGCGCTCTTAAAGTTAAGGCCACTGATTTCGAATTTCGATAGTAAATTTTAGTAATTTTGACTCGTTATTGGATCGTATATCTTTCCATGATGAAATAGTAAAATATACTGAAGGGCGGGAAAAATTATGGCGTTGTTTGCTCTCTCTATCGGCCTACTTTTGTAGCATCTCTTACCCGGTATATGTATATGTATTTTCTTAACAAACTTCGAAGTCTAAGAAATACATTTTTTCAGTTTTCCATCCTGTCTCAACTGGGTTTATACGACCTAGTTTAAATCCGTCAAAATTAATACTTAAAAGAGTCAACGAAAATGAATGACCAAAAATTGCTGACATCGTTCAAAAAGCCAATGAGTTTTCGAATTAGCAAAAAATGTATAAAACAACAACAACGCACAAGGCAAACAACTGTGTGCGCTGCCTGATTATTTGCTAAATGAATATTAATTTTAAAATATATTTTTTTTAGCATTGGTCTACAACACGCAAAACTAGAGACACTCGCTGACGGAGAACAGCTAGCACTGTTGTTTGTTGTAGTGTTGCTGCTGCTCGCTGCTATTTATCTTGCTACTTTTCTACACCATGTGCCGTTTTGTTTACGTTGGCATTTATTTGCATAATTTCATATGAGCATTCAACAAAATGCACATTTTCCGCAATCGGTCGCCACTCACCTGTTCGTCGTACGCGCCACCTGACCTCACTTGTACGCCTCAAACGCCGCCTTCACCTCCCGCAATCATAAATATACTTACATACTTACAGTTGAGTGCATGGAAATTTTGTGTGTTTGTGGTGTCCATTGCACGGTATGGCAAATCAATTGTGTGCCTGAGGCAGCGTTAAGTTGTCAGGTCAGCTTTGGTTAATTAATTTCAACAACAACAAAGACCGCAACTGACGGAAATGTCAACAAAGGCAATATGGTCGCTTTTGTTGTTCTCTCTTTTGTTTTCAGTTAAGAGCGCAGAGAAGTGCTGTGTGACTTGTTGTTATTGGCTGCCAGTCTTACTTACAGAAATCGTTCTTATCATTAAACTAATATCCAGACGTGCCAGGCTGCTAAATTAAACATTAGTGGCATTTCAATTTGTGCGGCTGTCAAAATAACAGTTGACTTATGCAAAACGGTATTGCAACACTGCTTCTTGAAATGTCAGCGACCTCAAATTTCGAAAAAAACATAAAATAAAATATACAAATTTATTCAAAAACATGTTCGTAAGCGCTCAGTTGCTGATAAGCAATAAAACTCTCGTTTGCTCATCATGCTCCCCGGAGACATGGCTTGCAGCTGAAACCAACCACCCACAAGATGCGCGGTAATTAAAAGCGTTTGATAGCTGCTGCCGATAGTACAGCCATAAACTCTGGTGAATTTACAAATCTGCCGCTAAAAAGTTAATGAATTCACGCTGCGTGGCTCTGGTCAGCTTATTATGTAATACTTGGGGAAATAAGAGATTTTTTTGTTAGGAGAGTTAAACTGCATTTATAAAATAAAAAAAATATCTAGTCCCTTTCAATAAAATTAATCCACTTTTAAAAATACCTTAATAATTTAAGTTTAAATAATATAAAACGATATTTCAAATCATTTATTCACAATTGACCCAACAGAAAGTAATTCAAGTTTTTTTTTGTAAATGTCAGAATTTGAATACAGTTATACCCGAGACAGACATGTAGTAACAATACCATATACGGTATAAATACCATATGTGTGTCACCAAATACTAGCAAAGTACCATATGAGCACTGTAGTATTTTGCTGCTAACAATATTATGATGTTTCATTGTGGTATTTGTATAAACACAGCTAAAAAACAGGTAACAAACTTTGCTAAAAGCTTTTACACAAAAGCTCTTCGAAATATTCGTTCAAAATGACTTAAAAAATTAATTATTGAAATGGAAAACGAAATATTTTTAACTTTTTTTCCGGAAAAACAGGAAATGCCGCATTTTATATGAGGATTTTAAGGAGACTTTAAGTGAATAGCCTTTTTGCGATAAAAATAGATTAACTTTACAGTATTTGAAATAATTGTACTTATTTTCTCCATAACACACATCTACATATTTATTGTTTACATTTTTTTTTTTAATATTTAATGCCTATGAAACAAAGGTAGTATTTGAGTTTACTACATTGCCGTGTGTATCAGCAACGTAATAAACATAATACCATGATACCTTTATTATAGTATTGTTACTACATGTCTGTCTCAGGTATTATATATTTTTCTAATGAAAGTATGGCTGTATCACTTATCAGGCTAAGGCCAAACAGTTTGTTGACGGTGGGCATCAGCCTTTCACACACTGCGCTCGGTAAGACCGTATATGCTATATTAAGGAGACTTTTCCTATGATAGTTAACGCAGACTTAAATTCCAATCGACCGACCATACGAGTATACGAGTTTTACAAAGAAACTGATGCATGTTCCTTATCAGTTAGTTTTTGTGGGGTTATGTAAAATCATTTACTCCAATAAATACGAGATGACTGACACCTACGGTAGGGAATATTCGGTGCGGTATTTCCAAAATTTTATTGCTTCATAAAAACAATTTGTCTAAAAAACATACAATAGGATATTATCTGACGATATAATAACTAACGAATTTAACTAGGCTTTGTTTATCAAATCCAAACTCAGAGAAAAATATATGTTTTGTTGATATGGGTTTGGAATGAGGTTATTGATCAAAAAAATCACATCAAATTATAAGCAATTATAATAAGTTACAAGATTTTTGTTGTTATTCATATAATTAAAACTTTCTCTACATTTGTAAAAGCAGTATCGCTGAAGCTCAGTGATTAATTGAGGATTACACGGGATCTCACATTCCATGTTATATTTTCCATGGTTTTTGAAAGAATTCTTCTAGTATTTCATCAACAGACAGATCAATATCCCTATGAATATTCATTAATGCCAGACCATTAAGCCTATCTTGACCTGTCGTATTTCGTAAATAGTTTTTAATTCTCTTTAAACTTGAAAAACTTCTTTCCTGTGATGCTATTGAAACAGGCAATAACGCCAATATGCGTAAAATCTTGAAAACATTTCCAAAAGATGTTTTGTTCACTGCTTCTAAAGTTTTGAGTGCATTCCGAAAATGCTTGCCTGAAGTACGCTGTTTCCACATTTTCACCTCCGCAAGAAAGTTTTGTTCTGAACAGTTGATCACCCTTTCATAAAAAGGAAATATTTCTCGAGCTTTTTTAGCGTCAAATTCGTACTTTGGGAAAAATACACAAAAATTTTCTAACATTGATCTGTGATTAAGAAAGCGGTCAAATGAGCAATGTAAGTATCAAGAAAGGGAATATAAAAAGCAATGCGATAGTATGCCTCAGCGTCGTTCGTTTTCAAATTGAAGCGATTCATGTGGCGACTACTGTACCGTGGTACCTTTATTTCTGTACCTAGTTCGGTGCATACTTCTTCAACGTTACTAAAAATCAAAAAACAATTTTTTTGACTTTTTGTCGCATTTCTGCGAACACTTTTATAGCGTCGTCCGCTATAAACCGGCTGTGAGGTAGAACGACTGCATGTACGAATTGCATAATGAAGCAGCAAATTTGGAATTCTGCAGCAGAAATCGTAGCGACGAGCTGAGAGGCCGTTGTTGTTGATCCCTCCAAGTTACGCTTCTTTCTAATGATTTAATCACGAACGCATGCAATTCGATGTATGTCGATACGGCTTCATGGCTTTCAGCCCATCTTGTTGGGCATACAGATTTCAGTTTTTGTTTTCGACATTCATTTCCAGACTTCTCAAATTCGCTTTTCAACACTTCCAAACGTTTTGGCCAACGTAAAAGGTTGTGTAACGATCCAATTGTTCCCAGTGCATCTCTGAAACCAACAACTTCGCAGGCTGAGTTGATTGCCAGATTAAAGCTATGTGCCATGTAATGTATATATATCGCTAACGGGAAACTCAATTTTACGAATGCTTGGGCGCCATGGAATTCCCCACTCATTGCTGGAGCTCCATCATACACTTGGCCGTACCAAAAAGAGCAGTCAATGCCAACTTTCAAAAGATATTTCATTCTCATTTTCGCTAACCCTTCCCTAGTTATTTCTGTAACGGGGACAAATGCTAAGAAATCCTCTCGAAAGTTTGATGATTAGTCAAAGTACCGCACACAAAGGGCAAACTGATCAATCCCGGCGATATCTGTTGTACCATCAGCTAATATTGAAGATCTGCGAGATTCATTTACGCTGTCGAGAATGCGTAAAGTAGTCAATTTGTCAAAAATAATTATTGTTTCATTTTGGAACATTGCGTTTTGTTCTACTTTAATCTCCCTACAATTGCTGTTATCAGTGGTTGGCAGCGTTATTTGATTTTTTTTCTTTAACAAAAGGATTTACTCAAGTTTTTGTGTGCTGAAAATGATTCACAAGCGGAAATCTAGAAAAAGGCAAATTTGATCGTACGTTTAACGCTACTCTGCCGCATAAAATAAGCCTTTCAGACTTTATTTTCTGTTAAATGATATTTTTTACAAGTGTAGGGCAATGATTGATTTGCTCTTTGCGATTACTCAGTTCCATTTTTGTAAATTAATTAATTTTTGTGTCTTTGCAAAGAGCAATTATGTTGCCGAGGGTCAATTGTGCAAATAATGCGCATTATTTTATTACTATAAATTGGCAATTTACAGTGTCAGTAAACTTCTTGTAAGAAAATCTTGGTTTTCCTTATATGTGCTTTAAATGGAGAAGTTATTTTTTCGTTGCAGTTAATTCGCATCGAATTAAGGTTGTATTTGTACTTAGGTAAGTAAGTGTTGTTTGTCCAGGGTTTTCATTTACTTTAATACGACAAGGCCAGTGGATATACAAACATAATAATTAGATAAAAATAGTTTAACGACGTTTGAAATCATATTAAAAAAAATTTGGTTGCCAAAATATTCATCAACATGTTCTTTTTTAGTAATATATCATGAGCATTATTTAAATGACTTAAGCATCCACCCACTCTACCCGGGAAAACTGACGCCCCCTAATAAGATAGCTTAATTCACCACAGCTGAAGACACCAACACAACTAACCATACCTATACACCCACTCATCAAAAAGGATGGACGAGGAGAAAGCAGAGACAATTCGTTCGACACATTTCGTCGAGCACTCATCGCTGATACGTTCGTTCTACACAAGCCGCCCAACCACAACTTTCATACTTTCGCTTCTATGCTACGCCGCGGAATTCCCATTTTTTTCGAGCGTCATCGTTCCACCCGCGCCGACAGCGGTCCAACTCTTCTACCTATATACATACATATATTTTCGCAAAGCATTGTTCTGTAAACAAATCATATCTTTAAATAATTTGTACCGGTTAAATAAATAACTTTTTTCCATTTTAAACACTCGCGCGAGTGTATTGTGTTCCCCAATAAATTGGTTCGGTAATTAACTAGCACCCATGCGCACCATTTTACGTAGTACATGGTCAACTTTACAAGCTCCTCATTTTCACGTGCACAATTATTTGTCAATTTGCATAATTAACTCATTATTTTCAACAGTATAATATGATTTTTCAAAATTCAACTATCCTTATAGCCATTTTTGTGCACAAGACAAAACGTGTGCTATGATAACCGAATTTTCGCGAGGGAACTGCTATATTAAAAATAGGTTGAGTAAGAAAACTTTTCGTAAACCAAAGAAAAAAAAATTTTCTGGATCTGCCACTGTATTCCTATCAAAACTTACAATTTTCTTAATACTCTGCAAATTATAATAATTTATATAAAATTTAGCATATTATTAGAGACAAAATGTTCCAGAGAGCCGAGATGTTGCTCATAGCCAATTATATACACACCAACCATTTGTCGTTAACTATATTTTTGGTAAGTTCAGAAATACAGTTCTAAAACGACTACACCATTAAATTGAATTGCGAGTATTTGCCACTTCAGATTTGCAATTGCAAGTGTCTGCCACTTGATTATGTTGTTGCACATTTGGCGTAGCGCTTGTCGCACAGCCACAATATTGGTTTTCGCCTTTGCAACAATTTTCCGTATTTTTCTCATTGACACTTATGGACAGCACTCAATAAATGTTAATGTTGCAGATGACACTCGAGAGCGCAAAACGTCGGTCGAGTGTTGCATTTCAAGCGGAGTATGGCAAGTCAATAGTTGTTGGTGTAACAGTTAGCTACCGCTGTTGGTGCCATCATTTCAATCGCAAAGCAAATACTAGCAGATCTTTTTCTACTCCGTTCTCTTGCAACACAAAATGTTGCAGCTACTGCAGTAGCCACTTTATTTTTATTGCTGCAACCACCAACTGCAGCCCAGCTGAGTGCTGCAGGTCCACCTTATTTGATTTGCTTATTTTCATTGAGGATTTCATCGTCGCCAAATTGGCAATATACCAACACTGCCAATGCAACTGTTGCTCTGTTGCATGGAAAACTTGGAAACCCGAAGTGTGAAAAAATGCAAATTCAAGTTTAAGCAACGAAATAAATATAATGAAATCTCACACATGCCACTAATCAATCGGCGTTGATGAAAATTGCGAAGCGTGAGCAATTGCGGGTGTTGCAGCTGCCTGTCTCGTTGTGTTGTGCTTTTGTAATTGGCAATTTTCCGTTTTTATTTTCATTGCAACAACTTCATTGTCACTTCATTAAACGGTTCTATGCAATTCGCTGTGCTATGTTTTCCTGATTAGCCGATTGGGCTGTGCTGTTGGCTTTTGGGGAATGCATTCGATAGTTACTGCTGCGAAAATTTAATTGATTGAAGTCTCTCGTAAGATGGCATGGAAATAAATAGATGCATTTCGCAGAGATTTTAGAGTTGAATTGAAAATCAAGTACTCGCCAGATAAAAATATTTCAAGTAAGTTATATACGAACATTTGAAATATTTATAGGCTCAATACAGGCTGGTGGTATTCTAAGAAGCGAAAGCTTTATGTCATCTGGTTTTGCGGTTCTTTCGTCTATTCTTGGGCCCATTTGTTAACTTACACGTATACTAAATAATTTATGAAAATCTAAGATAAAGAAATTATTCAACAGAAATGAATGAAATAATGGATGATCCAAGCAAAGGTGAGTTGCTTTTTGAAGAGCCTTTTTTGACAGATCACGCGTGAGCCGTGACAAGCTGTCATGTTATTTTTGTTGAGTATTGTTTGCATTTCATCACTTACGCCTGAACAAGGTTTACAAATCGTTCAATTTTATTACGAAAACTTAAGATCTGTAAAGAAAGTGTTTCCGAGCTTCACTCAACTAATGATTAACATAATCGTCCCACTGAGAGTACTTTTCGCAACATCATCACTCATCTTGAGACTCAGCATTCGTTATTGGATCGACCGAATAGATACCCACACACTGAAGAAAATATAAAACCAGTAACCTGGAGAGTCAATTCGGCACCGTGCGCAGCAAATCGGACTGACGTATGGAACAACGTGGCTCATTTTACGTAGGGATCTTTAACTGAAGGCGTAACAAATACAGCTTGTGCATAGTGCATCGCTTCACTCTATGGGTTCTGGAAAAGTTCCAAGAAAATCCAACGTTTCCAAGGCAATTTTATTCAGAGAGGAAGTCCTTTTCTGGCTCAACGGGTGGGTAAACCAGCAAAATTGCCATATTTGGGACAAAGAACAACTTGAAGAGATTCAAGAGCTGTAATTTCACCCAAAAACAACGGGTTGGTGTAGTTTGTGGCTCAGGGAAGGTCCATATTTCCTCAAAAATGATGCCGGTGAGAACGTAACCGTCAATGTCAACCTCGCGATATGATAACCGACTATTTGCAGCCTGAAATTGAAGCTAAACTCGGCGACATTTTGTTTCTACCAAATGGCGACACTTCCCATACATCGAATTAATCAATGGATTTAACACTTCGATGAGCAAATAATTTCACATTTTGGGCCGGCAAAATCATTTGATATCACATTGTTAGGCTTTTTTTTGTGGTGATATTCAAAGTCTAAAATCTGAGTGAATTCTAAAGTTCATTTCGATTTAGGCCTTGGAGCGGAATTTCTTGCGTGTCATTCCCCATTTACGAGTCGAAATGCTCGAAAGTCTTCGTAAATTGGACTCAACGGCTGGTAGCTGCGGCCAACATTTATAAAAGATAATCTGCAAATAATTGATCGCATGATATTAATAAATAAATGCTCTTTCCTACTAAGGTGTGAAATTTTAGCTTAGAAATCGTCCGAATATCGTGGCAAAGGTGAGCTAAACAGAAGGAGTAAAACCACATCAAAACAGGTTAAAAATAAAGGCTATCTTCGCAGTTTTCTTCGATTATCGAAGTGTTTGTCAGATTTTAAAGACATTAAACTGAATCACTACGCGCATTGAAGACTACTCCGTTGGCACAAGTGTATTGCGGCCGAGAGACTTTGAGGGAGACGACATAGATTATAAAAAGTAAATCGAAATATCATGTGAGTGTCTATATTTGATTTATTTCATATTTTTACAATTGGTTTTAGGATGCTCATTGAACTATTTTATCTTTTTATGTCCTCCTAAGTGCTGAGTAACACTACATGTGCTCGACTTGCCGAAATACGTGACTGCGCATAAATTAAAGTATTGTATGAAACTCTCAACGCGTCTGTAATGTTTATTTATGACGATTGAGAGGCAACAAGCTACAGATAGTTGGAGAACAACAGTTCTTGGCCTTTTCAGTACTTTGTAGTCTAGCTGAAAATAGCATTTTTATACGTTGAAGTTCAGTAAGGAATACAGTCTTTTATTAAAATTTTTAGTTATTATATAAAAAAGTTATTGAAAAAATAGTCAGAGTTTAAGAAAACTAATTTCAAAATACCCTTTCGAAATGTATATTTAAAATCCATTGAAATTCTGTTAAAAAATTACCCGGAAATTGTATATAAAATATTTGATTATTCATCAATATTAATGCTCAAATTCATAATGCTCGAAATCTCGGATTTTCCATTGTTTTTTAAACTGTTTTAGTTTCTTAATCTTCTGGTTATATCGATCACTTCAAAAGTTGAATTTTTTATTCCCACATTAACATGTGGGATGCTGTATTTGAGTGTCAATTCGTCGATATTTCTTTCCATGAAACTTTGCAAATTCTTAATATGGCCTTCAGAAGTTTCTAGCACTTTTTTGGCGTCAGTATTTACTTTTATTTTAACCTCCTTATTAATAATATATAGTTTTTCCAATGTGTTTTCAATTGCCTGCACTAAAAGGTCTACATTATAAGTTTGACTATTCAGTCCTGCACTTTTTTCCGTCTCTTCAGAGAGGCGTTCAATTTTGAAAATATTTTTTTAAATTTTGGAGTACGAAAACTGTAGCTTTATAAAAATTTTCTAGAAAAAGACAAAGCTTTAATTAGAGCTGATGAAGTTTTTAGTTATTAATTTAACGAGCACCTTTAAAATAATTGTATCAATCTGGAACAAAAAATTCCTTAATACATATATTGGGTTGTCAAAAAAATCTTGCGGTATTTTATTGAATCAATTCGTATGGCACCCATACATCGAGCTTCTAGTGACTTCTTCTTCAAATCACAAATCCAGCGATTTTATCACAATTTTCGACTAAAGGCCTTCCGGAGCGTGGCGCATCTTCGACCACCTCTACACCAGAACGAAAACGTTGAAACCATCGTTGTGCGGTGGAAATGGAGGTATCGGGTCCATAAACTGCACAAATTTTATTGGCGGCTTGAGATGCATTTTCGCCTTTATCGTAGTAGTACTGTAAAATATGCCGTATTTTCTCTTTATTTTGCTGCGTGTTTGCGACGCTATAACTCACGAACGACTTAAAAGAAACGACAATCAATCAAACATGTGTTAGCGCGTGAAATGAGCTTTCCAAAAAGGTATAGCATGATCCGATGCGATGAATAAAACTAGAACTACGCGCTTTCAGCGCCAACTAGCAAAAATACCGCAAGACTTTTTTGACAACCCAATATGTAATAATTTTTTAACCAGTCGAGTATACATATCAAATCAAGGCAATTCAATGGTAATGCTGAAAGCAGGACACATTTTTTGCTCGTTTTAATAAATTATAAAGAGTGTCCTGTTAGACCAAATATGCTAGAATGAGCATTGAAATCGTGGCATATATTGGTATGACGGAATAGTTCGTTTAATTTAAAATTTGTTCTAGAAAATATTTAAAGTAAAGGTCTAAACTCTCTGGTTCAGCGCACTTTGATATTAAAATTAATATCAGAATACAGTGATACCACTAGCGGGTGTAGGTAGATTAAGGGGGTAGTAAGGTTAATTCGAGCGAAAAAAGCATATTTTCAATAATTTATTTTAAAGATACAATCAATATTTATTTATTTGTATAATTATAGCATAATTATATGATATTTAAAGAATATTCTGTGATAGTTTCATAAAAAAATATTAAAAAATGTGCCGGTGACAGAGAAGCCTCGCAGACGTTCCAAAAAATTGATTCGCGGTGAACCGCATAACTCATGACTGGATAATCTGAAATTAAAAAACAAAATTGATTTGATTAGTTGATAAGTTTCCTCAGGTGCGTTGTCGAGTTTTTTTTAATGATTTTTAAATTTTTTACAACGCTCGGAACTCAAAATACTGATTTTTCATCAAAAAAAATCAGAAATTTTGTTGATTAAAAATAAGTTAAAATAAAGAGAAACCTTACCTCACAATTTATATAAAGAAATATCCTTAAAAAGGATCAGTTCAGTAGATTTTGAGCTACAGTGTTTAACGGCTTCGAAAAAGTGAAGTGTGAGCAAAATTCATTTAAAGTTTCACAGCCGCTCACAATGAAATCAGAGGGCGGAGACTTACAAGTGCATCTCTCCGTCAATTTTGCTTAAATTGCTCTTAACTTTTTACAAAAAAAAAAATACCTGACTGACCGCCCTACCCTCCTACCTAATCAGTTTTAAACTATAAGTATATGAAAAGATTTTACCTGGAATCCCAAAAATGATTTCAGCAAAAAGTGAAAATTTGTTCTTGAACGAACTTACATAAACATACTCAAATACTTGGCCTCACCAAGCTTTAAAAAAATTTTTGTGGTAAGCGGATCTCTAAATTCTTTAGATCAACGTTTAAGAAAACTGAGAGCTTACGTTTAAAAAACTTGAGAAACTTAAGCTTTAAAAACTATGGAAGATATATGAATATTAAATTTGAGTTTGGAGTCCATAGTCACTTCCAAATCAACAAAAGTGCAAACTTGCTCCAAGCCAAAATTTTGTTTTGCGTATGAATTAGGGTCTTCAGATCTACGTGAAAGGACCATCGTCTTACATTTTTTTTTAAGGTTTAATGGTATATAATTTTTAACACACAAAGAAAGTTGTTTAATACCTGAGACAGACATGTAGTAACAATACCATAGTAAAGGTATCATGGTATTCTATTTACCACGTTGCTGACACACACGGCAACGTAGTAAACTCAAATACTACCTTTGTTTCATAGGCATTAAATATTTCAAAAAAATGTAAACAATAAATATGTAGACTTGTGTTATGGAGAAAATAAGTTCAATTATTTAAAATACTCTAAAATTTATCTATCTTCATTGCAAAACAAGCGATTTGGTTAAAGTTTCTCTAAAATCTCACATAAAATGAGGCATATCCTGCTTTTCCGGAAGAAACAATGTGAAAATTGTTTTCTTTTCCATTTCGTTTTGACAAAATATTTGGAAGAGCTTTTGTGTAAAAGCTTTCAGCAAAATTTGATACCTGTTTTTTAGCTGTGTTTATACAAATACCACATTGAAACATCATAGTATTGTACCAGCAAAATACTACATTGCTCATATGGTATTTTGCTAGTATTAAGTGACACACATATGGTATTTGTACCATATATGGTATTGTTACTACATGTCTGTCTCGGGTATAAGTCTGATTTCATCATTCACTAAAAATTATCATTTTAATTATGTGAATTATATGAATATTATAAAATTAAAAAGTTCGGAGAATATTCTCAAATATATATACTAGGATGATTTTATAACTCAATGAAAAAAAATCATTATGAATTATGAAACTCATAGTTTTGTAGGAAATTTACTGCTCTATAAAAATTCGATTTTCGAAGTTAAGCATCTACGAGACATTCCTCGTCAAACATCATTAGAGTAGGTTAAAAAAAAAAAATTTATCATTTGGTACACTGAAAAATAGGTTCCTAGAGACCTCTAAAAAAGCCTCTCAAAAAACCTATGAGTTTCATCATTCATAATGGTTTTTTTTTTCATTGAGTTATAAAATTCATAAGAAATACGAAAATTTCTCAAAAATAATTAAATTTATACTGTTAATATCTTTTAAACGGTTGAGTTTACGAAAAAATCCTGGGAGACCTTTTTTGTAGACCATACAATTTCCTACAAAATCAAAGGAACATGATATTTTTTCAAGTAGTTGGAAGCGAGATATAAATTTTTCTATCTGATAATAACAAACAATAGAAAACTGTACCTCGTATGTAGGAGGACCTTCCCGTTACAATTTGAACTCATGCTAGGAGAGGATTTCTTAGAGATGTCTGGGAACCTAATTTTCCGAGTAAAAAACGATTTTTTTTTGTTTTAAATAACCCTAATATATACATAGGAATATTTGTTACGATTCACAAGTGAATGTAACCTCTTTGTGCACTGGAATGAATTCAATACAGCTGTGTGCAACTTATTTCACTTCGTATTATCAACGTTCATAAGTACTTGATTTGCCTTATTTCTTTACGTAACCTAATTAATTTCTTGCCCCAAAATGTAGAAAATTCCCACAATTAAGAGAAAATGGAAAATACCGTGAATGTGGGAAGCTCTACGCAAATAAAATGAACGGCGGAGCTACTTGTACAAAACATACGTATGTGTATTGCTTAAGAAAATCACAACAGACGTATGTATATTACTTAAAAAAACAATCAAAAATAGAGGCAAAGATAAAGTGCAATAATCAACCACAAAAAAAAAAAAAAAAATTAACTTAGCACCATTTATCAAAATTATGCGCCGAGTTCAACAAAAACTAAAATGAAATTAATAAAATTTCAAACTGTAGATAAAAAGTTGCAACTCGTGCAGCAGAGTATTGAAAGGAAAGCTCATAAAGTGAGCGTAAATAAATGAAATCTCTACAAAACTAACAACAAATATCAAAGGAACACATATTTTTCTAATAACAAAAACAACAGAGCACAATAACAAGTGATCATAGTGATCGAAATCATGTTTATTGCGGATACATTACATGCGTCATAACGCCTCGGAGCAGCGCGCACACACATTTTCCCATATAACTGTAAGCAAACACATGCACATAAGCATACATATGTATTTTGCATACATTTGTGTATATGTGCTTATCCCTCCAACTCACATGTGAAATTGTAGCGCCCTCCACAAAATGCCGCTGGTCTATTTCACGTGTGTGTGTATGTGTGCCAATCCATATTTATGCATGCATACAGTCGTGTATGCTGGCTTGTCTGACGCTACAGGTCAGCGTGTTGAGATCAAACTCATCCGTCATTTGCTGGCCTTTAGCGAAATTGTGGGCTCCATATAAGCCTTGCTTGATGCTCACCACGCTTTTTCCTACACATATGCACTCTCTTTGGTTTTCCATGCTCTCGCCCGCTGGCTGTCTGCTCACTACTACCTACCGCCTGCTTGTTGGAGTTAGATTTTTATATTTTTGTTGTTACATAGATTTTTTGTTGTTGTTTGGGCGCTATCACGCACACTTAGCCGACGGCCGCCTTCTACTGACCGCATTTATCATTTGATTTTTGATTTTATTCCAACGGACAGGCCATTTATTTCTACACTTTACCTTTTTCAGCTTCATTTTTATTTTTTTCGACGATTTTTTCTTCGATTTTCTCTCAGGCGTGCGCGCAATTACATTTGTAGCTAGATAAATGTCCATACATTGTTACCAAATGATATTTGTTATTGTGCTGCATTGTTTTTGGTTTATTTACATATGCTCTAGGAACAGAGATATGTGTATATTGTACAGTTATTGTTAACAAGAAAAATCTATTTAAGCCATGTTTTTGTTTCTGCCTAATTGGTTCACATGATTTGTAAATTAAACACAGCCGCAGCGCGTAATCAATCGCATATCAACGTATAACAATATAACAACAACATTGAAAATTGAAAAACAACAAAAAATCGTTGAGCATTCGTATAATGCCTGTGACTGTTTAATTGTATCGTTTTTGTGTGGTTGCTTCGAGCATACAATTGATCTACGCCTCTTTGTAGCGGGTTCGTTGCTTAAGTCTTTTGCCTTATCGCGCATAACATGCTTCCATTGGTATGTAAATTTCAATTGTTTTGCAGTTTTATTGGAATTTTTTTCACATTTTCAATTGCACATTTTAGTAACAGATACACATGCTCACACATTGTATATGTGAGAGTTTATTTATGTATAAGTTAAATTGGCTGCATGTTTGCTCTTGTTTGATATGTCGTTGATAGATTGTCGGAATTGACATTTATACTGTTGTTTGTAATGCTAAGTGGCGTTTTACACTTACGTATGTAAATATATTCTTATTGTGTATGCAAAAATATAGTAAATCGTGGGAATAATTAACTGAGATATTAGAGGGTTTGAGCTGCGAAAGCAATTCCATTCAAATAAGTAATTATTTTGTTCAGTAAAAAGTGCCAGTTATTACGCTGAGAGCAGCTTCTACGCTGGAGAAAAGCTGTTGTATTAAAAGCGCTTGAAAAATAACGAAAATTCACTAAAGGTATATGTGTAAGAATACTCCGAAGGTCAGAACCTAAATAATTTTAAAAAATTGTACTCTAACATTTATCTCGTCTAAACTATTATCAAAGTAAATATTATTATGTAAATTTTCGATGACTCTCACACAATTTTTCCGCTTTATACTGACTAATATAAAATTCCAAACAGCCCCAAATATACTTAGTTGCGCCTTTGATGGTCACTTTGGTTATTTGAAAACGGTAAGGCAGGACCACCAACGCAAAAGTAGTCGCATTTAAGCCATCGTTAGGAGCATTATGCTCCCAGTAGCCATAATCATTGTCAAACCCTCTCTATGTAATCAAAATGCTTGAGAAAATGGCAATAGCTTCTACAGTGGCACAGAGGAATAAGTCAGGTCTAGAAGTATTTGGGGGTCCTGTAAGTACTGAGTCTTACCACCACTATTGAAAGAGAAACTATTGCACAGTACATTTTCTAAGACGAGCTGTCAAAATTTTACTCAAATCAGACCAGTATGAAATCAGCAAAGCTTAGAAAAATTGGAACAGTGAATTATTAGTGATTCAAATTTGGTTTTTAAGAGGGAAATAAAAGAAAGCAGCGCTTGGATGCTGACAAGCTTGAATGCCAATGCTCTAAAATCAGTTTAATGAGTTTGAACGCGATCGCACTTCAGTTTTTGTTGAATAAGGCCCAGGTGGCTCAATAATGGCTACCAAGAAGAAAGTGAGAAAGAGCCGCGATCTCGATTGTCGAAAGAAGATGTGCATACATCTAAAACAATAAGCATCTTAAGGGACCTCGTGAGTGTTAACCTGTATGTGACTCTGGATATGAAATAGCTGTCGGTGTGATGTGTAACGCATCTGCTTGCTCTGAACAACAAATGTAACCGCGAGACTATTTCACAGCAGTATTGAGAGGAGCAGACAAAGCAGTTAACTTTACTGCCGAAACTGTTCCGAAGTATATAAAAACTGTATTATCTGAATTTATAGTAACGACAAAGTATTTAAAAAATTTTATTTTCATTGGTTATAAGAAAAAATAGCAAAATCTGTGCCCGGATCACTGCTGTACCTTTGGTTTTCTTGTGTGTGTATAGGTACCTGTATTCAGTTAGTCTCCTTCATGAAAAACGGATGAATGAATAAAATAAGGAAGTTTACTTAATCATTTGCCAAAAAGTAACTTAAAATTATTAAAGAAAAATATATCAGCTTTTTTAAAAATAAAAAAAGTATACTTTAAATTTGTCTTAAAATGATGGAACACAAACTGTATGTCGAATAATATGGAGGTTAAAAAAATCAAGCCCATATTGGTCTACTGCTGAGATAACAAAATGCACCATTGTGTACTCGTTTCATACATTTCACTATTAAATGTTTTACTCAATAATAATTGAACAAAACGAAAATAAAAATAAAATTGCCTATCGCAGAATTTATTTGGTTGTTGTTGTTGCTATAAATTTATTATACAACATTACTTTTGCTATAAATGCCAATTGCAACTAATTGGTGGGAAAATTGAACTCAACACGTGTGTGGGCTTCGATTCGAATTGGAATTGCCTCACTAATTGTGAAAAAATGTCAATTCGCTGTTGATAAATCGATTTCTTGATGTCGTTTGGTGTTACTTGTGCTGTTATTGTCGCTGTAGCGATGCTTGTTGTATTTCATGTTGTTGTGAGTGCTTTACTATACCCATAATTAACACTCAAGGTTGAGTGTTAAGATTAAATCAGTGTAGTTGTCACAAAGGGATTAGATGACAAATTGTCAACAACTCTGACCCAGTTCATTGATGGATGTTTATTGGTATTTCATGACACTTACGCGAGTATCTCACAATATTAGTAATGCAATGTTATTTGTAAATGTATTATTTTGAAATTAGAGACCAATTTGTTGCATTTGTTGAGTTATTGGCAAACCGAAAATCTAAATTATACTTTATCGACAGCTATGTGATCGAAACAGCTATTTATTCTTTATATTTGAACATTGAGAATTGTATCAACACGGTCTCGCAGGTCCTTCATCATGTAGCTGATGATCACAATATCCCAATTACCAGTTTGAAAACTCATAAATTCAAAGCGAGCCGAGTCCATTCTGTGGACAGATCAACTGAGCATAAAGACCATTATTAGTTCAGTCGGATTATATCTATTATGAGAACTATCACCGAGAGTCTCTTCAGACAGAATCTTCTGTCGAAATACGTCCTCTGCGTTTTCGAGCATCTATAACGGCTTGGATATAGGAGTGCATAGTCTCCGCGTATAAGTACCTATCTTTTATCTAGTTAGTAGTGATGAACACGTACTTAGCACGTGAACTTTAAGCTGTTGAACTGATGCTGTGCTCGTATGACTTCTGCTCATAGGTTTGAATTTTGATCTCGGAAGATTGCAGACGATGTTTTGACTTAAAAGATTTTCAGATTTTAAGCATAACATCTCAAAGCTAGTTTTGTTTTTTTAGCGAGATATAAAAAAAATCATCGAAAGACACTGGCATAGTCACCGCTTACGCGGTTATAGTCAAGTTAACAACAGCGCACCAGTTGCTGCTTCTTATCGCAAGGTGACGCCAACTGGACATTCAAAACGAAACCAGATTCTTCT
The DNA here is from genome assembly GCA_027475135.1 of Bactrocera correcta. Lineage (NCBI taxonomy): Eukaryota > Metazoa > Arthropoda > Insecta > Diptera > Tephritidae > Bactrocera > Bactrocera correcta. The sequence goes on from CM050325.1 coordinate 166,377,150, forward strand.
CCACCTGGTCTTTCCAACAGAGTGTAATGCTTCCTTTCCTTCTGCTTGCCCCGGCGGGTATGGCGTCGAATATTTTCAGAACTGGAGTGTTTCTTCCATTCGGACAACATGACCCAGTCATCGCAGCCACTGTCTTTTAATTCGTTGGACTATGTCAATGTCGTCGTATATCTCATACAGCTCATCGTTCCATCGAATCCGATATTCTCCGTGGCCAACATAAGGATCTACCTGGTATCGCATATGTTTTTTGCTTTAGCGCGTTAGCCCATACAGGCGCTGCATACATAACTATTGTCTGTGCCAAAGTCTTCGGCTTTGATTCGGCCTGCCTGTAGTAAGCATTATTTTGCTTAAGGTCGTATTAACTCCAGCTGCTAAAGAGTGGAGGGTTTCGTCATAAAATATGTTTCCAAGTGGGCCCAGCACTATTTCTAATACGCATTAGGTTCGCTAACATTTTATGAGCCTCTAATGCTTGCATTATGTCAGACCAACGAGCAGCATTAACTGCATTTTTATATCTAAAGTGACAACGGCGCAATATTTTTTGTAGACGTCCATTAACCTGGTGCTCGCAATGGCTTTGTCTTGCTATTTCGGTAACTTTTTTAATTGCGTCAATTGTCGATCGTCTTCTGCGAAAATCACTGACTTTCAACTGTGTATGTAGTGGTTCTTGAACAATTTTTAAATTCACATACCGAGGGTATTTTGATCAAAATCCATGACACTGTCACAGTGAAAGTTTTGAATGGATTTCCACTTTCGTTGGTTATGCCATATCTCAAGTCAAAGCTTTGCGTTCAGAATGGGTTAACCTGTCACTGTAGAACACCATTCTTTCGGCAGGGCTTGTTCTTGTTCGTGGCCTAATGAATACAAATATGCTAAAGTTGCAACTGTTTCAAAATATTTTCGGTTTTTAGAGGTCGATTTGTGTTTTTGTATGGCTTTTCTAATCTCTAGATGCAGTTATCTTGCCTTTCAAATGAACAAAAGCCGGATTTATTATATGTATACAAAGAAGAAACTCTTTCAGTGTTTTAAGTAATGTATGTATATGTTTTTTCTGTGTAAGCTGTTGGTTAACAGCCTCTGACGTTCAAAAGTTATGAGCAGAGGCTAAGAAATCTATATTCCATTTGCTTTTGAAACTATCTGTGAAGTATCTACTCAAGCTGTCAAGCTACTTTGCTGTACCTTTATCAACATGGTCTATCTAACTAGAACTCTTATTAAGTTCCTGATGATAAGGAGGCTAGAAATCTTAGTAAGAATGAAGGTCTGTCGTAATATGTTGCCCTTTTGAATAATAATATATTTTTTAACCACACAATTAAGTCTTTTATCTCTCGTAACTATCTTATTTTGTTGTAGTTCCTTACCTAACTTGAGCAGTGAACATAAAGACTCAAAAAATTACAAAAATTAGAGACAAAATAAGTCCATGAACGTAAAGACTCAAAAAATTACAAAAATTAGAGACAAAATTAGTCCATTTAAAAAAGTGGATAACCTAGATCCTAAACAATTAATTGCTATATGGAAGAGCTCAAAACGATGAAAATTTCCGTTTATTTCTAAATCAAGAGCCAATCATAAATCATTATTAATAGTGACTCTAGATATCATAAGGATCTAGTAAGAGCATAATTCTTTTCAAAATCGAAAGGTCAAATTTGTTCACTGAGACTTGTGTACCTTTACCTTCCTATGCCGATATCAGTATATAAGTAGAGGTCTAAGTGTTTCATCATCATCTCACTCACCTTCTCTTGTTTTCGATTCCAAATTCTTTACAAATATTCTACATTGAGCACAATGTTCCACGAATTCAAATGTTTGTACGAATATGTTAGTCTCCGGTAAATTACACACTCACTGTCTCCACCAAAAGTTCCTGTTCGCCGCTTATTACGCACATAACAAATCCTAATTATCCAATAAATACCGTTTTGCATGCGCACAAGCTAACCAAATGTAACCGACATGCTTAATGTACTCAACACACATGCAACGGCATACCGAAATGGACATGCGTGGCATGCAACATAACATGAACATAATGCGTGGCATGCAACAAGTGTATGGTACATGCGGGATTCCAACGCGTGAATGTCTGTGTTTGCATGTTGGCGCGATAAAAATCAGCAACAAGAAGTGGAATAAATAGTATTTAACGAAAAAAGTTGCCAAAGACAAGCGGCAACAACAACAAAACATTTCAATATACGTAGAAGTGGTAATGTTGCCAACAATATACTATATTTACGAACATGAAACATAACACAGCAAATGTTTATTGAATGCTGCAGCAACAGTAGCAGGAACAACAGCTACAAGAGTGGCGATTAAAATCGCAAGACCATAGAGAGCAATCAATAAAAATAATAAATATTTAGGAAGATGTGCAAATATTGCAGAAACGTATGAAGAAATGTGTGTATAAGGAAATTTTGAGGATTTGTCGAAAGTTTACCAGTTGATTCGGGTATTAAGGTTCTACATCAAATACATCAAATATCTTTGTAATTATTGGGGTTGTTAATTACTTTTTAAGATACTCCTCTGTTGTACGGACTGACTGACGCCTAATATGTCGTAAATGTCACAATCTTATCTAGACGATTCGCATATAAGTGTAGTAAAATTTTAAAATTTTTTACCGAGAAACTACGTGCAAGAGTGGTTTTCAGCTTTTCCCTTATACTTCAAAACCGAGGGCAATGCTAAAGTCCCACTACTAAAACCTGGGAAACCCGCCAACAAAGGATAATCTTATTGCTCGGTAACTTTCCTCTCCCCTGTAGTGAAGACACTTGAGCCCTTGCTACTCCCGACTTTCCCTCACCACCTGAGCCTAGCCAGTCACCAGCATGGATTCCGAAAAGGGCACAGCATCACTACAGCACTTAGCTTCTTAAATGTTCAGGTAGTTCGTGGCCTCAACCAGAAACCACCCAGCGAGAGAAAGCTTTTGACACAGTCAACCACACAAGGCTACTGCAGGATATTGAAAAAACTACGCTTCCTCCAGGCCTTAAGAGGTGAACCATGAACTACCTGAACGGTCGTCAGTCATCCGTACTATTTCGAGGTGAAACATCTAAACTGAGAAAAATTAAACAGGGAGTTCCGCAGGGTGGGATCCTCTCCCTGTTACTATTTAACTTCTACATCACGAAACTCCCGCAACCACCGGAGGGATTTATATAACCTCATACGCAGATGATTGCACGATATTGACGTCGGGTAATGGAATCGATGGCATGTGTTCGAAGGTAAACAACTACCTCTTCGACCTTTCTCGTTTCCTCACTGCACGGAACCTCACACTTTCGCTCACCAAATCCACAGCGACCATATTTACGAACTGGACGAAGGAGTATAGACTTGAACTTAATATTGCAGTCGATGGCGTTAAAATTCCAACTGTCAATAACCCTAAGATTTTCGGTGTAACCTTCGATAGTCTATGCTTCTTCTCTCCCCATATGACCGCAATTATCGCCAAGGTACAGAGCCGCAGCAATATCCTCAAGTCGCTAGCCGGCAGCACATGGAGAAAAGAAACGTTGTTGGCAACCAATATGGTCGCCTGGATGCAGTGGTACGCAAATGAGGAAACTTCAGACCTGCCAAAATACTGCACTCCGGACCATGACGGAGTCTCCCATAGAACACCTTCACAGTGAGACGCTTATGCTCCCAGTAAAAGAGCATAATGAACTTTTCTTCAAGCAGTTCCTGCGGGTATGTTTTCGTAGAAATCACCCTCGTAGCCATCTACTTGGAGCGGAACCGCCTCCTAGGAGCATCAAAAGGTCTTTCCCCGACAACGTCCTACAGTATGCCGACCGGACTTCGGACGCAACTGACTTTTGACAGGTACAGACCGCCATTCACAGTGGAGCCATCAACACCTTCACCGGCTCCCTTCCCGTGAATGGCGTTCTTGGAGTCAAATCACCACCTATCGCAGACGAAGAGCTCCAGTTGCCGCGAGAAACGCGACTGACCTTAGCGCAACTTCGTTCTGGATATTGTAGCAAGTTGTACTCCTACTTAACCAGAATAGACCCTGACATACCCAATGTATGTCCTGTATGCAACGAGTTTCCGCATGATACTGACCATCTCTTTGCATGCCTACAAACCCCACTTAATTTTTAGGTAGCTTCTAAAGCACCAATGGCCCTTGAGAATGTGGATCAGGCGGAAAACCCGGTCCCCTTGTTGTTTATATTCACACGAATGTATGTTCGGAAACAGTCTTTGGTTCCAATATTCTTTGTTTTCCAACGTTCCTGCCACTTTGCGATGCTTTTGATTCTCTCCTCTCTTTTTGCTGCAGTAGACGTCGCTGATAACTTAAATAATCTCACAAACTCGTCTCTTTGGATGTCAATTGGTGACATACTGGCTAATATCTCATGCAGTGTCATTTGATATGGTTGGGAAACCATTTATCACGCATATTTCAGGAATCCTATGCTGTTAATTGGTCTGACATATGATTTTATGTCTCGCTCGCACACAATAACTGATCTCATTTCCTTAACTATTAAAAATCGTCGGCTCTGACGCACACACACGCTCCTTGAGTTTGAGTCTTGAGTTTACTATTACACCAAAGTACTTCAACTGTGGCTGTGAAATAATCCCACATTCTCTTATGGTAAGCGATATCCTTTCTTCAATTTTCCAGGAACTTATGTGCAAGACTTCTGTTTTCTGCTCAGCCAATTTTACACTCATTTTGTAGTAGCAAAGGTTTTATAGTATAGGGCCTAAACGTGAGCCTCGTGGTACTCCACTGCAGATAGTGTAGCTCTGAGTGCCCTCGTACTCATTATAATATTAATCAGGTAATAATGTAACAATTATATTTTCCCACTTTACGGAGTTGAACTCATTCTTCACATCGAATATCATCGCAATATTTTTTTATGGCACCTAAAACTAAACCCTATACCTTCCATGGATCGGGGAAACATCTCTTCTATTATACACTCATTGTACATTTTAACATATATTATTGACCTTAGAGTCATGGCTTTTTTTAGGACACTATTTGCTATGCCATTTATTCCAAGCGCTTTGGAGCTTTTGATTTTTTTCGCAATAATTCTGCTTCTGTGACTAATAGGGGTGGCTCTGTAGCTTCGTTTCGCTTAACATAAGAAATGGGGTTCTGTGTCGGGAATAATGCTTGGATAATTTTTTTCAAAAATGATGAGTTCTTGGGTTGCTGCGACTCATTTTTGAACTTCGACCTACATATTTTGTGTATTTCGCCTGGGGTTCTGTGTTTGCTTCTTCACAGAGCTTTTTGAAAAAGGATCTTTGGCTACGGGTAATGGCTGTCTTTAGGAGAGTTTTTGGCGTTTAAAAACCCAAAAACTAGAAAGATTGCTTAAAATGTATAATGAAGAAAAAATGGGTTGCCACCTGTTTAAAAATGGTTGTAATTCCGAATTATAAATTAATGTATTTATTTTTATGAGTGCATCACACTAAGAGAGTTCGAATTAGTGCACAAATCAAGTCAAATAGAAGGGTTGCCACTTGTTTAAAATTTTTATTTTATAAATTGAATATATTAAAAAATGTTTTATGTCCACACGGTTGTAAAAGTAAATAAGATGTATAGTGATGAAAAAATGTTCATGGGTTGCCACCTGTTTAAAAATTGTTGTAATTCCAAATTATAAATTAATGTATTTATTTTTATGAGGGCATCACCCTAAGAGAGTTTGAATTAGTGCACAAAGGAAGTTAACTAGAAGGGTTGCCACCTGTTTGAATTTTTTAATTTATAAATTGAATAGATTAAAAAATGTTTTATGTCAACACGTTTGTAAACGTAAATGGGACGCATAATGACGAAAAAATGTTCATGGGTTGCCACCTGTTAAAAATTTTTGTAATTCCAAAATATAAATTAATGTATTTATTTTTATGAGTGCATCATATTTAGAGAGTTTGAATTAGTCTACAAAAGAAGTCAAATTGAAGAGTTGCCACATGTTTAATTTTTTTATTTTAAATTGAGTAGAACAACTTTGCCCTGAGTACTAAAACTTTGTTTCTCAGCACGGATGTAAAAGTAAAAGGGATGTATAATGAAGGAAAAATGTCAATGGGTTGCCACATGTAAAGTTATACGTTTAATTGACATTTAGGTAATAATATATAATATTTCAATAATTATATAGTTTGGTATACACTTTTTTGTTTAAAAAATTTCTGTAAATCTTTGCTTTTTCAAAATGTAAATATGTATGAATTCATTATTATACTTACTGCCGCTCCGTTGTGCTCTTACAGTGGTCAACGTCAAAGTGAAACTCACGACGATCGACGACTATCAACAAATGCCAAGACGCGACACACATCATGCCACACGAGACATCATCGTTCACATGCCACACATACCAGAAACAAGTGAACATAAATACATATTGTTTTGAAAACGATTCGCTTTGGCTGATTATATTGCCGCTTTGCGCTGTGATCAAACGCGAATCATAGAAGCTGCTCGATCGTTGCGATCACGTCGCCGCCGATGAACGCGTTGATCGTGTGAGTGTGACCTACACGACGAAATTTGTAGCAACTGACCTCATAATCTGCCATACACCAGCTGGTAGTATCAAGCAACTATGGTGACTTATGGTATATGAGTACACGAAAGCGGGAACGCAGACGCGCACACACAAATGATGAGTGCGGCAAATGGATATATAAAAGCACATACTGCTAGCTAGCGCGACACATGGCTTACTACATGTATGCGGCACGTTGATCACCGCATCACTCCTACGAACTTGTTGAACTGCAGATTGTGTTGAATTTCAAATTTTGTGCGCAAAAGTTCATGCGCGGAAAATTTCCGAACCGCTCGTATGCACCTCTGACTGTCAAGTGATCTGCCGGCAGAGAAAAATGGTAAATGGGAAAAATCGAAAATTATGCATTGCCAATGCGGGTGTCGAAAGCCAAAGAGCAGTGATCAATAGTGCTGAGGTTCACTATGTCGACACAGTCCATATACTATATATGCCTTGCGCTTGTACTTAATGTATATGCGGGGGAGATTAGTGAAATTGATCGACAGTAGATCAAGTGTAGGATCAATTGCAGATCACTTGTAGATTGCTGGAAGATCACTTGCAGATTGACGGAAGATCACTTGCCCTTGCATAAATAAGTCTTACTCGCCCACGCGCTCGTGCAGATCGCTTGCAACAGACTAGTGCCTCGGCTGAAGGGCGCTGATCGTGCAGCAACAAGTGCAGCGTATATGCATGCGCCCATCACTACACCGCTTATGACAAACACATGAATAATTTTTTCCTTTTTTGCCTTGCATTTTCATAATTTTTCGGTCACAGCACAAATTATGTGCGCAATCCTCGTTTCGAACCTCGATCTTTTCGTTGCGCCTCGGTCGTTAATCGTCGTTGTTTCTTGCGCGTTGCCGCGTTCAACGAGCTCCAACCTGCGCTCTTACAGGCTTATTGAGTTATTTGTGTGTGAACGCGAAGCGTGTGAGTCGAGCGATCGATCAGCCAGCGCAGCGCACAAAACTTGTAAGCTTGTTCAACTACTTAGCGCAAACGTAGAGAATCAATTGATCCAACTATTTTATAGCTGTTCAATGCCGTTGATACTCTGCTGCTGCTTCTACTGCCTAGCTGGTCTGCGTCTCTATATTGTTGCACGTTCCAAGGCAACAACAACAAGCTGACTCAGTGATCTCACTGTCGTTGTTATCGTGCTATCATTATAACTGCTGTTGTTGTAACGATGCGCACGTTCGCATCGCAACGCCATTGATCAGGTCAGCTAATAAGGTTAAGCGCTTAGTTTTCCATTATTATATGCTTGTTTGTTTTCCTGCACAGTTATTTTTTTTTTATTATTTATCCTCTTGTTGTTGTTTGTAGTACCCGCTCAATCTGAACTGCGCTCTTTCGTGGCTTACCTTTGCGCATGCGCACATGTAAATTATTGTAAATAACCGATAGCAATTTGCAATATTTTTTAGCATAGTAATTAATGTATTATGTGGGGTAGAATTTTCCACTGCTTTGCATATTTCATTATTATAATTTGTTAGCATTTGGTTTTGGCAATAATGCTATGTCTGCGTCGATCACTGCGATTAACGCGCATTGGCTATGGCAGCGTGAAGAGCGATGTGTGAAGAATTCGCTGAGGCTTGTGGGCTATATTGCGCTTTGTTGGGCTGAGTTGTGGCCTGGGCAAAGTAAATCCGATTTTTTACGTTTGATTTCACATTCGATGAGAAAATTTGCAGAAATCGGAAACTTCAAATTTTTTCACATTAAACTTTCGCTCGCTACTTGCATTATGAATACTATTGTTGGCCATAATATATCCTAAAGCCAAGCCAACGCTATAAAGTTGATAATAAGACTATTGGATATTATTAACGCATTGATAGGTGTTTTAACTGGACACTGTTTCATTGGCATTCACGCGGTGAGACTATAGATTTTAGAACACGCAATTTGAGAGAAAGATGAGGTAAAAACATCTAGACACTATCTTTCTCACTCAGAGATTTCGCCAGACGAAAGCCAATTCTTTTTGATTGTGAAATTATCTAGAGTAGATAAATTTGTGACCCGCTGTAGGCGCTATGTAGATATACAATACTTTTTTAGTCCGTGTTGGGTCTGGGCTTCACAACTGACAATCGTCTCTCCAAGTGAGATTCGTGGTCTCACGAATATCATCATACTTAATCTAACCTCACCTTTTCAGCAAAATCATTATTTATGGACATACTTCTTCTGATATTCCAATGCAATTCGCTAAAAAATTTATAGCAGCGTAATATAAGAAATGATATATTATATCGTTGCCAAAGAGAAGGTCCATTGTAAGGTTGCCACTTAAACTAGAGCATTCTAAGAGGGTATTCTAGTCTAGAGCTTTTTTCAACAATTAATAAAAAAGAAGCACCAGAAATTTTTACTGTCCATTTTTTTTATAATTTGTTTATTAAACTTAAAATAAATTTCAAAAAAAAAAAATTTTCATCGAGTTATGCGTCCGTGAAGAAAAGGGGGGAAAAAGAGGCCGCGTCCTCGTCGCCATGATTTCTACCCTTGTCGTCATCTGAAAAATAAAAAAATGACAGATTCTTTATGAGTACAAATGTCGCTATGTCATGAAGCAGCAAAACTTAAAAAAATTATAAAATGGCGGCTATTCAAAAAAAAGATCGATTTTTTCACAAATTTTTTAATTTTGTCGATTTTTTTAAAAATATTAGAAATTTCAAATTTTTATTTTTTGTAGCTCCTAGTAATAGAGATATATTTAAAGAATATTCATGCCAAATTTCAAAGAAATTGACTGATTAGAACTTGAGATATTGTGGCTACGGCATCAAAAAATGCAGTTTTGAGAAAAACGCGTTCAAGGTTTTACATTATACTCGTACGATATTCGCTCAACCGGTCTAGTTGTCACGTCACTAAAATGGCTATAGCTTTGAAAATAAATTGAGTTTTGAAAAATCCTTTTAAGGAGATATTTGTTAATATTAAAACTATCGAATTATGAAAAAAAATTTCGATTTTTTCAAATTTCTAGAATACCCCCTTAAACAAGTATGAATTAATATTATAGTGAAGAGTATGGAAAATAATTCCATACATGATACATTTCGTGGAAAGCTTACTAAACTTAAAACCAGATGATGGATCTATATGTACATTTAAATTTTTTTCTTTTCAAATACAAATAAGGTCTTCTTATATCAAAAGCCTTGTGTACGGAGATTTCCATTTTGAATAACGTTTGATATCTTATCACAAGCTAAGGTCTATTAAAACTTCGCTGATATCAAAAGCCAAGCTACAGCTTTCTCATCTTTATAAGCTATGAAATCTAGCGCACAGAGATTTTCATTTTTAATAGAGCTTTCAAAGGCAGATCACATCAAAAGCTAAGCTAAAGATTTCATCCCTGTATTAAGTCTTGCCTAAGTAGTTTTCTATCTTCCATTGGGCTGTCAAGAGCAGATAATATCACCATCTGAGCTGGAGCTCTTAGGTTAATTTAGGTTAATCTGGTAGGAGAATAAACCGCACATAGGCCAATTTTGGTTCTTTGCGATGCCAGAAGGAGTTCATTTACTAAGGCCATGAGGAGTAGTTATACTTTAAGTTGCCGTTGCAGGGCCGAACTTTGACAGATTCTGTGGCCTCACTATCGATACCTAATCCAATGTATCATACCTGGGGACCGCATATGCTTACGGCGTAGTCTTGCCAATGTGGGATAAGTGCATAAGAGGTGCTCCATTGTTTCCATGATGCCTTACTCAAGACATTTCCTGCAGTCTTCTTGATCTATCAGCCTAGTTAGTAATCCTATCATGTTATTACAGACTTTTTTATCGAGTGCCAATGAGAATTTTGTGTACTTCCCATCTGCCTTTTTGCACCCAGGTAGCTCATTCTATCTGATTTTCTTTTTCACTACCATACTTCTGTCAAGATTATAGTATATACAATGCACGGGCTTCCCGATGATGTTCAAGTATGCGGGTGTTAACCGTGTAGCTGTCTTGGCACCCAGTAGAAATGAAGTTGCTTGGTTCTGACAACACTTTCCACTACTGCCACATGTTGTTGGTGTTTGCCCAACCGCCATTACCCACCGAAATATGCCCGTAGTCGTTCCGCTGATAATGCTGCACAGTTTCAGCGGAGATGTCTGTTAACAGCAAGTTTAGTACCAGTTCAAGCGCCGCCGTTGGATTGTTCTTAAAGATCCTGTAATGCATAGCGCGGCAAGCCTCTGAACTCTCTCCATTGATTTCCGGTAGGTGGGTTTCTTACGAACACAAGCTATTCCGGTTTCTCCGGCTTTTATCTCAGACGCGCTGCTGTAGCGCTGTCCAATTCTAAACTGTATTGAGTGCGGTGGTCATAATACTGCTAATGGTCTGTAGACACCCACCCGGTATTAAGATGGAAATGTCGTTCGCAAGTGCCACTATCTTAGGGACTTTGCCGTCAAGATTCCTTAGCAGTTTAATCACCACTGTTGTTCATAGATCCCTCTACAGATTTTCTTGGTCTTTTTAGTGTTGTTTCATTCTGCTCTTATCCGTCTGGAGCTCAAAAGCCTTTTGATCCAGCGTTGCATAGCACCAGTTGACTGAACACTATTCAGAGTAGATTCCGTAGAGACGTTGCTGAACGTTGCAGTTATGTCCAAGAATACTTCAAGAACGTATTCCTTATATTCAAGAGCTCTTACAATTTTGTAATATTCTAAGATCAGCTTACGGCTGTTTTTAATGGAGTTTTCAATAACAAAATTGTATGTTTTGAACTATGTATATGAAAGATTTTTAATTGAAGTTTTATGTTTTAGATTTTTATGTGAAGTATGTGAAATAATTTCTTTACAGTGCAATTGGTTGCTATGAAAATAATTCGGTACAAGACTTCTCTGGCGTTTATTTTCAGCTAAATCTATTTCACATAGTGGGAGATTTGTGATTTGTAACAACGCGAGAGGCAGTGTTAGCTATAGAGGATAACTTTGACGCTAGTTTCTGATAAGAAAAATATGCATTAAATTTATTTTTTTTTTTTAATTTTATGAAAAGAAAAATATTCTCAACTATCATACCAGGCTTATGAAATAAGGAGACGCTCCCATTTGCCACTTACTAATCTTATCATTATTCTATTAACAATAACAGCCACCTGCCTCTGTAGACCTTGGCTACACAAACCACAAGCGAAGCAGAAAAATAGAGCTGGGGAGGTAAAGCAAGTGGCATGCAACAACATAGTTGGTATGCGATATAAAACTGTCTTTAATTTGTTACATGTGTCCACTTCAATGTGACTGCGTTTAAAAATGCATAAGGAAACAGTTTGCGGCCATAAGGCGCTACAAGTGACAATATCGAATATTGGTTAGTGTTGCACATTGGCGTTAACAACGAAAAATAGTATTACAGGTGTAAAACTGTAGTTTACCTTGTTGTTGTTGCTGTTGTGGTCCTTCATTTGCCTAGCTGCTTTGCTGATGCGTTTTGACTGTGATGTGCTTCAGTGAGTTGCGCACAACCCATAATGAAGCTTATATACAAATGTTGCTTGGGCGCGCTGAATGTTGCATGGCAGCCACAACATCACAACAAATAAAATGGCCTACCTTACGGACTTTGATAGCACGTTTTGACAATTGCCAATGACATTGCATAGCGGGAGTCCATTCCGGCTACCACAACTGCAGGTTGGTGCAAGTGGGCAAGTTGCCGCAACGACACTTAGTTGCGCTGTGTTGCCTCAGCGTAAATGTTGTTTTCAATTAAACGAAATCATAATAATGCTAAGTTTAGCATTTAAATGTTACACATATATTCAGCGAACTAATTGAATTGACTGTTTGCTGCTAAATTTGTACCTATATTAACCGGCTGGTATTCGCACATTTGTAATGCAATTAATTGAGGCAAGTGTAATAATCAGTTGCAATGAATGCCGAGCGCAGGAGCTGGTGTGTGTAAGTATGTGTGCGATAATGTCAGATAAGCTATGTAAAGAAGGACGGAATTAATTATGAAATATTGGTTGTGGCAGTGTGTTCTTTAGGCGATTGCGTATCTTTGTTGTTTTGTAGTTGATAAGCAGATAAGAATCATGGAAATCATGTTTCAAGCGTTACATTGTTGTTTTTTAGAGTGCTGTTGTGTGTGTGAGTAAAGAAGTTTTCAAGGTAGCTCAAGATATTTTCCTGTTCCGTAGAAATAAAAAAGTTGTAAGCTGAATTATCGAAGTGAAAAGCTAATTGCCGAGCTTGGATGTACATAGAAGGCAAGTGAAACAGCTTGACATTTTGTGCGGTGTTTCAGAGTTCTTGAAACATCTCACCAACCTGATCTTTCCTAACAATATTTATTAGCTTATGAAGGGTGTTTTTTAAACATGTGGATTTAAGGAAAACACGAATATAATTTGAGGTAATGGCAGTAAAATTTAGCATTATTATTAATATAAGGGTGTGCCATAGCCCAGCGGTGTTCAATCGCGTGTCGCATGCCACACTACTGGCCAAAATGGGAAGACAATGCGCTCATCAAAAGTTTCCTTCAAAAAACTGATTGGCTGTAAGGCATATGAAACAATCTTGTTCGCCAAATTACAGGTCATAACTGACTAGCATTGCAAACAAGCGGTATGAACATTTGTAACGATGACACATGTAGAAAGTAAAAGGTAGTAGTCACGAAAGAGAGGTTCGAATAGATCCTCTATTTATATGCGGCCTCATCTGGAATTGGGTTTAGATATTTAGAGGCTTTGTATTTCAAGGGGCTGGGGGAAATATCAGAGTGAGTCTTTATGAAAATTCGCGAAAAGATTTGACGTTTAGTATGACGTAGACTTCAGTCGCATTAGTATTAAAGCTTTATCTGGAACCGCCCAGCAGTAGCAGCCATAAATTTGTAGAATCCCTTCAGTAAAAGACATCTCGCTATTTTCATGGAAAATCGGGCCTTTCTTCTCCCAAGTAACTCTAATGCATTAACCCAGGATTTTGCGATTATCACAGACCTGTTTAGCTACTACTACTTTGAAAATTGAATTTTTTGATGTCCTGCTGTTCCAACTCCGCCTTAAGGAGCTATACAAAGTGACGCATGAAAAATTAGGCGATTTTCCTGAATTTTTTTAAGAGAAAGTACGCAATGGAATATTTTGAACTTCTGTGAACGTAATAAGGTATATTTTCAGCTATATTTTAAGATTTTTTTTTTTGAATGTTGAAAAATAACGGAGTTATGGGCTGTCTTCGGAGGTGCCAAAAAAAAAGTGCCCTAACTTCTAGCACGATTCCAGCCGAATGAGTAGCTCAAACAAAAAAAAATCGAAAAGCTTATTAAACTTAAAGATATTTCCTATACATTGAGCTGTGATCTTTGAAAAATAACAAAAATTAAAAAAAGCGCAATTTTGAAAAAAAAATCTTTTTTTACGAAAAAAGGCGAAATTGAGAATTTTCGGAAAGGCAAAAAAATAAATTTTTTTTTTGAAAGTGTCACACTGGTATAGAACCTTAAGCAACTACATTATGAAAAGTAAAAAAATCATTAACTTCAGTTGCCGAAGCTGTATTACCCTTAAAAAATACAAAATACTCCTTAAAATAACTCCCTTTTAACCGCTCAGTTTGTAGGGCAGCGAAATTTATTTATAATGACTCGATCTAAATAATTTCATCGAAGTTTACATCATAGCCTAGGAAAATAATACATGCAAAATTTCTTGAAGATATATTGCCAAATAAAAAAAATTAAATACAAGCACTTTATTCCAATCGCTTAGTTTGTATGACAGCTATATGACAAAGTTATATTTGGATATTGGGGCTTCCGACAAATGAGCTATTTCTTGGAGAGAAAGAAACATGTGCAAAATTTAAGATTGATGTGTAAAAAACTAAAGAACTAGTGTGCTTATATACAGACGGAGATGGCAGCTCGTCATCCTGTTCATTTGAATTTGTCTGGAAAGAATGAGCTTTGAAGTGTTTGTTAATTCTTTATATATAATCTTAGATGTTCGGAAGGGAAGCCAATGAACTAGCGAACAACGACTGCCATAAAATCTCCGCTTATAGTAGCAGTTTGTAGCAGTATCGATCGGTCGGCAATTTTGAGGTAATTATATTTCACAGTTCCGATTTTGTTTTTAATCTTACATTGTGACAAACAAGTACCCGTAAATTGTAAATAAAATGCAAAATACTTACTTATACATACATCAATATTTATTTTGTCACCTTCACGGGAATGGCAGATAAATCGTTCCCCTTCCACTCAGCTTCAATAAAAATCTGCTGTACGTAAATTAAAAAAAAGCGCTTAAACGTGAGGAAGAATTGAACACCGAAATGTATATAAAGAAGCGGTGCCCAAAATCAAACAAGCAAAATTCCCTTTGGAAAGCACAAAAATCCATGAAGCCACCAACTGACTCCAGATGCCTATACGAGACCTGGGTGGAAATTGGGCTCGAAGTGACGAGGAAAAGGCTAATTGCTTTGCAAATCGCCTAGAAAAGGTATTCCAACCCAATTTTCCAAAGAATAACTTTAAGCTACCCAATACAGCTAAAGAGTCGCTCGAGTTTGTTAAGACTTCCCCTTCTGAAGTTAGTGGTATCATCAAAGAACTTAATCCAAAAAAGTCGCCAGGACATGATTATATTTCCCCAAAAATGCTAATTGAGTTACCAATTATTGCTGTAGAGGTGATCTCTTTGCTCTTCAATGCAATTCTTAGTTTCGGCTACTATCCAATTTCGCAGATTATCTTGATAGATAAACCTGTCAAAGACTTAACACAGCCGTCTTCATACAGACCAATTAGTATTTTACCCTGTCATTCAAAAGTTTTTGAAAAAGTATTACTATCAAAGATGTCTCCTTTCCTCCACGAAAATAATACAATACCAATGCATTAATTCGGTTTTCGTGCAAAACGTGGCACAATAGAGTAAGTAAATGGAATTACTAACGAGATAAGAAAAGCATTTGAGCACAGGGAGCACTGTTCAGCAATATTTCTGGATGTAGCGCAGGCGTTTAATAAGGTGTGGCACGAAGGCCTTTTATATAAAATTAAAAAAATTCTACCTTTAGAATTGTATAAAACATTGGAGACTTATTTAAAAAATAGAAAATTTATGGTAAAAGTGGGAGACTTCATATCTGATGAACGACAGATAAGGGCTGGTGATTCCCAGGGCAGTGTTTTACGCCCAACACTATACATACATCGTATATACAGCATATCTTCCAACAGCTAATAATATATTAACTTCAACTTTTTCAGACGACACAGCTATAGTGAGCCGCAACAAATGCCACATTTTAACAAAACTCCAAACTTAGCCTAGACAACAACGTGCTTTTATATAATGCGGTCATAAAGCCGATTTGGATGTATGGCATTCAACTGTAGGGTACGATCTGTGCAACTAATATTGATATGTTACAAAGGTTTCAATCAAAAATCCTTAGAATAATCACGTGTTTACCATGGTATATACGTAACGAAAGTATTCATTAAGACCTTGGTATCCCTATGGTAAAGAAAGAAGTAGAAGACAGCAGAGTAAAATATATATTTAAACTCCGTGATCACCCAAGCCCTTTGGCTAATGCTTTGGTACATTCCTGCCACCAAACACGACTTAAAAGAAGAGATGTGCTGCGTATTAAAGAGCGACGTATCACCAAAACAGCTCAATCTCTTGCTTGTGCCTGTCTAGTTATTAAATAGATTTAAGATTTTATAAGTTACTGTTAGGCTTTAAGAAAAAGCAGATCCAAAAAATAAAAATAAGTTTAAAAAAAACCTCAAAAGTTATCCAATCTAGTCGTAATACATTTATGTCAGTCTCTTTCCATCTCCCTACACCTGCCCGACAATTTTCCAGCATCATTTTCACTTCACTTTTTTAATATTTTCATCGGTTGAAGAGATCGAAGGTCGTCGAGTAATATTGGCAATTTATTAATACAAAAAATTTATTTCAAATCATGTGTTCAGTATTCATGCAAGGATTATTTCAATACTTCTTACTTCAAAAACCTCACACAACTTCTGCCAGGGTAAACATAACAAACCAAAAGAACATGTAACCAAATAAAAATAGAGAAATAATGTACCTATATTGGGAAAAACTTCAATCTTAATTTAAAATGAGTGCGTGATACCTTCGATAACAACGCAACAAAGATGAAATGCCAGTCTCAAACTCTACGCGAGCGAAGCGACAGGTTCGAACCTAGTTCTAAATTTTTTTTGGAAATAGAGAGGTGTCTCTTCAATAGAAATGGATGTGCCTGAAGCCGGCGACTGAAGGTTATAAGGAATTATTTTTATGCATTTAACTTGCCGTTGATATGTTGATGAATTTATAATTTTCATAAGGACTTCAAACATGGTCTGTTAATTGACTAGTAGTGAGAATGTACAAACTTAAGACTTGTCTTCAAATTGCAGTCATTTAAACTGAACAAATGTATAATTTTACCCAGAGCTGCAGTACGTTTTAAAAACCACTGGCAATTGAATAAATTGCCAAAGCTGAGCTAAGCTTTGTCCTCAGTGTGTGTAGTAAAAATTTAAAATAATTTAATATCGAAGTCGAAAAGTCCATAACTTTGTTTAATGAATAGTAATAAATAAATAAGCTTCCTTTATCGATTTCAAATCACTTTCGAAACTTTCCATTTTACTCAATAAGCAGACGCTACCGGCTTAAACTCTTCCTACCCGCAGCATACACACACAAATGCCTATGACGACGAACTCACCCACTTCATGAAGCGCCTTCTGCCCAACTTGATCAGCCATTTAATTCACTTTTCCCGCTGCCATATTTTTTTATAATCAATTTCGCTTTATAAGCACTCATGTAAATCTTCAATTAGCGTTGCAATAAAATTCGCTGCCGCCGCCACCGCCGTAGACGCCAACACAATGGTGAGTAGCGGTGTAGCAGCACGCCATTGATATTTTAGTGCGATTTTATTATTTACAGTTTTTTTTTAATTTCTTCCTACCAATTTTCATATAAAAATACAGTTATAAAAGTGTAAAAACGCAGCGCAGTTGGCATGGCAACAGGCTTAGCGCGTGTTTAGTGGTGTGCGTTAAGCATCCCCCTCCGCTTCCAATCAACTTCTATTGGTCAGTGAGAGTGGTTGCTGCGGCGAAGCAGGTCGAGTTAATGTGTGTTTTTTCTCAGCTTAGATGTGTTGGGTGGCGTCAGTGCAGTGGACCATAAATTGATTGCGTATTTACTATGCTCGGTTTCTTTTTACTGATGTGCAAGTTTTTTTTACAACGATGCAAGCTTTTCCTAGCGACTCAGTGTTTTTTTGCGTTTTTTTCGTGGCAAATTTCTTTCATGTAAATTTTTTTTCCTGCATTTATTATTTATTTTTGTTATAGTACTAAGCCTCTGCCCATTTTATTGCCATTAGCACAGTGGTGCGAAATGCGTTATTGATGACAAACTGCTCGTAATTGTGTGTGGCGTACTTGCTGGCTTCCTCGTGTTGGGTAATTTCTAATATTCGTATATGTTTATATATATATATATAAGACTATTTAATTACGTAAGATAATAAAGCGAAATCTTGTGAAATAGAAAATAAAAATGCATTTTTAACAAATTTTTTTAGTTTTCATCCACAGTAGGCCTCCACTTAAAATATATTCTTGCATAAATAGACATACACAATTTTTAAACTGTAATTCTCATTAAGTTTATATAATATTAAATTTGTAATTTATTTATTTTAATTTTAAAATTTTTTTGTTGTGTCATAACTAAATCTGCGAGTGTCACGAATATCGCTACTTAGGCAGAGTATTCAATAGAATAAGTATCCTTGTTAGATAGTAATAGGAAAACAATAACGGGATATATTTCAAACAATACGGTCATCGAACCATCCGCGTAAAGTATTTCATGGGCAATGGGAACTAACTCTATAACTCTGTGTTGAAAGTTGGCTGGTTTTATATAATAATCTCTCTAAGTAAAATATGATCGTTTTTAGGCATTAAGGGGATATTCTACTCTAGAAATCAAATTTTGGACAGTTTTTTTTGAATTCTATTTAAAAACAAAAAACAAAAATATTTTTACTATTCATTTTTATGGTGTTTTTAATAATATCTTAAGAATACAGAAAAAAAATTTACAAAAAAATATTAAAAATTAATATAATTAGAGGGGGTGGGAGAGACAGGTGTAAAATAAAAATGGCGCATCCTGGTGACATTGATCCTGACTCTTCTGGTGGTCTGAAAAAAAAAAATTAAAAGAAATTCTTAATCAGTAAGGATGCTGTTATAGCCCGGGAACACGAAAAAAAAATTTTCGAAAAATGGCGACTGTCTGAAAATAAAAATAATTTTTTACGCTTTTTTTTGAAATTCCTGAATTTTTTCAAAATATTAAAAACAAAAATTTTGGCACGATGCTGGTAGGAACGATAAAGGATTATATAAAGAAGGTTCACACAAAATTTCATGTAAATCGGTTGTATAGAACTTGAGATAATGCCGGCACAGTAGTTTCGAGAAAAACGCGTTTAAAGTTTAGGAGACAATTCTAGTGAACACGGACGCCATCTCACAAAATCGGCTGTATCTCCGAAAATAAATCGAATTTTGAAAAATCCTTCCAAGGTCATATTTTTGAAAGTCCAAACTTTAAATAGATGAAAAAAATCGAATTTTTCAAAATTCTAGAGTAGAATACCCCCTTAAATACGGTTATAGTGGGTAAAAAATTCGCAAATATTTTTTTTTCTTTTGCTTTGAAAATTGGTTTCAAAGACGTCTAAAAATTTTTTTTTAACTATGAGCTTTTGATATTAATAGAAAGATCCTCCTCACTTTTTCTCTTCCTTTGCATTTCTAGCATTAAAAAAAATATATCCCCTCATATACTATGTATTTTTAAGAAATTGAAGTTTCCTCGAAATGGAATATATTAAAATTTTATCATAAAAAACAATTAAAAAGTTCTGAAAAGTATTGTAATATATTTTTTCTTACAAAACGACTTTCAATTAAACTCACCAAAAGAATTATATTATCTAGAGTAACAAACCTTAGGGTTTATGACGGCTGATTCAAGTATAGGTGCATTTTTTTTGACGGATCTCGAGTGTGACGCGTCAAGCTGTCATGCAAGTTTTGTTCAGTAATGTTCGACAATTTATCATGGAAATGCTTACGCCTGAACAACGTTTACAAATTGTTAAACTTTATCAAAAAAATTTACCTTCTGAAAATAATGTGTTTTGCGCACTTCGCTCAACTTATAGTCAACACTAAAACGACTATTTGATGCCTGAAGTAGAAGTGATCTTGGCGACATTCGGTTTCAACAAGACGGCGGTGTGGGAACATCACATCAAATCAATGGATTTATTGAAATAACACTTCGTTGATCAGATAATTTCACGTTTGGACAGGTCGATTGGTTATCAAGATCGCATGATGTCATAAGATTTCTTCTTGTGGGGAAAGTCAATGCGGACAGTCCCGCTTCGATTCCGGCGTTGGAGCAAAACATCACTCTTGACATTTGCCAGTTACCAGTTTAAATGCTCGAACGAGTCATCGAAAATTGGACTCAACAGATGCACTATCTGAGACGTAACCGCGACCAATATTTGAAAGAGATAATCTTCAAAAAATAAGTGCCGAGAAAATTCGTACGAATGATAATGAACTTTCCCCATTTGAAGTCTCAGTGTTTTTGTTTTTAAAGGGAACCTCGAAATAGATCGTTTTTTTTTTCAGAAGTTTTGGTGATGGGGAAGCAGGGTACTTCTACGAACAAAACAGATAGAGAATATTACTTTTCAGTAGACAAAATTTAAGATGAAATTATCATTGGTTCAGCATAAAGAAATGTAGCTTTGACTCGAGTTATTTTCAAAATAAAGGGTCTACCAACAAGAAGGACTTGATGTAATACTGAAATAAAATACTCTCACTTGGTCAAAATGGTTCTGTTTGTTTTTATTATGCACATAGTTTTAAGTCATTTATGATTTGTTCAAAATGTGGAACAAATGGCCACAACCACTAGGCTGTACTGCATTTTGGACTGAAATGTCGGCTATAGTATGATCTAGAGGATTTGTGCATGAACACATGATCTTGGTGTCCATTTGACGGGCCATTAATCGAAATCAAGGAGTAGCCAAGCTTTCCGTACAATGTGTCCATGTTTACACATGCGGCGTACCGTGTTGTTGGAAATAGACACCGTCTGCGTCGATTTCATCAAACTCCCGGAAAAAAGTGGGCCAATATCGTATTATATAGTACTTAGCAGTTGTTTTTGATGGAGAAATATTGATTGATAAATAAGGACCTATGATGCCGTCATACAAGAATCTGCACCAAAAGGTAACTTTTTTTGGGATGAAATTGCATTTCCTGAACTACATGAGAACTGAACTTAACATATTCGCAACAACTGAGTTTGTTGACGAAGCCATTAAGCCAAAAATGGGTCTCATCTGAAAGGCAGTGTTTTTGCTAAAAGCTCTTACAGTAACTACAGAATAACGTGAAATTGTATAATACCATTGCAAGCATTTTACCAAAGTGAAGCCATAATGCATAATATAATGGCAAACCTAACTGAACACATTAACCAAATTTCACACAAATCCGTAAACAAACGTGACCGCTAAATCACGTCATCACTATTGGTAGAAGTTATCTTTTAGCCTAGCTTTTTCTATATTAAGAAGGAGCAAAACTCTTTAGCGAAAAACTCTCGTTTAAAGAAATTCGGTGTATTACGATATTCATAAATCAAAAGGTGTTGCAATAAGTCTCAGGTTTAAGCAACTGAAATCCATATGGAATATGCGAAAGATCATCTTTAATGATTAGAGATTTTAGAGAGCGAGAGCTTCATCTTAATTTACACTATTAGATTTTATACATCTACCTTAAGAAGGCAGTATTAACTTCAAAATATGAGAGACTAAGCTTAAATTCTTTGATTGCAAGGCAGCTTTCCAATGCTTTGAAGCTCCCAAGAGGCAACACTGTCGAATGTACTGATATCGGTTTACTATAGATTATAGCTGTCACTCGAATTCATAAATCAAAATCAAGTCCTGGCATGGAAAACTTTTATGTTTGACAAAATATCTTCACAAATTTGCTAATAATCATTGGTCGAGTCAACGCTAGAATCTCCAACCATATTGTTCAGCTGGGACTTCTCAAGCATATACTACTGTGCCCAAAAAATAAGGTGACATAGTATTTATTTTGAAAATTCTTTATTCATTCTTCCAAATCAATTTCATCCTCTTCAAAGTAATCCCCTCCCGATGCAATGTACTTGTACCAACGGATTTTCCAATCTTCGAAACAGTGGTTGTAGTCACTTTCCGGTATGGCCTTCAGTTCCGTCTTCGCTGCGGCTTGAATCTCCTCTATCGCATAAAAACGGTGTCCCCGGAGTGGTCTCTTGAGTTTGCTGAACAGCCAGAAGTCACACGGCGCCAGGTCAGGTGAATACGGTGGTTGCGGAACAATATGGGTTGAGTTTTTGGCGAAATGATCACAAATTACGAGGGCAGTAAGGGATGGTGCATTATTGTGGTGTAAAAACTAAGAATTGTCTTTCCACAATTCCGGCCTTTTTAGGCGGATAGCGTTACGCATACGATGCATAACGTTTAAATAATATTTCTTGTTGACTGTTTGACCAGTTGGAGGAAATTCATAACGCACAACACCATGATAATCGAAGAAACCAGTCAACATGACCTTGATTTTTGAGCGACATTGCCGCGATTTTTTTGGTCTCGGCTCTCTTTTTACACGATATTCGCTCGATTGATCGGTTGTTTCGGGGTCGCAAGTATAGATCCAAGTCTCATCGCCAGTTATAATGCATTTCGTGATACCCTGGTAGTCGGAAAGCATCGTTTCACATACTTCAACGAACGCATTTTTTCGAAAAAATTCAATGTATTCGGTACCAGTCGAGATTTGATGCGCTTGAGGCCCAAAACATCCTTCAAAATGGTATTGGCTGAGCCTTTCGATATGTCAACTTCATCAGCAAGGTCTCTAATTGTTAATCAACGGTTTTTCAACTCTAAATCTTTGATTTGTTGAACGTGAGTTTCGTCGGTTGAGGTTGATGGTCGCCCTGAACGCTCTTCGTCTTCAACACGTTCAGGGCCGGCTTTTAACTCACTTTACCACTTTTAAACATTTTTCCTCATCACCAAAGGCTTTCTGCACCATCCTCTACGTATCCGCAGCAGAAAATTGGTTCCGTAAACAAAATTTAAAAATTCTTTGCTCAACAAATTTCGACATCGCAAAAAACGAAAAACTCACTTTAAGTATTATATTTTGACATGAAATTTGACATAAATGTGACTGACTGCACTACTTTCTCTGAAAAAATAATTCTCCAAATCCTTCGACGCGCTTAGTTTAAATTCAAATGTCACCTTCTATCTAGCTGCCGTAAAAACTCGTCTACGAAACCCATGATAAGGCTATATCCACGCCTGGCTTGTTGGTACTAAGAACTTTACTGAAAATTTCTTCTATACTTAAGGTAAAAAACCATAAAATTGACAAAACAAAAAGAACTGATAACTTTCAGGTGACTAAAAAAGCCTTACCTTTCAATCTAATGTATCTTTGGAAAAATATTATGGCAAACTCATAGAGAAGCTGGGATACCAATAAGAATTCCCAAACATCAACTTTGCCATTTTCTATTGATTCCAAGGCTCGTGCACTCTCACTTAACCAAGCTCCGCACTGGCACATACACATAGGTACATATATACACAATTATCCATACATAACTCACATACTTTTGTAATTTGCGTAGAAAACTCATAAAATACATTTTGATTGCTCGCTTAATAACTCCTAAATTTAACGCCTCTAATTTTCTTTGCAGCCTCTAAATTCAACACTCAATCATTAATTATGAACAGAGCAGCAGCAGCAACAATATAAACAACAACAACTGGTGCGGTAGTTACAAATGCCAGAGGCTGCTTACTAAGTCCACACAGATACAAATTTACGAATAGCGAAGCATTAAGTGTTGAAGATTCTATGCGCCTGCGCGTCTGCCTTGAATTCCATAACACACATGCGCACAAGCAAATTTGTGGCTTTACATAGCGTAACGGATGCTTAAATTTCAAAAGATTTTTGTAACTTTTCTTATTGTTGTTGTTTTCTTTTTCACTGCTGCTTCACCTTTCAACCAGCGCGATTAGTAACGCATTTTTCATTTTACTTACACACATATGTATATGTGCGTGTGTATTAGGATGTGTCAGGCGATAAAATAAAACGAGAAGGTGTGTAGAAAAGTTATGAGCCAACGGTGTGAAGCGGGCGTATGGCGGGGCATGTGGCACATTAATAAAACTATACTTTTAGTTTTGTGTGAGGCAATGCATGTGTAAATGTGTGTGCGCATATAAAAAAGTATAGCGCTCTGCATTAGAATTAGCCAGCAACGGCTCTAGTAAGCGTGTGTTACAATTGAAACAATACCTTTTTGATTATAACTAATGGGCGAGCGCTGTGGCTCGACGGCATGGAAAATGCATAATAACACCGCCAGCGTCTGCAAATGCGATTATTGAATATGAGTTTTAAACATTTTTAATTTGGAACATTAATTAGTGGCAAGTGGAGAGAAGAAAAGCGAAACAATTTAAGGTGCTTGGTAGCTCTCGCACTTTTGTCTTATTAAATATTGAGAGCAAATTCCATTCGAATTTTTTGTTGCACTGCTGTGCTTTAATGGGCTCATCGTTAGCCACAATCAAAAAGTGATAATCAAAATTTAAGAAGAATTAATATGAAGAAAAAAGTGTGGGCAAATGAGCGATAAATAAAAAATAATTTAAAATGTTTTTGTTGTTAACTTTTAAAACTTTTAATTTGAAATTTAGTTTCTTCACACGAAGCTTTTTACATAGCAACATTTTGTGAGTAGGCGTAGCTAGAAACGTACACTCTCAGTAAATACTTGAATTTTATTATTTATACTTTCATTTTTGGATATCTTTAATACTTAACCATTAAATTTACATATATTTGTCTGCTTAAAGCTCAAAGTTTCGTTGAACTTTATTAGCATTGCTCTGACAAAGATTCAATTTTTTCAACTATCCATTCCATCATCTATGTTTCCATGCCATACTTATAAGCATAACGAAAATCGCAATAATTTTAGGTGGATCAAAGTTAGTTTTTACAGTTGAGATCAATAGTTTTTTGTTGGTTTCAACCATCATATTGTTACTGAAGTCCACCCTAAGGATAAGCTTTTCTTTGGCAAGGCATACATAATAGTAGTATAATAAAGTAAGCTATATCATTTCTTTTCTTTCTTCTTTACTGGCGTAGGCACCGCTTACGCGATTATAGCCGAGTCATCAACAGCGCGCCACTCGTTTTTTCTCTTCGCTACGTGGCGCCAATTGGATATTCCAAGCGAAGCCAGGTCCTTCTCCACTTGGTCCTTCCAACGGAGTGGAGGTCTTCCTCTTCCTCTGCTTCCCGCGGCGGGTACTGCGTCGAATACTTTCA
Source organism: Bactrocera correcta (assembly GCA_027475135.1). Taxonomy (NCBI): domain Eukaryota; kingdom Metazoa; phylum Arthropoda; class Insecta; order Diptera; family Tephritidae; genus Bactrocera; species Bactrocera correcta. Next base: position 166,402,381 of record CM050325.1, read on the forward strand.
GAGCTGGAGTGTTTTTATCCATCCGGACAACATGACCTAGCCAGCGTAGCCGCTGTCTTTTAATGCGCTGAGCTATGTCAATGTCGTCGTATATCTCGTACAGCTCATCGTTCCATCGAATGCGATATTCGCCGTGGCCAACGCGCAAAGGACCATAAATCTTTCGCAGAACCTTTCTCTCGAAAACTCGCAAGGTCGACTCATCCGTTGTTGTCATCGTCCAAGCCTCTGCACCATATAGCAGGACGGGAATTATGAGTGACTTATAGAGTTTGGTTTTTGTTTGTCGAGAGAGGACTTTGCTTCTCAATTGCCTACTTAGTCCGAAGTAGCACCTGTTGGCAAGAGTTATCCTGCGTTGGATTTCTAGGCTGACATTGTTGGTGGTGTTTTCGCTGGTTCCAAGATAGACGAAATTATCTACAACTTCAAAGTTATGACTGTCAAACGTGACGTGAGTGCCAAGTCGCGAGTGCGACGACTGTTTGTTTGATGACAGGAGATATTTCGTCTTGTCCTCGTTCGCTGCCAGACCCATTTCGTTTGCTTCCTTGTCCAGTCTGGAGAAAGCAGAACTAACGGCGCGGGTGTTGAGGCCGATGATATCAATATCATCGGCATACGCCAGCAGTTGTACACTCTTATAGAAGATGGTACCTTCTCTGTTGAGTTCTGCAGCTCGAACAATTTTCTCCAGAAGCAAGTTGAAAAAGTCGCACGATAAGGAATCGCCTTGTCTGAAACCTCGTTTGGTATCGAACGGCTCGGAGAGGTCCTTCCCGATTCTTACGGAGCTTTTCGTGTTGCTCAACGTCAGCTTACACAGCCGTATTAGTTTTGCGGGGGGGATCAGAGTCAATCACTCTAGCCGAAATCAAATAACGATAAAAATCATGAAATCGATTTCATCGACAACTTCTGATGCTTCGCAAGCATTATAACTTACAGAGGGGTTGCAGCCGATGCAGTTTGAACGAATATTATACAATCGGTATGAACAAGATCCCTTATCTCCGGAAGAACAAAGCTCAGAATATTCTACTCAGCCATTATGTCGACACTAATATTATGGAAGCGAAACAAGGCTGGTCTCGAACTCTATAACTCAAAGAATGCAAACAAACCTCAGTAAGCGTTGCCAAATTATCTCTGGAGAATTAAGCGCCATGGTGTTGAACAAAACAGCTCCAGCGTTAGCATTATGAGGATGTCTTTTCGTTGAAATGTAACTTAAGTATTGTTCGGATTAGTGATTTAATTCAATAAGAATCATTTTGTTGCTATATAAGAAATTTTGAAGTTTTGCCACCAGTTTTGTGAAATTATAGAAAGGAGGATCTTTAAAAATAATAGTAAAATACACAGACATCAAATCTTGAGGTTTGTACCTTCTCAAAATAAATCTTATTTCATTATTAAATTGTGTGCCATCCACTGGAGATTTTGTTGTTTTCTTCTCAGTTTCATAAAAAATGATATAGCTAAAAGCATCTCTTTCTTTCGTTTTTAATCTTAAGCTCTCCAAATGTTCCATAACATAACATATGTAAGTAGCATTGTCGCTTTGCTGATATTAAAAATGCTTTTACTCTTTGTTGAGTTCAAACATGATCTCCCGTCTTTTCTTGCTTTACATTGTCATCGTTGGTTTCTGCCGCGAATTTTCACGCTCTGAGACATTATGTAAATGAGTACTGAATTAGAAATTTTATTTTCTAAAATCTACAGGTGTTTACAAGGTTTTGAATTGGCTTACAATGTCATTACAAAGTCGTAAAAATCGGACAAATCAAAGAGCTTATTTGAGGAATTGAGTGAGAAGTGATATGGCAGTGACTTTTAAAATAACGCACTATACTAAAGCTTATTAGTTGAGCTACATTTTACTTTGAGCATATTAAAGTTAGACACACATAAAACACAGTAAATATCAGAGGTTCTTAAGACATAACCTAAGCGAACCGCCACTCTACTCCGTAGCGTATTTTATAGTTAATTAAAAAAGGTTCAATGGAAATTTAAATTATTAGTTTATTTATGTAAATGTTAAGCGAATCGTGTTACACATCTCACACCAAATTTACAAGATTATTAAAAGGCAGATTATGTGTATACACCTAATAAAATCTACCTGTCTACCTGACTATTTGGAGCAACAGCTACTTAGTCATGTACAAACGAACACACCAAATAGCAAAGCGATCGTTTTGAATAAGTGGAACGAAGTAGAATCGATTAAATTGGAAAATGATTATGGTGCAACCTACCATATAATTATTAAGTAGGCCAGCCGCGCCCTTTATCTGGGCATTAAGAGAATATATTTAGAGTTAAAGGGCATATTTGAAGTTTAGTAGGCATGCTATTGTGGAACCATATAAATATATATTTATATGTATGCACATAAGGGAGTGTAAATGTATGTTGCTATGTGTTGTACGTATAAAGTATATGGAAATATATATATATCAATCGGTTTGTGGTAATTAAATGTAGATTAAACGTGGAAACTGTGGGCAGGTATGAATTAGCTATCTGGAGCAAAAACACGGCTATAAAAATATATTTTTTATAACATAAAGATAACGGTTAAATTGAGTTTATTTGGATATTTGTAAAAAAAACAATATAAAGCACGAAACCCTCTTACAGTGAAGGGAAAACTTGTATCATTGTGAGTTAGAAAAGAAGTGTGTTCATAAAGCCATTGACCCCAACCGTTTACTTCAGGAAAGGTACAAAGAATAGTCGCTAGTACTATTAATTATTTTATTGTTTACCTACCAGACTTTGTCTATATAAAAAAATTTTCCAATGATTCTAATTGAAATACAGATAGGCCCTCACATTTTTAGGGGGAACATGTTTAACTTATGGCACCGTGCGACTACTTCCTTTTCGAAAAAATGCATTTGCCCATGAAAGGAAAGCGTTATGCAGACGTAGAGGCCATTCAAAAGGCTGGCAGCAGAAGGAGACTATTTTGAATAAAATGAATTGATTTTGTCGAAGAAACCATTTGTTCTGTTTTTTAAAGTCCTGTTTATTTTGGAACACACCTTGTAGAATGGTATCAACACATGGGTTGCCGAAAAGGCGAGTGTTTCAGAACAAGGTATTGAACTCTTGCTTTAAATATTGACTTGACTGATATATTTAATATTTTATTATTAAACACGAAGTTGAATGGTATATTTAACAGTATAATCAGCAAATTAAAACAAGTAAGGAAGAGCTAAGTTTGGGTGCAACCCGAAAACTTTATTCTAGAAATTGTAGCCTCTTTATGTTCGAAGGATCTGTGTTAGATTACCTGCTTTCTTGCCTCGTGGATTAAAATTATAAATAAACTAGCTGAGGTCCAGGCGTTGTCTTGCGTGAAATTATGTGTTTTGAAATGAAAAAAGAGTTGAATGTATTATATTTTGTGTTTAAATAATTTATTTGCGATTTTTCTAGATTTTTTCCAATGTAGCGCAGATTGATAAACAACATTTTTTGGTTTCTGTTGCGGTGCGTAAATGTATAGAGTAGATGGGTTTCGAACTTATGAACACGCCACGTATAGCAGGCCGTGTAAAAAATATAGAATTTCCAGAGTAATGCCACATACTTCTAGCGACTATCCTTGTGTCCTGTTGATTCTCATTGCAAATGCAATTTTACCTGGAAACTGAATACGTTTGAGCTTAAATGGCAAATCGTTGAAACTCAAAGGAGTTCGTAGTACCAAGCATTCGGCGCCCTTGTATTCGATAGCTGCGTCACATTAAGTCGAGTTCCATTACACAGTTTCGGCACATGAAGATTGCGAAACATAATAATGACAGATCCAACTTTGAGACGCAAATGATGCGGCGGCATACCAAGCCTCTCCGTCTTCATAATCAAGACGATTGGAATTTTTGTTCGAATCCTATAATTGACGCAGACTTGAAGGCTGATATGTTGAAATGATCATCGCGAAAAATGTGCGAACTTCAGTGGCATGCGAATCGTCCATCGTTTGATTCCAACGATTATCATGTTCTAGCAATTGTAATTGCTGGCATGCTTTTCAAAAAGTTGCACACACCGTACGCAATGACTCAAATGAAGTTGAACCGCGCACATTAATCAATAGCAACCGAAGGTAGAAGCAATCATCGTTTTTCGGGAGGATTGTATAAATTCATCCTAATGCATTAGTTGAGAACACACGCGAAATTTCGTCTACTAGTTTATCTGTGTAAACAGTTTTTCTACGTTGCATTCTTTGTATAATATTAAGGTATTTCCGAATAGAGCAATTTTCTCCCGCACAGATCCCTGACGTAAGTCAAGAAAATACTCGTCAATGACAATTTTATTGTTGACGGTGTTTCCGTTGCCTGTACTATATTCTATGGGTTGAAATACATACATTGGCCTTCTCCAAATGAACTGCGAGTTTCACAACAGTCGGAAGAGGTTCATGAATTGCAAAAGTAAATGTCCTACAAAGGTATTTGGTAATCTCTTCTCGTTCAAGGCCAATTACCGCCATGTTGCTTTCCTTGGTGACGTACTTGCAAACGTATTTGATCGATTTCACCAAACAGCAATATTCAACATTGATTGATTTAAAGTGGGATTGTTGTGCTGCAAGGTCCAGGAATCATATCGGTTTTCATCACATCGTATAATAATGGATCTTTCTCTGCATCAGGAATTTCCGCAATTTCATCAATTTGAACCATTTACTGTGTGGTAAAACTCTCTTTTGCCACTCAACAGAGAACATCTAGTAGCTAACAGCACCCAATATACGTTGCTTCAAGATCCCATCAAAGATCGTAGCTGCTGTTTGAAAAATGAATGATTTAAATAATTTAAAAACAAAACAAAAAATTTAAAAAAATTTTTATGGAAAAAAGTTCACTTTCAGAATTGTCCAAATATCCGACTTAGGGGTATGGAAAATAGATAGCAGCCGATGAGTGAGGTTTCACAATACTTCATCGCTTCATCAGAATTTTTTTATAACTTCAACAAAAATTCGGTTGGGTTGGAATCCTTAATATGGGCCACAATTATAAACAAATTATTTTAATTACTTGTACAATAAAAACAGTTGCTCACTTAAATATGTTCGTAACATAGCTGTTTCATTATTATTAGTTCAGTGAAACTATAACTGTAAGAAATTTTGTAAATTATTTTAAATTTTATTTTATTAAAATAAAAAATATATAAAACAAGAAAAAATGTTAACTTGGGTTGCACCGAAGCTAAATACCCTTCACAGATGCATTTCTGTTCGTAACTATGTGTGCAGTTTGTATGGCAGCTATATGCTATAGTTAACCGAACTGAACAATTTCTTCGGAGATTACATTGTTGCCTTAGCAAATAATATATACCAAATTTCGTGAATATATCTTGTCAAATGTGAAAGTTGTCCATAAAAGAACTTGATACCGATCGCTCAGTTTGTATGGTAGCTATACGCTATAGTTAACCGATCTGAACAATTTTCTCGGATATTACATTTTTGTCCTAGAATATAATCTATACCAAAGTTGGTGAAGATACATTGTCAAATGCGAAAGTTTTCCATATGAGAATTTGATTCCGATCGTTTAGTTTATATGGCAGCTGTATGTTATAGTGGTCCGATATCGGCCGTTCCGACAAATGAGCAGCTTCTTGAAGAGAAAATGACGTTTGCAAAATTTCAAAAGGATATCTTAAAAACTGAGGGACTAGTTCGTATATATACAGACAGACGGACAGACAGACGGACATAGCTAAATCGACTCAGCTCAACATACTGATCATTTATATATAGTATATACTTTATAGGGTCTCCGACGCTTCCTTCTGGGTGTTACAAACATCGTGACAAACTTAATATACCCTGTTCAGGGTATAAAAATAATGAAAAAGTATACAAAACTCGGCTATAATCGGAGTAGCCGTGATACTATGATAGCACTTGCTTTCTGTTTCTTTCTGAAAAATTTTTGAATAATTTGCTCTCAACTAAGTATTTTACATCTCTTTATATGCATCACTTCGAGAAAACAAATTTATAATCTTCACAATCTAAAACCAAATTACGTTAGTTTGACCAAAAACAAAAGCAAAGCCAATTAAAGTAATAATTGTAATAACAAAAACCGCTGTTCGGCCGTCAAACTTTGGCTTTGTAGCCTGCGGCTAGTAGTTTCGATTAGGAAACGATGTTAAGCCAACGAGTTGGCAGTGCGTCTGCCACATGCAACATGTGGCATAGTTATGTGTGGTGTGCGGTGGTGTGAAATCTGCAATTTACGCAAACGCATAAGGATGTGGCAAGCAGCAAGAGTCATATAGTGTGACTAGATATGAAGAAAACTGCGAAGGTTTGCGAAGGAAAAGTCGAATTTGCAAATGATAAGCACAGCACAACTGTTGATGGCGGAAATAGAACTGCATAAAAATTTGCAATTCATGCCACAAAGGCTAGGCAAATGAATGTAATGAAATGGTATTGGCAGACCAAAGCAGCGATGCAGCCAAAGACAGTCAGTCAGTCACTCGGTGTTGCAAGAATGCATATTGTGCTGCATAATTGCTTGCGTCGTCATCGTCATCAACAACAACAACTTAAATGAGCAGCAGAAGCCCAGCACATCAACATCAATGCCATTGACATTGCCACAAACAAAACAGTTGCTGCATGCCTCACATAAGCATATTCGTACATTGCGTTTTTTGCAGCAACTGTGTGTAGCAAATGCCTGCCCATCTACCTGTTAGTTGCTTTGGTTAGTATGCCACAACGTGCGCGCCTAGAAGTGGCAAACTCATCAACTGCCTTTGCAGAGGTAAATATTTAGTGCTTCTTATATGCAACAGCGGCGAACTGTAGTGGTAGCCACTTGACTTGCGCTTACTAAAATGGGACGTACGAATGTGGCAGCTATGAGTTCAATGGGTTGTTGGAAGCAGAGCTTCCAAACAGTCGCCAGTGTCCACACTTAAATGCGTGCCTGGGAGTGGTCATTGAGTGCGTGGCCTTTCTTGTTGTTGTCCACTAACTGTTAGACCCTGCCGGTGCAGAATATTATTTGTCTTCTTTAATTTGTAAGCAGCAAGTTGTTGGAGTAGCGTATTGATAGAAAATTTATTACTGAAAGTTCTTCCTTGTTTGGCGTTAACTTAGTGACTCAAGTCAAATTCTCCATATAATTATTAATATCTTTTTTGGATCAAAGTTATACCCTAATACTCTTCATAAACAAAAATTTCTACACAAAAACGTAATTTGAATCGGTCAGTTTGAGTGAAAGCTGTCTGGTCTCATCTGAAAAACATATTCGGAGATGGCAGAGTTGTCTTGGAAAATTATGCACACTAAGTTTCTTGAAAGTATTTCTTCAAATAAAATAGTCAACTTGAGTTTGATTGATTATCTGTGGTTCTCAGTGTCTCTCTATGATTTTAGTAGTTCTCATTGACTTTTGCTAATTCTCAGTGATTCTCTCTGGTTCTCAATAGCTCTCGGTAGATCTCCCTAGTTCTCAGAAGTTCTCCCTGGTTCTGAGTGGCTCCCACTGTTTCTCAGTGGTTCTTAGTAGCTGTCGCTGGTTCTTCCGGATTCACAGTAGTTTTCACTGCCACTCCTTGGTTCTCACTAGTTTTTAGTAGTTTTTCTTGGTTCTTATTGTCTCCCCCTGGTCCTCAGTGATATCATTGATTCTCACTGACTCTCCCTTTTTATTATTGGATAACACTGGTTCTCTCTGATTCTCAGTGATTCTCACACCCTCTTCCTGGCTTTTATTGCTTCCCACTAGCTCTCCCTGGTTCTCAGTGGTTTTTACTGTCTCCCGCTGGTTAGCAGTGGTTCTCACTGATTTTTATTAGCCCTATTCCTGAGTGATTCTCAGGTTCTCCGTGGTTCTCAGTATTTTTGTGTGCCTCACTGTATCCTACTACATCTCCCTGATTCTCAGTACTTCTCACTGCCTTTCGGTAGTTCTTATTTTTTTTACTGGCTTTTCCTTTTCGCTATAGTTCTCAGTAGCTCTCAATTGTTCTAACTGATTATCACTGCTTCTCTCTTATTGTCACTGGTTCTCACTTCTTCTCCTTGGTTCTCAGGGCTATCATAGGTATTCCGTAATTTTAACTGGCTGTCCCTGGTTCTCATTAGTTATCAGTGGTTATCAGTGTTTCTCAGAAGCTCTCACTGTTTCTTACTGCCTATCACTGTTTCTAACTGCTTGTTCGTAGTTCTCATTGGCTCTGCCTATTTCTCAGTGGTTCTCTGTAACTCATCGTGGTTCTCTGTAATTCTCAGCGTCTTTCAGAACGATATCTCGAAAAATGCTTCAGCTCGTTCATGTAGAAAAATAAGTATTGGCTAACTATCGAGTTCAGAAACTTAGTTAAAACCTAAGTTAAAACCAATAAGGAACATTTCATGCTTCCAAGGATTATAGCCGGCAGTTTAACTTAGTATTCGGACAAAGTTTCACCGCAATGCATTCATTGGTGCTGGATTTGCATACTGAAAATAGAAAAAAACGAGATGGAATTTAAAAATGTTTTAAATGAAAAGTTGACGTGATTGTAGTCCGAGTTCGTTCATTTTCGCACTGAAGCATAGGAAAATCTAGATTGAAACATAATATGCTTGGTTGATTTCGGTGGAGCAGGTCCTATACCTACTATAAAGAGATCCTGTACCATTCCGGTGTAAAATTTAATGGCTCTTATGCATTGGACGATGGAGTCATGTGTAGAAGTTCACGCAAGTGAGGAAAGTTCTCTGATCGCCATTCACTTGGAAGTGGCCAGAATCGATTCTTTTACATATGACTGAAGCAGCTCACGACTTCCGGTCTCTGATCTCTAGTGACCTCTGGGTAGCCTCAGAATATTCGTTTGAAGGCGAGCTAAAGGGAGAAGGCGAAATATTCCCTACTTAGGGTTGTGCGCTGGGTTTGGGACACGCCACGTAAAAAAACACTCCCAATGAAAGGAAACAACAAGACACGGATGAGTGAACCCCTTTTTAATGACGATCATGGCAAACGAAATACGGACTACGAATTGAGGGCATGCACCTGGAATGTTCGGTCTCTTAATTGGGAAGGTGTCGCTGTCCAGCTGGTTGATGTTCTCATGAAAATAAAGGCTGACATCACCTCCGTCCAAGAAATGCGATGAACGGGACAAGGGCAGAGACGAGTAGGTCCTTGTGGCATTTACTACAGTGGCCATATAAAGGAGCGCAAGTTTGGTGTGGGATTCGTGATGGGAGAGAGACTTCGTCGCCGAGTACTACCATTCACGTCGCTGATTTGCGCTCACACCGCGACGGAAGAAAAGGAAGATGTGACCAAAGATGCCTTATATGAGCGCTTGGAGCGCACTTATGAGGGCTACCCCCTCCAGGATGTCAAAATCGTGCTTGGCGACTTTAACGCCAGAGTGGGCAAAGAAGGTATCTTTGGTACTATGGTCGGTAAATACAGCCTCCAAGGCCATCTCCAAATTTGTTGATTCTGATCGATTCGGACCACTGTTTTGTTGCAGCTAAAATTTCCACCCGCCTCTGTGCAGCAAAAACGCACGGCAATAAACCTAAGGCAGGTTCGACGTCGAGAAGGTGCAATCACAACACACAGCCGAACGATTTTCCACTCGGCCTGCACTCTTGCTCTCTAAGAGCAATCGACAACAACTAGGTAACCGACCAGATGTTCACAATGCGCCAAATCTTGAAAAAGACCCGTAAAAGGAGAATCGACACACACCAATAGATATCAATATTAACAGCCGTGCTGTTAGTTTTTGGGTTTGGCAGTGAAAGAGGGCAAGACGAAATATCTCCTGTATCAAACAAACAGCCGTCGCACTTGCGACTTGGCTCTCATGTCACTGTTCATGGTCATAACATTGAAGTTGTAGATAATTTCATCTACCTTGGAACCAACGTAAGCACCACTAGCAATGTCAGCCTGGAAATCCAACGCAGGTTAACTCTTGCCAACACAGAAAAGTTCTGCGAAAGATTGATGGTCCTTTTCGCGATGCACGGCGAATATCGCATTCGATAAAACGATGAGCTATGAGATATACGACGACATCGACATAGTTCAGCGAATTAAAAGACAGCGACTTCGCTGGTTAGGTCATGTTGTCCGAGTGGACGAAAACACTCCAGCTCTGAAAGTATTCGGCGCAGTGCCCGCCGGAGAAAGCAGAGGAAGAGGAAGACCTCCACTCCGTTAAAAGGACCAAGAGGAGAAGGACTTGACTTCGCTTGGAATATTCAATTGACAAGAAACGACTGTCGCTCGGTTGTTAACACGGCTATAATCGCGTAAGCGGTGTCTACGCCAGTAAAGAAGAAAAATAAGATGCATTGAGTTGTTGAATTATGGGTCTTTAAGCAATTATCAGTTCCGTTATATTGGAAGTGGGCGTGATTATAATCCAATTTCACTCGCAAGTATGAAGTGTTGAAAAGATTTGCACTTTGCGAATGTATAATTCAAATGAGACTGAATTATATGATATACATATAAAGTTAGGTTAAAATTAATTGTGTATAATATTTGCAAAATATGTAGAATACAGAGCTGATAGTGAATATCAAGCTGTGCTGATGTTTTTAGAGGAAAACTATTTTTCCAACGCAGGGATAAAGCTGGCTTCTCTGACCCTACTATATATCCAGAAGAAATATTACTGGAATTCATCTGGAGTGTGTTGAGATGAGGGCTTTAATAACGCTGATCTTACCCGGTTCGGATGGGTAAGTAAGAATAAGAGCTCTTGAATGCATCATAAGTCCTCATGGTTGAACGGAGGATCTCTTCTACAATATATGTTGAATGGAAATAATTGCAACATGTTTGAAAGTTGCTTGTGTTATTCAGATAGAATGAGTATCCATAATATGGGCTCATCTTATTAATTCTGCTAATTAAATTTGTTATCGTTTAAAATTCCGATAAAAGTATAATTTTAAGTTTCAATATATAAGTGCTCCTTATAGCTCGTGGGGGGTCAACGAGCATCTCTTGCAAATTTAAATTATTAATTTGTGACTATTTTCCATAATTTACTGCAACCTTAACTCATTAGAAAGTATCGCGAAATTTAACTAATGAATAATACCAACCAATACATACACTAACATAATTTAAGGATTGTTCCATCCTCTGAAGACAAAATTAAAAGCAAACCAGCATTGAAAATTTGTATTGAAAAATATTGCTTAAAGACAATTTCTAATTACTTGCTTTCCCACTGCTGCTTTTACTAAAGATAGCAAATACATACACACACATACATACATAAATGAGTTGGTTGTGCTGTTGCGAAATACACTCCCAATATATCAAAGCCTGAAATGGCGGCCAATTGGCAGAATGACATTGTCACATTGTAAAGGCATTTAAAACAACTATGAAGATACTTAATCGTTTGTCACCACAAAGTGTTGGTGTTGTTGCCGGTTTTGTGTATGTTGGCTGAGTTGTTTTGCCTCCAAGCGCTTTGGTCTGCAGTCAAACATTTGTCATTCTCATTTCATGGATTAGCTGACTTTGTCAGTTGCGCTGTAGGTGTGGTCAGCAGTCAAGTGCAGTAAAAGCACTAAATAGCGGTAATGAAAAATTAAATGCTTCATGAAAGTCATAATAGGATTAAAATGAATATATGAACCCGATCAACAGTTACTATTAGTAATAACAACAGTGCTTTACTTAGTGGGTAGAATAGTAGATGTGGCAGAATGGAAATAAAATAGAAGGCGGGTTTGTCTCTGGCAAATACTTTCTAAGTTCTAAGGTGTAGTTGTACTCGAAATAGGCTAGTAATTTATTGGATATAGTCAACAAACGTATGGATATCAAACTATTTTTTTTTTATATTTATTGAGGGACTCCAGTCATTGCTTAAGAGGTGTTTTGTGAAATATTCTTCTTTTTCTCTAGATTAATGGCATCTAATTATAAAAGATATACTCAGTTTATAATAAAAACATTAGCTTTAGAACATAAAAAGACTTCCCAAACATTAGAGCGTAGAATTTTGAAGCTCACAACTCCTGAGCAAACGGGTATTGAACTTTCGTTTGGATCTCATTTTCGCAGGCTTTTGCCTTGGAAAAATTCCTATGTTTAGGAATTATCCTTATGCACTGTCAGTGAGGCTATCACAAATCAGATGGGTGCTCGGTTCACCGAAAGGGTGACAATCATGACGCTTCAATCCTAGTTTATTGAAAGCTGGACATTCGGAAAGAAGGTGTTTAGATGTTTTCGTCTCGATTTTTTCAAGAACACTTCTAAAATTAGCGCCAGTGAACTTTTTTAACCCCACCGTATGTGTATCTATTAAAGTGTTTGGTTAACATGTCGTCAGTTGTGGCAAGGTCAAACTGGATGTGAGTAAGTACTATACTCCTTACAGGATCATCCAAAGTAAAGAAAAAACGTGTTTTAGTTAAAACTTTTACTTAGAACTTGGAGGAAAGAAAAAACCATAAATTAGAATTAGTTTTGGCAAACATTTTAACAAAAAAATTAAAATTTCTGTGAAATTTTCCAAAATTATTTCAAATAGTTGTAATCGAAAAAACTCCATCGTCCGAGTCCACAAGAACTGTATATCAAAGATTTGTAAAATTTTATAATGATCGGTTGTGGAGTTCCCGAGAAATCTTGCCAACCGAATTCAAACCCACAGTATCGAGAAAAACGCGTTGAAAGACGGCGCACTTAGCCTAGCTAGCACAAGTTCTCAAGGCTGTATTTCCGAAATAATTTTTCGGATCAACTTGAAAAATTAAGGAAATATTCTAGAAGTTTTGAAAAATTTAATAAGAAAATCGACTTTTTTAAACCCGCTAACCCATGTTATCACGTAAGTGACCCACCAGCGACCTCGAGTTTAATACTACCGCCATGGTACCGAAGTCAATTCTGATCACTCTGATGAAAAGTGAACTTAGATGTAGCGTATATAGTATATTGCTTTCTTCTAGTCAGTGTGCCGTTAGCTTTCTTGTCTCATATATATATACATATGTATATCGCATATAGCTTATCGAGTTCTGTTTTGGATGATTCAGGGTAGAGAAACCCTTTAGCGATTCAACGACTTTAAGTATTCATTTTGCTTTTCAAATATACTGACATATATATATACATGCTCACATCAATACGCCAAAAAGTACTTACAATAAATTTTGGAAAATCACTTAAAAATCAGTTAGGCGACCGTTGGTCGCGCCTGCCTGTGCTCAGTCTACCATGACAGTGGTCATCAGTTGCTGCAAATGAAATAACAGCATTTAAACGTTTGCCAACAGAATTTGCCGTTGCAATAAGTTGACTACGATTGACATAAAATTCCATTTGACATTTTTTGCAGCTTTCAGATTTTTTACACTCATTTCGCTTGCAACATTTCTGCCAGACAATTGATGTGATTTAAAAAGAAATGTCTGAAATAGCTTTTTCATTTTCTGCACCCAAATGTCGGCGCGCGCCTGTTAAGCGCTTTCATAATAAATTGAAAATACCGAAAAAATGCAAGAATTCCAAAGAGCAATGGAGTTGTGATTGCATTTCTTTTTCCGCTGAAATTAGACTGTCTATTGTCAGCCAAACTATTGTAACGGTTTATTGGTTGTCGCTTGCTAACGGTGCTCAAGTGACAAGGTCGATCAGTGTTGGTATAGTTTGTTGTTGTATTGTTCGAATTCACATCATCTCAGCGCGAGATATTTATGATATATACGATTACTAAACCTTTTAGTTGTTGCATTTTTCCAATTAACCTTGGTGAAGGGCAGTAATTACAATTTAGTTCTGCCGATTATGTAATAATTTTGCAAATTTTGAAGTTTTATAATTTTTCCACTTTCTTGAAAAGAACTTTAATTTTGAGTATACATTTGAGGAAATTGGCATCATGTTTGAGCTTGTGGTGAGAGAAAATTTACTGCTGTATGCATTCTGATATGGCAAATACCATCAATACAAATGGCATCGCCATGAAATAGGCACTCATTGAGCCAAAAATTGTAGGTATGTGTCCAGAAATAAATCATTATCTTTATTTAGTTGATATTAGTTAATTATAAAAGTATTTTTATACTGTATTAGCAATCTTTAGAGCTGCTATTCGTTTTTCTAGAATTATAATTATTTTTAAGTGAACAAGTGACATGACTAACTATTGAATATCATACTTTCAAGTTAAAGAATCTGTCTAATGAATATAGTTATCGATTATCAGAATTAGGCTTTGACTTTATGGGTGACTATTTTCTAATAGAGTCCGATTTTAGTTTCTTAAAATTAGCGTTAAATTACTATGAGTTAACACTGAGTAGAAAATAATCACTTCTTTATTAACGTTAATAATATAACTGTTTATTTTTTTATGATTCATACCTTTGTTTGTGAAAGAAATTTTGTGAAATTTAAAAACTTTGACAAGTTGAACTTGTCAACACTCTGTTAAAATACAGTTAACCGAATTAATTCTTCATTCGATACCACATATAGTGCTTGTTTATCGTGGATGTTTTGTTTGATTTCAATCCTCTGACAATATGCTGAACTTGTGGAATCTACGAAAATAGTGGACTGAATTAGTTATACAAAAGTGATACATTTCGAGATATCCCTCTTTATTACAGAAAAAAAAACACAGCTCTTAGAACGATGTCGCTTTCGAAGGTCAAGCGACTTCAGATCTTACACAAGCTGTATTTTGTATGCTTTCAATTTAAAACCTCGACGAAAAATGTACCACTTCGTTCCATACGTCAAGTACAAGTTGCTGCAAATGGCGCCGATCTACTCTCTACGGTCTTCGTGTAACTATCTTCTTCAACGCGTGTTGGACGTGGTCTATTTGGTCGAATATTATCCAGTAATTAAGGGTGTCAAGATGGATGTTAAGATGGATGATCGTGTTGTGAATAGTAAACTCAGTAGGTCGATTATGTTCACCATAAATTGAGTGAAGCATTCGAAACAAATTCTTTGCGGAACGTAAATTTTCGTAATAAAGTTGAACGATTTATAGATGTTGTTCAGACGTCTTTCCATTATGAAATTCCAAACAATACTGAACAAAAATAACAAGACAGCTTGACGACCCACGCGTGATCTGTCAAAAAAGTACTTCTACCTGGATCATCTGTTATAGTTTTTATTTTTTTTTTTACTTGTCAAAAATTTGCAGAATCCAATTGTCCGAACTGAATACTAATCTAATATTCCATTTTAGCTCTTTTGTTTTGTGAGATTCCTCTGGCATTAAGCTGAACTTGTGAAATGCTCAGTGATAAATAATAGTCAAAATCAAAAAACAACGATGTTACGATAGCAATATTCGCTGATGACACTGCAGTCCTAACTTCAAATAAAGTGCCTTCAGAATCTTCTGACATACTACAAAATTACTTATTCCAATTAGAAGACTGGCTCAAGATGTGGAACATTAAAGTCAATTCAGATAAATCTGTCCATGTTACTTTTGCCCTTAGAAAAGGTGATTGTCCTTCAATCAAAATTTTTAATACAGCCATACCTGTTAGTGATCATGTGAAATACCTGGGGTTACACATAGATAGAAGGCTTACCTGGAAATATCATGTAAAAGCGAAAAAAGAACAAATTAATATAAAATTGAGAAGTCTTTATTGGCTTCTGGGTAAAAAGTCTGTTCTTTCTCTTGAAAATAAACTGCTAATTTATAAAACCATCATCAAACCTATTTGGACTTATGCGATACAAATATGGGGCACGGCAAGCAATTCAAATATTGAAATAATACAGCGCGTTCAATCAAAAACTCTCAGGTCAATTACAAAAGCTCCATGGTATGTTTCAAATCATACTATTCACAGAGATTTAAAAATATGCAAAGTGAAAGATGAAATAAAAAAGTTTAGTGAAAGATACAAAATCAGGTTAGAGAACCAGCCCAATCCTTTAGCAGTGGCATTACTACAAGCACCCGCTACAACAAGATTAAAAAAAAAAAGACATATTAAACTTGTAAACCAGCACGCATGCGCGTAATGTAAATACATAACTTTAGCACAAACTAGTGTATGATTATATTATTTTAATATAAAGAAAATAGCAAATAATTATGTAAATTAGTATATATGTAGTTTGGATTTTTATTTTTATTATACTGTCATTAACAGAGGGTCACTTAATGAAGTAACACTCACAATTTGCTTGTATCTTAACAGCACATTTACTTATTGTCTATTAACATTAAGACAGATTGTAAATTTAACTTGAATAAAAAAAATAAAAAAAAAAAAAAAAAAAAAAAAAAAAAAAAAAATCAAGTACTTCTTTAGAATGACATTTACTGAATTATCGTAGACGTTTTATGATACCTCTAATACTTAAATGAACTTATGGAACACTATCTTTGTTTGCCGTCTAATATTATATTTCACTTAACCGAATAACCTATTATCAACTCTTGATTTTCGTATGAAAAGTGAGCTTATGAAACACTATGCTACTTATTAAAAGTAGTTCAATATAATCACATATTTAATTTCACATGTAGGGTATTGAACTCATAAAATATTAATTTGTTGCAAGAGGGGAACATAAAGAAATCTTTCAAAAAGTGAATAGGGTAAAATAAACAAACAAAAATTTATTTTAAGAGTCACAACAAGACAATTTTATAAATTCTTCTTAATGGTACAATCTTAATGAAACGAAATATGTGATAAAACGTATGAAAGGCGTACAAAAGCAGCTAGTATATGCAGCAGTGTAGGTCTTAGAACACTAAACCTTACTATACATTCACTGCTAACAGACTTATTCTGTAAGCAGTTGGTAGTGAAGTTAGCTCATAGACTGGAGGAATTCTACGTATTGGTCGTGTGGAATAAGAGGTATTTTAAGATAAATTCCCGCTTCTACGTAATATCCGGATTTCAGAATTGAACATTAATTCGTTATCCAATATTGCTATCCATTCCAAAGAGCAGTAGGGATGAGTCCAAACTTGATAATAGAGATAGACGTGTTGTCTTTTCAGAAAAATTAGATACCAAAACTATTTTCTGACTACAAGACCACAAAAGCGTCTTCCATGCGGTGATTACAGAAATTAAATAAATCTTTTTGTTCTGGCAAAAAGTGTATTGACAACATGGAAATTATTAATATAAATATACATACGTATACATAGTGAAGCGTCTTCGAAATTACTAAAGTCTCTTGGAATTTTATTACAGATAGTGAAATAATGCCTTGATCTCTTAGTAAATCTAGCATCATATTTCACGATACGTTTGCAATGAGCTCCGGATTATAATGGTGACTGCGAAGCAGATGAGCTAGCCACAGCAAATTCCTTCCCATATTCACACATCGGAAAAGAGGGAAGTCATATCTCTAATACTACTACTTGTAAATAGTTGATAGACAAACACGTTATAAATATAGCTGGAACTTGCTGGAGTCAATCCCTAACTTATCTTGAAGCAGACAAACAAGGCACGAATGCAATATAAGCCGCACATGTCGACTGTTGAAATACTGTTAAGGTCATTATCTAATTATTAGACAAGCTAGTAGACTGGGAACACCCTACAATGACTACTGTAGAAGCTGCGGTTGGATTTAAATAGAGAAGACTGACTTCTATGCGAATGTCACACTTTTTATATGAAAAGAATCGCAACTACTAGCCGAATATTTCTTGATAATGTTTCGGAGGTTGCACAGATAAAACCTTTTATCTTAATAAAACTTATCAGAAGCACGAAGTTAAAGAGGACGCAGTAGAATGGATGGATTTCAGTCACCGTGGTTTTATGTTTGGTCTCTTATAGAGCGTCAGCCATCCACTCGTATCTACTCACCTAATATAGTTAAAATCATTTTGAGGCGGATACGGGTATAGATATATCCGACTTCAGTGACTGAATCGCACATTTCAGCCTTAGACAACAAATTAAATTTTTCAGAAAATTTCTGTGAAGTTAATTAAAAGTCGGAACATCAATATAGCTGAAACAAGTTCTAAAAGCTCTTTTAGGTATCAGAAATCCAGTTTCCTATTTGTTGGATTAGTGGATTAGTTAATATTTTAGTCAAAACTTCTTTAAGCGATAAATATGTAAACATGTTAGAGGGAACGTCTGGTGTGTTTTACGTGAGTACTTGCTGACGACGGCCTTACCCCACAGTACTCTAAAGTAAAGTAGATTAAATTAATGTTTAATCAGCGCTCTGAAAATGCCAGACAATTTTTAATAAATAATGGCACTAACCACCTATGTAGTGTGCGAGGTCACTCTAAAATTCTGCCTTGCTTTAAGTTCGGCGCCCGGTTGCAATGCAACTCCAATTGAGTAATCAAAACACTTTACTAAGGCTTAGGACTATTGTTTCATCGGTTTTACCAGCTAATCCCAACGCTATACACTAAAAGCTTCTGGCTCTCTAGATATCTCGCCCTCTCCACGACAAAACTGGAAATCCAATCATTATGCTACAATGACACCTTAACCTGAATGCAAAAGCACTCTGTATAACAATCAGGTCAAGAGGTGGGACATCTAACAACACCTACATCGCAGCTAAAAGGCAAGTGTCATACAATATTGTAAAAAAGAAACTTATGGCGATCCGAGATCATCATCGAGGTTTCCCACCATATTGTGGCATCGCACGACGTCTTTACACCCATCAAGTGTTGAGTGAAACACATTCTTTCACCCATGATCAAATCCAAGTATTTGATTTGCGTCTCGTACCTGATGCTAACCACATTCACACGGACAATTGGTGGACGCAATCTGCCTTTCAAAAGTATTGTCATCGTTTTGTCTACCGTTATGTAAATCTCAACACCTACAAAAGAAATCGTTTTCCCGCTCGCTCTGTTTCGGATCTTGGGCGACCTTTTACTAAGAGAACAAAGTCGTCCGCATACACACAACACGACTATGTACGTGCCCAAGCAGAGAGTCAACATGAATAACATTGCAAATATATGGACCGCAAATGAATCCTTGCGGTCAGTCTCGAGCAACCTCAATACCCACACTCAGATGCGTTCCAACGATAGAGACCTTTCTATACGAAAAGTGCTCCGCCAGAGAGTAATTTCCGGAGAGCCAAGCTCCTCCAATATCCAAATCATGAAATATGTTTACATTGTGAGTCCGAGTATATGTTTAATCTAGTTCATAATTTTAGCGGTTGGCTCATCAGCCAGCCACCAGCATATACTCTATATATATGTATGCTGTGCGTCTTTCGAATAATCTTCGCTTAATTGCACGCGAAGTTTTGCCTTTCTTAAAGTTGCGCATTTATGCATTTGTTGTTATTTTTGCATGGATGTTTGCATATTTACTTATTTCCATATTTGTATTTGCACAAGCCAACTACTGCGAATCTGTAGAGTTACCGGCCGGTTGGCGGTTGGATTGGCTGTCCGACTGCGGTCGCATGTAATGCATAGCTGAGGCTTAAGTAATTTTGCATTACCATTTGTGCGTTGCTCTTCTTCATTTACTTCAAAAGTTTTTTGGACTTGTTTTTGCGTTTCTGCCTTTTTCGTTACACAAAACCACAAACAATTTATATTCCCATCAAACATTTGACCCCAACGCAGATTCATCTTAATCAATTATAATCTTAAGATCAGCAAAATGCAACATAACGCAGAGCAAACGCTGCAACAGAAAAAAAACAACAAAAAGTCACTACAACAAACAATCATAACAAAATGCAAGTCAAGTTTGGTGTGCAACGGCAAAGCGCGGCTATTAGACACAGTAAAAAAAGTCGTTGTGGCATGCAAAGTTGTTCGTTACTAACTGCGTGTTTGTTGCTTAATTTTGTTGTTGTTGCTTGTGGAAAATGCTTTTTTTTCTTTGTTGTTGGCTGGCAAGTAATGTTTTGTTGCCGCATGTGGCACTGCACTGTGGTGCGTGTACGCTTGTGCAACACGATTTGCCCACTAGGCTTGGCGGCATTATCTGTTGTGGCAACGTTTTGCTGCTTCACTTAATGCTAATTTTACCCATATTAATTTATTTTTTTTTTTTTTTGCTCTGACCGTTATATTTGCTCAGTATTTTTCATCGTTTGTCTTTAATTACAATTTTTATAATTATTTTGTTGCTGTTTAGCGGAAAATGACGCTCTTTTGAGTAAAGTCACCGATTTCCTTGTACACTTGTTGTCATTAGTACTGTAATATGCATATGACTTTGATAGGCCGTCTGAAGAAGACACCATATCTACAATCTGACAGCGAAACCATACTGTCTTATTGCGTTCTTCTAAGAAAAAAAGAAATGAAAAGAGAGCACTTCTGCCTGCATGTGTATGGACAACGAAAAGCGATCTTCAGCCGTGAGGACACAATATCGTAGCATTCAGAGGGAGATTTGGCTTTAGCTTCGGTTTAGCGGATCCACCTAAGCAACTGAACCAGCGATTGCAAGAAAAAGAAGCAAAGTCATCAATATGCTCCTAGAGGTGCGGTACTTCAAATATCCCAAAATCCTTGCTAAGCATGCAAGTGTAGAGAGGAATTGAACTGTGCGTGTGGAACACTAATTATTATATGATCGTCCGAAAGCATGACTTCAACAAAGTTGATTTTCGGTAGTTTGAAAAAACCCAATCCATAAGCTCTTAAGTTAAAGTTTAAGCATATACAAGGGCTGCTATATATATTTCCGGCCTAATAATGAAAATAGGAATATTTATCAACGAAAATGGTTTTATTGTTTTTTAAAATATTCTCCATCAAGATTTATACACTTTTGCATGTGCTCAAACCAATTTTCGAAGCACTTTTTCCACTCCGATTGAGACACCTCCAAAACATGGTTTTTGAATGCTTCAACAGCATCTTCTGGCGACGAAAATCGTTGACCACGCATTATTTTCTTGATGTGTGGGAATAAAAAGAAGTCATTGGGTGCCAAGTCAGGGCTGTACGGCGGATGTCCCATCAATTCGACGTTTTGGCCGGTCAAAAAGGCGCTGATTTGAGCCGATGTGTGAGAGCTGGCATTTTTATGGTGAACAGTGATTCGTCTTCTCTTGTTCGTTTTTCGAATTTCTCCGAAGACTTTAGGCAAACAAATGGTAGTGTACCACTCAGAATTGACCGTCCTACGTTGCGCAAGCGGAACAGTCGCCACATGACCAGTTTTGCCGAAGAAACAGGCGACCATTTGCTTCGAAGAACTTCTTCCACGAACAACTTTCGTTGGATTTGGCTCGTCTTGGATGACCCACACGGTCAACTGCTGTTTTGTTTCGGGCTCATACGCATAGATCCATGATTCGTCACCTGTGACGATCTTATAAACGTCTTTTGAAGCACGATCCTATTTTTTCAACATTTCTTTACACCAATCCACACGAGCCTTTTTTTGAGCGATTGCCAAATTGTGAAGGATCCAACGAGAACAAACCTTTTTTACGGCCAGGTGTTCATGCAATATCGAATATATGCTGTTGGGAAAAATGCATAGGCATGCCTCTATCTGAAGGTATGTTACATGACGGTATTGCATTATCATTTCACGTACGGCATCGATGATTTCTGGCACAACGGCTGTTTTTGGACGACCTTTACGGAATTCGTCTTTGAGTGAGCGTTGGCCACGATTGAATTCGTTGTACCAGTGCTATAGGATGGTGCTTAATAGCCATACAAAGATTTTAGTATATCGATGCGCTCTTGTCGTGATAATCCACGTCGAAGGTTGTGAAAAATGATCGCAATGATCGAAAATATTCGCGAGTTAATTCCATTTTTTGGCCGAGATGAATTTTTAATTCCCTGTAAATAAAACAATTCACGATTAAATGACAAAACGTTCTGAGTTATGTTATGCTAAAAAATGTCAAACTTTCCAATGGAAATGTCAGATTGCACCTGGCAACACATAGTGTTGCCTAGTCCAGAAATTTATATAGCAGCCCTCGTATTTTGCAGTATATAAGGTCTGATAAATTTGAGTGAACTTGTGGAACACTAAGTTACTAATTGTAATATTCAATTATCCCATATCTTATGCCGAAGTTGGAAGATCTCACGGAATACTAAGTTAAGATAAGAACAGCTTAAGGTATTTATGAAACAGTAAGTAACCAAAAGTTCGTCTTAAGATTACTCCGTGCGCTGAGCCAGAAGGATGCGATATAAGTAAAAAAAATAACGGTTTTACTTTCTCGGTAGTATTCGTGTTTGCCTAAGGCAAGCTTAGATGAATTGTTTCTCGATTTTTTGATCTTTTCGAATCAGTTTCTGATTTCTTTCATTCCAAAAGAAAGTGATTTCCTTTTAGTAAACCCCATCTATACTGCTTCTTAAAGCTTAAGTCTTTCTTGACTTTTTGATCGAATTTTTCTTGCTTTTGTAGTGAGATATTCGGTTATCCAATAAAAGTGAACGATAGTATAAGTTTAGGGCAGTCTGGATACATGTGATTAATTTTAATTTAGTCATCATTGTAATGCAAGAAAGTATTTGATATTACCAGGTTGTTCAATAAGTTTTGTCGTTTGATAAGAAAAAACACAATTTCAAGTTTCAAAATACACTTTATTATTCAGTATAATCTCCCTGAACATTAATAAACTTGCTCCAACGATCCTCCAATCTGTGGATTACATGCCTGAAGTGAGAGTTCGGAAGTTCTGCAAAATACGCTTCAACAGCCGTTGTGACCTCTTCATTTGATAAAAAACGCTTGCAACGCATAAATTTTTTGAGTTCAGGAAAAAAATCTTTGTCGCTGTTGGCCAAATATGGTAAATACAGTGGATGCACCAACAATTCGAACTTTAGTTCATGGATTTTAGCCATTGTCAAAATGCTCTTGTGACACGGCCAATCATCCTGATGAAAAACGATTTTTCTTTTGCAAACCGGATCTTTTTTCATGAATTTTTTCCTTCAACTGATACAAAGGGTTGCAATAATATATAGAATTAATAGTTTTACTTGCGAAGACGAATAGCCAGGGCGTTGTTGTTGTAGCGGCAGAATTCTGCGAGTTGACAGTCCTTGGCCGGATAAAAATCCGGGTCCGTTCCGGTTACGTAGGCCCGACTGTCGTGGGAACGTGCCAGGGCGCCACCTATTGTGCACACAGTTTCTAAAACCCAATAGTTCACTTAAAATATGGCTCACACTGCCTACTTAATCTCTCTCAGTCAATCGACGATCTTCAAAATCATATCCCATATTTTGGCTATGATTTCTGGTGTTGATTTGGATGCCCTTCACGTGGATCATCGTCAAGGCTTGTACGACCACGTTTAAATTCAGCAACCCATCTTTCTACTGTATTTATTTTAGGAAAAAAATTTGTATACATTTTCTGCATTTGTTCGTGAGTTTCTTTTGGTGCTACACCTTCCAAATATTAGAATTTTACCATTGCATGATACATAGATTGCTATATATGTATATTTCTGGACTAGCCAACACTAAGTGTTGCCAGGTGCAATCTGACATTTCCATTGGAAAGTTTGACATTTTTTAGCATAACATCACGACAAGAGTGCATCGATGAACTAAAATCTTTGTATGGCTATGAAGCACCATCCTATAGGACTGTGAAAAACTGGTACAACGAATTCAATCGTGGCCGACGCTCGCTCAAAGACGAATTCCGTGAAGGTCGTCCAACAGCCCTTGTGCCAGGAAACATCGATGATGCAAGACCGTCATGTAACATACCTTCAGATGGAGGTATGCCTAGACATTTCTCCCACCAGCATACATTCGATATTGCATGAACACCTGGCCGTAAAAAAGGTTTGTTCTCGTTGGATCCCGCACAATTTGATAATCGCTCAAAAAAAGGCTCGCGTGGATTGGTGTAAAGAAATGCTGAAAACATACGATCGCGGTGCTTCAAAAGACGTTTATAAGATCGTCACAGGTGACGAATCATGAATCTATGCGTATGAGCCCGAAACAAAACAGCAATCGACCGTTTCTGTCTTCCAAGCCAAATCCAACTAAAAAAAAAACCATTTTCGTTGATAAATATGCCTATTTTCACTATTAGGCCAGAAATATATATAGCATATATATGATGCCGCAGGCACCGTATTCCCCAGATCTGGCCCCCTGTGACTTTTTCTTGTTCCCTAAACTGAAGAGGCCCATGAAAGGACGACGTTACGCTTCTCTTGACGAGATAAAGACGGCATCGAAGGAGGAGCTGAAAAAGATAAAAAAAAAAATGATTTTTTTAAGTGCTTCGAAGATTGGGAAAAACCGTTGGCACAAGTGTGTAATATCTCATGGGGATTACTGTGAAGGGGACAAAATAGATATTCATGAATAAATAAATAATTAAAACAAAAAACACAAAATTCGCGATTATTTTTGAACACACCTCGTATACCAACAAAATAAAAAAATTTTAACAACCTGGTAACAATCGAGAAATAACCGAAAACTGCGATCGAAACTAAGCCCGGCTGAATATTTTAGTTTGGTCCTGCGTACATTTGATGCAAACTGGGCCAATTTATATTGCTGAAATTGGTACCGATCTATATAAAAATACACTGGGGCTCTATTTAATAAATTCAGGGTAATTATCAGAATAAATCTGCGAAGTATCGGACGTGAACAAATCTTGTATTAGCTTAGAATACTTCGATCTTTAGTAAAATAAGCTACGTGATACTTGTCAATAATATTGTCAACTTATCTCTACATTCATGCCCTTAAATTACTGAAAAGTGGTCACATGGAATCCAGCTGTGCCTTGTAACTATGTTAAGTTCTACAAAAGTGTCACAATTCTTCAACGCTGCGGCAACTGTCATCACCTTTTGTCAAGACAGTGCTATAGAAAATGTGATTTAGAGTCCTTAGGTATTCTCTCAACAGAATTTTAACGAAGCTAACAGCTGAAGTTTGTATGTAACCATGTATATTTGTATAACATTCGGGCTCATTCATTATGCTCGAGTAAAAAGTTCGCACCATGTTTCCAATAACAAAATCGAATTATTACTATACAATTACATGGCTGTAAAAATTGTGAATGCCACACCAACCGAGCGACCATGCGACTGCCCGTCTAAACAGGCCAGCCAGCAACAAGCCAAGCGGCGGCAACAAGTTGTAGTTTGCTTTTTACATGGAGCGTCAAGTGTTGCACTTGCAACATCTGCCAATTGTGGCTGGTAGTTGGCTGCAGTGCTGTAAGTCGCACGCATTACCACCCCACCCGCACGGACGTGAGCCCGGCAAGTCGTCCAGCCGTCAGCCGAAACAGCGCCTGTGCAAACGATTGGCTTTTGTTGTAATTGCAATTGAAGTGCAATCAATTACGCGCCAGTCCATGTTCCCGCCGCATAGTGTTGCGAACAGTTAGTGGCCTCAGCGCTTGGACCACATGCTGCGCCAGCTAAACGTTAAGATTTACCAGCTCAATAGTTGAGCTGAAATTCAAGCTTAGCCTGATATTTAGTTGGTAGTTTGAGTGCAAGGCTCAGCCGCCACTGCTAATGGGTGGCTTGTTTGTCTGCTTGTATGTACCTGGTCCACCCCACCATATCCCTAGCTCCACTTTGCCGTTGTTGGTCGAAGTATTGAGCTGATTGCGTGCAATTTATTAAGCCACGCTAACAAGATGTGTGAATTGGCAACGAAAACAAGTGAATAATTGCCCCATGAACTGGCTAAGCCACACCGGGTCGCAGCACGGCATGAACATCGGGCTCTTACTACTCAGTTGGATTTATTTCAAAAGTATTTAAACGAAATGAAGAGACGATTCCTTTGGCTGTGGAACAAGTGTGGCGAAACTAAATTCTGAAGAAAAAAAATTTTCAGAACGGAATGCCAATGCAGATGTTTAGATTAGTTTTTTGTATGTGGGAAAGATTAGAATGAGCTAATATTTCTTAACAAAAGCTAATTTAGTTTTGAATTATAATTATAGAGTTCAATTCAAACTTTAAACTAACTTAAATTTTAATATCTGCGCTGTTCGCATTTGATATTAACCTCACATAGTTCCATCGTAAGCTATTGTCATAACTTTTGTAAAAGTATTTATGGAATAACCACCCCAGACTGTCTGGTTGATTGTTCCGCATTTTAAAACCCAAAATCTGTTTGTGCAGTCCTAAGTCGGTTTTAATCTGAAGTACAACACAATTTTGGACCGGCACATATTATCGATTTTACCCAGATCTTGATTTCATACTTAACCTCAATTTAAATTTCAGACTTAATTAATTCTAATTCTTAATTCTACGTTTTAGACCCAGCCGTAATCTTGCTTTCAGCTTCACTCGCTGTTTCAGTTTCAGCATAAGTCCAAATCTCAGCCTAAATTTTAGTCCCAAACTCCGCCTTAGTCTAATTGGTAGTATCAGGGACAGTTCAGGTTCAAGTAGCTTCGGTTCGATTCCAATCTCAGCAGTTTTTGCCTTAGTATCATATTTTCGATTTTTGTCTTACTTCCTATGTATAATATGATCTCGATCTGAGAAATGTTCGCTTATTGAATCCTTAGCTATTTTGAGGGATCTATGCTCTCCAATATATGCTTAGTTTCGGCTTAGGTCAAAGTTTCAAATTAAAATCTGTGTGGTTTAAGTTTCGCACTTATATCTCACCCTCTCATTCCTCATTATGCCCTCACTAATCTTAATATTGTCAGTATCCGACTTACTTATGTACCTCAGTGCTTCCTAAAACTTAAGTAATTTCCATCTCAGGTTATGCACAGACCTCCAGTCTACGACGCAGTGCATATTTCAGGCAAAACGTCTTTTACCAGCTCAGTTCTTAACAAAATTCTCGTGTAATTTACGAAATTAGTCTTCACATTAATATCTGTTTTCTTAGGTGTAGACTTCGGTATATTAGTTATATTAGATAACTTCATTTTAATTCTTTTCCCTGTAGCTTCACTAACATCCTGGGCTACGGACAATGTTATCAGGCTCTAGAAACAGGTTAAGAGTTCTACAAAAGCTAGCAAGTTCTTTCTGGCTCGAGGGAAATCGTAAGATATTCAGTGAGCGCTTGATACTCTTGTTATTTACTTAGCATCAGTTAAGAGGGACTGTATGTCATAAGTCTGTGACTAGATCTAGTCAAATCTCAGACTAAATGTAACGCAGGCTCATAACCTAATCAGAGTATTTGACTTAAAGAACGAAGTTAATGTCTGCCTGAAAAGGAGTTCCGACTACGGATCATTGTGGATGGAAGCTTAGCTCACCCAACTACCAGAGATGAACCTCTATACGAGAGGAAAATAGTATATTCCAAATTGTTGGTATTTTTTTTCAAAAAATGCTGTCAATATCTTGCAGTTAGGCAGAAGTAAATACGTACATTACATGCCACATATGTTACCGCCACTTCAGCCGTTATAGCTTGCTGTTGTTGTTGCCATCATTAAAATTCATGCATTGCTACCATAATTTCCAACAAATGGCAAACGATAGCAAAAATGATTTGAATGAACGTATGAATGAGCTGAATGTCTAGCGAGGAGCCTATAATTTGCAATTTTCACGTCAGTAAATAAAATATTGCGTCATTGTTGGAAAAAGGAGCAAAAGCCGCTGGTTGGCAGGCAGAGTGACGGAAGAGCAAAGCGCCTGCAAGTGAAGAAGTGAAATGTTAAGTGCTGTTGATGTTGAATGACTGCTACGCTGAGCACTTATCTGGCTGCCTGCCTGTCTGCTGAATGTGGCCGTTGTTGACAGCTTGGGTTGCGAGGCGCTCAAGCCAACCGAATGGTGCAAAATTGCAGGCGCGCTGCACCTAGCCAACTCCTGCGCCTGCCACTGTTGCATTTATGACTGTGATTGCTTTTATTGAATATGTCAAGTGCAAGATGCAAATTAAAGTTAAAAGTTATAGAAGAGCTCGAACTGAGCAGTACATGAAATTGTCAGCGCTGACGGTTGCAGAGGAGCTGAGTGGAAATATGAGGGATCAGCATTTATGTGGGAACTGGCAGGTTGTGGCTGAGTGCCGTAAAGTGCAGTCGAGCAAATGATTTGAATTGAAAAACACTAAACACTTGTCAAAGAACATTAAATATGAAATATCAGAGGCGTTTAGTGAAGACACCAGACGCTCTTGCTTCGCGCAGCACAGCTACACACATATACTTATAAATATATAGCACAGCCACTTGAGTGAAGCTTGGTAAAGTGCACATATGGCAGGATGCATGGAGGCCACGAGGCTTGTGGCAAATAGCTAAGCGAAACTAAACCACATTTGCACTGAATGCATAGTGAAAACTCGTAACAGTTAGTGAAGAGCACGAGCTGTGCTGCCAAACTTGGAAATTTGAAAACTTTTTGACGAAACTTTTGAAGAGTGAACAGGTTAAGTACTAAACTTGAAGATTTAAACTAGTATGGGAGGTAGTCTTTCAGTTTCCTCATTATATTTGAGAATCAATCGGCAAAACAAAAAGATTAAGACTGATATACTTCATAAGTTATGTTAGGTTAGGTTAGGTTAGTTAATATGGCTGATTCTCGATCGATCCTCGACTGATCGAAGGATCCTAATTGTGTGTTTACAAGACTTGAAGATTTTAACTTCATATGTACTTTAGTATATAAAGTAATTTTTTAGTTTCAACACTGTAATTGAGAAGAGGTCTACAATCATATTTTTACGTACATAAGATTAGTCTAACCCATAGATACCGTTGCGAGATATTAATAATATAATTAGAATTAGTAACTTGTATATAACGATAAATCATATTAAAGTCATCACACATCTGCTGATATTACTCATTTTGATTTCATTCGAAGTCAAGAAAAGAGTGAGGAAGTGATGTCGTGTTATCAGACATTTACGAAAATTCGTTCTCAATACATTTTTGCCGTACAGCATAGTCGTTACTAAGAAATAATGTAATTTTCAAGGTATAAGATTCTATATAAGGATCTCAAGTTATAAAAGTGCGCTTAGTCTTACTTTATAAGAGGTATCTTTTGCCACTATAAAGTATGCAAATTCATAAACTCTGATATTTATGTTTCCTTTCAATACTCGCATTATCTCTCGTTCCTCTACTCTTTTTAGACTCAATAAATAAAGAGTTCCTTATTGAGATGATGAAAATGAAGCCATATATAGTTTGTATTAATGTTAGTTAGGGATCTCTGAAGTGCCACCGCCTTGTCGAAATTTGGACAAGTCTCTAACTTAATCTATCACCACTAGTTTCATGAGGCACATGTTTCTTCGAAGCCACTTTGGTTTCGTATGGAAGCTTCCTTAGGTCATATGTATCCTCCGTGTAATTCGGAAAATAATTTAAAATGTTGATTTCAATTTCTATGTTAGTCTTTGCAGAATCTTAAATACTTGTAATTGGTGGACGTGTGTAAGAGAGCTTGTTTCAGCTCTTTGTGAGAATTTCCTAATTGAGAATTTCGAGTAATGAAAGTCTTGGCAAGAAGAGTTGAAAGATTTAAACAGGAAGCTACACTGTGGCTTTTGTCGAAAAAGTCTTCCACATAGTATTTTGACAATAAGGGGAAGCCAATTAGTGAGTACTGTTAGAAAACTTGCTGATAAAGAATTATTCAAAAATGTAAATTCATCAAAATTCGCAACTTTTTATTCTAGGGTTCCGGCATCGATTTCGTTAGTAGACTAAGTTAGTTTAAAGATCTTGGAGATTACACATATTAGTGAAGATGCGTAAGCCGGACCAAATTTATATTTGTCATAAGCAGTTCTACTTTAAAAAGTCTTCTCATTCTTACCCAAGGAACTTATCGATTTATGGTTAAATTTTAATTTTTATGCAACATTAACTAGCCTAAGGTGTAAAAAGAGACATTATTATTTATCCGCTCTTCGTATATATGGACCTGTCTGACACATGCACGAAAATTTAATTTGAAACTCCTAAGGAAGGGTGAGTTAGTTTTGAGTTAGTTCAAGAGAAAAACATCTGAAAGTTCTATTATAAATTAGTGGCTTTTCGATGCGGATTTTGTTATCAAAAACATCAGAAGGCGCAAAATTTTGCCACAAAACCACCAAATACTCTGATCCCACCACAAATTTGTAAATGCTATATACATATTTTAATGGTTCATTCATAACCTTACAAAAGCAGGATAGTCAAATTGGAAGTTCTTAAGGGGTTAGAGGTAGTCAGAGGCACGAAAAAATGAGAGTTTTCAGTATTTTTTTTTTGCTACCAAATCATGTTATTTTACAAAAGTAGCAATATGGCATTATTATAGGATGTGTTGACTTGAAAAAAAAATATTTAATTTCCGAAGTTATAGTTTTTTATGTTGACCCTGTTCTAAAAAAATGTACTTGCGGTGACAAGCATAAGGCCTTGGAGATTCATCTAAAATCAATCGGACCAAAAAAATTAGTTATATAAATAGATAAACCCGGGCCTGATCGAAGGATTTTATTTTGTTTTCAAAATTAACAAAATGGCGGCCTCAGGAAATTTTTTTCTAAATTTTTGCGAAAAAATCAAGAGTTAATTGGTCTTAAAAAATCGAAATATTCGAAAAAATAAAGATCCTTCGATCAGGCCCGAGTTTATTATGTATTCTAAAAGCTGTATAAATTTCATTAAAATCTGCTGAACGGTTTTTGAGTTACAATTGTCACCGATTCAAAAAACACAGTTTTGAGAAAAACGCGTTTAAAGTTTTACACTAGTGCTTTGAAGTGCCCGAGCTCTCTTTCTTATTTCTGGAATAACACAAAAACTAATTATCGGATCAACGTGACATTTTCAGGGAATATTTTTATGATATTACACTTAACGAAAATGCAAAAAAAAAAAATATTTTTTTTTAAATTCTAACTACCCCTAACCCCTTAAGCTACATTCTAGACGATTCTACAGGGGTTATGAGGTATTACTTTTGCATTAGTTAGTGTCATCCGTTGAATAGTTCGTTCTTGATAGTGGAGGTTTCTTTGCTCATTTCACCTCTTTCAATTTGAAAAATTGTCAGTAATTTTGGATATCAATATATTTTTATTCTGTTTTCTAATATTTTGAGAAAGAATAAGATTTGCGTTCTTACATTCAGTCCCTACGCAGCCCTTGTCATTGCTTTCTTAGATTATGCTGTGGTACCTTTTTCTTTTCTTTATTGGCATAGACACCGCTTACGGGGTTATAGCCGAGTTCACAATAGCGCGCCAATCCGTCTATTACGACGGATGCTTTTGGCTGTCCAGAGGATACTTTGTCTAAGACCGGAACTAGTGAGCTGCTTGAGCCATATGTATGTAAAAGAATCGTTTCTGGTCACTCTCAACTGAATGACGAACTTTCCTCACATCCTTCATGCTGTACTATTCTGGTTCAAAAACTTACTTACTTTAACTTTAATCTGCTGTAACTCGGGCTATTAATGACATCTATCATTTTCTAAATATTTTCAGATATTTTATTTGTACGCATTTGCCACTTTCACTCGATTGAAAAAGTTTTTATTGTCTTCAGAAGATAGAGACTGGGAAAATATCGAACATTTAAAATCACTTCTGGTTATTGATGCCAATTTGCTGACAATAATATGGCACACATTTTCGTAATACTAAATAGTGACAATACTCAGCAGCAGATCAAAATAATTTGCGAAATAAATGCATAAAAAACCACGGCAGGGTTGTAAGGTGGCAGATCTCTTTATGCTATATGCTTATAAATTGTATATCCACATATACACGCACATATACATCTAAAAGCTTAAAGACCCATCCGAGATTACATGCTGGAGCCACTTGGTGTCTAGCAATCGATGATCGATCCTTTTGTGGCAACAACAGACTTTTATTAAGTCATAACTGCCAGACAAATGCGGCGACGCGAGCGGCGGAAGAGGCAAAGTTAAAGCCATTCACATCAACTAGTTAACACACATACTTATAACTTTATATAAAGATGTATATATATTACATATAAATGTATATCCTACAATGTGGCGCGTTCAATAAACGGCGGCAAGTACTAGTTAATGTGCCACAAAAGGCCAACAACATGTGTCGATGTATGCAATTTATTTGTCATATCACGTGTTAAATATTTTGAAATGCATGAAGGTTGTACAGCCTAAGCGACAGGTTCCGAGTGCTGATGACGACGACGATGATGTGTCTGGCAGACGGGAAGATGAATTTATAAATCTTTAGAATGGATGAGCAAAATATGTGTGGACTCAGTGGCAAGTAGACAATCAGAGTAGTGTGAAAGCATGGGGATACAGAAAAGGGGGGAACAACTACTATCTTCAGTGAACGTGTCCACTAATTCATTGATGTAACTATATAGATATTTGTATTATAGGTATATTTGCTGAAGCCATATGTCGCTTAGACTTCTTTGCAGTCACATGTGTGTGCAAGCCTATTAATGACTCTGTCTCGGAAATCGAACACAAATGGGCGTTTTGTTTGAGTTATTGGTTTCGTGGTTGAGACAGACTGATTATTTGCATGTATGTATATATATATGCAACTCTTTATGCGGTAATCATGCCATTATCGCTTATGCGTAGGTGTTTTGGGCGTCACTTAAGTTACTTCAGTTGTCGAATTGAATCTCATATGCAAAAGGGCGAATTCGTAGATCCGTTGGCGGGCGCTTAGGTTTGTAGTTGTTAATGGTTGCAGACGTCTCGTTTGTTGTTATAAGTTGATAACTTTTTACGAGTAGTTGTAAGGCAATTATGTAAATTTTTGTTGTTTGGTATTATTTTTATACCTTAGTGCTTCACGGTGTATGGTACTGTAGGATTATACTAACAGTTGATCAACCAATTCCTTCCGCTAGGCAATCAGAGACGAATATTATTTGGTCATTACTCGTCACATGCATCATAAGTGTTGCTCTGAAATGGCCGGGATTATGGACGACCTCACGATAATGCACTTTGTCATACTTCATTGGTTTTTTGCGACTTTCTATCCAAAAACTCAACTCATATTGGTCCGTAACCACCGTTTTCATCTGATTTGATTTCGTGCGACACCAGGCTACTTAAAAAACTCAAAAGACCAATGTGGCAACGCCGTTTGACACCAATGGTACCAATGCCGACAACAAAGAAAGTAGGTGAAACTGAAGCTCGTGGTCTCGGCGACATTTGGTTTCAACAAGACGGCTCCACTCCCCACACATTGCTTCAATCCTACGGTGAGCAGATACTTTCACGTTTTGGTCCCGTCAATTGACCAGCAAGATCATGCGAAATCACACCGTCAGACTTTTTCCTGTAGGGTTATGTAAAGTGTAAAGTATATGCGGACTATCTCACTCCGATTCATACCTTTAAGCAAAAAATCACCAGTAACCAGTCGAAATGTCCAAAGGAGTCATCGAAAATTGAACCCAGCGGATGGGCCATTTAGGGCTTTGCCACTTCCAACATTTGAAAGAGATAAACTTTAAAAAATAAATGCCAAAGTATACTATTTTGAATGATGATAAAGATTCTCCGTTATATTTGAAGTTTCTGAATTTTTTCTTTAAAAAGTTGGAAACTTCAAAAAGGTTTATCCTTTATCTCGCTGACCATTTCAATAAAAGTTGCATGTGAATTCGTCTGTGTCAGAGTCTCGAGACGAGTTCTGGTTGTTTACAGATAAACCGCTAAGTGACTACCCAATAACAAAGGGTTGGTATCATTTTTTAGTCTATAGAGCTTTTAATTCTTCCTAAATTAAGTTTTTGGTATCAGTATAACAGGAATAAGAACGGAAAGTAAAAGAAAGAGAACTAAAACATATATCTGCGTATTAACCCGGAAACTTTCTGAGTTAAGTTCCGATAGCCGAAGGCAGTAATATATCGGAAGATACCTAAACAATATATATATAATTAGGCCTTGTTGCCAATTTGGTGTTATTGTTTTCTTCACACTCCGATATTTTACAACTTTAATTTATTCACAACTTTCCATTTCTTCTCATTGTGACAGCACAGCTCAACTACTTCGGAGATGAATCACTCAACTGGCATCAAAAGTGTGTATGTGCATGTTTGTGGCATCAACACACCTCTGGCCTAGAAATCATAGCCATCAACTGCTTCCACACACACGCTCATGCATCAGCGTTGAAGAATTTCATTTCACTTAATTATTTCAAACGCTTTAGTTTCATAATTAAATGTCGATTTCATTTTGGTAGGTGTGTTCGGCGCTTTTCTTTATTGCCATATGCCATTTAATGACTGGAAATGACTTCATTCTGCGCGAATTGGATTAAATGTTGACTTTTTATTAGGCGGCGTGGTACCATAAATTCAGTTTATACCATGTGTTCGCATGTCGGTTGATGTGCTTGTGCCAGCATGTTGCATGGATGCGCGTAGGTGCAACATGTGCAACAAATGTGGTGTGGCTGCTGTGTGGAGCGGCCGTACGAAGTGTAGGCGTTGCAACATTTGCTGAAGATTGAATGAGTAATCTCTATGTGCAGTGAGCTCATGCCTAGCTAAGCGCTTACCAGAATTATACATGCATACATATGTATATGTACATTTATGTATAAGCATACAACAATAGTTAAACCGCGAAGACTCTGTAAGCAAATAAGTACCTCGTAAATATAATTGTTTTTTATTGAAAGCAATTTAAAGTCGTTTAAAAACTATATTCGGTTGCAACACAAAATGAATTAATGCGCTGTGACATCACACCGAAGCACAGAAAGCTCAGATGATACTCATCGGCGTCATTTGTGAAGTAAAATGGACCGATGATTCCACCGGCTCACAAAACACACTGTATGAAATGTCATCTCTTCAGGTTGCCCTTTGTCCCAAATGCGGAAATTTTGCTTGTTTACATATGCGTTTAGCCATAAATAGGTTTCATCACTGAACAAAATTTGGTCCAAAAACGTCGGATCTTCTTGGAACTTTTGAAGATCTCATAAAGCAAACCCATTTCGCTTCAGAAGGTCGGGTGCCACAGTTTTTGCACAAGCTGTATTTTATACGCTTCTGCTTACCGAGTTTCACACAGTATTAAATCACGTATATCTGCTCTAACGAACGCTGCGGTTTCGGCTTGCACCACCCCCAGAAACAAATCCTGCTTCTCCATTACCAATAGTTACTTGATATTTCTAATTTAGTTTTAAGTCACAGATCTTTTGTTTCTGTTGTTTTTTTTTTTGTTTTTATATTTACTGAATCCTATTAGATTCCATCAAGTAGTGATGTAGGTCTTACAATTGGAGCTGACTCTGTTTCGAAATGCAGATTAAATACATGAAATCGTGAAATAAATTTCTGGATAGAACCGAAGTGGCCGACTATTTAGGATAAGAGTTTCAGCCTTATAGCATTTAATTAGTGTAAGACTAACCCTTTGAAAATTAGATCGATGACTTAGCATTTATCTGGCGCAAAGATATTTATAATTTATTTTTTATGAAAATTCACTAATAATATATCCTATAAATTTCATTGAGTTGCCAATGATGTTAATTAACTAACTAAATTTTATTTAGGGGTCGCGTAATGCAATTTTACGAATTCTGAACACTATCAGAAGATATCGAATATGTAGTCGCTGCATCCCTCCATGAATTACACAGCTCTACAAAGAAAACACAAAAGAAAATTTTTTGCTTAAATATGTTAACAACTTTTGAAGTTTCCAAATCTCCAGTCACAGTACAACAGCTAATCTAGGGGGTAAGAAATTCCAAGTCAGGATGATGGTACTAGGTCAGTATAGTAAAACCCTCAAAGGGTTTGGCGTTCGTATGTGTCAGTTCTTTTTTATGACCTTTTAAAATTTTTCCTTATCTTGATGTTTTTTCGCTTAGTTGTAACATTTTGGCAAAAACGTAGTTTAACATAGCTCGCGAACCGCTTGTACCATCACCCTGACTTGGAATTTCTCACCACCCAGGACAATGACCCCAAAAATGTTCCACAGTGGAGGAAGTGTTTAGAGTTATTGTCTACAAAATATCCTGTCTTTCTCAATAAAAATTTTGCTTTTGTTTCAAAGCATTTGTATTCTCTCAAAAACTATGATACTCCAGAAATTGGTACAGTCCACTAGTGAAAGCGAATGTGAGGGTGAAATATCAACACTAAAGTTATCTTCTCAGAAATGAACTGAGTAAGGAATAACAAAACCATTTGTCTAAGTTGGGGGTGGAGAGATATTATTATGATTACCTTTGTATAAAAGTTTAAAAATTAGTACGAGAAAGTTGGAATACTTGTTAGCCCTCAAATACATTAACTAATGAAAGATACAGATTTTATCAAAGAAAGTGAGCCTCGAAAAAGTCTGGTGTTGTTAGTTCAGAATTTCCTAGCTAACCATATAACACTAAATTATTAAGAAATTTTCAACAATATACTGGCTAGTTTTCAGATTATAGAGGAAAAAAAGAGTATCAAGTTAGACTATACCCACAATCATGGGGATGCAATTTCGATTAATTTAGGACATTAGTAAGGAACGAAGAAAACGGATGATAGAAGAAAATTTTCTCTCTGTTTACTGTGATACATCCATGGAACAATATTTGTTTTCGTGTGACAGATTTGCAACAAAAATTTTGGCATATGAGGTTTGACAATTAAGTAATGAGACTTACTTTATTGCCGCGCTTGTAGTAAATCTGTGACCTTGAAATTCCCCTTCTCTTTTTTCGGCATCCCTCCCCTTTCCATTGATATATGTGTGCACCATCGTTCTAGCTTGTTTAGTTCGCCTGCTGCGTCAAGTTGGGTAGACGTGTGTTTGCAGTACTCGTCACGAAAATGGAAAAATGAAATCAAGAGCATGGCATCGCGTTACAATTTTGCGCCAGATTGGGCGAAACAGCTTCGGAAGCATAAGCTAAAATTAGAAGAGTGTATGGTGATAGTGATCTTAGTCGTGCCCAGCTCACAATGGTTGTCTCCGCGCGCCCCCTGCCCGAAAAAAGCTCGCATGAGCAAGTCGAAGGTGAAAACGATGATTATTGCCTTTTTTGATAGCCGTGAAATTGTCCACAAAGAACTCGTTCCACCGGGGAAAACTGTGAATCAAGTCTACTAATGCCAAGTACTCGAAAGATTGCGAAAACGAGTCAACAGGGTGCGCCTAGACATCGCTCGTGACTGGATCCTTCATCGTGTCCCAGTTTTTGGCCTCTAAAGGGATCGCCGTGTTACAACAGCCACCTTATCGCCCGATATGTCACCCTGTGACTTTTCTTTATTTCCTAAAACAAAATCGATGGTCAAAGGAGCCCTTTTTGAGTCGATTACGGACTTCCAGGCGACCGAGACGAGGGTACTCGCGGACATCCCAGTCGAAGCGTTCCAGAAATGTTACGAACGCGCTGGAAGCGCTGTGTAGCTGTCCAAAGGGACTACTTTGGGATGACAGAGTTGTAGAATAATTTTCTAATACATATGCGGTTTTTATGGAATCAGTCTCATTACTTAATTGTCATACCTCGTATACAAAAAGACAAAATGGTAGTTGTAAATATTTCCGTTTCATAACATCCGGTATGCAAAAGCAGATATTTCGAAACCAAAAAACCAAAAAAAAAATATTAAACGGAAGTAGAAACAATAAGTCTTCACGCCGTTGACCTGTTGTTTGCAATGCAGTATATTTAAGGAGTAAAATTTCTTCCGGTTTTTGAAACGATTTCTGGGTGCGGTTTAGCTTCTCCACAGGAAATGCAATACCTGGATTTCATTTGTGGTCATCGACTCATATCAAAATCGGGCCCGCAAAAGATATGGCAGTTTTGCAAATTTACTTTCGTTGCACCACTTGTCCCCCTTTCCACATGCCACATCATATGTAAATGTTTTAGTGTACATATTTTTAATTTCTAATTTATTTAATTTTTTTGTAATCTCATATTTAATTTTTTTTGATATACATATGTGCTACTTTGTAAATTTTTTCTGATTTTTGTAATGTACAGTCTGTCAGGCAAGAGCGTTGTCGACTTTACCGACAGTTAACGAGAGATTTCGCTCTAATTCCTTCGCGAGTCGATAGAGGGAAGCTTTTTCCTTTATTCATCATTTCATTTTCAAGAAAGGTTCAGTTTTCGTTAATCTTTTGAAAGAAAATCACGTTAAACGCCATGAGTGCTAAGTACGCGTCGCGCTACGATGCTGTGTTCTTTTGCAACCACCCGAAAGGTCCCAAAATGTCACAATCAGCGGCTGCTAAACATATGAGAAAGTCGAAGGCATTTGTACAGAAGTGGATACAGAGATATATAGTGGCTAAAATTGCCGATGATTTTCCAGAACATGGTTCGATAGAAATGTGAACAAGAGATGAAAAAAGAATAGTGAATCTGTTTTCGCGGAATTCTGCTTCAACACAGCAGCAAGGAGAAGCAAAATTAATGGTAAACAGTTTAAATATATCCTACGAAACTATCCGAACCCTTCTCCATACTCATAACCTGAAATGGCGCAACAGAATGAAAACCCATGTTGACTGAAAAACTTGTAACAATGCGACTCGCTTGGGCGCATGAGAATATTGATTGAGATTTCCAAAATATCATTTTTACTGACGAATATTCTATATGGGCACGTTCTGTCCTCACGCAAGCCTGGTCAACTTCCACCAATAGGCTTGTTTAGCGGACCGTAAAACATGGAATAAAGGTGCATCTCTGGGACTGCTTCTCAAAGCAGATATTCGACATTTTGTAGCTCTTTGCTGACAATCTAAATGCCGAGAAAATGATGAAAATCTACAAAAAGGCTCTACTGCTATCTGCCAAACGATGGTTCATCAGAAAAACTGAAAATTAGATTCCGAAGGAGGACAACGATCCTAAACACCGCGTCAAGTTCTGCACTCAGTGGAAAACTCAATCTGACATCGTTACATTGAATTGGTCGTCGCAGTCGCCCGATGCAAATCCTATTGAAAATGTGTGGGCATATATTAAACAGAAGTTTCGTGGAAGACGCACGTACACTTTGAAGCAGTTGTCTTACGAAATTCGTCGGATATGGAGATCCTTGCCACTAGAATACGCCATCAAATTAGTAGAAAGCATGCCTCGGAGATGCCACGCAATTATCGACGCCGGTAGTGAATGGACATATTATTGACCAAATTGCGTCATTATTTTTAATGTGTACAATGTATATATAAATATGAAAGTTTTAGAAAATACTTTTTTTTATAAATTAACACGATCACGGTCTTAATTGACAGACTATAAAACAAAAAGAAGAAGTTAAAAATAAACAAGAGCAAATCTTTCAAAATCATTGATAATTTCATGACTTGTGGGTATAAATATATCCAAAATCGATCTTATTTTGGGCAATATAACCACTGTAGACTAGTGTTATCTAAGCTTACGTAAATAATTCGTATTATTGCGAGTTCAAAAGTTAAGGTTAAGAAAAAGGGACCCCGTGTTCCACAGAGTGGGTCCTTTCTTCACTACTGCTTATTTTCTATACCTCCAAATTCCCCTAGCTACCAGCGGGAGTTTCCATCACTTCTTGCGATGATGGATAGTGGGAAATTATACGGCATTCGATGCGCAGCACAGATATGGACGTCTGTCCTTAAATTTGTGGCAGTCCCTCCAATAAGCCAGATCGATGAAATTATCGAGCAAACTACAAATGTAACGGACTTCAAACATGCAATGAACGGCATTCGCAGTAGAGCTATTAACACCTTCACTGACTTCCCTGTGAAAGGTGTAATTTGAGTCAAAACAGCACCAATGGCAGAAGAAGAGCTAGAGTTACTAAAGCACTTACCAAATTTATTAGTTATACAGTATTATAGAAAAACTTTATGAATATGTACCTATAGACTTCAAGACTAATAAAGGCTTTGCTCTAACCCTCGAGTATATATGTATGATGGCATTATGTGCAGCAAGTTGCTCTTGGCAGTACAATTCAATTTCAAGTTCCACATTTCGGCACTTCAGTTGATATATTCATAACACAAAAAAGCAAAAAAGCCAAAAAAAAAATACAAAAAACAATAAGATTGAAGTGAGTAACAATAAAAATACATTAGATCAGGCGATCGCATGTAGGTTGATGGGCACGCTGGCAGAAGAAGGTGAGGTTGCTGATTTGTTTTCGTGCGTATGTGGGCTTGAGTGTGTGCGGTGAATAGCGATGCAGGCGTGGAGTCGACTGAACTGATTGTTCCATTTTATTGTGCTCATTTTGCAAAACACTTATATGCGAGTGCACACACACAAACATATATACATATATATAGATATATATATACATATATCTGCTGTCCACGGGGTGAGTTGCTGTTGCTATTGTTATTATAAGTGTCACGTTTTCGCCGCCGCCGCTGCTGCTGTTGCTGCTCACGGCGTACGCAAGCGTGTTGCATGCATACATGTCTGTCGATTTTATTGTTGCACGTAAAATTGTAGAAGCTTTGTTCGCCTGTGGCAACAAAAGAGTTTAGGTTGCAAGATACGGTGCATAGACAAACACATACAATTGCACACACACACATGCACTTCATGCTGTTACACTTATGACACTCGCATGCCAATTGTATTGATGACAGCAACAACAATAAAAAACAAGCTAAATCTGCAATAAAAGCAAACACATAAAAAATCATTTAAGCCAATTCCATTAATGAGTGCAGCAATGCATGTCAAATATGT
Organism: Bactrocera correcta; assembly: GCA_027475135.1. Classification (NCBI taxonomy): domain Eukaryota; kingdom Metazoa; phylum Arthropoda; class Insecta; order Diptera; family Tephritidae; genus Bactrocera; species Bactrocera correcta. The sequence continues at coordinate 166,443,100 of CM050325.1, forward strand.
GCAACAAATGTGGCTGCTGCAACATCCCAAATTGTTTAGTAAATTGTGCTGGTATTGGTGCTTTTGCTGCTGGCAACTGTTTTATGAGACTGTGGCTTAAGACGGGCTTAATATTAAAGTTCATACTTTTTATATGCGCTCCGCTCCGCTGCTGCTCTTTCTTTGTAATTCCCAGCAATGCAGTGCCTTTCCTCGAATGCTTTTGTTTTGCCAAAAACACCAAGCACCAGATGAGAAGCGTTGCCTTAGTTTTCCGCCTTTGCAGTGACGCATTTTATGGCGCGAAAAATGCAAATTTGAACGTGGGAATTATTTTATGTGCACCATTAGGCTGGTTTATTGCATCACATGTTGTTAGCGTTGCCATATTACTGTATACTCATATATTGCTTTTATTGTTACACCACTAAGTGTTCGCTTTTGTCGCCGATTTGCGGGCGTGTACACACGCATACATGCTCATACAGCACGTTTTATGGCCAAATTAAGTTTACAATGTCACATTTCGATTGTGGGCTGATGGGTGTGTGCGTGTGTGCAGCGGTTTAGCGTTTAAGTGCCGCCTTTGTTGCCGTATTTATGTGCAGACAAATGATGGTATATAAATGTTTCAGTTCCTGTTATTCGCATTTTGAATGATTCTTAATGTTGATAAATGTGTCTGCAGCTTAACGGTAAGTTTATGCGTTACTTGCTGACAAAGTGGATCAAATTAAGCTATTAGTTGCAAGCAAAAAGCTGGTATTGGCAAAAGTTTAGTACTTGTATGTATGTACATAGTATGTAAAAATTAATTTTAAAATCAATTTTTGGAAATGTTTGTGAAGATTTTTTAAATTTTTTATGACAGAATTTCGAATTGTTCAAAGAGAAATTAAAACAGAATTATATTTGACATTTTTGTGAGTTTCTTTTTTTTTAATTTTTTAAAACAGAACTTCTCAAGTGATATTTGTAGGATTGCTCAAACTTTTATTATTCTGATATGATGCACACATCGATTAACTTCACACATAGATTAACTCCACTTTTTGAAAAGTCTTAAATTTAAGTGTCAAAGCTTTTGGTATAGTCATAACTTTTTATATTTATAATAACTTTCCTGAATAATAAATAATAGCACCGTTAAATGGCAAATATTTTTGGCAACTGAATAAAAAGTTATTATTTCAGAAGCCATTTCGATTAACTCCATACTCTAATATAAATCGTTTCAGTACCGCCGTATCTGTTCTGGCCATACATCAACGCTTATTTGTTTTTGAACAGTCGAAGATGCTCTCAATTATTAGTTAGTACAGCAGGGATCACGCACGCTGAATGTTACTGTGAACTTCTTAGTCTTTCCAACATTACTCCTGGATTTTTTTTTGCAGAAATACATATTATACCGTTATAATCAAGATGAGTGGGACTAATAATGTGAGTGAGGAAAGCAGTGTTGGTTCAGCAATACATTTTATTAGAGGAAAATTAATACCTGCAAAAACATTTTTCGTTAGGCAAGGCAGATGCCGTCAAAATTGTTATCAAAAAATTATTTCGGACGAGACAGAGGCTGCCATGAAAGAATTTTATAGTTTACATAGGCAACTTGACCAAATATTTTTTTAAGAGATTGAATAAAAAGAAGTCGCCCTACGAATTAAACTAAGGAACGAAAATCACATTCGTTTACATATTACTTCCGAAAAGAGGGACTTGATATTACCGGTTGCAAGGAATATTTTAGAGACACTTGTCAGGTGAATGACGCGAGGATAAACGATTGTTGTTCTAAAGTACAAGTTACAATTTTGGTTGATAAGCGCAAAGGTCGCGTTGCAAGCAATAAAATAGATGATACAAATGTTATAAAGCATATAAAGTCATTTCCAGCCTACAGTAATCACTACACCAGGGCTCATAATCCAAGACGACATTTTAAAATTGTCGTCCTTACTTATATACTAAGAAGATGTATGAACTACACGTCACAGAATGTGAAAAGGAAAACATAGCAGCATTGAAAGAAAAATATCACTATAATGTGTTCTGTACAAAATTTAATTTACATTTTAAGCAACCATCAAAGGATACGTATCAAACTTTTCAATAAAAATTTAAACTTCAGACGATGAGGGAATTAAGATGGCTAGAATTGGAAAGGAAAATCACTTAGAAAAGGCTGAACGGGCTCGCAGTCAAATGGCTGCCAATCGAATGGCAACATCGGAAAATTGTTCGTATTTTCTTTTGAGTTGGAAAAAGCTTTAGCCTTTCCCAAACTTCGAAAAAATAGAAATATCATTGGATTCGTGTACCGGCCAAAAGAGAAATATTAGGCGCAGTCTGTTCGCTTAGAAGGTTGTGTGAAGGAGGTAAATATGTGAATTGTATTCTTAGACTTGAATTAATGAAGAAATCAGTGTCTTCATTCATAAAAAGATGCGCCGTATAGCGACAACTTTGCATTAGAGAGATCAGAGTCCCATATTTTTGAATGCTGATTCTTATGTAAAATTGGGCGAGGAATGGAAAAGTCAATTTTGAAAAAAAATTGGGGGAAAAGCACAAAAAACATTATTTTTAGAAAAAAAATTATTTTTTTTGCATTTTGAAAATTTTTTTGGATTTTGAAAATATTTTCATCAGAAAGCTGAGATTTTTTACATTAAATTGGATAACTTAAAAATTTTTTTCACTCAATTTTGAGGTCGTTAAAAAATAAAAGAAAAAGTCATTTTTTTGTTTGATCTCAATTTGAATTGCGCGCCAAAAAACAATGGATCAACTTTGACCACTAAAAAGTTAACAGATATTCTTATTTTGGTCTATATTATGATATTGTAAAGTTTGGTCGAAATCGGAGAACCACGGGTACAAAACCATGTCGCCAATTGATGGAATGGCCCATATATATACGCTTATAAAGTTTCCATCATAAAACTCTATATAAAACACGGAGGCACTGCAAAAATACGTCTCATAGTCTTCTATGCACTGTGTACATACTGGACAGTACGTACTAACGTAATGTTGAAACTGAAACAGGTACCTTATAAAGCGTTTATGTCCACTCAGTATTTCAGTTAGGTCAAAATTCTGGTCTCCATGTTGTCTATCTAGCTACGTATGACTTTTGACTTTAAACTGCGCGCCTCGAGGAATTTGGAGAATTATTTTTTTTTTTAGATTGGTAGTTCTGACAGTCACATTTATGTCAAAATTCATGTCAAAATATTCATTAATATTTGAGATACGTGTCGTTTTGTGAGCTGCTAAAAGAGAGTTTTTCGTTTTTTGCGATGTCGAAATTTGTTGAGCAAAGAATTTGCATTAAATTTTGTTCACGGAATCAATTTTCTGCAGCGGATACGTTGAGGATGGTGTAGAAAGCCTTTGGTGATGAGGCTATGTGTACAAGTGGTATAGTGAGTTCCAAGCCGGCCGTGAACGTGTCGAAGATGAAGAGCGTCTAGGGCGACCATCAACCTCAACCGACGAAGCTCACGTTCAACAAATGAAAAACCGTCGATTAACAATTAGAGACCTTGCTGATGAAGTTGTCATATCGAAAGGCTCAGCCAATACCATTTTGAAGGATGTTTTGGGCCTCAAGCGCGTCAAATCAGGACTGGTACCGAAAACATTGAATTTTTTGGAAAAAAAGCGTTAAGTTGAAGTGTGTGAAACGATGCTTTCCGACTACCAGGGTGTCATGAAATGCATTATAACTGGCGATGAGACTTGGATCTATGCTTACGACCCCGAAATAACCAATCAATCGAGCGAATATCGCGCCAAAAGAGAGCCGAGACCAAAAAAATCGCGCCAAAGTCGCTCAAAATCAAGGTCATGTTGACTGTTTTCTTCGATTATCGTGGTGTTGTGCATTATGAATTCCTTCCAACCGGTCAAACAGTCAACAAGGAATATTATTTGAACGTTATGCGTTGTTTGCATAACGTTCCGCCTAAAAAGAACGGAATTGTGGAAAGACAATTCTTAGTTTTTACACCACGATAATGCACCATCCCTTCTGCCCTCGTAATTCGTGATCATTTCGCCTAAAACTCAACCCATATCGTTCCGCAACCACCGTATTCACCTGATCTGGCGCCGTGCGATTTCTGGCTGTTCACCAAGCTCAAAGGATCGCTCCGGGGACACCGTTTTTATGCGATAGAGGAGATTCAAGCCGCAGCAAAGACGGAATTGAAGGTCATCCCGGAAAGTGACTACAACCAGTATTTCAAAGATTGGAAAATTCGTTGGCATAAGTGCATTGTATCGGGAGGGGATTTCTTTGAAAGGGATGAAATTAATTTGGAAGATTAAATAAAGAATTTTCAAAATAAATACAATATCACCTTATTTTTTGGTCACAGTAGTACATACGAACTAGTCCCTCAGTTTTTAAGATATCGTTTTGAAATTTTGCAAACGTCAATTTCCCTTCAAGAATCTACTTAGTTATCGGACCTGCCGATATGGGAGTTCTATAACATATAGCTGCCTTACAAACTGAACGACCGGGATCAAGTTCTTGTATGGAAAATTTTCACATTTGACAATGTATCTTCACAAACGTTGGCATAGGTTATTTTCCAAGGCAGCAATGTAATCTCCGCAGAAATTGTTCAGATCGGTTAAGTATAGCATAAAGCTGCCGTACAAACCAAATTATCGAAATCAAGGGCTTGTATGGAAAACTCTCGCATTTAACGTGCGATCTTTAGGAAACCACGTGGTATCTTTAGGAAATTTGACATGGATTACTGCTTATAATCTCCGAAAAAAATGTTCATATAGACTATAGCATATACATACTGAATACATAGTTACTAAAAAAATGCACCTGTGAAAGGTATACTCGTATTAGCTTCGGTGCACCCAAAGTTAACGTTTTTTCTTGTTTCTCCTATAGACAGCTCTGATAGTTGGTATACTTTGTTCCCCTGTCTGGGCGCTATGCTGTCTATTACATTCGAATTACAGAATTTATGTCTGGGGTAAAGCGTTCAAATATAATGTAACATCTATTTGTCATCAATATCGAAAAAGTGTTATAAGTATACTTTATTAACTTCAACTGACTTGTGGGACTTCAAGTTACATACTTCAGCTATGGCTGATAAGTAATCTCACATGCTCTTAAGGTGAGCAACATTCCTTGTCGATTTTTCGAGTGCTAATGAGCACAATTTCTATTTTCTCTAGTTCAAGTTCTACAGAATCTAGTTGGTCGGCATATATGCCGTTTGTTCAGAAAGTAAAATTTTGATTTAAATTGTATAAAGAAGTGAACAACTTGTATTTAGATGAATCTCAGCATATCAATATATATATAAAGAAATTCATAGTTTATTATTGTGCTGCGAATAGTGTTTAATATTTAATTAATAATGTTTGGAGTTAGTCCTTTGCCGGGCATTTACATATGTTGCTAAAGAGATACTGCATTTTCCTTATAGATTATTTTAGCATTCTCAAAACTGACATTTACACTCTCCACATATTAAGGTGGGAATTAGTGGATACGTATGCACGTTCTGAAAAATATGAATGCATGCAATCTATAGTGAATATAACAGTTGACTTGGCTACTCTGTAGAGAAATCAGCAGGTTAGAAATTAGTTCACAAATAGTCAGTTTACTGTAGCCAACACAATCAGGCAGTCTACGGTTGCGGTCTGTTAAATTTCAGGAATTATAACAGTTTTATATTTACTACTTCAAAATGTATATATAATATATTCCAAATTTCCAACAGGGTTTGTACCTAAAATTCCTTTCACACACTTAAGCCTGTGGAAAAAGAACACAGCAACTAAAACAAACAAACACTCAACTTAGCTATATTTGGAGATTGCCTGCGGGTTAAATCTAAATATGTACCACAAACATGCTTCATAAAATATGCATGTAAACGCATATCAAGTAATGCATATGCGCAAATTGAGATTTGTTTCCATGAGAATTTACAAAATAGGAGTAAAATTGCTATATGATTTGATAGCATTTGTAGAGCCGAAGCTAATGCGAGAGGCGGTGATGATTAAGGAGCTCCAAATCAAGCAAATATACCATGTTTTGCCTGCAGGATACAAATGCATTTGATTTGCGCAAATAATAGCACGAACGGAAAACTCTTCAGTGTATATAAAGATACTTGAATGGGTATAAGCACAAACATTTGTATGTATGTAAATTTACTAAAAACTCGACACGTAAAGCAGTTTTGCTCAATATGGCATGGTTTATGAAAAAGTTGAAAGTGATGCTTATGCTGTTAGTATCCGTAATTGTATTTGTATTGATGTACTTTACAAATTTGAGGAAAATGGAATAAATAAAATACATGTCATATTTTTGTTCAGCATTAATAATTAATTTTTTTTAAGTCTCCACTTGGTGGAGACTTTCAAAATATTTTTTCCATATGCATATATAAATATATAACATGTAACTTTTCATTTTCAGCGTTAACAATTATTAATTTTGTAAGTCTCCATTTTTTGGAGACTTTCAAGAGATGTTTTCCATAAGAAAAAAACCAGCTGTTCATGAATTTGATTGCAATTTTCGTTATGTTGCAATGTAAATGCTTGCTGAAATTTTCTAAAAAGTCTCCACTTTTTGGAGACTTACACTATGACTCTTAAAAATTTTTCAACAAACATATCTAAGTTATTGTTTTATTTACTTTAAATTTTTGCAAAAATTTGAGGTCTACAAATTTTGTAGAGTTCGAAAAATAATGTACTAATATAATTATAATTTATATAATTAACCGTGCAATTTTTACTTTTAATGCCAAACGTAATTTTTTAAGGAGTTAGAGTAACTTCTTCGTATCAAGGCTGTGAGCCCTCAAGTTTTTAGAAAATTGATTTCTTTAAGAAATTACATATAATTATTATTTTCTTGAAGTAAACTATTTTGTTAAAGATTCCTCTAACTCGTGTTTAGTTTAGTTTCATTTTGAATGAGTTAAACAAATTTGAAAGCAAAGGTCAGTCTTTGCCCCTTAGAGCTGATAATTGAAGTGCTGTGAAAATGTTTTTGAAGTTACAGAAAGCTCAAAATATTGTGATTTTTACGAGTGAAGAAAATACATTGTTTAACGAAAGGTTAAAAAGTAGTTTTCAGTACTTAAAAGGGCAATTTTTTTGAATAGTCCAGAATTAAGTGTAATAAAACATTATTATTAAATTCAGTCAAGTAATTGGGTATAGCATCCTCATATAGAAGATTTCAAATTTTAAGTTGAAGAAATATTTTGTACTCTAACAAATATATGAATTTTTTACAAGACGTCTGAGTTTCACATAGAAAGCAAATATGAGAAACGTTACTTAAGTCTAATGCGAATTGGTCCTAGAACAACTGGAACTAAATTAGACCCTAAAACAATGTAGCGACAGAACGTTTTCAAGTTAAAGTTAAAGTGGAGACTTTTCAAAGCTATTTTTATAAGTACAATTATTTTTGTTTTTTCTTGAATTTTGTTAATTATTATTAGATCCTTGTTTAACTTTTTATTCACTTGCTTTGTTTTTGTTTTCATGTGACCCCATCCAATCTTCTAGTAACCTTTGGCATGCCAAGCACATTTCTCGTTGAATACTTTAAACCTCATTTTCTGAATTCGTGCCACCAACTTTTACCTCGAAACTATGAGTGTGATCACCCATCAGTCGCAATTTTTTGCTTCCCTTTTTTCAATTATGCTATTTTTTTTTTGTTAAAATTACTTTTTTTTACATTTTTTTTCCCAACAACTCTCAAAATATCGTGATTCCTCATTTTGAGCACAGAGAGATAAGCAAGAAAATGAAGAAAAAAGTTTTCGCTAAAAATTGCAAAAACAAGCGTGAAACGAACAGAAAAATGTGGTGGTTAAGCGTGATCCGTTTGCCTTCAACACGTTCATTTTCGTGCTCTACATAATTCATCAAACCAAAACGAAGTAACGATCAGCGATCGATGGTTAAATCGGCGTAACGATTGAATGTTTGTCTCGACTGTTTTTCTGTCAGTCTCTTTTCCTTTTTGCCAACACTTGCTGTGCCATTGATTCGGTTTGTTTTTTACTTTTTGGTTAGCGCTAAGTAAACTGCATCATTTGCACCACGACTCAGCTACACTTTCGGCTTGGCAGAGTAGAAGTACTATCGGCTGGGTTTGGAAATGGATGGCTAGAATATGCTTTTGCTAAAGTGGGACGGCGGTGGTCACAATGGTAAAATCGTTAGCTAGTCCATTTGATGAGTAATATTTAGAGGATCATTTGAAATTCGTAGAAATTCGTGAAGCTGTCAAGGAAAGCACTTGTTATGGTGTTCAATAAGAAAATATTCCAGCTTTAGTTCAACAAAAAAATGTATAAATTCAATCGTGGTAAGTCTTAAACCTGTATATTTTACTTATACGAGGGCTGCTATATATATTTCTGGCCTAATAATGAAAAGAGTAATATTTGTCAACGAAAATGGTTTTATTGTTTTTCAAAATATTCTCCATCAAGATTTATACACTTTTGCATGCGCTCAAACCAATTTTCGAAGCATTTTTTCCACTCCGATTGAGACACCTCCAAAACATGGTTTTTAAATGCTTCAACAGCATCTTCTGGCGACGAAAATCGTTGACCACGCATTATTTTCTTGATGGGTGGGAACAAAAAGAAGTCACTGGGTGCCAAGTCAGAGTTGTACAGCGGATGACCCATCAATTCGATGTTTTGGCCAGTCAAAAAGGCGCTGGTTTGAGCCGATGTGTGAGTGCTCGCATTGTCATGGTCCACAATGATTCGTCTTCTCTTGTTCGTTTTTCGAATTTTTCCGAAGACTTCAGGCAAACAAATGGTGGTGTACCACTCAGAATTGACCGTCCTACGTTGCTCAAGCGGAACAGTCGCCACATGACCAGTTTTGCCGAAGAAACAGGCGACCATTTACTTTGAATTGCTTCTTCCACGAAAAACTTTCGTTGGATTCGGCTCGTCTTGGAAGACCCACACGGTCGATTGCTGTTTTGTTTCGGGCTCATACGCATGGATCCATGATACGTCACCTGTGACGATCTTATAAACGTCTTTTGAAGCACCGCGATCGTATTTTTTCAACATTTCTTTAAACCAATCCACACGAGCCTTTTCTTAAGCGTTTGTCAAATTTTGCGGGATCCAACGAGAACAAACCTTTTTTACGGCCAGGTGTTCATGCAATATCGAATGTATGCTGGTGGGAGAAATGTATAGGCATACCTCCATCTGAAGGTATGTTACATGACGGTCTTGCATCATCGATGTTTTCTGGCACAAGGGCTGTTTTTGGACGACCTTCACGGAATTCGTCTTTGAGCGAGCGTCGGCCACGATTAAATTCGCTGTACCAGTTTTTCACAGTGCCATAGGATGGTGCTTCATAGCCATAGATTTTAGTTCATCGATGCACTCTTGTGGTGATAATCCACGTCGAAATTGTGGAAAATGATCGCACGAAAATGTTCACGAGTTAATTCCATTTTTTGGCCGAGATGAATTTTTTAATTCCCCGTAAATAAAACAATTCACCATTAAATGACAAAACGAAAATATTCGTCGCTTGTGGCCTGCAAGAACGTTATTTTTGATCAGAGCAAAAACTAGTAGGTCATTTGCAGAATTTACTGGTGATCAGATCATTGTCTCAAGAAAATTTGAAAAATATAGTTTTGAGAAAGCTCGTTTAAAAATTAACTGAAGGAGCTGATTGAACTAAGCGTCAAGGTAGAAGTCAGTAACTTGAAACTATCTCAAATATATACTCGATTTAAATTAGTCCTTTTGAAGGCATAAGCTATCGAGATATGATGATAACATTCATTTAGGCATAATCCTTCTCACTTGAAATATTTTAACATATTCCGAGATGCCATCAACACCTCAACAACATTAAGAGACCAACAAAATCGAAACATATTTAGCTTGATTCATGCTTTAGTGGAAAATCCTCACTCCACAGCGGCAGCTCTCCTCCTACTTTCATTATAACTTCTTTTTCCCATCGATCGACAACATAAACTATGCATATTTTGACAACAACAAATAAAAGCGAAGAAGATACTTCGTACTTAAAAGACCATTGATATGAATTACCGGTGCGTTATGATCTTCAGCCGAGTCATACCACATTAGTTATTGCTTTTGTTGTAACTGTTGTCGATATTTCGCGTTTGTCGTGATCAATTGAGAGCAATTTATTACGAAATGAGGGTGAATTATAATGCTGGCGCTGGCACTTGAACCGCGTTGCGTTCGGCCATAGATTGCTCTGCTTTTCGCCTTTGCTGCCCCGACTGGGCAGCGTTCGCGTTCTGGCTCATTTATGTGCTTGTAGCTTCTTCAAATGACTAAAGTGTAGAACACATTTTGAAATGTTTTTGCTTTGTTGTTGTTGTTGCTCTTTTATCGTTTTGCACACGACAACGCCGCAGCGTCGCACAATTCGTTTGATCTTGTTGCAAAAATATGATGAGCTCCCCCTCCCCGACTGAGTTTGCGGGCGGCTTGGCACAATTCGTGCGTTTGCGGCCGAGGTGCCGTAGCTGCCATGTTCGAGATCTAATATGCCTTACTGCTTTCAACACCAGAGCGGCAATTGCTATGGCATTCGTTGTTGATTGGCGTGATTTGGTTGCTCTGCATGCGGCTATTGATCGCATTGTTGGTGCTGTGTTGCCCTTGTCGTTCGACGCTTGTTGCTAAGTGTGACTTTTGTTGTGATGGTTGTTGTTATTGTTGTTGTTTAAGTTGTTTTACATGAGAGTCGACATGATCCAGGCGAATCGACTACATTTCGGCTGATTTGCTGCGATCACAGCGTCTTATTTTGCCGATACCCCTCCCTTTTGTTGTTGTAGTTAAAAGTTTTTTATTTTGCGTTTCTGCCTAGTTGTCGACAATTATTTTATTATGCTGTCAACACTTGAATGCAATAATGCCAATAATCTTGTTTTATGACAGCCGCACACAAATTTGGCGTTACGAAGTCGCGCTGCCTTGTGCGAGTGTGTCTAGCCGATTGTTGATCGGCATTCGTTTGTCTAGCCGTTCAACATCTAACACTCATCTGCACCATTTACGGTTTTCTTTACATCATTCTTTGCTGTTGTTGTAACTGATTTTAGGTGTATCAAAAGCGTCTTCCTCTTCCAGTTTTTTCTCAAGCCGTTCGTGCCGGCTGATCTTGTTGATGATCCTCATTCACAGTAATAGTTTCGGTACAAGTCATAAACACACACACACTCAGCGATATTTCAAGGCATCTTTAAACATTTTTGCGCTGCATAAATTATACACGGTAATAGCGTGCCTTTTTCAATGTATATGTTTGTATGTATTTTTCCTTTGGTGGCTTCATTTTCGTTTTCTGCTTCGTGAATGGTGGGAATTGTACGTGATTGGCTCCTACTTAATCGATGCGGAAAATCGAGGGCACAAACGTCGTTCATAAATAAGTTCTATGCTTGGCATTCGTTGATGAGTTTGCTCTGTGATATATGCTGATTGGAATTTTGAAGAATGTTGAAATACTTTTCATAAATGTTTTGTTGCTTTGGAGGGAAAAATATTGCTCTGTGTTGGGTGAAGTTGGTATCGTCTACTTTTTGGTGTACTTATTTTATATAAATTATGATCATTAAAAAGCTTCCATGCTGTAAATCGGGCACCTAGATAATTGTTGTCTAAACCAATTAAAATAAATTTCTGATTTAATATTGCTCTCATTAAAAATAATAAGTATAATATCAGGAGAGTACTTATTTTCCAAAATGAAATGATAAGAAAACAAGTAAATAAGGGCTAAGTTCGGGAGCAACCGAACATTTTATGCTTTTGTAACTTGCTATGAATCAAAAGCAGGGAAATAATTTAAGGTGTAAAACCAATCATGTAGAGTGAGTCCGTTGGATGTTCGAAGACCCTGGTATTAGTTATATGGGGTATATGCCAAGTTTTCGCTTTAAATTTATCTATTTCAGGCACAAGGATACACTGTTATGAATAAATCACAATCTCTTATTTGCATTGGGATAACTCACACATTGGTCGATATTTGCGGTACAAAGTCACCCGCAAGCTCAAAAATTTTTATATTAAGTAGTATATGGGGGCTAAAGGAAGTATTGGTCCGATTCAATCCTTTTTCAGGTATAGACATCTGATTATAAGCGAAGGATTATACCTTAATTTCAGGGTTTTAATATACGAGGTTTGACAATTAAGTAATGAGACTGATTTTATTGCCGCGCTTGTGATAAAACTGTGGTCTTGAAATTTCCTTTCTTTTTTTCGGCATCTCTTCCCTTTCCATTGATATATGAACCATCGCTCTAGCTTATTTAGTTCGCCTGCTGCGACAAGTTGAGCAAACGTGTATTGGTAGTGTTCGTCACGAAAATGGAAAAACGAAATCAAGAGCAACGCGTCACAATAAAATTTTTCGCCAGATTGGGCGAAACAGCTCCAGAAACGTACACTAAAATTATAAGAGTGTATGGTGAAAGTGCTCTTAGACCCGGAAACCAAACGGGCCCAAAACTCACAATGGTTGTCTCCGCGCGTCCCCGCCGGAAAAAAGCTCGCATAAGCAAGTCGAAGGTGAAAACGGTGATTATTGCCCTTTTTTTATAGCCGGTCTCTGTCTCAATCAGTCTCATTAATTAATTGTCATACCTCGTATCACACATTGACCGTTTTTTTTCGAACAAAAGTAAATTATAGTTACCGGGGTCTTATTATTCGGTACCTAAGAACTTAAATAGTTTTTATTAGAATCAAACAATTATTTGTCATAACGTGGCACACACTAAAGGGAAAATTTTTCGTGCAAAATTTTATTCCGTTATATTAATTGCTTCTCGATTTGCGACCTGGAAACTGAACGAACCACGTGGAATTTCAAGTTGTGCTATATTGGAAGTAGGCGTGGTTGTTGTCCGATTTCGTCCTTTCTCACAAGGTACCATAAAAATATAAGAAGCATGTCATATACTGAATTTTGTTGATCGGTAAGTCGGGTCCGGTGATTTGGAATTTCACTAAACAGTGTGCGGTGCCACGACCATCGACCAATTTTTACACCAGCTTCCAAAAAGCGCTTTCATACCATCTTGGTAGTAAAATTCAATGCCCAAAATATAGGGACTTTACTAAGAAACAAGAAAATACCTTTAAAATTTTAAGCTTTAGAAACTATATTTCATCATACAGTGGTATATTTATTTGTATTTATTTAAAAGTTAAAATACAAATTTGTTTAAAGTAAGTAGTTAGTTCATTTAGTATATCCGAATAATTAATTTTCGGCACCATTAACTAAATTAATTAACCAGATTTAAATGAGTTGAAAAGAGAGCTAACTATTTTTAACTTATTTAAATTTTAACTTTACTACTGACTGCTCTGAATCTGTTTACTGAGCTGGGAAATCGATTAATACATTTTCCTAATTTATTCATTTAAATTTTTATTACAAAAGCTTTTATACTCGACTTAGATATTCAAACCATTTAATGGTTCAAAATGGTAATAATAATATCAGATGCACTGAACGAAATCTATCTAAAAACAGCGGAATATCAGGATAGCATTTCAAACAAAATTTTAAACTAAAACCAAACGCATGAAAGTGAACTAGAAATCTTTACCAATACCAATTAAGAACCAATACAAATACCAGTACCATTACCAATACTAATACCTATACCTATACCATTACTAATACCAATACCAATATCAGTACCAATACCAGTACCAGTACTAATACCAATATAAATACCAATAGTAGTACCAATACCAATACCATTACCAATACTAATACCTATACCTGTATAAATACCAATACCAATATCAAAACCAATACCAGTACCAGTGCCATTACTAATATTTTCCAATACCAATGTCAGTACCAGTACCAGTACCAGTACTAAGACCAATAACAATACTAATACCAATACAAATACCAATAGTAGTACCAATAGCAATACCAATATCTATACCAATTTCAACACCATTATTAATACTTATATAGCTATATACTATATGTATAACAATGAAAATATCTATAGCAGAATAAATTACAATGATAAGACCATAAACGGGGCTAAAGCTGACTCCAAGAGTACGATCGTGTCTATAATTTATACCTAATATAATACAAAACCCAATCAGAAAGGCTTAAGCCATAAGTCTTACCAAGTGCAATATTAACGCCATATTTGAGGCAAAGATAAGTAATGACAATACCTACAACCAACAAAACCAATTCCATGGGTAACCACAACCATGATCATGAAAACATGACCCCGGGCAATGCTAATTTTATGTAGGTCAAGATCAAATGTAACTCTAAGTGAAATAAATCGTTCGAACAACCAATTATTTTCCCTTCATGCATCAATTTCGCACAGTGTGTCATCGCCAACTGTGTACCCACTTGAACTCAACCGATTCGACACATGTACGAAGTATAAATCTATATCGATCTGTCTATTCAGCAGCCTATTTGACTGCCTGGCGGCCGGCCATCCATCCACTAGTGCACCAGCTACTAGCGAACCGAAACGAATTGCGAGCTGATCGATTCTGTACACACATGCATAGCAGCGCAGCGCACTGAAACTAAAGCAGTGTAAAAACGGAAAGCTCACATGAACCGAACGAAAAGACTAAACCGAAGTGAAGACAACTGCCAAGCACAGCAAGCGAGATATGCCGAACTAAAGTGGCAATATACAGATGTGTGATGCGACTCTACGAAACGTTGCAGTGCGATGGGATGCAATGTGGTGCGCGGCGCAGCATAACTGGGGCTAACAGATTTGCCCACCGCCAGGCAGGCAGCGCACACATTCGACAGGCCGCATAGTCGCAGAAACGCCTGACCGCCGCGACACCGAAGGTGCTTCCGCTTGAACTACGTTTTACTTCGCGCTGATCAGCCGTGCAACAAGCATGTAGCAACCGTGTATCCGCGCCAAACAGCGCTGTGTGGCAGACAGGCAGCCAATAAGCACAGCTACTAGACGGTGTTCTGCTCTGTGGCAAGGTGCTGCGTTGGCAATTGCTCCATAAGTTCGGTGTTAGTATATGTGTATGTGTGGGTTTGTGCGACTGCTGCTGTTGTGTCACCTTTTGTGACCATGCAGGGCAAGTGCTGGAGCATGGATAACATGTTGAAGTGCAATTCCCAGGGCTGAGGATACGTGTGCGCATGCGCGTCTATTTGCATATGTATGTAAGTATGTGCATGTGTTTGGCTGCCGTTGTGGCAGTGGCAGACAGTTGGGATTTTCAGTTAGGCCACAGACAGACAGATAAAGGAACAAGTGCATTGGCAGCACAAGCACAAGTCGATAATAAAAATGGGCACTAAAGCACCAAAGCGACAAAGCAGACAATGCGCTGAGTGGCTTTGTGGAGGTAAGTGGCAAGGATGGGCAGTAGCTATCGTTGTGCAACGGTGCAATGCCTATAGCTTTGCAGCAAAAGAGCGGATTAAAATACTTTCGAATTCTAAAGAACTATTTTCTCTTTGTTATTTTTATTTGTTGCCAGCTTTTCATTTCAACTAGAATTCATTGGCATTTGGTGCATTGTGCTGCGGTCCTTTCTCTTGTTCGACATTTTTTGTTAGTTAAGTTCAGTACTACTAATTTATTTGGCACTAAATGTGTATAAAAATGGCACACAAACAGCTCTACATTTTATTTTCCCTCAGTTTTATTTTAACTGAGTTGTTTTATTTTGCACTTTCGTAGCACTAATAAAATTTTATCTAACTTGCAGTAAGTTAATTAATTTTTTTGTTATAAAATATGTGAATTAGACACAGCAGAGCAGAAGTACACAAGGTACTATACAATGAATGAGCTACATATTGCAGCTTCAGCTTTTGCCTTCATAGAAATATTAGCTAGATCGCTACGATTGTCATTACCATTACCGATACTACTACTTATGACAATAGCAGTACCACTACTATTGGAAATATCAATATCATGACCAATAAATTTACGAACACTAATATCAACACTAATACCTATTACCAATATCAGTATCAATACCGACACCAGTACCAGTACCAATACCAATATCAATACCAATACCAATAACAATACCAATACCAATACCAATACCAATACCAATACCAATACCAATACCAATACTAATACCAATGCCGATACCAGTACCAATATCAGTACTAATACCAATATCAATACCAATACCAATACCAATATCAATATCAATACTAATACCAATACCAATACCAATACCAAAACCAATACCAATACCAATATCAATACCAATACCAAAACCAATACTAATACCTATACCAATACCAATATCAATATCTATACCAATACCAATACCAATATCAATACCGATACCAATATTAAAACCAATACTAATACCAATACCAGTACCATACCAATGCCGATACCAGTACCAATACCAATACCAAAAAGAATAGCAATACCAATACCAATACCAATGCCGACACCAGTACCAATATCGATACCAATACCAATACCAAAACCAATACTAATACCAATACCAATGCCGATACCAGTACCAATAAGAATATTACTTTAACATATGAATATGCATACATACTAACACCATTACCAATACCAATATTTTTATTAAAAGCATTACCAATAATCATCATCATTACCGACACTACTACTTATGACACTAGCAGTACCATTACTATTGGCAATATCAATATCATGACCAATAAGTATACGAATACGAATACTAATATCACCACTAATACCTATTACCAATACCAATGCCAACACCAATAACAATACCAATATCAGTATCAATACCAATACCAAAACCAGTACCAATACCAATGCAAATGCCGTTACCAGTACCAATATCAATACTAACACCATTACCAATACCAATATCTTTACTAAAAGCATTATCATATTTTATGAATTTCGCGCTCATATCAATGTCATAATATTTTATTAATACTTAAGGAGAATTAATAAAAAAAAAAACGGTTTTTTGTTTCATTTTGTTTTCTAAATGTACATATATTTGAAAATCGTTCCGGTAAATTTTTTCGAAGTTACACACAAATTTGAAAAGGCGTTTCAAGCGTTCTTGGAAATACAAGGATAAACTTTTAACATGTCTTTCTCGAAATGGTGATTTCGAAGTCGGTGAACAACATTACTCGAGAACGACTAAACCGATTAGTCTCAATTTTTTACGCGAGCTGCATAATTATATCGTTTAGTAATTGATTGAAGATTTTTTCTCACTGATAGTTTTTTTAAAAACAAAATTTTGGTCAAAAATCGATTTTTTTTTTGAAAGCGACATTTTGTCAAAAAAAAATATACATATTTTGCATATTCCTTATTAATTACTAGCTTTAACATTATTTTAACGAAATTTGTTTGGATTTTTAGTTTTAGAGGATCGAGTTCAGAGTTCAATTCAGTTCCTTTTTAAATAAATATTTTAACTAACACTAATACCTAAAAATAACTATGAAATACCATAATATGTGTATTAGTTTTTGTATCACTAAATTAAAAACTTTTCTCAGCACAAATTCTGGAAAAATCGTTTTGTTTTCGGCCTTCTAACTCTATGTAACACCTTAAGAAATCTCATTAAAGATGCTCCAATATTTCGCATTGATTCTTGCCAACGAAGATGCCACACATTTTCGTTGTACCGCCCGGATCTGGTTTGCGTTTATGAAAATCTTGCAGTAGACTTACTGTGAAAATTTTAGTAGTGCTGCACTAAACAAAAATCAAAAATCGAAACTATTCGCGATTTATTCCACTTGTGAGAGCAATACCTATGTAAGCAAATCAAGTAAAAAAAAGAAATAACAACAACAGTAGTAAAGTTGCGAAGAAAATTTAATTACCAACACGATTACAATTACACTTCGACTTCATTAGTTGTGCCTTGCTGATTGCGTTTGCAGTTTTTCTGCCTGCGACCAAATGCGCTTATAGAATTTTTATACTCTTCTTATTGCACTGCAGCTCATCTTTCTACTACTAACTTGTGCTCGAAGAAAGATGCAATCCAATAACGATCCTAGTAAATATCGTTGCTAAAACAAATAATAATTTTGATTTTCTTGCTGAGTAAAATTTAGTGAGAGCTTTGTCGATTTTCTGTCTTAAGTCTTTTCTTACCAATTGATTTTGTATGAGTATTTAATGCTACAATTAAGCGGATTGATACAATACAACGGAATTTGAAGCATTATATGAAACAGCCGCAGCAATAGAGCTTGGAAATAATTACAAGAAGTTTACTATAATTTTTACTCATCTGAATTAATAAACAGTTTCTGCATCAGGATTAGCCTTTATGATATTTTACAATATTTAAAGGTACAGTAAAATTTTTTAATTCAGCCGTGGAGGAATTTATTTAATTCAGCCGTCCTATCATAAATCCATACATATAAAGTTGTATATTGGAAATTGATAAAATTTCCTAAAGCATAAGTGATACAAAACAAAAAAAAAACCTTAACTTCGGTTGCACCGAAACTATAATACAAGGTATTCCTTACAATAAGTTGATTTTGACCATACAGTTTGTTTTGCGGGTATACGCTATAGTGAACCGATCTGAGCAAATTCTTCGGAGGTTGCACCATAGCCCCACAAAATTCTCCAAGCCGAATTTGTTGAAGTAATCCCGCCAAATGAAAAAGATTTCCTCACAATCACAAATTTCGATCATTCAGTTTGTATGTCAGGGGTAAGATATTGTTGTCCGATGTCGACGGTTCTGAAAAACAAGCTGTTCCTGCAAAAAAATTCCGTGTGAAAAATTTCATATCGATGTGTAAAAAACTTAGGAATAAGTTCGCGTATATTCAGACAGACAGACGGACGGACGGACATGATTTAATCGACTCAACTTTTTGCTATATAGGGTCTCCATTTCCGTCTCGGTGTTAGAAATAAACATAAATATTATTAAATGTAAAGCTAAGTGTATTGACTGTTATTATGCTTTTGCGCCATGTTGCCGCAGAGTATAATATTTTTGTTCAGATAACTATTGTTTGTATCGCCTAAAATCAATTCAGTTATATATTTTCATTGTGGTCAGAAGTACGGAGACTGCCAAGTAGCTTGATGAATTTTTTTGTGCTAGCATCTAGTACTACAAACAACCATATTTCGTGCCCCTGAGAAAATGATCAGCCTCAACCCATTTGGAGAGGTTTCGCTAGGGAGGCTGAACTTTTCAATCTTTAAAATCGCTAAGTACAATTTTTACATCGTGGTGGGTGCAGTTGTCATAAGCGCATCCCAGCCGCACATAAATCTCATCTTTGCTCATATCGTCCTTCTCTTCCATCGTGGCGTCGGTGCAAATCGCTCATCTACCGGAGTGAATGACAGGAGTCGACGACGCAGTCTCTCTCCCACCACGACTTACCCACCGAAAATCCGCTCCTTCATAGGGCCGCTTCAGTAAATGCCATAAGGAGCATATCCATCGCATTTTTTTGAACGGCGGTGATGTCAGCCTTTACTTAATCGAGGACACAACCAGCTGGTCACATATGCCTTCCTATTTTAGGGACCGGACATTCCAGGTGGATGCCCTTAAATCATTGTCCCTATTACGGTTACTGTGGTTGTCATCAAAAGTGCAGTCTTTCATCCAAACCCAGCATACAACCCCACTAGGCCTGTAGTATAAAATTGTATACACATTTATATAGCAACCTGCTTGTTTCAATACTGAGGCCCGCTCGAAGCCGCACTTCTAATGAACAGACTCTGTAATTAAACTTCAGTGGAGCCTTAAACGGAAAATGTCGGAGTGCCTCCCCTGAAGCTCCCTCTCTTTTAGCCGGGTTGTGTTCCAGGATGCATGGCAAGGAGGCAATAGTAGGAATTGGATATAGCCCTACGAGTGTAACTACTTACCCAGAAGCATGACTATACCTCATTACACCCCTGTGTGTTATTTTGTGACCACAAACTGTCCAAATAGAATTAAGAGGTCAGTAGGGTAATCTTTTACTAAATATTTTTTACATTTTCTGTTCCCGTTTACTCTTAGAATGGATGTAGAAACCCACTTTACCATTGGAAGATTTCGAAAAAGACCCAAAAATAATAATACCGTTTGACATTCGGAGCGCTCGGAGTGCACACCTCAAACATTAAACGCGTTTTCCTCAAATCACAATTTTTTAAACTGGCGGACATGATTCCGGTCGAACTACTCAACCGATTTGCTTTTTTTTTTTAAATGGTTTTAAAACGCCTGGCTATCGTCCCTATACTTTTTCTAATTTATTGGCAATGTTATGACAAAATGTATGTAAAAAAACATGTGAAAAATTAAAAAAAAACTTGAATTACTTTTTATTTTTCTACATTTTTTCATGATTTTAATAGAGACGATAACCATTCACGTACTTTTTAAGAATAAATTGGGTTTTTGTGTTTCATATGATCCAAATATGAGAAATCGTGTAAGCCAGTGAAAAAAACTCATCTCATTCACTCAACCATTTCTCCGACAGATGTTATCAAAAAATTCCGAAAAAATTTTTTTATTCACTCCACGATATACCTCATGATATGCGAAAAAAGTTCTATTGTAGAATAAAAATTTCTATGAAAAAAAAAATGTCAAAAAACAGGCCAGATTACCCTACTACCCTGCTGACCCCTTAAAACCCGGAAATTTCGGTCAATGTGTTAGATATTTAAATGAAACTTTAGGTGATCTATTATCAGATACTGATCTTTCAATCGGGTTGACTTGAATAATTCTCTAAGCCCCCATAAGAATGCTATAAAGATTTTTGAACTTCCGGTAATCTTTACACACCATATATCGGCAAATATGGGAGTTAAATGAAGGTGAGGTTATTTACCGGGTCAATGATTAAGTTTTAGAGGTACACGTCGCAAATGAATTTCAAAGCTGCATATTTAAAGAAGCCATATCGAGGCTTTGTTAGTCACAATCCCATCATCATAAATCCGTATAATAGTTAGAACATCGAAATATATCTTCGAATGATTTCAGAATACAGCTAGGAAACATTTTTTTTTAAGAAAGCAATTATAAACTTTCAGATGCGTTCTTTCTGTACGTTCTGTGTCCAAAAAATGAGGTGACATTGTTTTGAACCAGAAGTCGCACGGCACCAGATCAGGTGAATATGGTGATTGCGGAACGATATGGGTTGTGTTTTTGGCGAAATGATCACGAATACGAATAAAAACTAAGAATTGTCTTTCCACAATTCCGGCCTTTTTAGGCGGATAACGTTACGCAAACGGCACATAACGTTCAAATAATATTCCTTGTTAACTGTTTGACCGGTTGGAAGGAATTCATAATAAAAAACACCACGATAATCGAAGAAAACAGTCAACATGACCTTGATTTCCGAGCGACTTTGGCGCGATTTTTGTGGTCTCGGCTCTCTTTTGGAACGATATTCGTTCGATTGATCGGTTGTTTCGAGATCGTGAGCATAGATCCAAGGCTCATCGCCAGTTATAATGCGTTTCATGACACCCTGGTAGTCGGAAAGCATCGTTTCACACACTTCAACGCGACGCATTTTTTCTAAAAAATTCAATGTTTTCGATACCAGTCAAGATTTGACGCGGTTGAGGCCCAAAACATCCTTCAATATGGTATTGGCTGAGCCTTTCGATATGCTAACTTCATCAGTCAGGTCTCTTATTGTTAATCGACGGTTTTTCAACACAAAATCTTTGATTTGTTGAACGTGAGCTTTGTCGGTGTAGGTTGATGGTCGCCCTGGCCGCTCTTCGTCTTCGATACGTTCACGGCCGGCTTGGAACTCACTACCCCACTTATAAACATTTTGTTTAGACACAGCCTCATCACCAAAGGCTTTCTGCACCATCCTCAACGTATCCGCAGCAGAAAATTGATTCCGTCAACAAAATTTAAAGCAAATTCTTTGCTCAACAAATTTCGACATCGCAAAAAACGAAAAACTCAGCAGCTCACAAAACGACATGTATCTCAAACACTAATGAATATTTCGACATGAAATTTGACATAAATGTGACTGACAGTACTACCAACCTAAAAAAAAAATTCTTCAAATCCTTCGACGCACGCAGTTTAAAATCAAATGTCACCTTATTTTTTTGTTATATGTCGTTGGAATGTTGATAAGATTCACAGGACTCTTTTTGGAAAGAGTCAGCATCCGAAAGCTCGGTTATGAGTCGGCTGGGAAACAAAAGTATTTATAACAGAATTTAATCAATATTGGCAGATATTGGTAAGATCATTTACTCCATAGATTCAAAATATTCCACATAAGTAGAATCAGGCACTTATACCTACATATATAGTATATTCTACGATTATTGAAAACACTATAGCGCAAGTAGCCCTACCGAATTTGCAGTTATAATTTGGGCGCCATCTACAGAGCATTTAGCATTTATGTTTCCATAAGCTTTGCCGATAGAGCTGCGAGATCCGTGAAACTTTGTGATTGCCGTTGTTGTTGTTGTTGTTAGGAACACGCTGACCGCTAACAAACGTGCAACAATCCATTGCGATTGCATGCCACTTACAAACAAAAATGCTTGCAACCACCGCCACCCATCAATTCAAATGTACATCAATCGCAAAACAACAACAACAACAACAGTAATAATAACAACAGCAACCGAAAACAGAACAAACCGTGTAAATAGTCAGTCAAGGCGGTCAAATATTCAAGCAAATAAGCAAGCAACGCAACAACCAACAATCCATTTGTCCACTGTTATACTCAAACAAGCAACCAACCAACCATCCATCCAACCACCTATCCATCAGACTGACCATCTATCGTACAAAGTGTTTAGGTCAGCGTGCGCATCTTTCTTAGCAACCGAAAAACCGCTTGGAATGCCAAACGGCGAATAAATATACTGGTTAGTATGCGAATGATGTTCAACACATGTGCGTGTGCGCCTGTGTGTGTGAGTATGCGTCTTTGTGTGGCTCATAAAAATGTGTGCAAATCTTTGAGATTCACATGTCAAGTGGACGCAGCAGTCAATCAGTCGCTGTGGTCGACTCCATGGCGGTCCAGCTAGTTCCACGCCGAAATATATTAGTATCTTCGTAAATGTGTGTATGTGTGTGTATGAGAATGTTAACATTTGCTCTTGCTGTTGTTGTTGCTGCAATGTTATGCATATTCTTGTTGTGGCAAGTGCATCTCTACTGCACTTTGTTGTTTGCGGCATTGAATTCATAAGATTTATGGAATTTTTTTAGAAGTAGATGCTATTCGTAACTTTCTGCCAGATTTTAGTGCTTTGTCCCACTTTAAGGTGAATACTTAGTGAGCGGTATTTTAAGTTTCGAAGCTTCAGATATTTCTTTAAAATTTTTAATTTTTTGTAAAAATTATCGATATCTTCTTTCCATTTTCATTCATAAAGAGTTTTGATACAAGTCTAAACCTAGGTGCCACACGAAGCCAATGAGGTCCTTTAGTGTTTAGTTTTGCCAGTCCAAAAAGCTTCCTTATAGCTCTTCATCTCTTCAGTTCCTGATAAAGTAGACTACCTGAAATCGTTCTACATCATTTTCGTCATTTTTTAGTCGTGATTCTATTGAAATTCATTGTTAAATTTTTTTCTATGGTAAAAATCGCGAGACAAACTCTTTGTGTCGTAAACAAGCGGCTGCCAAAAACACCCTAATATAGAGATCAAACTGCACATGAAAAAATTAAACATTTTCATTAATTCAGTTCATGTTTGCAGCTTACATCGACCAGACTGAGACCTGATAGAGGAGACTCATAGTATTTATCTCTAAAAATAAATAAAAATAAAAATAATAAAAATAATAATAATAATAATAATAATAATAATACTCCGGTTCCGTGATAGAGATATGACTTGCAAGTAGGTTAGGTTTAGCGGTTTAAAGTTCCGCACTCCGGCTTTCGATGCTGCCTCCAAATATAAAAAAAAATAACGAGTCTATTTGATCAGATGATATACTCGATCTCGGATCGTGTGATTGGATATTTGTTCAAAAGGCTATCGGGAGCTCTTTGGATCAAATGTAGGGTATTCGTGATACAAATTATATAAAAACACATTTCTTGGTCTATATTGTAACGGGTCTTTTCAAAACGACGCTATAAACGTAGACCAATAGGGACAACAAACAACACCATATTTTTTCCCGCTCCTTTGACATTTCTCTTCAGAAAGGTTTGTTATTTCACCATAAAAAATATATACGATTCAACAAGAAGCCGAAATTATTAAAATTTACTGCCGAAATTCGGAGTCAGTGTCCTCAACTTAAAGACCACTACATCCCAGTTATGATCGTCATAATCGTACTGTGAGATGAACAATTGAGTGTCTAGTGGAAAAATTTGAATTCACAGGCACTGCACAAAGTGTTCCCGTGCCGGTGAGACAAAGAAGTGGCGTAGTTTCGAGAATATTGCTGCCGCTCCAGCATCAATTGAGGAAGACCCAAATCAGTCAATCTCCAGCGTTGAGCAAATCTTCCGAATTTTGCAAAAAAAATCTTGGCCTACATCCTTAAAAGATCAAATTTATGCAAGAACTGAAGCCGCTTGAGATAGATTGTGAAGATACTGGATGCTGCACAAGTTACTCTAAACATCAAGTTTCGTTCGGTACTATCTTTTGGATATATTGTGACATTGATAGATTGCTGATTGTTGTTTGTGTTGCTTTACTTTTCTATAATTGGTAGTTGCTCTGGTTTCTTCATTAATACATCTTGTATCCAACGGTTATGTCGTGACAAAGCAAATACACAAATGACTCGTATATTGCGTAGCATACAGAATTATACTTATTAGAAGTAATGAATAGTCTTCTGATCTCAAGTTTCATGATACTGTATCGGTATTGAAATTATTAAATATAATATAGAATAATATAGAACCTTTCGAATATCAACAGGATAGAAGAGTTCGCAGAGCCTTTCCGTAGTACATATTATCTAGACATTGCTTTCCCCAACTTCAAATGGTCTCACAAGCATATAGTTATACTAAGAACAACATTCACCATAATTAACTTATATATTATTTAATTTATTACGTGGCTCTTATCGCACATTAGGTAGGGGATTTCTGCAGTATTCTATGTTAAACAAAGGACCCATGGAAACCGCGGACTCTTTAAATATTGGTTGGTCTTCGTCTTAAATATTATTTCTGGCAACAACATTATTTTAAAATTCTGAAAGTATCTTATAATTTTGATAATATTCTGCTGTTGACACTATTTAAATCTTACCGCACTAATTTCAATACCTTTTTTGTAATAATGATAATTATATATATGTATTCATAATGTCGAAAAATAATCTAGTTAAAAAATGGTTCATTAGAATCAAGCTAATAATCTCGAAAACATTTGCTACCAATAAGCTAGAGGCTATATAGCCAAATAAACTGAGGAATGAGTTCAGATCGATGTTCTTCAAAACATGCTCTGGGCTAGTCGTCGTCGCTTTAGTAACAAAAAATAGTAGCATTGTTTCCAACTGCACCTGAAACGATTCTAAGCGATTCATATACACACAAAGCACATAGATACATAAATACATATTTTATATTCATATATATCTATATAAATACATACCCATATATTGTAAACTGTTCGCATTAACGTCGCTTCGTAGCATTAGTTATGAACGATTTTGATTGATTATTGCATGCTGTGGCAGCAACTGGAATTTCACCTCAAGGCGTTCGATACCGCACAAAGTCGCCAACCTGCACTAACTTAGTAGTAACTGCTGAACGAGCGCAAACAAACCACGGTGTTATTAAAAATCTTCACTAAATTCATAAATAGCTGTTTGAATGAAGCTTTACCGCGCGTTGGACTGTCTCTACGCGTCACGTAGCGTCTGCCTGCCTGTATGTTGGTCTGGCACGATATTTATTTATTTAATAGGTCAAAGGTTTGTAAAATTGATTGAGGCAATATGAAAATAAATTGACTGCTGCTTTGGAAATTCATTAGAATACTTGAAGAAGACGAAGAAGAGCAAGTAGAGAAAATGATGTGTAGTTATTGATTTGCTTTGGATTTATGGGCGGTTTTTAATGAAAATTCATATATAGATTTCACTGCTAACAAGTGAAGTGTGCGCTGTTGTAGGTGAAAAGTGAAGAATTTTTTCGTGAAATAAGTACTATTTTGGCAGAATCTTTTGGAAAACTTAGACATTTTTAAGAATTTTCGGCAGAGTTGAAAGTAGAGAGACCACTAAGATAATTGAGAAATTTAGGATATACAGATAATTTCAAGGACTTTTTTATAATATTCTTAATGATGCGAGTTTTACAATGGTTTCGATATTGAAACGAACATGACGCAGGTAAAAAATTTAGTATCAAACTTGACATTTTAAGCGCGTTTCTCTTTTGAATGAAAATATTTATTTTAATAGAAACTTGTATATTTTTCAAAGTTAGCTTTAGAATAGTAAGAATCACTTTCATTACTTATTTGTAATCTACTACCCTTTTTAGTAATTGACTAATCTATAAATGAGTTTTCGTCCAAAATAGTAACACTTATATTATTTTAAACAATTTTTTAATTTAGTAGGACTGAAAACAAAGCAGGTTGAAGGTTGCCATCTTTTTGAAAATATTTTATTTCAGAAGTATAAAAGTAAAGTAAATATTATAATATGGGTATGAAGGTGAAGGAATTTAATCAAGCTGAAAAAATGAAGAGGTTGCCATATTTAAAAAATGCACTTATTCATAGTATCAAAAATTATGAACTAATGATTTATGAAATAAACGAAAAAAGACATTAAATTGGACAGGCTTATTTACCATAAGCAGCTCATATACGTTCTAGAATGGTTACTATTTGGCTGTTTCAGCACTAGTTATAAAATTGAAGCAGTTTATGCAAGCTTACCATTGGAAAAAGTTTTAATAAAGGTTGCCATAATTTAACAATATTTATTGTTTTGATTTTATAGGACTAAATATAAAATAAAATACAAAAATTCGAATTAAAAAAATAATAAAATTTAATATACATTGTGACAAAAAGTGAAAGAAAATTGTAAATAAATCGCAAATAGTTAATTATTTATTATTATTTATTTCATAATTTAGTGTAATCCCAACCAGTTGTAATACAATTATCCCGAAAGTTTTTACATTTCTCGAAACACTTTTCATAAGCACATTTTGGGATGACCTTCCTTTTTTGTGTGTTGTTGTTAACTTTATTATTATTTATTGAATCTACCCTACTTAAGAGCCTAACAATAAGTTTGCAAATCTTAAACTACTCATTTAATTCACTCCCTACATGAGTGGTTATTTTTTTTTTAAACTGGGCCTAAAATAAGTATATGACATCTGGGCTGGTAAGTCGTTTCTACGTAATCTTGAGCTCCTGTTCACACGTAATAACGATCTTGCTAGTTGGTTTGGGTGAACCAGTAATTTCAATGCATATTTCGCGCTTCGTTGCTCTATTTCAGTTCGTATGTCTGGAATTCTTAAGTCACGTTGGATGTTCTCATTTCGGATATACCACGGTGCTCCGGTGATTGTACGAAGAATTTTTGATTTCGCACGACGAAGAATTTCGATGTTGCTGCTACTCGCATTGCCCCACAGGTCACACCTATAGGTCCAGATTGGTTGTAAAAGTGTGTTGTATATGATGACTTTTTACTCCAGACTCAGCGCTGAGCGAGAGTTAATAAGCCAGTGCAAAGAGCCTGCCTTTAACTTAAGGTAAGTCCCTTTAGCCTCTATGAGGTTTCGCCAAGTGAGTCGTTTATCTAGATGGACCCCTAGGTAATTAACATGATTGCTTTGTAGTATTTGTACGTTGTTCAGTGTCAACGTCGAACAGCTAGTCTTGTTTAGGGTAAGAGAGATTTCATTTTTGCTCGTAAACCTTTATCCTCCAGGTTGCGAGCCAGTTAACCACAGCTTCAATATGATTTTCTAGAAGCGCATTTGCATGAATTAGGCACTTGGAGAGGCTGATTATTGCAGTGTCATCGGTAAAAGTAGACATAGTCTGCTCCTTAAGCGAATTTAGTTTTATCTCTTCGATCAATTAAAAACGCGTTCCACGGAGCGGCAATTTCAATTTGAGGAACTAAAAACAATCACAAGGAGATAAATCTGGTGAATAAAGTGGTTGATCGATGATATGCATAACTTTTTTGGCTTTAAATTCGGTCATAATCGTGGCTCGATTAGATGGTGAATTATTATCTTGTGAAATCCATACATGTTTCTTCCACAATTCCGGCCGTTTTCGACATTTGTTCTTGCGTCAACGTCTCAATACTACTTCAGAACTGCGTGATCGTCTGTCTCTCCCAAAAAAACGTAATGCACCAAACCACGAATATCGGAAAATATTAGCATCGTCTTTATTCTTCAGCGGCTTTGGCACGGTTTTTTGGATTCAGCTTCGTTCTTCCATTCCGATGATTTCTGATTTCTTTGCATGTCAAGCTTATAAATTTAGCAGTTATAAGTTTAAAGTTTAGGAGACAAATCTAGTGAACACTGACGCTACCTCACAAAATCGGCTGTATCTCCGAAAATAAGTCGAATTTTGAAAAATCCTTCCAAGGTCATATTTTTGAAAGTCTAAGCTTTAAATATATTAAAAAAAATTTAAATAAATTGCAAAAACTATTTTCTTTTAGAGAAATTTATCACAGAACTACGAAAATAACTGTTATAAGGAGTATTTTATATATTTTTGTAAAATTCAATTCTCTTTACTTTTTCTTAAAATTATATCTCCAATATGGTGGATAGTTTTCTGATATAATGAGAGTAAAATAATTTCTACTATCTTATAATATAATAGAAATAACGAAAAATGTTGTATCTTTTTTTTCTCAAGCTTATCCAGTCATAAAAAATGAAGCAACGGATATACCAGTTTATATCGATTTACCCTGCAAACAATTTGCAGTGCCAATTTTTAAGACCATTTCATATATTGCCTACGCCCACAACACCGTTTTCCTACTAACTTCCTATCAGTTTTTGACAGCACTGTCTGCTATTGCCTTCAATTACTTTAACCCATTTAGCTGCTAACGTAACTAAATTTGAGCAGCTTTCATTTCATCTTTCATTGCGTTGCAATTGAAAAATCATGTTCTAGTAAAGAATTTATGACTTCAGCGAGGCAAATAGAATGGCTGCAGACACACTTGCCGAAAACACATTTGACCTCCAAGTGCCGACATTTAGTGGCAGTGCGTTGAACGTTTTGAAGTGGCGAAAGGCGCACCGCACAAATGCTCCAAGCTGCAATTTCAGTGCTTGATTTTTCAATTTCTATATGTTACCGTACTTTTTTGCAACAACAACTAACGCAGAGCAACTGGTGTGTCGTAAAAAGTTGGCGGGCGCGGGCGGGGCGCAGACTACCGCTGCACGTGTGCGGATAACGCGCATGCGCAGCGATATTGCCTGTGTGGCCATGTGCCAGCGTTTAACGATTTGACGCGAAGGTGCAAATTGCTGACAGCTGCAAAAGAGAAAAGCGCTGCATTTACTTCTTTGCAAAAAATGAAAATAAAAAGCATTTTTTGAACTATAAACAAAGCTTCAAGGCGAGTAGCAGGATGTGCTGGCGAAGTGTGAAGTTTACGCATGCGTTTATGGTAGTAAGACAATAAAAATAAAAGCACTAGAACTGGATCCACAATAAACATAACCTTTTTCACACTCACGTCTAAATGCTTAGAGCACGCAGCGCTCTGCATTACTTCACTCAAAGGAATCCTTTTTTCAGCTACGCTGCATGCTGCGGCTGTGACTCTGACTTGTAGCAGCTCTCTTGCGCAGTGCCATATTGCCACAAAGCAATGCATTGTTTATGCTTCATATGGTATAAAATTTGTTTTGCTTTTAGTATAGGTAGCTTAGGTCATGGCATGGCATAAAGCTGCATGCGTTGACTCTTTATGCTCCTGACTCATATTTTGCCACACAATAGTATATTTAACTACTAAATGTGTAATGAAAGGTTACTTGCCACACTTGTGCTACAATATGAAAAAAAGAGCAAAACTCAATCGCCGTTACATTTACAAGCAAGTGAGAGACGTTTACTTTTTGAAAGGTGCTTCAAAGTGCAGTTATTGCTCCCATTTTTTTCTAATAAATAATAAACAAAAATATTTAAAAATAATTTCAAAACCTACATTTTATCATTAAATAGTCGAGCGTGCTCTATTACTCGGCGCATGCCGTAAGCCACACGTACTACTGTGTCGCTGTGGCATAAAGTGCTTGAATGCGCCTTTCCCTTGCGTTTCTGTGCGTTAATGTCTAAATAGCCACTTAAATGCCTCAATAGACTGCTGACGCACTTTGATTGACTAAGTGAATGACTCGTCAAATATTTTGATATTAATGGGTTGCCATGTTTTGTGTGGGTGTGATATTGACAGCAGCAATTATCATTCACAATATTAATGCAATAAGAAAATACTAAGGTCTGTTGGGAAGTTTGTGACTTTCTAAAAGTTTCAAGACACTCCTGATCCACATTAATTTCTTACCTTGAGTAATATAACACAGCAGAGAAAGCATTTTGTAGTCGATGCCCTCGTATAATTTCCTCTATTCTCATAGTAGTAGTGAAATCCGATGTTATCACTCTAGTCATACGAAATAAATTATCCGAAAGAACGTATTTTTTTTTGGCAGACCAAAGAGGACTAAATTCTGTACGCTCAAAGAATTTGTTTCTAAAGCTCTCAACTTAAGGCAAGCTATATAATTTTAACGTAAGTGGAAGTACTTGATACAAATAAAACTGGTCATGAAGCCTCAGAAAAGACACACTTTCGACTATAGCAATTAGGATGCGAGCTAAAGTTGTCTGTACAATTTTTTGTAAAGGGAACTACAAATTATACTTAAACTAGGCGACCCACTCTCACTCTCTATATACGAAAGTAGAAAAAGTCAGTGTTGAAAAGGAAATACAATAAATAATTTATTTAAGAAGACTTTCCGTCGTGGGTGATCGATTAATCAAGAACCATATCGTTTAGATTATTGCATAAAAATAAATCTTGATATCAAAAATACCGATTTCGGTTAGGAATCTGCTGTATTTATATCAAAAGTATTGATTTCAGTTAGGGATCTGTTGTTTTTATGTTTGATGAGCTAGGTGGATTTGGGATCTTGAGATATCCTCCGAAATTCAAAAATTCTGATGAGCTAGGTGGATTTGGGATCTAGAGATATCCTCCGGAATTCAAAAATTCTGATGAGCTAGGTGGATTTGGGATCTAGAGGTATCCTCCGAAATTCACAAATTTCGACTGCAACCACTATGAGGAAAAATGAAAGTTATTAACTATGGAATGTGTTTATAACTGTCTTACTTTTGGAAACATGCAGACTTAAACACCTTTGATCATTCACGTAATCTCAAAAGGACGGAAATATAAAACCTCAGCGAATCTTTAAGGGGGTGGTAAAGTATTTTTTTTTTTTGCATTTTTTAGTTTTTATTTAATATTAATGCACAATATCTTAATATTATTCTGTGAAAATTTGAGAGCACTCAAGGCAAAATTTACGGAGAGATACACTTGTAAGTCTCCGCCCTCCGATTTGATTGTGAGCGATTTTTGATGAAAAATCAGTATTTTGTGTTCCGAGCGTAGTACGTAGGTTGCTATACATATTTCTGCCCTAGGCAATATTAAGTGTTGCCAGGTGCAATCTGATATTTCCATTGGAAAGTTTGACATTTTTTAGCATAACATCACTCAGAACGTTTTGTCATTTAATCGTGAATTGTTTTATTTACAGGGAATTAAAAATTCATCTCGGCCAAAAAATGGAATTAACTCGTGAACATTTTTGTGCGATCATTTTTCACGACAAGAGTGCATCGATGAACTAAAATCTTTGTATGGCTATTAAGCACCATCCTATAGCACTGTGAAAAATTGGTACAACGAATTCAATCGTGGCCGACACTCGCTCAAAGACGAATTCCGTGAAGGTCGTCCAAAACAGCCGTTGTGCCAGAAAACATCGATGCCGTAAATGAACTGATAATGAAAGGCTGTCATGTAACATACCTTCCGATAGAGGCATATCTATGCATTTCTCTCACTAGCATACATTCGATATTGCATGAACACCTGGCCGTAAAAGAGGTTTGTTCTCGTTGGATCCCGCACAATTTGACAATCGCTCATAAAAAGTCTCGTGTGGATTGGTGTAAAAAAATGCTGAAAAAATACGATCGCGGTGCTTCAAAAGACGTTTATAAGATCGTCACAGGAGACGAATCATGGATTTATGCGTATGAGCCCGAAACAAAACAGCAATCGACCGTGTGGGTCTTCCAAGACGAGCCAAATCCAACGAAAAAAAAACATTTTCGTTGATAAATATGCCTATTTTCATTATTAGGCCAGAAATATATTTATCAGCCCTCATAAAAAATTGAAAAATCATTTAAAAAAAACTTGACAGCGTTATCTGAAGAAACTTATCAACTAATCAAATCAATGTGGTTTTTTAATTTCCCATGATCCAGTCATAAGTTATGCGGTTCACCGCGTATCAATTTTTTTTGGAACGTCTGCGAAGATTCTCTGTCACGGGCGCATTTTTTAATATTTTTCTATGAAACTTTCACAGAATATTCTTTAGATATCGTAAAATTATGCTATAACTATGCAAAGAAATTAATATTGCTTGTAACTTAAAAAAAAAATTATTGAAAATACGATTTTTTTCACTCGAATTAACTTTACTACCGCCTTAAGGGTTCAAGACAATTTGTCATTGTCATACTTCAGATGGAAATATAGGGCATTCAAGCTTCACAAAGACAGTTTCGATTATTACTTCTATAACGAACGACAACGAGACTGAATATCTCCGTAGATAACGATCTTGGCTCTCGTGTTGCTGATAAACATATTTTTCAATTTTTCTGAAATGTATGAGCTTTTGAAGTCTGAAAAGTACGAGGAGAAACTATTAGTGGAAATTATTAAAATAAGTATGTTTTGGAATAATATATTAGATGCCTTTTACAATAAATTGAATGAACCCAGCTGAAGTTGTGAAATTACTCACAGAAGTCTCTAATCAACTGAATTGCTAAGCAACTAAAATGAAAAAAATCGCCGTTTACTCTCCCAAGCGAGTTCATTGCTATTACTATAAATTATGAACGCTATTACCTATAATTAATATTTCGATTAATTTACTTTTCATACATTTTTTATTTTAAATATTAAGAGCAACAACCATCAATTTTATAAGAGCACATATCAGTTTTTGTTATAGCCAAATTTCGCACTGAAAAAAAAAATTTTGCAAAACATGCTGTGAAAATTCGCGAACAATTTTTTATTCGTTACGCTTGAGTTTTTGCGAATTGCTTATTATCGGTGAGCGAAATTACAAACGTGTACAATATTTAAAGAGTTTAATGGAAACAATCGCTAATTGCTCCTTTTTGATTAATGATAGCGTGCGGCAAATGAAACAAAGGCTTTCTAAGCTGATGAACTTTTATTTGGAACATAAAAAAAATTGCGAATTCGGGGAAAAATGAGATAATTACACGAACATCTGGACGACTAAAATACATTTAATTTACCAAGCGATAATGTTCACGTGTAATAAGATGACTTATGTTATAAATTAGGTATTAAATAGCAGAATTAAGAGGACTGCCAGATTTTTGAATGATTTATGAAAAGTATGTGTCGAAAAAAAAATCTAAAAATAGAAACCTAAGATGGAGTAATTAATATTCAGTTATTTGTGAGGCCAGGCTAAGCGTGAAGACTCAAGGAAAGATGGCTTCATTGAACAATCGACTTAATACACCTAGGGTACCGGTTCACATTATTATGTCATTTTTAAGTCAGACAGAATCAGTCAAAATCCTTCTTCATTATGTGAACGGATAAATCCTATAAGAACTTCGATCAACTGTGTGAAAATGTTTGGTACCTTAATGAATGGTAGGGTACATTTCATTAGTATGTGGCATGTTAATGATATATACTATTGGCAGCAATGAATAAAAACGGGTCGATATTATCCCCAACTCCCATACACATAGATAGGTATATTTTACATTTTTCTAACCATCCGTATGTCGAATATGTCGGTAACTGTATGAGTTGCATGTATAGAAGCATATATAATATATAATGGTTTGTCAAAAAAGTCTTGTGGTATTTTTATTGAATTTTTTTTTTATTGAAATTGAAATGAATTTTTGATGACTCATGCCCAGCTTTTGACCGATGCCACGACTGCTACTATGCCGGTATCTTTCGACCAATTCAGCGATTTTATCGCAATTTTCGACGACAGGCCTTCCGGAGCTTGGCGCATCTTCGACCACCTCTACACCAGAACGAAAACGTTAAAACCATCATTTTGCGGTGGAAATGGAAACTGTATCGGGTCCATAAACTGTACAAATTTTATTGGCGCTTGAGATGCATGTTTGCCTTTATTGTAGTAGTACTGTAAAATATGCCGTATTTTCTCTTTATTTTGCTCCATGTTTGCGACGCTTTAACTCACAAACGACTTGAAAGAAACGACAATCAATCAAACATGTGTTAGCGCGTGAAACGAGCTTTCGAAAAAGGTATAGCATGATCCGATGCGACGAATAAAACTAGAAATACGCGCTTTCAGCGCCAACTAGTGAAAATACCGCAAGACTTTTTTGACAACTTAATATAAATATATACACTAGCCATCAAATGAAAGTATAAATGTAATACATACTGGCAACCTCAGATCATTCATTTACTTTCTACATTTTCGCTTAAGAATAAATTCATAAAGCATTTTATGTCGATGCACCGTTATGTAAATAAATATTTGGAGTTATATTTGCACTTATTATTTAGACACAAATGATATTTACTCCATCCAGAGTGATTAGTCTTCGCTGGTGAGCCTATGAGCGCGCTTCAAATGAAAGTATAATTTAATTTTGGTTAATATTTTTTTTTTTTTTTCAAGTTAAAACTGAATTTTACTGCAGATTTAAGACATTTGTATTTATTAAGGGAATTCGTGTTATGGTGAAAATTTGTTTATTCTGTCTTTGTAAAAAATATATACAAAATTTAAGAGAATCGGATCTTAATTGTAGAAGATGGGAAGAGGGGTGAAACGTATCAAAAAATTTATGA
Source organism: Bactrocera correcta (assembly GCA_027475135.1). NCBI lineage: Eukaryota > Metazoa > Arthropoda > Insecta > Diptera > Tephritidae > Bactrocera > Bactrocera correcta. Next base: position 166,478,409 of record CM050325.1, read on the forward strand.
AAAATATTCCACTTCGATCAGAGAGGAAGAATAAAGATTTGTGAATACTGCAAGAGAAGAAAGACATGTAAGACTCAATACGGTGGAGGTCCAAAGTCCAAATTTTCTAACACGCTGAGCGACTTGTTTGAGAAAAGCTCCTGAAAACCCTGAAATTTTATCGCGCGAGTTGATTGAAAGTTTTGTTTTGGATATTTCCTTTAGTAAAATGAAAAGAAAACTACAAATAACTAGTTTTAGAAACTATATCTTAAAAAAAATGACCTAGTTTTCCATTTCGAGTAGGTCAAAAGGAATAGAGTTTGCAAAACAGTATCCAAATGTGCCCACCACTTTTTGAGATAAAGTAATTTGGTCCGATTAATTTAAATTCGAGAAGTAAACCTTCTGTTCGCTTAAAACTACAGTGCATACAATCATCAGTGAAACATGGAGGATGTTCTTTCATGGTTTGGGGCTGTTTCTCAAAATTTGGTGTTGATAGTGTACTTAAAATGGATGGACGAATGACTGTTGCTTCACATGTTGACATTCTTTGCAAAAATTTTAAAATAAATGCGGAAAAAGGGAACTTGAGGTCGTTTATCTTCCAATAAGATAACGACCCTCAACGTACATTACTCGCTTTTTTGAAGAAGGCTTAAAGAAAAACTTGCCTGGCCAGCTCAATTACCGGATTTAAATCCAATTAAGCATTTGTGGTTAATTTTTGATTCGAAAATACCAAAAAGCAACCGTACAAACTTGGAATAATTTTTCTTGGAGACGGGGCGTCAACTTGACATTATTAAAATGAAAATATTAGCAAACTTAGCTCGAGGCATACCAAAACGTCTTCCTGCAGTAAATTAGAATAAAAAGACAATATTAATTACTAAATTTACTTTTAAAACAAACGTTTTGTATTTTCTCAAAATTTTTACTTTCATTTGACCACTTTTATTTAAGTTTCGTTTTTTTAATGTGAAATAATTTTTTGTTTTTTGGTACTTTAAAACCTATGTAAACGTATTATTAATGTATGAATTATTGTGTGTTTATTTTAATAAAACAGCATTGAAGTAACGTCTGTGAAATTTATACTTTTATTTGATGCCTAGTGTATATATGAATAAAATTGCTTTGATTCCGATCCCGAATTTTAAGTTTGCCTGGCCTTGATTATGACAACTTGCAGGAGTATAAAATATTCTGTTGCACTCGAACCTAGCCCTTCCTTATTTTAACCGATTTACTTAATAACTTTGCACGCGTTTGATCCACCCATTCACCGCAACACCCATTCGCAATCAGGTGGTTGAACCCCACAAGCCAAAATTTATTGAACTAATTTAGCATTAATTTATTCAACATATTTTCGCCCAACCATATTGGGGTAATTAAAATAGTTTCTGAAAGTATTTCGCATGTGCAAAAAACATGATATTTGCGAATGTCTATCGAAATGGTGATGCATGATAAAATTAATTCGTTACGAACGCGTTTTTGTTTGCTGAGTACCTAAGTTTACTCATGTGCCAACATAGATGCCTTGCTACTGCTCCACCCCTCTCCCACAATGGTTTCAGCTTTGCCTGCCTGTGAGCTGTCTATATTTGACTGAGTGCTAGTCTATACGCTGGCCTGTCTAACCGAATTGACGGTTTAGTTATTAGTCTATCAGCTTGACTAGACAACGGCAATAGTTGCCGCAGATACTACTATTATGTAGACAACCATAGCTCTTCCTATACCACACACACACTTATACACCTGGCTCCAGTTTGTAGCTTTTACCAACGTTTAAGCCCCTGCCACGCACGTTCGAATTCGCACACACTAAGCGCAGCAACGAGGCAAACGTGTCCGTTGTGAAAAGTTGCAAAAAAAAGAATTTTGCAACTTGTTGCCAATTTAAAGTTGAATGATCGACAGCAAATCGTTGAAAAAAAAATTCGATAAGGATCATTATGAAATTATGTGCTCGTATGTATAACTGGGTGTTGGAGAAGCATGCAATTTGTGAACAACTTATTTTCTTAATTGATTGTTAACATCAGTATTAATGATGCCAACAGCAACAACAACTACACTTCAATTATCACAGTAATAACTAAATTGATAATAGTACACTAAGTGCTTACTTTTATGGGGTTGGAGATTAGTAATTTCCTGAATGCTGTTTGGTGGCTTTGCAGTAAGGGCTTTGTTGTTTATATGATCATCTGTTGGTTAACTACGATAGTTTGGTCTTTGCTAAGAACAAATGAATTAGAGATGACCATAAGGAATATTTGAAGGCATTGGTGTTTACTAAAATAGGTGGGCGAAAACTATTTTTTAGTCCACAAATTCACATCAGTGATATGAATCTATCAAGTATTCAAATTGTTTTTTTATTTTCTCTATGAAAGTTTTGGTACGATCATTATTGTAAGGATAAAAAACAATAAAAATATTTGAAAACCAGTTCCGACAAATGCGATGGGGTTGGAAGCAATTCGAGGTGTACAGAACAATATATCGCTCAGTTTAAGAATCTCTGCCATGGCGTTTGATTTCCTTTTAATAATAAAAATCATTCCATTGGGTTTGCTTTTGGCCTTTTTCATCCACAATAGCCTGATTTAGATGGTTATTGCATTTAACGCCCTTGATGCTGCCTCTTTATGGTACGAGTATCAGCTAGATTTGTTAGTTTTAGAAGCGCTCGTTCATAGAAATAATAATAATTTTGCTGTAATCGATCTTAAATGTAAATTTGCGAAAATAATTTACCTGATTTTATGTTGTTGTTAAAAGTATTTTCAAACATTTTGAAAGTTCCCCTTCTCTTAGTGCTTTAACCATCAAACTTTCTAAAAAGCCTTCATTATCGGATGATACTTTTTATTTACTAGCAATGGGTTTAACTCAAATATATTATATTCCTCTGATATCAGTTTTGTTATGCTCAAAATCACTCACCTTTTGGTTATTCTAAATTTCGTTCTAATTTGTTTACTTTCAAATGTGGTAGCACTAATTTCAAGCAAACGGTAGAGAAATTCTGTGAACGAGGTAACTAGAGAAGTCAGAATGTTTAGAGGCTAGTATGTAGTAGTATCAATATGTGGGTGTAGTGAAGGTAAAGATGAAGCTGAAACATCTGATAGGCGTTTATTTATTTTACTGCTGATTCCAAAAACAACAATACATTTTTTAAAAATAATAATAATTGTTGGTACCAGGTTTCCAGGAGGTAAATTTTTTTCATATCTTACCTTATTATTATTTGCAATCATCTTTTCTTCTTACTTATACTTATACTTATACTTATACTTATACTTATACTTATACTTATACTTATACTTATACTTATACTTATACTTATACTTATACTTATACTTATACTTATACTTATACTTATACTTATACTTATACTTATACTTATACTTATACTTATACTTATACTTATACTTATACTTATACTTATACTTATACTTATACTTATACTTATACTTATACTTATACTTATACTTATACTTATACTTATACTTATACTTATACTTATACTTATACTTATACTTATACTTATACTTATACTTATACTTATACTTATACTTATACTTATACTTATACTTATACTTATACTTATACTTATACTTATACTTATACTTATACTTATACTTATACTTATACTTATACTTATACTTATACTTATACTTATACTTATACTTATACTTATACTTATACTTATACTTATACTTATACTTATACTTATACTTATACTTATACTTATACTTATACTTATACTTATACTTATACTTATACTTATACTTATACTTATACTTATACTTATACTTATACTTATACTTATACTTATACTTATACTTATACTTATACTTATACTTATACTTATACTTATACTTATACTTATACTTATACTTATACTTATACTTATACTTATACTTATACTTATACTTATACTTATACTTATACTTATACTTATACTTATACTTATACTTATACTTATACTTATACTTATACTTATACTTATACTTATACTTATACTTATACTTATACTTATACTTATACTTATACTTATACTTATACTTATACTTATACTTATACTTATACTTATACTTATACTTATACTTATACTTATACTTATACTTATACTTATACTTATACTTATACTTATACTTATACTTATACTTATACTTATACTTATACTTATACTTATACTTATACTTATACTTATACTTATACTTATACTTATACTTATACTTATACTTATACTTATACTTATACTTATACTTATACTTATACTTATACTTATCATACATAATAATATTTTTTCATTGAGTTATAAAATTAATAAGGAATAAAAAATTTTCCCAAAAATAATCAAATTTTAACTGTAAAAAAAATTTGAAACGGTTGGGTTTACGAAAAAATCATAGGAGACCTTTTTTGTGAGCATTCAATTTCCTACAAAATCTAAGGAACAAGATACTTTTTCAAGTAGTTGGAAGCGAGATATAAATTTTTCATCTGATAATAAGAAAAAATGGAAAACTGTATGTAGGAGGACCTTCCCATTAAATTAAAAACTCATATTTGGAGAGGCTTTCTTTGAGGTGTCTAAGAATCTTTAGTTTTCCGAGTACCAATCGAAAAAAAAAAAAATTTTTTTGAATCACCCTAATACATATGTATGTATGTAATTCTATTAAATACTGTGACGCCTTTATTGCCAAGCCTCATTGTCACACTGCTGTCATTGTCATGTTTATGGTGTGAAACATGATTAGTGGACAGCTCCACCATTCATTGAAGGCGCCAATATTTTTATACGCTGACAGGCAAATGAGTTTGAGGGATACACGCTGAGTATAAAAATAATGGTGAATAAATGGTGAGTTGAAAGTAAATTTTGTGATTTGAATTTATTGGCGAATGGACATTTATCGGTGAATGAAATTAAATTATTATATTAAGTAAATAAAAAATGCATTTTTTTCAACTGCCTGCTTTTTTTCTTTCTTTTTTAACTGCTTAATTTGCGAGAATTGGGATGGTGAATACTGTGTCCATAAAATTGCAAACTAGACACTGCCGAATTCTTATCCAGAAATGTTTACAGAGGCATACAAAATTTTCTCTTGTAAAATAAAGAAACTTAAAGAGGCTTATATTTCTCATCATTATCGTTTAGTTTAGAAAAGGTAATTGAAGTCTCATCAAAGCAGGAAAATTAATTCACGAATTCTCTACCTCATTTTCATGTTTCATAATTAGTCACTAGTCAATCGTTTACAGAAACTTTTATAAGCCTGGAGAGGAAAAAATGGATTTGGAAATCTCTCTTTAGACCCTATGTTGCGTGTGCATTCACCACGTTCTCCGAATCTGGCTGCTTGCGATTTATTTCCGTTCTCAGTTTCACGAGCGCAACTGAAAAGCCTTGGCAGAAATGTAAAGATAATCACTGGGACTAAACTCTATGATGAAGCTAATTGTAGAAATATTTATCTTAGTTGAAAAAAGTGGCAAAATCGAAAAACTAAAACATTAAAATTAAATTTTTTATGTAGATACTCTTCAGTCTGCCCGCTTTAACTGCTAAAGGTTTTGGGTCTTGGTATATATAGTATCAACTCTTTGAATAGCTTCTAGGAAAAGCTGAAACTGTTTAAAATATTTTTCTACAGAATATAAGCTGTCCAAACGTCTTCTGGCAGCTGTTTAGTTGTGTGAAAGTAGATATTCAATACTTTTATACTGAGATCCTCCAGACTTTTGCAGTTGCAGGTTTCTAACATTCTCACAATTTATTGTTCTCATACTCTCATCTCACACTAATACAGATTCAGTAAAAAATCTCTAAAAAAAAATCTGTAATTTAGTTAATTATATAAAGTTTACTTTATTTAGTGATAACCACATTTTCCAATTATTACAACTTTTTACCTTTCATGCTGGGAAAAAGACTCGCAGAAGTGAATGCTTAACTTAATTTCTTTCACAAACCCTTAGTAAATATCCCTTTAAAGTTGCACTAAATTTTTCTTATACTCAGTTAAGATCGTCAAGATTTTATCACAATAAGAGCTTGAGGAATTTGATTTTCATTTTTTCCCTGTGAACTCAACGTTTTAGTCTGAGCAACTCCTCCAAACGTAGTTGACAGCTTGAAATACCACAAATCTTCACTACAAAAGTCGTTCCACCCCCTAGAAATACAGTCCATCAATGAAAAGTGTAGTAGCTGGTCGAACTGCCGAATAATAGACATGACTTTGATGGTTTTGCGGTCACTTTCTTTAGAGCAATTTGTGGGCGTTGCAGTAATACTTGACCTGCTTCATGCCACAATACCGCTATAATTGATGGCTTTACCATGCCTTATGTGGCACAAATGGATGAATGGCGGTCAGCCAAGTGCTTTAATAACCAAAAATATGCTTCAGGTATGCCTCTTTGACAGGCTATGATTACTAACCTCACTTTTCTATAGCACACATTACAAAACCCGCATACAAATACAGATAAACAAAGCTGGAAACATGTCAAAACATTTGCCACTGTCGGCAAAGCGGCGTAGCACAAAAGCTGACGATAGCCGTAAAAGCAGCTGATTGCACTTAAAATCGGAGCTTAAAGGCGGACTGCTGTTGTTGCTTCTTCTTCCGTGTCTGACAGACAAAAGATGTACAAAAATGGCGCGTGTTGTTTAGCCAAAAGAATAGAGCATAAAAGCCTTAACGGCTGCTGTTATTTGTAATATTGTGTGACGCATGCGTATGTGTGTGTGTGTGTGTAAGTGCGTATTGTATTCGAACTGTTATTGAACAAAGCGTTTTAGCCAAAAGCGGCTTTTCAGTAAAACAAAAACCAGCACGAAAATTTCAAATAAATTAGTTACCTTTGTCCGTTGGTCAAATGTCAATCAGTGCGCCGTGGCGAGCGGCAATTTCAATTATTAAATGCTACAAATTTTTCGAAACTATTCAAGCAAGTTCAGAGCAAAGCAGCGGCGTATTGATTATTGAAGCGTTGCCCTGCAGCACAGTAGCTACGAAATGTGGTGGCAAAAAGGTAGTTAAAAAGCAGCACACAAAAGATGAAATATTACAATATCAGAAAAAAGTGTAATACAAAACAATGAAATGAGCATGCGCACAATTTACTGTGGGCCAAACAAATAATACAAAAATAATGAAAAACAAAAATTAAATATAATAGAAGAATGAAATAGAAAACTACTTGCATTGGAATTTGTCGATTAATTTATTGTTGTAGAACACATAAAGCTGAAATTTGTAAATATATGCTTAAATAAATATAAGTAAAACGATGACAAACAAATTAATAAAAGGCAACAGTTTAGTCATAGATATTCAGTTTCTTATCGGGTGTAACCGAACATTTTATACTCAATCAATTTGAAAAGATCATACTTTAAGGTGCTGCTACCGGAGGTATTACCCTGCCTTTATTAATTTTAGACAAGAGGATACACTGTAATTAGAAAAACATTTTTCCCCCAAGTTCATTAAGGTAAGAGTAAATTGGATTAGGTATTTGGTAACTTAGAGAAATATTGACCACAGCTTACCCATTTACCCATTATTGGTATAGGTTACGACAATGTTTGGGTCTGAGACTAAATACCTTGAGTAGACTATTTGTGCAAAGTTTTGCTTTAATAACTTCAGTGATGTTTAATTACTAGACTGTAATGTGAAGGAATCACTTGAAATTTAAATGCTTAAAAAGAAGGCGTGGTTGCCAACCAATTTCGCCCAGTTCAACAGTATGCAATAGTTATAACCTCATACACCAAATTTAGTTGAAATCTCTGAAATATTTCCTGAGATATAGGATTGCACCTAAAACTGGCAGGTGCCATGCCCTCCACAGACTTCCATTAAGCACTTCCCTGTTATCCTTGTTTTAAAGTTTTATTTTGGTCACTCATTTTTTTCACTTTTCCGACAAATTTTTTACCTCGAGTCTATGAAGAATTGCAAGAAACTTCTCTTCAGCATAAGAGGTTTAGTTAACGTTAGTGGTTTGAAAGATTTGTACATATAAACACTTAGAGACTCCGCTCCCGCTTTATAAAAATGCTAAGCCCACAAATGCCTCCCAGTACTGCGATTCCCTGCACCAAATTACAATTTTCTCGTCAACCATGATCATTGATATGAAGGACGGACAGACGTACCGACGGACAGGCACTCGGATTTCAACTCGTCTCACCATCCCGATCATTTCTATACACATTCATATGGGGTATTCCATACCACCCTCAAATAAATAAATTTAAAATAATATATTATAAAAATAAATATTATAAAAAATATTCGTAAATTTGACAATTTTTTAATTTTTTTTTAAATAAATAAATAAATAAAAAAAAAAATCGGATCACTCCGGGATTAGCAGGGATAGTTGTCAAATTAATTGAAGTTTTTTTTAAGGAAAAAAAAATGGCGAACTTAAAAAAACAAAAAAAAACCGATTATTTTATATAATTGAACGTGTTAAATTTTTTCGCGTATTTTTGGCGAAAAGTTCATTCAAAAACAAAAATTAAAAAAAAAAACAAGGTCCCAAAAGTCAATTTCTACAAAAGTTATGGCTGTTTCAAAATAATAAGACAATTTTTTGTAAATTCATAACTTCTTTGAAGTTGGACAAAAAATTTTGAAAAAATTCTCAAAAATGTTTTTCAAAGAGTAAAAAAGGATGGAAAAGTTTCAGCAAAATCTAAAGGGGTCGGGTTCAAAAGTGGTCGATTTGGTATGGAATACCCCATATATAATATAACCATTAGATGAACGAAATTATCATATTATAAGCAGCAGGTTGCGAGAGTCAAAAAATGCAAATCGAAGACTGCTATTACTTAGCTTGAAATTATTGATATACAGAACTTTCTTCGTTATGAAAGAATCGTTAAAAACTAAGATTATTGAGTTGAAAACTATTAATTTTCGGGAAAAATATAACACATATTTTTCATCAGTGGTTCATCCAATTATGGCTTATCCGCCTTTTGCAGAAAGCTCACATGACCCTTTTTAAAAATTCTTAAAATTTTCAGAATATTTTGGCAATAGCATTATCTTCTGCATTACTAAAGTGGCTATACAATTAAATTTTAAATGTTTCAATTTAGGATTATCCACTCAATAGCTGAAACTAAAATTCATATCAACTGAATGTTACAATGAAGACGAAGTTTTTAGCCAAACTGCGTTCTGTCACTGTTGTAACAAGATACCTAAAAATACTCAGGAATCTTTGTAATCAGACTCGACCAGTGATTTGACTGTCCAGGAGGGATTCTCGGAACTTTCTATAAGGTAACCAGCACTAAAATAGCACATATCATAAACTGTTCCTAAAATCGTTACTTTTTTCTTCGCTCAGTTCCATAGAGCTACCAATTTGAGTAAAGACTCTGTGAGAAAGAAACTATGATCAGCTAAGAATAAAGATTCTTTCCTAAACATTTATAATAGCAGACGGAATAACTTTATTTTTCGTGATTTTACTTCTCTGTCAGAACAGACACAGAAGATTGCTTGATTTTAATTCCTCTGTGTGAACAGAAATAGAAGATTGCTTGATTTTAATTTAATCAGAAACAGAATTTTGTTTCAAAGTTAAAAATAATCAAATGTGTATTATGTAAGAATATTTGGTATAGCTTGGCCCAATTTAAATCTCCTTCTTCTCACTACCCATCTCTGTTTATTTATTGTGCAACAAGCACATATTCGGCTCTAAGCGTACAGAAATATGTGCAAGTTGTTTGTATTGTTTTGATACGACGAAAAAATTAGCTTATATACTCGTATAGGAGTTTTATGTTGTGAAAAATTCTCTGAAAAGCTTGAAAAAAAAAGTACTGAGAGCGAAGAAAATTAAGGCAACTCTCAATTCTCCCAAAAGTTCGATTTTGTGATAGTAACTGCTCCGTCTAAATAATATGAGCTCATAATAAAATTGATGCCCTTAAAATAGTAAATTTGCCTTTGCAGCACTAACCGTGAAATAAGAAGCATATTTACTGCATTACTTTCGCTACGTTTTAAAAACCCTTATAATATATTATCGAGTGACGATATGAGAGCATTCTTCAAGGGAAAATTTTGTCTTAAAGTATAGTTATTTAATAACATTTTTTTTAAATTTATATACTTTTTTCTTTAATTAAAGCAGAAATTAAAAAAAAAAAATATTTGTTTTTGTCTAAATTTTATGCAATTTTAACCCAGTGTGTTTCTAACAACCGCATTATGAGTAATGCTAACGTATATGCTATTGAAACCAATGACAAGAAAACAAAACTCCAAACAATTTCCATAGACTTGAGGGTCAACATAAAACGTCGACGTGACGTAAGTACGGCGAAAATGGCCTGCAGGTGACAAAAACTAAAATACAATAAGAATTTTAAATTAGTTGAAGAAATAATATTTCAATCTAATTTTTGCCGCTTTAAACAGTGCAGCGCATTCAAATCACTTAAATTTTGAATTTTTTCTACGAACAACTCGCTCAGCCTGCGGCGCTGAGCTAAGCTTTCAATTGCGGCTTGATTTCAGCGCAACCAAAATGGTATTAGCAGCCACCCTCAGGCCATGACCGCTATCATCAGGCTCCCAAACACCAGCTAGCCAAGTAGTTGTATGTGTGGTGCGTTGGCGAAACAGAAGCGTTGCTGAATTGGCGGCACACAGTGGGCAGTCTCGCTTGCGTGCTTGCGCGTGTATGCGTAGCAGTATTCAGTTAAGCTTTGCTTCGCAGTCGCGGTCATCTTTTCTCATTGTATTATCTTTTATTATTATGATTACCATCTTTTTTGTTTTTAGTCTTTTTTTGTTTCTGTTACGTTGTGTTCATAATTGTGATTAATGGCTTTGCTCGCGCCACAAACTGCCGCTGATTGCTACTAGTTGCTTTTATTATTATTATATATTTGGGAAATGATTTAGAAATCTATAACCCCAGTGGGTTTCAATTCAATCAACCGAACAAATTTTGCTACCCGGTTTGGCATTCGACAATTGGGTATTCCCCACGCACTTGTTGTTGTCGCATATAAGCTAGTTAATATTGTTCTTTTCGTGCGCTAGCAATTGGCTAGAAAAATACAAATATCTTTTTGATGAACTAAGTTGCATGTGTTCTCCTTGATATGATGATAACATAGCTGTGTAATTAAATATGTGTGTGGTGCTCCCGGAATAACCTTTAATTAACTAATGATCAATTAACATACTTTTTAATACTAGTAATGTCATTTTCAATACTTAGAAAACTAAAAACACAGGACCGCTTAAGGTATAGGTTATCTTTAATGTTCAACGTCTGATGGAAAGAATAGTGAAATTGCTCTCAGAGAGCTAAGGTTTAGAAACACTTTATTTTACAACTAGGCAGAAGGTGAAAAAAGTATTTATACATTTTCATAAACCACCTCTGGCACATTTATTTACCGCGATGCTTTTTCGCTGCTGTCTCGACAACGATTTAATAATAGGTTGTAAGGGTAAGCGTTTTCTAAGCTTAAAGAAATGATCCATTTGTTCAATTGTTTGTGAGAGATTATACCTAAAATTAAGCTTTACGCTATTCACCTCAGCGAAACGTTCTCTAACTTAACCAAAGGAAGCAGATTGATGATATTTTCCACTCCCTTTTTAATTTGAAAACTATGGTGATTTTTGAGAAAAAAATCCATGCTGTTGAAAGGAGAAATAAAGAAGTTTTGAATAGGAATATGATAGAAAATAATAATTGATTACTAACGAATTTTAGAAACATGCCTAATTTTTATAATGACCTTTTTTTAAATCCTTCAAAATAAAAAATCTAATTAAAGAAAAAAAAATAATTAAAGGAAGAATGAATTGGTTCACATACTGCATCATTTTGACAAAAAGAGGATAAAAGATCAAGCTGTTGCTGCTTACTAATGTTAAATTCTTTCATGTTGTGGAAAAAATAATTAATCATTTGCTCAATAATTTAATTGAATAATTGAACATAGTCTACTCTCTCGGAATTCAACGTTAACATTTGAGTGTACAAGCATTAAAACGTGCTTTTGGTACAGCTACTAGAATGAGAAGGACCTTTTCTTCAAAGAACAAAGTAAGTAAAATATAATTGGAGGAAGTTAAGGCAGTATGACATTAAATAAATAAAAAACAAATAAAATTATATTAAATAAAAAATTATATTAAAAAAAAATTTAGGGTTTCATATAGTCTCATAAAGTCATAAGTTATAACCGAAAATATAGCTTTGAGAATTGTAATTGTGTAAACTCATTTTTGTATGTAATGCAACAACAATTTTTTTAAACAAGTGTAACAGTTTATAATTTTATTATTTCACAACGCGTTATGACAAGTTGTGAGTACCCTAATTAATTGAATCGAAAGGGGAGATCCAGCGAATGGTATCTTTTCAATCTTCTATGTTGTAAACTATTGTTCAGCAGTTGACTCACACATGCATATATGTACATATGTTCATTATGGTTCAAACGAAACAGGTGAGGTCTACTAAATTTTTCGATTGTTTCCTTTACAGTGAACAACTTTAGATTCCGGTGGAGAATATCGCTTCTCACATAGAAAGGAGACCCCATTTTAGTGCGCAGAACTTTATTTTGAAAAACTTGAATATTGTTTAAATTTAAATTCGCTACCCTGCTTCCCTGTATTTGAATGTCACACGTCCAGATCGGCCTAAGTATTACCTTATAAATTAGCCACTTATTCTTCAGACTGAGGCAGGTTCTTGTCCTAAATAGCGAGTATAGCTTGGTCTTAGCTGACTTCTGGTTATTTTTACGTTATTTTTCCAGGTGCCCTCTTATCAATTGCAATCTCCAAAATTGGTAACAACTGACCATATACAGTCTGTCAGGCAAGAGTGTGGTCGACGTCAATGACAGTTGTTAAAAGATTTCGCTCTAATTCCTTTGCGAGCCGGTAGAAGGAAGCTTTCTCCTTGATGCATTGTCAACAAAAGTTCAATTGTCGTTGATCTTTTGAAAGAGAATCACGTTAAACGCCATGAGTGCTAAGTACGCGTCGCGCTACGAGGCTGTGTTCCTTTGCATCCACCCGAAAAGTTCCAAAATGTCGCAATCAGCGGCTGCTAAATATATGAGAATGTCAAAAACATTTATACTTAAGTAAAGTGGCTAGAAATGTCGATGATTTACCACAATGTGGTTCGATAGGAAAAGTGAACAAAAAAAAAATGAAAAATGAATAGTTGATCTGTTTTCGCGGAAGCCTGCTTTAAAACTGCGACAAGGACATGAAAAATTAATGGCAAAAGGTTTAGATATATGCTACGAAACTATCCGAACCCTTCTTCATTCTCAAGATCTAAAATGGCGCAACACGATGAAAAAGCCTCTGTTCACTGAAAAACTTGTGACAAAGCGACTCGCATGGGCGCATGAGAATATTGATAAAGATACATTGGATTGTCCGTCGCAGTCGCCCGATGCAAACCCTATTGAAAATGTTTGGACAAAACGCACTTACACTTTGAACCAGTTGTTTTACGAAATTCGTCGGATCTGGGGATCCTTGCCACTAGAATACGCCATCAAATTAGTAGAAAGCATGCCTTGGAGATGCCAGGCAATTCGACGCCGGTGGTGTCTGGATATATATAAATATGAAAGTTTCATGAAATAATTTTTTTTTATAAATAAACGCGACCAAGCTATTACTTGACAGACTGTAAAGCCACTTGAAGACAATTTTTGTGCTTGAGGGTATATAACACTTGTGCAGACTTTTCGTTTCGATTCTAGAGTTTTTAGTTGCATCTACACTTTTCTGAAAGCAGTAATAGAGTTGCCACTTGATGCTAGCTGTGCAGTATCATCAGCATAGGTTGCCGCTATTGTGAATTCAAAGTTGACCACTGGAAGGTCCGCTGTATAAGGAAGTATCAAATCCGACTCGGCATTAAGGCATATAACGTAGAAAATCTGATTGTGTCTTTGATGTGAATAATGGACCTAGAAACAGACTTTGTCAAATGCTTGGAGGACATCAGAGAACACAGCAAAGTAGTATTTATTATCTTCCACATCATTAGTTACATTGTTCAATAGCGCCATGAAATTTTCTGAAGCCAAACTGATGATTCAGAATAAGCTGTTTGTGTTCCAACACCGGCAAAAGCCTGCGTGAAAATATTATGCATTTCCGGGTTCAAGAATTAAAATAACCTCAGCACATTTCCATTGCGATGGGAAATGACACAGCCTGAGTATTCCGTTAAAAAGCTTGACACTCATGCAGACTACGTTTTTGGGTAGCGCTTTAAGTGGAAGCGAATAAATCTGTCATAACCTGGTGACTATTTGTTTAGCAATACTTTGATTTCCTCCCGCACTTCTACAGCATCTATTTCAGTAATCGGAAAAGCTATTTGACAAGTAGCATTCAAAAAATTGCTGACTTTCGCATTTCTAGATCCATCATTAAACTCGTTAGGAGTTAAGGTCTTTTGAAGGTACTTGGGTTTCTCTGCATTGGTACTGCAAAAATGGCCTCTGCTCTTTAAATTTAGATGTTGAAAATGTATGCAGAAATGATGACGCAAAGAGAGATTTCTTTACAATTGCGCACATAAGCTTGGAGGTTTGGTATTCTCGATCGAAGGCTAATCAATCGTGTATGAGTATATTAACTATTTTCTAGGCTGGAACAAACATATTGTTTTCTTACCAGAACCCTTAAGTCAACTGATTTTAAAAATCACTTACCTATTTTGGAAATATTTACAAGTTGAATGAAAGGCGTGGTCTTTCAACACTAAGACATGCCATAAAAAGCCTTTCCTTTAATTAATTTGAAGACAACTTTTTTAAACTGCATAATATAGTATGAATAACTACAAACTATCTGTATGGGCGCCATCAACATATTGTTGTACCACA